>JADFDV010000072.1:2400000-3000000 GCA_019097775.1 Moniezia expansa
CAAATTCTCATTTTCACTTTTGATATTTTTTACAAGCGAAAGGTGATCAAGAAATATTTGAGGAGGCGGCACAATACAACCAGCCATTCTTAATAACCCGATCTTGAAATGGGACCCCGGGTTGAATACGACAAGATGTAGGTAGAAGCACCGAGTAAACAACGCACATTCAAGCATGAATATTCTGTGAAGTAATTCATTTAATGCTTGGCCATTCAAAGAGGAGGATGTAAGAAGAGATTGTCTAGCGGTGATAAAAGGTGTTATTTCTTGAGGGGATCTTAATGATCATTGCTTTTCTATGTAATACCAACAAACCCTTGCTTAATACATCGAACATTAATTTTCACTGAAATAATGGAAATTATACTATTACCTTATTTTGTTATTGATGCCATTCCTCTCATATATCCGAACCTACACCATCTGACAATTCCGATGTGTGGTTTCACGTCACATATTATCACTTTGTGTCAAGTGAAAGTCACTACAAGTTCAGCTACTTTCAACTAGTGGCTAGAGCCAACCCTTGCAAAAAATTTCACTGCACCTTTTAGAAAAGGTCTGCACAATTTTTTTCTTTATTATTCAACACATGTTTTTCAGCCAACTGCAGGCAAGATGGCAATATTCTACCATCTACTCATAAAACTAAACAAAGGCTGTCAGTTGTGAACATTTGCTTTTGGAATGACTCCACATCGCTTACTGATTCTCCCAATAAAATCCTTAAAGGCCAAGAGGCAATTAAGACACATTACTACATTTATCCAAGCATTTGATGAGGACTTGAAGGATCAATCAAGAGGGGTGAATAAGCAGGTCTCAATCAGTTGCCGGGACACTTAGAAGGTCTTTTTTGATTCATGGGATCAAAATGTTTCTCCCCACTTCGTTTCAATTTTACAAGAGCACTTCAGAGTACTGTTATTCACCATAGAAATATGTTTGGTTGAAAGCATGCGAGAGTGGCTGATATGCCCTTCTGATTGTGCTTATTTGAAAACGCATTCACTTGTGAACACTAATGGCTTTGTGTGAGCTGGTGATTGCCAAAGAGACAAGTGTACCGTTTCCAGTGATATAATGAGTAACATTTAAGTGAATGTTTTACTCTACTATAAATCATTAAAAAGTCAACATTTTATTCTCCAATAAACTTGGAACAATTCATTAGGTAAGAAGCTTATGGATAAGTAAAAATCGTTTTTGAAAATAATTCTGTTTTTCTCCCAATAGGGATCTGGATAGGACGAAGCTGTTAGACACAACTGATCTTGAAAGCAATAAATAGAAGTACTTTTAAGTGATCACTTCTATAATCACCTGTCAAATTCTTCCTCTTGTCATTTAAGACAAACGCATCAATTTGGAATTTATATTCTGGACTTGCTGTGGTTGCGGTTCTGCCACTGTGTATCAATGGCAAGCCAGTAATTATGGTCAGTTCGTTCACTGATTGTATTCCGGACGTCCTGGCTTTACGGCGTTTGGTGAGTGCTGTAGTCTGGAAAATTGAGAATTATTCAAGAATGATATCCGTGATTACCCTCATTTGATTTAAATCCGATTCCCCTGTGATACAAAATGTTGATATCCTTCTTCGCGGTCATAGTACTTTCTTATTCGAAAGTTTTTTAAAATGATTTTGTATTCACTTAAGTGCAGTCAATTTAGGGGCCGCTCCCAACAACCTTATCAGACCCCACAATGGCCAAGCAAATGCCTGATCAATCAGACGACCTTGGTCTTAAAGCCATTGGCATACCCGGAGATATAGAGATCGAAACTATGCCAATTCAATAATGTTCTTAATCCTTTAATCACCTTCACTCGGTTAACCAGTAACATTTAGGAAAAATAAACGCCGATGATCAACGTGTTTTTTTACTCCAAAAACAATTGACTTTTAGACCCTCTCCATTTAATTCAAGATCATTTCTCAGGAATGCTACTCATTTGGAACCATTTTGAAGAGTGCCTGTGTAAACTTATAAATGAGGTCGATGTCTGAAATATAATTTCAAATTTATTTTTAGCCAACTTTAGCACTTGTGGTCTCACTTCGAAGATATTTGACCTTTTGCAAATTGTTTAAAAAGTAGCGCCAAACAACTATTTATTTAGTTTAGTATATCAAACCAAGATGCATAATTTTAGATTAGAACTAAATTGTTAACTCATCAAATACACAACAAAATTTTTCTTTTAAATCGTAATTGATAATTAGAGCCAGTAGGGACTTTTCTTAATCTTAGACCGCTTTTGAATTGTACCATCAGCTGACTGCCCTTGAATCTGAAAGCTCTTATTCACGTCTAACTTCAACGGAAACGATTTTTGTGGAAAAAAGGTCAGCAAGATTTCACAACAGACCGACTCTGTAGCAGTGCGTACTAGCTAACCTTTTGCTGCAATCATGTTTAGCTGCGCTTTGAATCTGTTTTTTAACAAAAAAACAACAATTTTTCACGCCAAATTTAGTATTCGATTTCAGTTGCAATTAGTTCAACGTGTACTTCTAAGAATATGTCTTTGAACGAAAGCCTTGATGTGTCCATTAATTTTCCTTTAAATTGTCACAGCTCCGATGCTACCCATTTGAATTCCTAACTGCTTCCAATTAATTAAAAATAATGGCTTGTAGTAGTCGGGCAAAAATTCGCCCGTGGAAACCGTTTTATAGGGATAAACAGTTCAAAATACCAAGTGACCGCCACTAATCAAAATGAAGACTTCCCAATTTGACTACCCAACCTCACAATGGGGTAATAGGTTGGGACATGCTCGGATACAGCGGAGATAGATAGCGCCCTTTTTTGGGTAAAATAAATTTAATAATTTACTACTCCTAAGAATGTTAAGAAAAAATCGAACTTTACTCTTGGAAATGTTTTAAAATTGACTCCTTGAGAACAAATTCGTCCATAGCAATTAATTAGGGTTTTTTATTAAATATAAACATCAAGATTGCATGACCTGAGTAAATTAATATTTTTGGTGCAAATATCTTAATGAAACTGATTCTAATAAAGATTTTACAAGTTCTTTATGCCCTGCGAATGTTTGTAAAACGGAATTTGTTCCGGGCTTATGTTGATTTACCGTTATGGTCTTTAGAGCGTAAGTGGAGCCATTCAGAAACGAATAAATGAATTTTTCAGCAACACAAACGCGGTTAGCTCTTGTCATACTAAAATGTTATTATTTCTTTTATGAGGAGCACTTTATCTTGATTATGTGTGGTTTCTCCAAAAGAAAACTTTGATCAACCTGCCTGGTTACTTTAAGTGGCAAAGGAAACAATTAACATACAAACTTAACCTAAAAGTAACTATCGCTTAAATTTTCCAAAGATAATTGCCAATGCCGTTCAACTGGCTTAAATACCCTCCTACTTAATTTAAGCATATTCACACAAGTTAAGCGGTGCCTCAGTTTTTTCTATTTAAACTAATAAGTGCTCCAGGAACTGATGCACTTTCGTGTTGCTGTGAAATACTTTCATTTAGTATTCGCCTCTACTTTGATAATAAAATGATTCATTTATGATTCTGAATGAGAATTTTATGAATATTAGATGAAAAATTCGCTAAAACTAGACAATGGAGCCATTTTCATACAAACAAAATATTTATAACCTTCGCGATTCAATGTTTAATTATTCTATGCATGCACTTCGATTTTCAACGATTTAAGTACTGAACGATGTCATTTGTTGTTTGAATTATTATCCTCATTAGATCCAACGTTTTTGAAATGCTCTTGGCAGAACGGAATGGCATTTGCCAATGGATGCACCTACTATTAACATTTTATTGTGATTTGTGCATCTTCGTTTCTTATTAAAAATTTCGCTATCCTTTACCATTTCATTCATTTTTTTTCATTTTGGCCTTTACTATAAAATGAATATGAATGCCTGAAATAATGGCATGATGTATCTTATTTGAGATATTAAGGAGAGAAATAATGCAGAAAAACAATGGATGGATTTCAATCGGATTTCAATGAGACCTGAGATATGCATCTTTCTGCGTTGTCATAATGTTTCCAAAAGTCCATTTAAATTCTAGTCCTGTAATTCTGCTGAAATTCTTCCGAAAGTGTTAACATTTGAGGAATAGTAAAAGCAAATGTTTTTCTCTACTAAAGCCATTCGTCACGACCAAAGCTAGGTTGAAGTATACGCCCCGAACATGCCCCATTCTAATAGATTCTAGATTATTTTTTGGCATTTCCCTTTTTATACCAATGATAGGGAATTATTAGTGAACAAACTAGACCATGCCTCATATTCTATTATAAATTTAGCTGGTGTTTTGGTCCTAGTTAATTTGACATTTTCTAGTTAGATACAAGTTAGACGACGATTTTACTGTCATTCACGAAGGAATAAATGGTTCGGAACAAATCGGATTTCACGCTATACCCAGCGCTAGGAATCAAAATAGCTTGAATGAACTCTCTTGAGTAAATTCACCAGTTCCACGCGAAATAGTGTACTTTTGTTTTCTGATTAGCCATAGACAAACCAACTGAGGATGAAATTAGAATGTATGGAGATTCGCTTCGTTACTACCCCACTCTACCATAGTAGCTGGTATTAACATTTCATCAATGATGTCGTATTAATAGTACTATAATTATTCAGAAGGAAGTAACTTTTCTTGTTGAATTGCATTTGGTCGATTTTTTACGGTTCACTACACAGGCGATGCTAGTGTGAAGACATCACGGATCGCAGTCAAGAAAAATGGCAACCAAATGGGATTGGTGGAATCGAACCATCTTTATTACAAGGCACAGCAATAGATGGTTCTCCTATCGTTAAATTGCCTTTAAAAGCAAGCATCGCAAGAAAGAAACACGACAGAGCAGATTAGCATTCTATTAATCTTTATGAAAAAACACAATTCTTGCTTTTCGGCACCTTTATGCCCCGACTTTTCCGCCATCTTTCGACTTAGCAACTGTTTTCAAATCAGTAGAGGTGAATTTTAAATCTCGTTATTATCTCATTAAGCCAAAATGTACAAAAATAGCAGAATATTTGGTGAGAGTCAATAAGTGAATTGGCTTATGCTCAAAATAGTCGAGTTTGAGTTTATTTAAATAAAAAAATAAAAAAACGCCTTTCTAAACACGTACTTAGAACTTGATGTCGAGATTTTCCTTGGTTGCAAAATCATGATGCTTTCAAATGTGTTTAAATCTTCTTTAAAAAGTTCAGCCAAATGTTTGATGTTGATAGTAGCGTCAGTCTCCTGATCAAACGAGAATTGGCGTATAAGGTGGGTTCTGGGTAGAACTAGAAATGACTAGCCATTACTTACTAGCCGTGGAGGGAGACAAAGTAAGAGTTTGATAGCGTTAAGGAACACTAAAGACTGGATTATGACAAGACCTCTAACTATGTAGTAGTTCGGAAACAAGGCTCTCTCTGTTTCTCTTGACAGCACAAAAACAAGCCATATACTGAGAGTCAAAGAGAGAGCTGCATTGAATAAGCTTTTTCTCTTTTGTCATGCTCCACCAGAATCCTCAAATACTATTTTTTAGATGCTAATGACGTGCTTAGGGCATGTTCTTCATAACTTCACCTGCGAAGGTCAAAACTGGAAGAATGTTTCTGTCATCGCATTTCACCTTCGTTTTTTAACTCCACTTAAACCACTTGATATGCATCAAATTTATTAACGTAATCGTAGTGCTCACATACTACCAGTCTAGCTAGCGATTTCATTGTTTCGGATTTTAAATAGATGAAAATGCCATACATCTTATAAAAAATCATTTTCAAAGTTGGATTAAAAAGCCATCCTACAATTTAGGGCAGATGCTACAAACCTTTTAATTAAAACTTGATCAAGCTGTTTTATTGAGATCGTTTTCCACTTTAGTCAGTTGATCGCAAAAAAAATAAAACCAAGATTTGCTTTTAACACGCAAACACATCGTTAAATGTAAGTAAAATGCATTTCTACTTTTTTTTTAATTTCCATTCGCTATGAGCTTTCAGCCGCCATTTGAATTGCAGTCTTGGTGATGTACTGAACGACAACGGCTTTTAGCCACGACTACCTTGGATTGTCAGTAGTCGCACATTTATTTTGTGAACACTTTCAAAGGTATTTGATATCCCGTTTGCGTAAGTGACTATTTGCGGGCAGTTCAGACTCTCATGGTTCCTTATTACTTAGTTTTTAAAACTGCAATTTAGATAGGAAACAACTATTACTTTGGAAACACTAGGGTGCATAGTTATTTCCTTGTCTGAGCCGTTACAGATGTCGGATGAAATCATTTAAACATCACAGTGCTAATTAGATGGAGAATTCCCGTAAGTGAAATAGTGTCAAGACAAGAACTTGGACTTCAAGTCGTCGGAAGGGAATATGCACAAAAGGATAAAGCGAGATTCCTAGGGCTCACTTTCGGCAAATTGCTTTAGTCTGCATTCGCAAATAATAGTCGAATTCTTCTGCAAGGTAAAGTTCATGTTTGCAACAATTGCAAAAATATGTCAAAAGGAAAGCCGACTATGCCATTTTTTATTTTATTTGGTCTTTTTCCAAGTAAAAAAAAGTTTTGACTGTTTAATGAACCAACTGCTTTGTTTTAATATTTAAACCATCCCAATCCGAGGCGCATACCTACATTTATTGTCATAAATCTCATTAAATAAAGCTATTTATTCAGATATTTACTATAAAGTGCTAATTTATTTTGTGAAAATGAAATTTGCATCATGATTTATAAATAGCAAATCAACCAAATAACATTAAAGCATTTGAACGATTGCTTATTTCTTTGATCTAACTGCGAAATATTACCACCTAAGTTAGTCCGCTGTTTTCAACTTGTCATACAAACTGAGAGATGGGCTTACGCTTCTTCTATTGTTCCTAAGTATCTATTATTAACGTATTAACTAGCGCATCAGGTCATCTGCCTGGGTCCAACCAGCCAGCCCCTTCTCCGCTGCGGAAATTTTACTCTCCCACACACACACACACACACACACACACACACACACACACACACACACATTTACATATATTTGTCCTTGTGATTTATGTATATCTATATATACATATACTTAATTATATACATGTATATATATATATATATATATATATATATATATATATATATGTGTGTGTGTGTGTGTTTGACCATTTTTTGAAAAGCTGTGGTATTCGGGTGTACTCATAATGCCTATTCAGAGAAAAATTGCCGCACTTCTACACTGTCCTTTTCATAAAATATTTTGATAAATTAGTAAAATTTTAAGGTAAAACAAAAATTTCAGTTCTACTAACTTTGCTCAATAATAAAAATAGTTCGCCTCTCTCATTGGGCCTTAAATAGTTTAGCGGTAAACAAGTTTACAGATTTATTATTTCGCAAGGTTCCGCTTCCTTCTAGAGGTCTGCTATTTCCTGCATAGGACTGCAGATTGAAAGATCTGTAACATGGTTTTAAGCTTTTCATTGCATTCAAAGGCTGGCATGCATTGTGATTGCAACATTTAGCAAATGACTTGCCTAATAAATCAAATCATTCTAGATAATCTTCGTTCCCTTTAAGGACGTCGGACCAGGATTAAGAGAGATTTAATGCCCGTAAATTTGGCATTACTGGAGATTGCAAGAATTGTTGATCCAAGTTTCTGCGCAAAGATAATATGCCAAATGGGACGCCCTTTTATAAGGTCAGAAATTTGATTTTTTTTGTAACTTTGACTTTCAGTATCTCTTCAGGCCTTGTAGCGTCAGTTTATCTTAATCTAGCGCACGCTTTCTTGCTGTAGGCTCCCCATCATACCTTAATACCCTAAACATAAAGCAATATAATGGGGTCGTGTCCAGACATGCCTTCTGATTCGCACTAAACAGCATCAGTGCACCACCACAGCAGCCTTAATCATGTCATCATAAAGGTGTAATTCTGTTTCGGCTGAACTAATTTCCACTTGCCTGAAATGGGAACTAGGATTTGAAGTTGAAGTGGAAATATATATTCTCCAACTGGATGTCTTTCCTTACAGTCTCTACATTCAGTGCTGAAGCAAAGTTATACGGGAAAAAAATTTGAATTACTGCGCCATGCGAAGTGTTCAATCATTAACTGGGCTTTCTTTAAAATTTGAATTCAAAGCAAGTTATGTTCCGTCACCACACCGGGCCATACAAGAAGATTTGGACGTGGGATGAGCAAAATGATGAGGCCTTTTTAGCTCCACTTTTTTGAAATAATTTTTAGCAGGGTTCAAGTAGCTGTCCATAGAATAGATGGTTTCAACGTGAATCTTCCTGAATGTCTTCCTTCCGATGATAAATCAGCCAAAAATTTGCCTTTATCAATATTGTAGCAAAGAGATCAGCGCATCTTGATTATCTCATTTCACATCAGTGCTTTTTGTCTCGTTATGGGCTCTTCCGATCGCTCCGATTTGTCCGATGTTTTGAAAATTTCCATGTAAAACATTTATTAATGCTCTTAAATGCAAACTTTTGCGCTAAATTCGCGATTTAAATATTCAAGTATAAATAAGTTTAAATACAAGTTAGAAATTCACATCGAAGACAAGCGGAATCAAACTGTTCTACTGAGGTACAGCCCACTAAAGGTGGATGATGGTCATATTAAATGAAAGAAAACTGAAATAACAACACAGCAATTACTTTTGAATAATTTTAAAAAAGTAAATGTCATCTCTCCAAAGCATTCAAAGTTAATCAAATTTTGTGCCTGCTTTTTTTAAATCGCAGCCAATTTTTCAACCAGTAGTTGCATATATAGAACATTCACATTTATGAAATCACCCAGCAAAAAGCAGACAAATTTATAAACTTACTTTGTCGATTACTCGCTCATTTTCTAATATGTTCACAGTACCTTGTAAAGGCAAATAAACTCGTCACTTAGTGAGTTTTTTAAATTTCTCGTGACCGTCTCTTCTTCGTCCTACATTCGACTCTCCGCCTTTTGGTTTTACGTTTGTCCAAGAGTTGAAAATTTATGTGTTCGAGTCTTACATCCACATAATGAGTGGACTCCAAATAGACAGATCTTTGCAACTCAAGCTTAACTCTATCTTATTCTTTGTGAATATCCCTGAAACGAAACTGATTTGGAGGTGCTTAATGATTTTCGTTTCAGTAGGATCGCTTGTCTTAAGGAAAATATTAGCTTAGTAGCGTTTACGCAGGAGTTAAGAGCTAAGTTAATGTGATTTCAAGCGTTAAAATAACACCTAGGAAACTTTCCTGGTCAGTTTAAAAAATTTTGCAAATATTAATGGCCTCAAATAAGGAATCCCAGCATATGCCATTGTGCAACCTAAATTCCTTCCTTTTAAATAACAAATAAATTGCGATAGAGTTTGCCACTTGGTGGTTGCTGTCGGTGTGTATTTGGTTACCCGTGATATTTCGCCCTTAAAAATGATTTTTCAAGGAACAACATATCAACTTCTGATGGCAGCAATACAAAGAAAATACAAAAGCCATCTAATTTAGAATTGACAGAGGGAAACTCTTTTTTCCCCTTGGCAATAAAAAATTATGAAATTCCGCAAACCCTATCAAACGTTTATTTCTTCGAGGCTCAATGAATTTCAAGTTGTAGCAACTCAGTCAATATGACAGTTCAGCAAACCTGATTAAGCTTGGAACCATCTTATTTGTAATTCCAGGTTTTTCTTTAAGGAATAAAGTTGAGGCCATCTCCGCCGAATCTCTCAACTAAGGCATAATAGATGGCATATCGTAAAGAGCACCGCTAGCTGCGGCAAATGGGAGAATTATATTGAAGGCGATTTTATGTTCAGAAAACACCATTGCGCCTTAAGACACAGCCCTCTATAGGGCTTTTATATTAACTCTTAATATCACCCTTTGGTAACAATGTTTGAATTGATAAGTGAACATCAAAGAATGACTATTATTGCCGGAGCCAAATAGTGTCCACTGATAATTCCAGGACACCTATTTATCGTGAAGATTAGACGACAGACCATATAAAATCTGAAGAGAAATTATTTGATGACGAGATCGAATATCTGCGGAACCAAATGAACTATGAGAGCAAACGGAGCAAGGTTCCCTTGGTATCTGTGAGGCACATGATAATTCAACTCTACCCTTGATCGACATAGATAAAAACAGAAGTAGTGCGGTCAATTGTCGAAATAAGTTTAAATGTGTAACAAGTTTTCTGATGAGCAATAAAACTAAAATGGGTCCGATTTATTTTTACATTTCAAATAGAGCAAAATAGGGCTCTCATCGAAGTTGCCTATTTGAAATCAACCCTTACAAAATAGCTAGAGGAGGATTGTATGTACTCCCCACCCATTAGAGCAAGTCCCAAGGACTTATGGGGGGGAGGGGGTACAACAAAAGTTAAACTAGCTTTTACAACAATTATCACACAACATTTAACACAGAAGACAGTAAAAGCGGTTATCGATGTCTTCGGTTCTCTGGCCACTTCTCTGGCATGTTCTCGACGTACAGGTAGCAGTTCCACTTCGTAGTGGCACCTCGTCTGTCCTCGACAATGTTAAGGTAGACAATCTGCATACCCCTACCAGAAAAATTTTTCAACTTTCTTGGGGAGATTCCGTTCATTGCTACATGCACGCGCATTCCACAGTTCAGCTTGAGACCATGAATCCAGGTATTTACATCGTGTCTCGTTTACCAGGCTCTATACGTCCGGTGCGTGATTAGTCCTGTCCGGCCGCCCCTTTTAATAGCCCTCAGAGTTGCCCCTGGGGTTATCGATGGTCACCACGAGGAGGCTGAGAGTAGGTGTGACCACCAGTTAGTGAAGGGTAAATTTGTTTGCCTCTTTGAAACAAGGAGTCTAAAGTATTTTACGAATTCCACTAGTGGTTTCATTTGAACGACCAATGCTAGCGTCTAAGATATTTAAAAATTGATCTCGCGCCAAAGAGCTTCAAATTTTTTACTTCGGAACCCGATTGCATTAGTGGTAGAAACCGCCAATAGCGTTACTTAAATCTCATCCGCCATAATCAAAACAACGCACAAATCTTTTCTGAAAACACTATCACCTTGCATGTTTGATGGGTTCATCTAAGCCATGACTCGCACGAAGACAGTGAAATACTGCGAGGTTGACAGTGCGAACTCTAGCACCAATGCTGCGAATTATGAGGAACACAAATGCCCTTTATCTGAAAGTTGCAGAACTCATAAAACAGGAATGCGGTTTAGAAGTCAGACTTCAGATTGCCAACCTCAATTTTCGACTTAATCAAAACCTGAGAAATCGCATGAGAGAGAAGGCACTTGAATCGGAGCTTGAAGCGAAGAAAACACACCTCCTCTTTAAAATCCTAAGTGTAACACAGAGCATTATAATTTCACTAAGCATGATGGCCCGTAAAGTGGGTGCTGGATAGATTTTCAAGATCTAGGTTCTGGTAGAAATTTTCTAACCTTTGGAGTTACATGTTCTGAATACACCAGGTCTAAAAATCATTCTTTTACTGACAATTTAAGCGAATATGAAGTGAATGTGATGGAGTGCTCCGACAAAATGAACTTTGTATCCACAAATGAAATAGATTTAAATTTCAACTTTACAATGAGTTTATACTAATGTTGCTAGTAGAAAATTGTGCCGATCAAAGCATTCTCCGGTGCAGAATGGACAAATCTTCAAACGTATTTTAACGCAGTCGAAAATTTGGCAGCGATTTTCGAAAAAATAACTATGATTTATTTCTACATAATGCAGTCTGATTCACTGTCTCGTATACTCATAATTCAGGCTGTTTTTCAGTGAAAATTAGTGAAATTTGCATCTCAAAATATGTTCTGGAAGTATTTAACTGGAGTATTGTGTTTATTTTGGTTATCGATTCCTTTGAATCTCCTGTGCTGTCAGGAGCGGAGAACAACCGATAAATTTTAAATCAATGTTTTTTTTTATAAAACTCTCCAAAGTTGTGCTGAAATCCGACTATAAAATTTATAAGCTACGCGCCAAAAGACTCGCACGAAATACTACAAGTGAAATTAACTGGAATCCATCTACCTGAATTCAACGAGTCGACACAGTTTAGTAAGATGGTCAAAGAGCAAAACTTGATCGTTGGCTTTTGTAGTGCTTCGGTTTGAAGGGAAAAGTGCAGTAATATATAAGTGCAAATCAAATGAATATTTTTCTATTGTTTCCATCTAACTATTAGTTACATGTTTTATTAATAATTATTTTCTGTAGTTGTAATTTTTATTCTTAAAAGGACAACTGTATGAAATTTTCAGTGAGGTCATGCTGATGTGAAAACCCACATTTGGCGCTTATTCCTAGTCAAACATGAGCATTTTAGATGTAGAAGCCGGCTGTGTTTAGGCACCCTTGAGTGGAACCTATCTCTATTAATTAACCACTGAATCGCCAAATATCACTAACTGCTTATTTACATATCTATCAAACAATTTATTTTAAATTCAAAGTCTTAAATTATTAGGTATTAAGATATGAAATTCCACATTGCAAAAAAGGCTTTAAGGACCCGTAGTGCTTATAACAAATGCTGAACCAGACTTAGACTACGAAGAATAATGTCTTTAGATGTAAATATTGAACTTTCTAAATCGCAAGGTCAAAATGAATCAGGGGCTTAAACTATGCAAAGCTTACTGCCGCAGTGAAAAGATTAAACGGATATCGGGTGAATATGCTAAGACATTTAGAAGCTGAAATCGCCTAGAAAGATTCTAAAAAGAGGGACCTGGATGCGCCCCCGAGACCACTGATTTGAGTTGTTTTTTTTTGAATTCCTTTAGAAATATCAAGATCACATGTTAGAAACCAGTCAGATGGCAGCAGACTAGGTTGTCTTTCGGTCAAAATAAGTGCTGCTGACTTTCGTTTAACAATGCGTTTTTGAAAACGGACCCCAGTAATCACGTAATGAACAATTAGAAGTTCAGCAAATCTTTCTTTCTACCTTTTCTTTATTTCATCTCTTCGTGAGGGGTGGCGTGCCATGCGTGCGCAGCACCCACCCCCCCCCTCCAAAAAATTGGCCTAATATACTGCGGTCAATATTTATTTAGTAAGTGATTGCTGATTTTTGCCGCAAAACTCCCAAAAAGTAGCACTAATGCATTACAGCTGCCGTTCTTGGTTATAGGTGCCAAAGTACCGCCAATAAAGGTTCTATTTAATGCCACTATTTCAAAACTGACTTCTGCATATCGTTATTGGTATTGCCATTATTCTTCGATGTGCTTATACATAATGGCAAGCATTTCCTTCATCATTCGCAATAGTGAAATAGTAGTTCAAGTTTAAAATTGTCTAAACAAAATTATATTATTTACCAAAGAATTCAAATAGAATGAATTTTTATCTTCTCGTAAAGCTATGACTCTTAACAGATGATGCGAATTTATCACCAGATATTAAATCTACTTTGTTTGCACTCTAAGGGGCCAAGAGTGTTCAACCCATTGCAATTTCAGTTTAAAACACTGTTTCTTGACACTGTTGTCGATTTTTAGCATGCAGTGAAGAAACTTTGACAGTGGCCATAATCCAGACCGAAGCCGTGAAATAAACAAATATTTAACTAGAAAAAAAGTTGGCGAAATCGCATTAACTCAAACGAAATTGTGTGTGACTGTGCTTTGAGAATCAAAAATAATTTTCTTAAAACCTAGAGTAGTAAACTAGTGCCATCAAAACTGCTTCTTAAATACTTCGCACACCAGAACGTGGGAATTGAAAGCGAGAGAGTTAGGCAATGTAACTGATTGGGGTAGTATTTAACATTTGCGCTCGCCGTAGAAGCGATAAGCCAACTAGAGGTTAGTTTTTCGTCTGCCGACCGAAACTTTCTGGTGGGTTAACCAACACATACTGAAGTTGACTAACATCTAAATGAGATACCGCCAGTGAGTTTAAAACCCAGTGGTGCATAATTGTTGATAAGAAATTCCATGCAGGTTTGGTAAATGCTGGTCCATAAACGGAGGATAAAAAAACTGACTCCTTGTCGAAGGTGGATCAAATTATGAAATTCAGTTTGACAATACCATCAATAACACGGGAAGGTGATAACGCGAGAAGGGTTCATCTAAAGAGAACTTTGGAAGAAAATGGCTCTGAAAACGAAGAAAGAGGGGAGCATTCAGTTTTGAAAGATTCCATAAATATCATGAGAAAGATGGCATGTGCTTCAAAACTCAATATGAAGAACGAAATTTTATGATAAGGCCGGTTTAATGATTGTATAATAAGTGTAATAACCCAACCAACAAATGAAAATAGTTAATAAACTACACTCAAAACGCATTTATTTAGCATATTCAAGAATATATACAAGATAAAGTATTGACCGTTTGGAAGCCAGTAACTTATTTCATCAGACTCTTTCTAAAAAGAAACAGCCGAAGAATAAAACATTTAATAAGAGCCCTAGTGCCATAAATATCAACACAACATTTCTGAAAAACTGGTAGACTCTTAAAGAAATGACCAAATGTACGACAAGCCTGTTGATCAACTTACGAAGCGGAACCCTTCCCACTAAGCACCACATAAGGTGTTCCTTGTTGTTCTAGTTTCTTATTCAGCTTGTCAAGCGTTCCCAGTGGAGTGTCCGAGCCGGCGCTGCTTTTGATAAGCTAACATAAGCAAAAAGATATCACTAACGTATATTCAGTAGCTAGTCTAGCATATCTAGCATAAAGAATTAAGTGGATAATATACCGCTTCCTCGATAATCTTTTTGGTGCGTTTTTCAGTCTTCTTTTTGCCCGAGCCTTTGCCATGGAACTTGTGACTAAGCTGTCGGAATGCCTCTTTTGGCGTCAGATTACGGCCCATTTCATCAACATAGTAGAGCTTTACATCCGGTTTGTAGGATGATTTCTCCCGGAAGTCAGAAAGTGGACCATTATAACGCTCGCGTTTAGCAAACTTTGCGTCAATATCATCAAAACGTACGTCCTCCTTTACGTAGTGCTTCGCCATTAAGTTCACCAGCTGACCCATCGGGCGCTGAAATCATTTAAGTAGCTATATAGGTAGTAACTTCGTTCATTGTGTACACAAGAGAAAAGAAGGGTAAGATTTACTTACTTCCTTTTCCTTAGGTTCCTCGACGTAGCCCTTTTTCTGAGCGAGGAGAAGCGCCGAGAATACACCCTGGTTGAGGGTGGGTTCCTCTTCGAAAACACCACTTCCACCAGCCTCAGCGGTTGGAGCGTAATTTCCGACAGCGGAGCTACTTTCTTCATCTGCCCTCGACCTTGAGCGACTTGAAGACGACTTGCCTGCAGACGCTCTATCCTCGTAATTACGACGTGATGACACCGAAGCGGGATGCTCTACAGAGGTAAATAAAAGTTTCATGAAAATAAACTAAAAGAATACGAGTGGTTGAGGGAAGGAGATTTACTTGTAGAATGCCTGTTGCCGTTGCTGCTGCTATCGCGATGCTTATCCTTTCTGTCGGAGTAGCGGTCATTTTCACGTTCTTTTTCTCTCCTGCCCATCGACTGCACTTCGGCTTCGGCTTCGTTTTCAGCCTCACGTTTCACCATTTTCACGGTGACATCATTCTGCAGACCACCTGAAATCTGCTTGAAGAATTCCGCTGTCGCATCAAACACAAGACCGCCACCATTATTTGTCCTTCCAGCCTCTAGTTCAGCATCTGGATCTTCTTTAACAATCATCTGCAGTCTCTAAAAGATTTAAATAGAATTGCAGCCAAGTATACAAATAAACAAACATGAATAAATAAAGAGAAAATTGAAACTCCCGGGTCAGCTTTCTAACCGCGGACCCACTCCATCAAACAGTTCCGCGCCTCTTAAAGCGCTCGAGTCGTTGATTTACGGAAACGCTCAGATCTTGTAGCTAAGAGGGCTACAGCAGGATGATTAAATATAGGGGTAGCAATACTGGCCTGCGAAGTACACTCAATTACCATTAACTACAAACATCTTATTAGTTATAGCTCGAAAGGGACGACTCAGCTGGAAATCAGCGTTGAATTAATTAGCTAGTCTACTCCATACCCAAATTCACTGCTCATCACCTCGTAATGCTGAGATAATGCCTGTCTCTGTCCACGCCATTCAAAAGGGCTCATGAAAGAGCCGGCAAATAACGCGCACAAAGATTAGGATGTCAAAGAACTGCAGCAGCTATGGGAAGGAGCAAAAAAGGATCAGGACGAAGTGTTCATGCGAAAGCAGAACTTTATCGGTGTTCAAGAAAACCAATGAGAGGGGTGGTGGCCAAGTCGAATTCTGCGGGTTGTATAAGCGAACAGGAGTCGTATTATTTAGCTATTTTCACCCCTAAACATTTCCACTTGAAACTTTTCAATGCCCATCCAAGTCCCTTTCCAATCTTGTACCTTTCAACGCACATTCAATAAAGAAGGGTTGAACGGATGAAGTTGGCAAGGGGGTCCACAGGGTTCGAGATGTAGATGCCGACCCTACCACGAGGAACGTTGAAAGATGTACAAAAGAGCCACTGAGACAAGACAAAAGAAAAAGACTATCAAATAAGATGTTTGTGAGCATATTTTTATTATTCCGGCAAAGCCAGTCGTTGTGACCATTTCGTTCTAACAACCGATTACTTTCTCATTTCTCTATAATCACGCGGTGATTAAAAGCTCTAAAATCCTTGTTTTGATGCAGCATTCAGTAATCTAATATTCAAGCTTAAAACTTGGGTACATGACCTACCTCCTCGGGTGCTGCAATGGGTTTTGCCAGATTGGCATTACGAACGCGGCTGAGAGTTCTTTCCAGTTCCAGCTGAAGATCATCCGGTTCTAATGGTTCGGCGATCAGATTGTCATAATCTGAAAAATTAAAACGTCGGTAAGCATTTGAGAAACCATCTGCGATTGATAAAGCTCATGAATCTAGAGAATTAAGTGACTAGCTCTCAAAATTTTTGGTCCAGATTTACTCAATATACAATCCATTTAGAACCTGTCAATAAGATATTGGCAAGCCAACATGCGCAAGAACAGCAAACTACAATGATAGTATAATTTGAGACCAAACAAGGGGGAGCTTACTCTCCTCGTCATCACCACCCTCATCTTCCTCTGAAACAGTTTGTACAGATAGGATGGCCGCAACAGCGGGATTCAATCCGGTGATAGAGGAAAACTCGGAGTTCGGTTTGACATCTGCTTCGGGCTTTTTGACGTCAACCACCTCACCTTCTTCCTCCATAGGTGCTGATTTCGAGAAAGGTTCATGGGTGCTGCGACGGCTTGAACGCGACCCGTGGTCGGTGGCTGTGGCAGCAGTGGATGCTGGACCTGTGGTTGGAATCAAATCATCAGCTCGAAGTACTCGACGCTGCACCTTTCGCTTTTTCTTTTTCTTGAATTGGGCCATCTCTTCGGAGGTGTAAAACTCAGCAGCTGGGCGGTACTCTGTATCTCCAAGTGCTTGCTGCAAGGATCATGAGTAAAGTGAAAATTTGTGCAAGCTCTGGGTGGCACTTTAAGTGGTTAATAGAAGATCCTGAACTTAAACTTAAGAGCAGGTTGTTATGACCGAAGTCGGAGAGTTGAATTTTAAGGATTTAAGAACGGTTTCAGTCTGGGTACACGAGAACAACGGTTCAAAGGAAATCATCAGACGCCTGAGCGAAATCACTTATAAAACGTAAACATGAACTAAAAGGTTATTAATGAATTAGGGAAAATTTGACGCAAAAGAATCGAACAAACACAAAGTAATTGATAAAACAAATATATACCCGACTATTTCGAAGTTCCTCCTGCAACCGCTTCAGTGCTCGCTCATGATCGGCAACATATAAACCGTTGGCTTCGAGGATAAATTCAGAAGTCTTCGGACCATTGATTTCCACATCATACTTCTCCAGAATACCCTTTTCTCGCAGACCCATCAAGACATCTTCATCTTCATCTTGCACAATTCCACCAAGACCAGTCAGCTTCCGCTTATTCTCACGATTCTTTTCGGCCTTTTCATCGTCCACGAGGTTCACATTGGTCAGTACGTCGGACACATCTTCGGCCAGTACATCTTTAAAGCAGAAGAAACAGGTACTAAAAATCTCCAAAAAGAATGGATACGAAAAACTTACGGCAGGGAACATACCACTATCTTTGAGGGTTAGAATAATCGGTGTGCCTTCCACAAAGCGATCAATGCTATGTTCAACTTTAAGGCCTTGAAGAGATGTCGAGGAATAATCCACTTTAGGTTTCTGCATTTTTAAGTGTTCGGCAACAACAGAAGACACACCAAATTCTTCGTCGAGTTCGGTCAACATTTTTTCCTGAAATATCGTTAGCATACACACTATCGAACGTACCCGCTTCTCAGCTTCCTGCTTAGCCTTTTCCTTGGCTCTCATTTTCTCTACCCATGAGGAAACGTTTGCTTCCTCCCCCACACCAAGCGATTTCACTTCACGAAGTTTATTGAGTAGTTCACGCTTCTCTTTAGCAGTAGCAATCTTTTCTTGTAATTTTTCTGTCTGCTTGGCCTTAGTCAGATCTTTAGCAGGAACATGGACAAAGTCTGAATCACTGTCCTTCGGTTTGTCATTATCGCCATCGGTCCTGGAATCATTTCCCAACTCAAGCGGCGACAGACCCAATTTAGCTCGGAGCTTACTAAAGGAAAGTAAACGATGAGTGCACTTACTTTGTCTCTTCAATGGATAAGGATTCTGCTGTTCCAGAGCCTCTCACTCCGTCTATAACAGCATTTACGAAAAATTAGATTGCATACCCTCGTCCTCTAAAACCTTTCGCTTTTTGTCTTTCAGTCTCCTGGAATCATCGTGTGGTGATTTATCCTTAGAACGGCTCCTGGAGCGCTTTCTTTTTTTTCTGTTTTCTTCATCAAACTTCTCCTTCCGGTGCATTGCGACGATAAACCTGCGGGTAGGAAAAATTGAATCTACGAGGCTTGCTAATAACTTACTCAAACACTTTAAGAAATGTCTGTTTTACTCTGTTGAAATGATCTCAATAATTCATTTTTTGAATTTACTATGAAATCTTTGATAAGGTTCGCCTGGTTTCCATTTTTCTTATTTTAGTAAACTTTCGTTCTTTTAAAATTTGGTTTTTTTTCCAGCGCAGAGCAGGGCTGGAAGTTAACGATGCACTTTCCACCACTCCACAATAGCTGTTTGGTCTGATCTATTTGATATTAATTTGCTCAAACTCACTCTGATTAACGCTCTATTTACACTGTTTGCCACCTTTCATTTTAGGAAAACGAAGTTGGTATTCAGTAATCGATTGAGTAATCTGAAAATCAAATTTCAGTACCGAGTGTCTGTCAACGTAAATGTACGAAAGCGCACTGAAGCAAACCTTAACGTAAATCTTCTTAAAATCATCTTTACAGAAATGTTTTTCAAAGACATAGCACTAATTTAATTGCTGTCAGTATTTTATTTATTACCTTCGTTGATGTAAAAGGGCGGGTATAAAATGAACCATACTGTTCTTCTTCTCGATTTATTTAGTGGAGATACTGGCAACATAATGAAAATAGACGATATTTAATAGACCATTTTGGGTTTCCATTTGTTGCATATAGCACGAGGTTGTGCCCTTAACTCTACTGCTTCCGTGTTTAGTTAACCAACTTTTTCAGCAGGAAACTTTACTTAAGGGCTACATTTAAAAACGTTGAGAGTGGTTAATATAGTTTTTCGATCTGTGATAGAGTAAAATATTTATAAATGGCCTCGTACCTCATTACTTTTCAGCTCTTACTGTCTAAATCCATCCTTTTTACTTGTACTTTTAGTTCACTTTCACCTGTCTGAGTGCTCCTTAAGACAATGCTATTATTGTACCTTTCCATATGATCTTTGAAGAATACATAAAGTGGTATTTAAAATCGACAACTGTATTCTTTTTTTGAAATCTTCATGGATATGTTCCTGCCATTTAGATGATTGACATATTAACATATACAATCTTAGTCGTTTTGTTTTCTAGATGCATTGATCTTCCGCAGATGCGGCGTGATTATGATTTTTGGTCAAATTAAGTTTGAACTCATTTGCATGGTTTCTTCCGCTTTGTGACTTTGAAATCCTCGATTCATTTGAATTGGCGTTAAAGTATTATTATTTCTGTCGAATCCGGAAGTTAGTTTGTAATCAGACCTGTATGCTGTTTTCTCTAATAAGTCTTGTGTGCCTATTTCATTTCTCCACTATTGCGCGAACTGGATGACATTAGCTTAAAAGAAAAGTTCTTCCTACCTTAACATCATTCTTCATTCGAGTTAGAAGGATCTTGAGGTACAATAGCTCAAGTTTGTTTTTGCTCGTTAAATTGCTTATCTTTCTTTCAAGCTTATTGTTCTGCAATTATATCTGCCCGACTTCTCATTTGCCATTCTTGAGGCACTTCTAATGTGCCAATATAGTCCTTGAGGGGGCCTAGTTATGGTAGGAATCAGCACCAGCACTCACGAGCGATGCAAACGAAGGAGGAAAATTAAGCTCGATGTTTCGATAAGCGTTATGCTAACAGTGGAAGAAATGCTCACAACTAAGAGTCATCCTTGTGCTCATGTGAATTCAAGTTTTGCCGCATTGAAAACATTTTGAATTTCCTGTCCTTAAAGCACTTGTAACTGTTTTCAATGAGCGCTCATTGGAGGGTCATTTGACGGATTTGAGCAGTGGGGACACACAGCCATCTTTGATATTCTTGTAGGGTTTCTGATGCATCATGTAAATTTTTGCGGATAAATCTACAGCTTTTGCCTGAGCCGAAATCTCACACGAAATTGATATATTGTGGTTCATAATAAGCTTACCAACTATTATTATTTTATGCCACATGGACAACAATATTTGTACTCACATAGGCAGTATACAGTTAAAAATGAATTCGAAATGAATTACATAGTTGCATTGAAGGCTTTATGGTATGCTAACTTTTACTTATCAGATCTGTGTTTCATTTTTTCAAACTGATTTGTTAAATTAAAACACTTAAAACTTGAGTCGAGTTACCACAGCCACTTATCAACACTGAAATTCTATTCTACTTTTATTGATAAGTAGACACTCGTAAAACAATGCTGAATTTCAACCAGTACAGTCACTAGTTCAATGCCATCAACACTAGATTGGAAGCTCTTCGTATCCCATTCCTGCATATCCCATGGCTTCAGCTCTTCATGCAAATGGAGGAACAATCGGCATAGTTTTCACAGTTAATTTCACCATGCTTCTTGGATAATGAAATGATTCGCTGTGTTCTGCGCCCATCTTACTCCGATATTTTATTTTCGTGGCACTTCAATACAAAAACAGGATTGAGGCCAAATGTAAAGATTTTTCTAACTTGTTTTAACGCATCTACATGTTCTGCAATCTAGTTATGTATAAGGCTTGAATATGCTCTCTTTTCGAGTTTTGGAAAAATCAATGACGTACTTCAAAATTCGAATGGGTCCATTTGGTTGCACATTCTTTGGAGAAGCCATCTTCCACAACATTCGAAGGACAGATCCGGCCAAGCACAAAGCATCTCAGTGAATTCTATCGGGGAGACAAATGGTCCCTGTTTAATTGTTGACAAACTTTCAACGTCGCTCGCAACAAAATTAAATCTTTAACGTTCGTCTTCGACTACCATTTCCACCGGACCAAAAAAATTTGCTACGTTCTCCTTCATGGATCGAGCCATGGTTAAATTAGATGATTTTTATAAAGTCCTACAACTCGGAGAAGGCCGACAATTGTCGTGGATGCCGATGCTACCAGCAGTATCATAATGATAGGGAGATATCATTTATCTGTCAAATCTTTCTTGGAACAACTTAGATTTGCGTGTTGGCACCAAGGCAATCAGTCAGATCACCTAAGCAGTTACTGAATGAAATTACGATACGCTCTGTCTTTTGATAACAAGAGGGCTGGGCGTCTTATTATAAGTGATTATATTCTGATAAGTGAATACGCCTGAATTAGGATGATGTTAACTAGGGCAGAAACGTATAATTGTTCTTTGTGCCTTTAAAGGTAAAACTCGCGTAGTTACTTTCAGTACATGATTTATCAGTGGAGTAGATCTACTGGAGGGATAAAATGGATGTTCAGTCAAATGTAAACTAACGGGAATATATCCAGCTAATTTCGCCCGAGGATAATTTTTCCGACAGCGTGTATATTAATCCCTGTATTTGAAAAGGAAATTTGGAGTTAATATAAAAGCCCTTGTAAAGTTGTCAGTGAAAAGTGACACAGTTAATGGAAGAAACACAAATTAAATGGAATGTATCTGCTCAAAATCCACAACGGCCTGTCCATTATCAAGTTGTGGCACCTTGAGGTTAAATCGCTCACTCCAAGCTTACAGAAGCCACTTCGACTGTCACCGTCAGTAGTTTGACAACCCACGATCGACGGGTGGATAGACGGATCGTCTAACCATATGCAGGAGAAGGAGGTTTACAAAGTGCTGTTTGAAACGACGAGTGGACAATGAGTACTCTAACTGAGAATAAGTATGGCCGGGATGTGATTGCTTCTGTTAATGTTTATCATGTGATAAAAAGAATAATGGACATATAAGTGCGTTTCTCCGCCCCTCGACAGACTTGCTTTTGCATGAAGGTAAAGAATGCAAAATTTTTTTTTCAAGATTTGTACCTTTAGTCTTCCCTTTGACTTGCGCACTATCCTATTGTAAATTAACGTGGCCAAAAATTTCAGCCATCCAAAGGCGTTATCTTGACGTAGTAGTCGCTTAACTAGGTGAGCTCAGTCAATGATCGGCTGGGTATGATGGGCAAGCGCTAGAAAAGTTGCCGCATTTTCGCCGCCCAGGGAAGGTATGACGCACACGCCTAAACCCATAAAAAATACGTGAGTGTGATCTTCGTCATTTTGTCGTCATTTCGCTCCTGTTTGGCCAACCGAGAAATGGCTTCTCACCCTAAGATGTCTTAATAAACGATCGTACCTATTTTGCTTGTTCATGAATTCATAATATTGAGGATTTTAATTATCATATAAATGGGGAAGTCTGGGTTGCCGATGCTAAAGATTACAGCGGTTAAACGCCTGCCCTAAAATTTACCTCACGTCATTTTGACGTCATTTTGGTTTCTCACTTGACCAATAGACTTAGAGTAGTAAGTAGGAATAAATTATGAAATTGGATGCATCAAGGTATTATGCTGGAGTTTGGCACTGTTCCTTTGGATTACTTAGCTACTGATTAACTAATTACTCATGAAATAGTACACCGATAGTTCTCCTTTGCATTCAACTCCAGATTTGACTGCTTTGCGTCTTCGCCTTTGTTTGTGCACTTGGGCCAATGAAGAATAGGTCGCATGACGTATAGCCATCGCTACTACGAGAGGTACCGCATGGAAATTTACCCACTATTAACGCGTACACCTATCAGTGGTCTGAATGATGTCACAGAAGGAACACTCAATAGGTTCGCTCTCGCACTCGCGAATGTCGATTCTACAGTCCACATTCGACCATTTAATTCTTGAGTTCGGACATTCGAATAATCAGACAGTCTATAAAAGCTGAGACCAGTACTTGATGGTTGTTGCTCTATCTTTCGCATTCGGTTTCATTTCATCGAATATCAAAAAATTCTGCGGGTGATGTGATAAAGCACTTGTACTGCTGAAGTGCATAGCATTTGTTAGCCTGTCAATGGTCGTAATCAATGATCGCTTCGCCAGAGAGTATTCAGACCATCGTATGGCTGTACTCCGCCGTTATTATCACGGTTTGCACCCACTGATTTTACTCAATTTGGAAATATTATTTCATATTAACACTAGTTAACACTACTTGCTATAGTTGTGATTTAATCATGAGATACGAGGGAAAATAACTTTTTGAATTTGTGAATTCGAAACGCTGCTATAGAATCTAAATGGTTAATAATGATAATGACAATAATGCAAATTTACGAGCTAAATGACCGAAAGTCTCCACGCTCTTATTTAACTCAATTCCAACTTCACATTTAAGGTATTTAAAGTTGGCTCAAGCCTATTATTTTGAACGTGGATTCTAAAAACATCTAGAGATGCCTATTTTAATGGGCGCGAGGTCCTTCAACTTCTGTTCAGCAGCAAGTTAATCTGATCGTCTGCAATTGCACCTGCTGGGCTTCCTCTAGAATTCCTACCATTTATGCAAGTCTCCTTGGACATTGGTTGGGTGAGTAGCCTGTAACACTTAATTTTTCGTAATTTGGGAAAGACGAACTTGACGAAACGTTCAGTATAAATGCGGTTTCTCTTTGGCTCTACTTTTGAGACGCGACTCCAACCCGGAGTTAAACGTCCAAGGCATGGTGACTCTAGAAGTCATTTTATGTCAATAGTTAATCATTTGTTACGAAGGTTAGTCGGTTTCTAGGCTTATATCAGATTTTAAGGCCATTCGCCTTGGAACTTACAGGTACCGCGGGGAAATCGGGAGCAACCCCCTCAAAGAATAGGCTATTTCCTTAAGCGGATGCCTGCGACACTGCTTTCCCGTGTACCACGATTATCTGGTACAGTGAATGTCCTTTCCTTCCCCCATTCATTTAACCAGTTTCAACTCGAAATTACCCTCCCACCTGTGGAGTGAGGAATTTTAATAAGAGACCATGCGCCTTCTTCGGGGTATTACTCTTACTAGAAAGGCAATAAAGCAAAACTGATGCTCAGCCACGTAGAGCCAGAAAATGCTCAGTGACGCATCAAACCGATATTTAGTATTTGAACGCTTATGCAAATATCTCGGATAATTACAGCCAACAGTGAAACTAACGAGAAGAGGGAACTGTGCCTGAAGAGTCAACGACTAATCACTTGCTGTTGGATAGACGAACTTTGCTCTGACACAAGCTTGTTCGCAGGCCTTTAGATGCTTAATCATTGCGACTACATTTCACCGAAATTGGCAATTTAGCGGAACAGAACTCCATGTTTATGAGTACAGACATCAAGCTCAATTAAATAGAAAATACTACGATCAAATTCTAGGCACCTAGGACTGACCCGGGTCAACGACATTCGATAGATAAAACAAAGAACTACTTTGGTACAAAAAAAAAACATTTAACATTAGTCCATTTTTGGTATACGAGTTACTAGGAAGACACAAGGTGTTAAAAGGGCTGGGGTGATAACAGCCACCAGTAAAAATTGAGCGACCAAAGGAGACTGATGACAAGCAGAAATTGGACCCATTTGTCAACCAGAACACGAGGTACAGGTATCAGAATTTCTAAGAGAGCAGGCAAGCGTCTCCAAGTTCTTCCTATAAACCTTCTCAACCAACGTCTTAGCTTTCACTTCTTCTTCAGTCATATTTTCCTTGTCCTCGACAGAGACGGATTTACCGAAACCCGTAGCGAGGATCATGTTTACTTGCTTGTTGTCAATGGTGAACTTGATCGGATCAGCGGCAGGACGCGTTCGGAGATAGTACATACCTGTCTTGAGGCCCCTCTTCCATGCATAGAAATGCATGCTGGTAATCTTGCCATAGTTCGGTTCCTTCACGTGCAGATTTAAGGATTGGCTTTGATCAACGAAGGGGCCGCGGTCAGCAGCAAGATCGATTATTTTTTTCTGTGGAATTTCCCACACAGTTTTGTAGAGGGCTTTGATATTTTCAGGGATACCATCAATGTGTTGAATTGAACCTTGGTTGGCGATGATCGCCAATTTGAGAGAATCAGACCAAATGCCAAGATCAATAAGATCTCGTAGCAGATGGGAATTAACGATCTGAAAGTCACCTGAAAGCACTCGACGCGAGAATACATTGCTAGTGATTGGTTCAGTTGATTCTGTGTTCCCAAGGATTTGAGCTGTTGAAGCCGTAGGCATTGGAGCCAAGAGGAGGCTGTTTCTTACACCAAACCTGTAAAAAACGAATTTGATAAAAATCAGACAGCAGATAAGGAATCGAGGGAAAGTACCTTTTTATTCGTTCACGAATACCAGCCCAATCAAGTCCTGAGGTCTTTGAAAGTTCCTCAGTATCAACGCCCCACATGTCAGGTTGAAGAATTCCTTTGCTGACGGGACAACCTGGATACGATTCAAAGGGTCCATTTTTTTCAGCTAGTTCACAGGAAGCCTCAAGAGCTGCGAAATAAATTGTTTCAAATATGCGCTTATTCAGTTCGGCGGCCTCAGGACTATCGAAGGGGAAGCGCATTAGAATGAAGGCGTCATGCAAACCCTGCACACCAATTCCAATTGGACGATGTCGTAGATTCGATCTACGAGCCTAAAAAGAAGATGCAAATTTTAGTTTGAACCATACAGATATAACCAGGAGCATCACAAAGTGAACGCCTACTTCTGGGACAGGATAGAAGTTCCTGTCAATGACTTTGTTGAGATTTTTGGTAATGACTTTGGTAACATGCTGCAATAGTTTGAAATCAAAGGTTTTTGTTTTGGCATTGACAAAATTTGGGAGAGAAATGGACGCAAGATTACACACGGCGGTCTCCTCAGGCGAAGTATACTCGACAATCTCTGTGCAGAGGTTTGAACACCTGATTGTACCGAGATGTTGATGATTGGATTTACGGTTGCAAGCGTCTTTATAAACCATAAATGGATTACCGGTCTCCGTTTGATTCTCGATAATATAATGCCTTCAGTAACAAATAAATTGCTTTGAAATAACTCCAGTAGTAGCACTGAACGAAGAAAGGGTCGCAACTTACCAAACTTCCTGAGCTTTCATTGTCTTGCGACCACGACCCTCCCTTTCGTATTTAGCATAAAGTTCTTCAAATTCCTTGCCCCAGCAGTCGGCAAGGCCAGGACATTCATGAGGATCCATGAATGTCCAGTCCAGGCCATCCTCGACACGTTGCATGAAGAGATCCGGAATCCAGAGAGCCAAAAAGAGATCACGGGTACGAATCTCATCAGCACCGGTGTTTTTGCGCAGTTCCACGAACTGCAAGAGGTCCGGATGCCAAGGTTCCAAATAGACAGCGAAAGCACCTGGACGCTTATTGCCACCCTGATCGACGTAGCGAGCGGTGCTATTATACACACGGAGCATTGGTACCAATCCATTGGATTCACCGTTGGTTCCGGAAATGAAGGTACCTTTACTTCGGATACAGTGGACATTGATACCGATGCCCCCAGCACATTTAGAGATCAAGGCACATTGTTTAAGAGTATCGTAGATGCCCTCGATACTGTCATCCTTCATGGTAACAAGAAAACAGCTTGACATCTGAGGAACAGGCGTTCCGGAGTTGAACAGGGTTGGAGAAGCATGAATGAACCACTTCTGAGACATCAAATTGTATGTCTCAAAAGCAGCGTCCAAATCTCCACCATGGATACCCAAGGAAACACGCATGAACATATGTTGAGGTCTCTCCCAGACTTTCCCACCTCTTCTTAGGAGGTAAGACTTTTCTAGAGTCTAAAATAGTGGAAAAGTCAGTTAGAGAGCGCAAGGAGCACTAGGACTGCAAGGAGACAGTTAACCTTTAAACCAAAGTAGTTGAATTCGAAATCTCTTTCATTATTGATTTCCGAATCGATTCGATCATGGTTTTTCCGCACGATTTCGATCAACTCTTCTGAAACCATAGGAGTGTGAGTTTTCGTTTTTGGATTGATATAATTGAAGAGATCCTCCATTACGATTGAAAATTTGCTAGGAGTTTCCTTATGCAAATTCGATACATGTACTCTGGCCGCTAAGATTCCATGATCATAGTGCTTAACAGTTAAACTAGCACACACTTCGGCAGCCAAAGAATCCAGTTGTGTCGTAGGCACACCCGGGTAGAGACCCTCAACAACTTTGTCAGTGATTTTCGGCTGTAATATAAATAAAGACCTTTCAGCATTAAAGCCTGGATGAAATATTGGCAAACGATTAATACCGATCACGTACAATATCGATGAACTCCGTGTGGAGTCCGTAGCAAAGACGTTCCAGACGAATCGAAATTTTCTCGCAGCAGATTTTTTGATGTCGACCATCTACAGACAAAAGTAAATTTCGAGCGTTAGGCTTACCTCTCTTCACTACATAGAGACTTTCATCCCTCTCAGCAGTGTCGCGGGTCCAAACAAATTTAGGCGAAGCAGCATCGGACATCGGGAATCAAGTTGTGCGGCGGCTGACCTAAGAGTTGAACAAATTTCATTTGGTGACTAAAACGAACAATCTATTTAGTAAAAATTTTAAACAACAACAATTAACTGCTGATTTTTTATCTAATAAGTACTTATTTCGTATTTATTCTATCATAAAAATAATCAGATAATCCTGATTAGGCTACCGATTAGAATTACTTTTTATTTTATGAACCCGAATGTCGCTTTCGATAGTAGCGGTAGCAAAATGATTCTAACAGTTTGATTTCGGTGATGTCTGAATAAGAATTCTTAAGGCAAATTTTGAGTTGCTGGAATATTAAGCGTTAGGACGACGAAGCCGTTAGAATAAAATTCACCACGACAGATCTTTAATTATTTCCTGAAATTGTACAGCAGTTTGCTAACGTTTTCTGGATAGTGGTCTGCCTTTTTTTGTGCAACTAAGTACCAACTAAACATTTAATTTCTTTTAATCCAACGAATTGTAAGACAGCGTTCGACAATTACTGTTGCTGCAGAATTTGGAAATTTTAATAGGTTAGAAATTGACAAAGGCCTTAGATAATTGCTAACTTCCCTCCTATGTTCAGACTACAACGGTTACGATTCGACTGGTGCTAAAATTAATCTGAACATGAGAATCAATAGCAGCCATCTAAGTAGTAACTGAGTGAAACTATACGCAGCTCTACATACAGACATTAAATATGTATTGTAATTACAGCAACTATTAATTTTTTGTAGCGAAAAAAATATGGAAAGAGTAGAACTTTGTAAACTTATGGGATAATTGAAAATTATAAACCTTTTAGAAAGAAGATATATCGACACATTTACACCAGCGAAAAACAAGTGAAACCATGACTTATTTTAATAGCATCTGATTTATATCCTCGACGATTTGTGGATGCGATGAAAATGTGCTAAAAACACACTAACTCGTCTGGCACTGTGCTTCGATTTGATACATTTATAGCTGGTTTCATAATTACTGCTTCCGTGGAGTTTGAAATACCGATAGCATTCTGCTTGAAAGATTTAACGGCATGGATAATCGCCGTAAACATTCTTAACTAAGGGCCAAGGATCTACTATCAACTAGCTATACCTCATTTACTCAAGAATAGCACTTCTGATCAAGCTTCAGATCAAATATATAATTCCACAGCTCTACCATCTTTAATAATGGGTAGGGACGTCGAATAAATTGCACCGCCGTTGCACGGTAAACATTAAAAGATTGGAGTAAAGGTCAAAAGAGAGCTGTCCGAAACAGTCCATAGATTTTGTTTGTTTCCTCCGATAATTGGTTAGTTTGAAAGGGCGCTTGACTCGCCTTTGTCCGTCTAGAGCCATGCAGAAGTCGATTTTGAATTTCTTCTCTAAAATACCTGAGAAGCAAAATGAGGAAAGCAAAACCAGTGGAGATGTCGCCACCACTTCTTCGAGTCCCCTCAGTTCAAAACAGCTTTCGAAAAATTCGTTTAATGTAGTTTTGCGTGTTAAATGCCGTTTCATAGATAGTTTTTATCTCTTATTTCCTGTCTTTTCTTTTTTATTCACGACTAGGATAGTGTTGAAAATGAGGAATTTTCGCCTATTAAAAGTAGTTCTAAAAGAAGACGTGTTATTGTGGATTCCAGCGACGAAGACGAAGTGGAAAGTCTTCCTGGTGTTAAGAAAACATCCATTACTGACAATATAACCATGGACTGTTTTTCGTGCTCAAGTAAAAACTTTACTAGAGATGTGAATTCTTCCACTTTTTCTCCTCGGAACAAATCCGCTTCATTAAAACCCTTGAACAAGAGTTTGAATGATACATCTACTGTTGATACCCTGGATGCTTCTGCTGCTGAATCAAGCTTTGCTACAGATCTTTTGGACGAAGTTAAAAACAGTTCATGGCCTCATTTAACCTACTCATTTTTGCTACCTGATCGTATTAAAGATGCTTATGGTCGTCGTCCAAACCACCCGGAATATGATCAGAGAACCTTGTTTGTTCCTGAAGAATTTCTCCGAAAGCAATCACCAGCTCTTCGACAGTGGTGGATTCTCAAGTCTCAAAATTTTGACGTCTTGCTATTTTTCAAGATGGGGAAGTTTTATGAACTCTATCATATGGATGCTGTTATAGCTGTTGATGAGCTAAAGTTGACCTTTATGAAAGGCGAATTCGCTCATTCAGGATTCCCGGAGATCGCTTTTCAGCGAATGGCCGATCGTCTTTTACACAAGGTAAATTTTTCCGTGTTAATTTCCCCTACATGCACTTAGAAAAGGGAGGCTTATTTCTCGTTGTTCTCTAGGGTTATAAGGTTGCTAGAGTGGAGCAGACAGAGACCCCTGAGGTGATGGCAAAACGAATCAGCGGACGCTCGGGTTTGGACAAAGTCGTACGGCGAGAGATCTGTCAAGTCATTACACCCGGAACTTGGTTTGCACCTCTACGAAATGGTATATCACCTGAGGATAATGTTCTCAACACGTCAACTGCAACATCTCTGCAAACTGCTAGCCATCCAGAGATTGAAACTGACCTTAGTTTTAATAGACATCTCTTAGTTCTTCTTGAGGCTCCTGGATCGACGAAAGGTGAAATCCTGTTTGGAATCGCACTTCTTAAAGCAGCAACTGGAGAGATTATGGTATGTTACTTTTCATCTGTCTGAACACGACTCGTCGACTGTTGCGAATACATGGTACCTTTGAATGCTTTTATTTTTGTGAGGAATTTAGGGCGAGGATCCATCGGATGTATGTTGTATTTTTCAGATTGGTCAGTTCTCAGACGACGTTCATTATTCGCGGTTATGTACAACCATTGCGCATTTCCCTCCTTCACAAGTAAGTGTTATCGACTGAATTTAAAGGTTGGTCTTTCACAGTCTATTGAATGTTCGATTCTACCGTATCTTCGCTGCCACAGATCTTATTCGAGCGAGGCAATTTGAGTGGGAAGTTAAGGCACATGCTGAAGGCACGTTTACCTAGTGTTCCATTCGAGGGTCTCGCTAGCGGAAAGCAGTTTCTCACTGCCCGTGATACCATCTGTACGTTGGAATCAGCCAACTATTTCGCTCTCACTTCTTCATTTGGGCACCGAGATTTTCAAGATCGAGGTGGGAGTTCTCCAGCTGTCTCCCACAACCTTTCCAAGGCTGAATGTTGGCCACCCGATCTTTTGCGCATGCTTGATCCTTGTTAGTCTTAATTCTAAGAACATATTTTCTCGTCGAAATCGATTTTAAATACAATTGTTTTTTCCCAGCCGATACATTGGGTCGAAGCCCCCTTCCGGAGTACGAGTTAGCGATTCGATGTTTAGGCGCGGTAGTTTTCTACCTCCGTTACTGTCTCACGGATACGGAAATTCTTTCTTTGGGTCTCATTCACGAGTACCGTATTGTTGATACCAGCTCTGTTTCATCAGCAATCGGCCACTCTGCATATGAACCTTTCTATGAGCGACAAGTCAATATGGTGAGGGGTCACTTATACTTATCATTAGATAAGAAACAGCGAATTTTCGGCCATATATTACACTTTTTTTGTATTTGATGAAGGTTTTGGACAGTGTAACATTGGAGAACCTAGAAATCTTGTCCAGTAACTTTAACGGAACTCTGGAAGGGACCCTGCTTGAGAGACTGGACTCCTGTTGTACACCTTTTGGTGAGCTGAATGTGCTACTGCCTTTCAGTCATGTCTTTCCCCTTAGACACATTTATTGCTTAAAAGGTCGACGTCTTTTGAGGTACTGGGTTGTTAACCCGCCCTGTCATCCATCCTTGATAAATAATCGCCAAGATGCAATTCAGGAGCTCATGGACCTGTCCTCTCAACTTCAGTCTATTCGAGAAATTCTTCGACGTCTACCTGATCTTGAACGACTTCTCACAAAGTAATATCCTATACACATCTTTATTGTTTACTTTCCTTGAAGGATTCATATAATGGGTTGGAATGCCGCGAGACCCGATCATCCGGAGTCACGTGCTGTTGTGGTCGATGAGACCATCTATTCAAAGAGAAAGATTATTGATTTTCTCCTTACGCTGAAAGGGTTCAAATCTGCCATCATGATTACTAAAGATTTTTCGAAACTGAAAATAAAGTAGGTGAATTTTTACCTTTTTAATAGAAGTTCATCTATGAAACAGTTTATTTTTCGCCATGTCCATTGTAGATCTAGATTGTTGTACTCCTTGACTTCATTGCAGAAAGACGGTGGCGTCTTTCCCGAATATAGCGAGCAATTGGCTCTATTTGATGTAGGTTCAATTGAAATTTCATTCCTTTGGAGATCATATAAACATTGGTTTTGGATGATTTTCGTGCCAAAGCGCAAATCGGCTTATTTTGCATTAAACTTGACAGATTTTTGAGGTCAGCACTAAGGATTTTCATTGGGTGAGGTAGTTAAATCTGCACCCCACAGCAGGTTATTTTACTGTGGTCAATTACTCTTGTGGTCTAGCTCTACTTCCCACATCTCTATTTGGCGGAGATCGGATCGCCCTCTTGCCCGTGCTGGTTACTAAGATTTTTCGGATAACTTCTGTAAATTTTAGATTTGCTTGTGATGTTCGACTGTTGATAGACTTGATATTGGTGTGAGAAAATCGCTACCTGGTGGTTTTACTCAATTTGATAAGGTATTTTTCAGTAAGATGTCTGAGGTATGGTCAATGATTTTGAGTACTTTTACAGTACACTGGCTAGTTTTGTTTGGGCCAATTAAAATGAAAACTCGGATGCCTGACAGGTGCCACGATGCCGTTAGCATGTGATCGCTTTGTTCCCTTTCAACACATTGCACCGCAGCATTGCTAAGGGTTCGATCGTTAATCAAATGCACTTTTGTTTTTATTTACCCAAGCTTATTATTGATTTTTCATCTAATTCCAGGAGGCATTCGATCACGAAAAGGCCAAACGCGATGGGTGTATTGTTGTAGTGCCGGGCTTTGATCCCGAATTCGATCAGGCCTGTGAAAACCTAAAGGTAAAACCTAATTATTGAATGGATTATCGGTATTAGCTGTATAAGTGTTCTTTGAGATCATGAGGATTTTATTTCAGAAAGCTGAACGAGATATGGAGGACTTTCTAGAGGAGCAGAGCAGAATGATTGGTTGTCCGGTAAGAATTCGAATCTGTTTAGGGTCCTGTCGAATTTTTAAATCTGTTAAATAATTCACGTAAAAACCACCAAGTTGTGCATATTGTTATGACCGCTGTTATATGGAAACTTCACTCATTCGATCTAATGTATTTCTTCCCCATAGCTCAATTACGTAGGGACGGGGAAGAACCGATTTCAAATAGAGGTGCCGGAGTCTTACATGAATCGCGTGCCTCGCGCGTGGGAGGCAACGAGTCAGCGCAAAGGTTATCGTCGCTTCCGTCCGCCGGCCGTGAACGTGCTCTTTTCCCGATTAGTCGCTGCGGAGGATGTCAAGCAGGAAAGCACTCAGGGTATCATGCGTCGCCTCTTTGCCTCGTTCTCTTCCAGGTATCACACTGTGATAGAATAATCGTACTCATCCGAATGGTCGACCACATATTGTAGGCGGAACATGGTAATTAGTCCCGTCATTTCACTCTATGGGTTCGAAACTCACCGACTCACACCACCATAGAGATATCTTCCTTACTAATCCAATATGCCCTATTCTGGGGTCGGTCGAACTTGATGAATTACTTTGTATGCCTTTGCTCAGTACTACACATTGTTCAAGCATAATTTGGTTTGTTCAGGCCACCTTGGGACTAATCCTATAAAGTATTGGCGTTCAAGTTTTGAATGCATCCCACTCCATCTAGTCTGCCAAGTTTCCTCTCTGCGGGTTGTCATCACCAGGTAATAATTTCGCAGACTGTAATTTAATGACACTTAAAGTAATACCTCCGACTATATTTCCGATGCGATGATCCGTATTTTAGTTCACATATTTTGACTTGACGACTTATCAAGTTTTGTCCTTTGAATAGTAAGGAGCAGTCTTTGGTTTCCATTCCTTAAGCAGAGTCTGGTCTTCCAATCCAGATTTAGAAGTTGAAGCCTACTTTTGTTTTTTTCGATTTAAATGTCCCTTCTGTTTTCTTCAAGCTACACCAAATGGCACTCGGCAATCAAATGCATTGCGGAATTGGACTGTCTCATGTCTCTCGCCAACTACAGTAGCTCCGCTGCTGCAATCACCTGTCGTCCAGAATTCCATCCCATCGAACGCGGAACGAAGGTGTCTGTCCCTAACCTCAGCTACAGATCTCATTGTAGCTAAATCAAGTCTTACGATGTTAACCCTCTTGTTCAGCCCTTTTTAGAGATAATCAATGGCTACCACCCTTGCCTGATGAAAAGCTTCTCCGGTGGCGAGATCACTCCCAATGACGTACAGTTGGGTCTGATCCCAGGACAGGAAGAGACCACTGTCACAGGCTTTAAACCCGGTGCCACTACCCTCATAATTACTGGGCCGAATATGGGTGGAAAGTCAACCCTTATGCGTCAGACTGCTCTCCTAGCCATTCTTGCGCACTTGGTAATGCTCATTGATTAATTATCAAGGTCTCTCGGTATGTGTATTAATACTCAGTACATTTTCCTTTGATTTTCGTCGTCAGGGCTGCCAAATTCCGGCCACAAGCTGTCGCCTCACTCCGATAGACAGGGTCTTCACACGAATAGGAGCCTCGGACCGCCTGATTGCGGGCCAGAGTACTTTCTACGTTGAGTTATCGGAGACAGCGGTGATACTACGCCACGCTAATGCAAACAGCCTTATATTGATGGATGAACTTGGACGAGGTACCTCCACCCGCGATGGTTCGGCACTGGCCTCCGCAGTTCTAAGAAACCTCACTACTATCACTCCTATTCGTTCATCGGGTCCTCTGACATTGTTTTCTACTCATTACCACGGGCTTGTCGAGGCACTGCAGAAGTCAGAGACTCCAGCATTTGTAGAAGCCCTGGATGTCGGACATATGGTCGTCTATATATCGCGCTATTTTCTAAAACTTTCTTGACTTCGGCCATCTTTAATCCATGAATAGTATAGCAATTAGATAATATTTAAATGTCATTTAAGGAGAGTTGAGGCAAACAGTACTTTTCAAGGCGGCATCGGCTTCATCTGGTACTTTTTACTAATCCTATTCTAATGTCTTTCTTTTTAGCTTTTTTTTCAATCTTTCAATTATTATCTTTCTCAGGGTCTACTCTTCGTGTCTGTGTCTCTTCGTTCGTCAAAGTTATTTTGCATCAACTTATCGCCTTACTACCTTCTGAAAGAACAGACATAGAATGAAGGTTAAGATTAACTGTTTTATTTTAGAAACTTCCATTTACGTGGTGCGATTCTCAAACCGCAAAAAAGCCGAACATTCTGTTCAAGTAGATCAATTCTGTTCTAGTACAAGTATTTTCCGTAGTTAATATTGTTGATTAGGTCAGTCACGAACACCTCTAGACTTGTCCGGCACAACTTAAACTTTTCGTTTATTGCAGGCATGTCTTGTCGGCAGCGAAGAGTCGGAGGGTGATAGGTTAAGGAGTAACGCCGAGGAAAGCGAAGTGAGCAGCGGAATGCAAAAGATCACCTTCCTCTACAAATTCGTGCCATCCACTTGTCCAAAAAGTTACGGGTTCAACGTTGCCCACTTGGCTCAAGTTCCCAATGAGGTAACCTCGTTTCTATCCATCGAGCTGTGCTTTTTCTATTGACGAATTACTTAAGCACTAATTGATATGCGTTTTTTTGTAGATTATCAACGAAGGTATCGTTATGGCTAAGGAATTTGAGAAGGTAACTCTGGTTCTCAGCTGTCTTCGGTAAGTTCCTATGAATGAACCTAGGCGATCAATTTTCATAATGCTATGTCTGGCCACTCTGGCGGCGTGTTTATGGTGTAAAAGTGTGCAATGCTTTATTAGTTTCCATGCTTTTTGTAGGGACGTTCTTTCGGGGAAGCTTGATCGCAAACAGGCTCAAATGTGGCGTACAAAATTGGCAAACTTGAGTCGTGAAAAAATGTACGGTGGCGGTGGACAGAGTGCTTAAATTTCGGATATGCTTCCCCTCACTAAGAGATTCCAATTTCTCTACAATATTTTTGTACCGAGTTGCGTTTTTCCACTTTTATACTCTATTAAATATATGTCTTAGAGCATAAAGCGTTTCTAATTAGAATAGGCTTCTGTGCTACATTGAATCGAGTCTCTGATTTCCTCCGTGGCCTCCACAGATCCCAAAAGAACTCTGGTTAGTAGCTTAGGGGATAGACACAAAAATCTAATGCAGCGCATTATTCAAAACAGCTGCTCTATGTAGACAAGTTATTGGATTGCAACCGAGATGTTTGAAATGACAAAAATGGCCCAAGTCCCCAGAAATTTGCGAGTTTTTCTGCTGAGCGAATGGTGTGCCAATAAATGAAAGAAAGAGCGAAGATTTATCGTTCCGTGGTACGCAATATGTAGGTCCAAAGCAAGAGTGCAGATGAAAATTCATTGAAAAACGGGCACTACTCTTGGAAGCCGAGTGTGAAATAGGCAAGACGAGTCGATCGATGAGAAGTTTCCTATTTCCCATCGGGTAGGGAAGGTGGTGGCGATTGTGGCAGATGTAAATACGAGTGACCGGAGGACATTTCAAGAGCCCGTTGGATACTCCAGATAGCCAGAGGTCGCATATAACCAAGCGATCTATAAGTACCACCTTTGGTGAAGGCTTCCGGTGTCTGGAAATGCAAACCCATTTTATTGTAAACGTGGTCGAAACACGAGCCCGCTAGACGGAAGCCTTCTGGTCTCATTCCCTAGAAAGAGCATCGGATTCTTAACTAAACAGCAAATACATCCCATACAGATAAAGATCTGGACGTGCGTGAAGTATCAGCAGAGCTCCAAGATCGTAATTCACAGCGACCCAGAATTCTTCCGCTTGCATGTTGCTATTGTCCGCTTTAGCGCTGGAATATACGCTGTTTATCGCACCCAGATGACCGTTGCCAACGCTTAGCCAATTAAGTCGAACGATGGTTTTCAGGGTCTCCGATATTGCATCTACCGGAAGAATCTAAAATGTTTGTAAGTAAACAAATGTTTCGCAGACCATTTCTAGGGGAATTTATACACACTGCTAAAGCCAAATTTTTCAAACGCAAAGACAAATCAAGCCCTTTGATATATCAGTCGTAGTCATGACATGACTACCAGATATCTTATGAAAGTTTAGAACACGGGAAGAAGAGTTTTAGAATTGTAAAGCTGAGGCGATACAAGCACCCTGGGTCCGACGAAGGAGAAAATAATTGAGCATTTCTCTTAAGAATGAATTGCCATACAGTAACTCGAAATCTAAACGAAATGCTGGGTCCTACAAATCCAAACTGATGTAGAATTTAAAGCCGCCATCACTCATTGCCGTAGAATTAGCCCATTATTGGATAAATATTACAAATTCTCAAAGGTAGTCTACTCACTGTATGAACTTGCGAAATCTCTAAGTGTCACAGTTAAGACAACGACCTACATAGTCCCATAACCTTACCTACTGAACAAGTTATTTCAATCCCTTGACTCTCTAGCAGGGTTTTGCGACCCAGGTTTCCATTTAATAGTTGAAAGCTGGTACTCTCGATTAAAATTTGTAAGCGCTACCTGAAATACCTACAACGAACCTCTCCGGGGGGTAGTTCATCAAGACAAATCCCACATGACTGCTTACTGTAATGAGGGGAGATAAACAGATACATAGGAAACGATCATCGAAAAAATGAGCCAAGAGACAAAACAAAATATACGAATTTAACTCCCGGCACTCCAAATTTGTATGCTTCATGTCCATTCAAGCCGATTTTAGTCCCAGATTAGTATGCACGTATACGCCTTCTCTAATAAAAGTTGCATCATCTGGTCAAATCTGCAAAAATTGCAAAAAAAAAATAAGCGTAAGCAAGTAAGTATCATACAACCACTTCTGAGGAGCAGTATGCTCAAAGTCGCTGATAGCTGACTACAGCATAACCAGAAGAAAAATAAGGGACTTTCAGGCTTGCAGCGAAAATTCCTCTAGGAAAATTGGCTTCCTAGGTGGAGACCTATAGTACAGAAGGCTTTTTTTACAATAAAGCTTAGGAAGGCTCATTAATCTCACAGCAATTGCAAGATATGGGTCAAAATTGACGCAAAAGAACTTTGAATAGATGAGTAATGACTCCACTTCATGACATGGTTTGCATTAGCAAAGCTGGAAAAAGTATTAGCAAAGCGAGTTGACCTGTCGAGATACAATTTATGCAAAACTCCAAAAAAACATTGGGAAAATTGTCAATATCACTCAAGATTATCATCTTAGAAATCACCCTCAAGAAATAGAAATTTTCGCGTTTCAAATGCCTTAAAGAATTGTGCAAAATTAAATGAGAAACTTGAAGGCAGTCTTACTCTATTCCCCTGCTAAACGCCTAAAATTATAAGTTTCCAATGCTTGCCTCGCTATATTTGGATTAAGTGGCAGCCTTTTGATTTTTTTCTAGCCAAACTGGAAGTGAATGGAAGTAGTACTGATAGACGGTATCAACGAAACTTACAGCGTCAACAGGAGCACCTCCTGTTCTTAAGAAGCGGTGGCCACTCAGTTGATCAGCCATCACCGAACGTGAACGGGCATTCGACGGAATAGTGCTGTCATAGCGGTAAAATTCACCTGAACGAGTTAAATTAAAGCGTTCTATTTATTGTAGTTATATGCGCAAAGCGAATTCATTTGCTGGAATGGAAGACACTCACCATCCCAGAGTTCGCAATGGTAAGCCTCCTTTGCGCGTTTGAGAAGCGAAGATAAATTATCGGCAACAGGAGGCCAGCTTCCGACAGGTCCAAGACGTGATTTGAAGTCTTCTGCATGGTTTAACATGTCATGCATGGCATAGAGGGCTGCTACCCACAATCCACCCACATAAGCACTACAAATGCCGTTAAAGTGAACGCATTTGTGAAGTAAACATTGTTACTTTAATTATGATAAGTAGATTTTGTCTAGAAGTGCTTATGAATCCAATCACTCCACACACATTTACCTTACACCCTGAGACTTCCACATGTCATAAGTCTGGTCTGGAAAACCAGAATTTTCAATAATTCCATCACCGTCAGTGTCCCACTTCTCTAAGCAATCTTTGATGACAGACTAAAATAAAGTATTAAGAAATATCGATAGAAATAACAACCATGAGTAGTAATTACTTATATTTGATGTACAACTAACCAATGCGATTGGAAGAACATACTGCAAGAAGGCAGTATCTTCAGTAAGCTTCCAGTCTCTCCACGCCATGAGCACAAACTTCGGAGGGAGATCTTTCCAATTATCAGTGGGGTACATGGTGTAAGCGTTAATGTTGACCCACGGTTCACCTTCAGGATCACCAAGGTCGTGAGGAACACCAAGACAAGCATTACGTCGTCCCTTAATACCCTTATACATAAAGACAACTGAGCTGGTGTCCTCGGAGGCGGTCATATCTGCCAAATCGTAAAGCACGGCTATCTCGATTCGAGGCCAGAGCTGTATCAAAGCCCATGAGGCATTGAAGTGCACGTCGTATGTGTTGAACATGCGGTACTCATGACCTAAGGGAAACTAGAGTGATACAACGTATGTGACGTTATTATAGGTGTAATTACCCACCCTCAAGATATCCGAAAAGGCCCATATCACAACCATGCGCTATCCGAACTTGCAAGGGTGAAAACGAATCATGGTTACTGTCGCAGTTGTGGATTTCCCCATTGACGGGAGAATCGGAGAAAAGGGGTCCCCCACGGCCAGTGAGGTTGTGTGGATCGAGTTCAACATTGGGATTGTGTCGACGAACAACATCGATTGGGGCCTCGTCGATCTTGCAGCTTGAAGTCTTTAGAGGATCTAACCACACTGTACCACCGTCTGAGACGAAGTAGAGCTCATTGAATAAGGCTGATTTGTACCAGTCTGGAAGGTAACTGCAATCAATACGAAGCAAGTAATTACGCGATCTCCATGACGCTTATCCGAGAGGCAACTGTGTCCTAACGAAGATTCAGCGCCCCTATTATTATTGTTATCACTATTATTATAACAAGGTAATTATGAGAGCTCTATCCATTCATAAGATACACAAGACTTAGGTTTACTTGGTAAAGCTCCTAAGTAGCATGTTAAACAAACTTAAAATGAAACCATTTTTGGAGAATGTCTAATTGTGACCTTTGTGTTGTAGCTGCACTTTTCCCTATTCTTTTGTAATAGAGTTTCGGTGATGTTTACCACTTAAAATCGCTTGGTTGAAGAATGAGATGACTTTCCACCGCACTTTTTAAGAAAGTTATAAGTTCACACATGGCAGACTATGGAATTCGAGATTCTTACAATCCTAGAGAGACAGTCGTAGCAATGTTCCGTTCCCAGAAAAGTATTATCCTTTTCAAAGGGGTTTCAAGGTGAACTGATCTACTTACAGATGATATTTCGCGACAGCTAAATTGAAAAGGCATTTAGCAAACCCATGATCTGCACTTTCTAGACGAGTAGAGTGTACGAAAAAGCGACTAACGGGGCGTCTGCGTTGATGCTTTTGACTGCTCTTCCCAATGTATGTCCTTGAAATCAGTCTTTACTAATTAATGGACACAGTTTCTGTATAGACGTACCTTTTGAGTCGCCCCGGGAGATGTAAATATATTGTGCTACTTGTCAAACAACTTTTCAGCGAATTTCTCAAATTACCACCAACATCAACAGAAATTACATTTCAGTCATCGACCAATAGATGGCTAGAGCAAGAGCCTCCCCAGAGAAGTTATTTGCAAATTATGTTTAGACCATGGTTGACTATGGTGAATTTGAATAAAGGTTAAAGAAATGAATGGTGCCCCATGCTGCGGTGGTTAAGGAAATACTAGAGCAAAAGTAAGGGAGCGAACATTAATGAAACTTATATGGACGCAGTACTTTATCACTAAATTGGGCTGGCAAAGTTTACGAGAATTTCTCTGGCAAAAAAATAAAGCCGACTGGTGGGAGATCCGAGAACCTGCCTCATCTCAAGAAAGTGAGCCCGAAAAATTAGTGCAAAGGAGACGCAAACCGCCGAAACCCGAACTATCGTTATATTGCAATCAAGAATCGGTTATCCACTGATTCGTAATGGAGATGATTCAAACTCCTAGTTAATCAACTTAGTCACATTCGTTCATGCTTGGCACCCAACAAATCTTGACCCGGTACACTGTAAGTTTATTTCTACTGACCTCATTCATAACGCCCATACCTGTATGCGACCCCTGACCACACATCGTTGTGGCTGATTATACATATCGACAACAAAAACGGGAACAGTAGAGTTTACGCTGGTGCATTACAAAAGGGAGATTAGTTTTCAGATCACCTAATGAAAATCCTAGTATCGAGATCATAATTAATTTCATGGATTAAATCCCGTTCCATCAAATTTCGCGCCTTGTACAATATCTCGACCTCTTCAAAATGTTGTAATAGTTGGTTAGCCATCAGTTGAAAATAACCCAACAGTACATTTCTAGGCGAATTGAGATACAAACAAAAGGTGGTCGGTGTTTATAACATTGATTATCAAACTGTCCTGTTAACAAGCTATTCTAATATAAACGTAGAATAAGCCTAGATTCATTTCAAAGGATAATACCTTTCGATTCTCATTCGGGGGATAATTTGGAGTATCAAAAGTCTTTCTGATTGAGAAACTCCTTAGTCATTCACCTGCAGACCAGCATTTAACAGGGCGAGTGATCATTCTGGGACTGGATGCGCAATCAGCGTCATCTAGAGAAGGAGCTGAATTCGTACGCGATTTCTACACTACCAATAAGGTTTAATCTTCTTAAAATAATAGTGTTCGTAAATAGGGGATGATCCTGCTACTGATGATGAAGATTGCGAGAATATGCTAACTTGTTTAAGAAAAGCGGACAACTTACGGATCCGAAAGGATCGGTTCCTGCCACTCGGAGATCGCCTTTCGCCAAGAACGCCAATTCTCCATAGCATAGGTCAACAACTCCGTCGACCCATTGATTAAGTCCTCAGAAAACCAGCGCACATACCGTCTTAAAGAACAAATAATAATTGCTCGGTCGAGTCATTGACAGTTATGGGATTGTACATCGAGATTGCCAGCAGTGCCGATGCCATTGACTTTCATAAGAGGCTTGCAATGAATCCATATGCATTCGAAAATGATTAAACAAAAAACTCTTATTTTTCTGGTTTCCTTTCTTGAATTTTGAGACCTTAAACTATATTATTAAATCATTCATAACGTGCAGAGGTAATTATTTCATAATCGAGGCCATACAGTTGAGCAGACTTGTGTTGACCAAACGTTTGAAAAAAATGGCAAGTTTCCACTAACCATTTTCAGAGCCGAAAAAGCAGGGGTTAACATTCGCCTTTCCCATTTGGTATGCCTCTCAAATCTCGCTTTCAAACGCTATCGAATAATATCAAAGTCGGTTTATGGAATATACGGAGAACAGTATATGTACATGCCATAGGACGCGCCTGCCCGATTCCTAACCAACTATGCGCAAGTTGAACAATTATTTCAGTTTGCATGCGAAAGCACTAGAGAATCGATTGAGGCGAAAATTCAACTGAGCTTTCAGTTCACGACTTCTTAAGAAACTTGGCCAAAGCAGGCGCAACTATTCGGCCGGCCTGGTGGAACATTTTTCTACCGCCCGGAGCAATGCAATAATATGGATCCACGCTCGATTTAAGTGGAAATTCAAGACAGAAAAAACGCAATTAGAAACTCTAGAAATGGTCTAGGTTACGAATTCACCGTCGATAGACGACAAGGGCCGATCGGAAGTGCACACGTGGAGTGTGCCAAGTGACGAAAAATTGAAGAGTGGCAGATCCTGCATCCACGACGTCCGCAGAAGTTGGAAATTTACAGCGGGCATCTGTGGGTACCGAATCAGAGGACCCAAGTCGTCCAACAGAGGCTGGAGGTACCACACAAGAGGCACAAACTGCCATCGCCAACTTGGAACATCGCTTCTTTCCCCCATTTCGTAAGTAGCCTGAAATGATGGAAACATGATGGAACTAACTGAAATCTTCGGATGTGCTTAAAGACCAATAAGACTAGACTTCTGTCTCAACTTGCCCAAGTAAGAACCGAAATTAATTCTTATTTACCAGAGAATTCATCAGACGACAGCTCCAAGTTTATGATTTCGCAATTGAAAGTCCTCTAAATTACCCTGAACATGTTGCTGTAAAACTGCGGAGAGCAAGAAAAAGTACTTGTTGTTAAGGTGGTGACCAACGGTAATCCCAGGGGCAACCCTGAGGGCTAATGAGAGGAGCGGCCGGATAGGACTAATCACTCACCGGACATATAAAATTAGATAGTGCCAGGAGAAGTACAGCTTCGTACAGCCTGGTAAACGAGGTACCACGTGAATATCTGGATTTACAGTCTCAAACTGAACTGTGGAAAGTGTGTGCATGTAGCAATGAATGGAATCTCCGGCAGACATTCGAAAAGAGTTCTGGAAGAGGCATGAAAATTGTCTGTCTTTAACAGTGTCGAGGACGGACGAGGTGCCACTATGAAGTGGAACTGCTACCTGTACTTCGAAAACATTCCAGAGAACCGAAGCCGTCGATAACCGCTTTTACTGTTGTATGCTACTTGTTGTAAAAGCTATTTTTACTTCTGTTGTACCCTAAATGAGTCCTTGGAACTTGCCTTAATGAGTGGGGAGTAAATAAATAAATAAATAAATGATTCAATAACAATTATTGTTAATTTATGGCTGATGAAGCAAGGTGCCCTTAATTTGAAGGCAAGAAATACATTAAGGAAATAGCTCATGAAAAAATAACCAAATGATATATTTGCTAAGGTGAATAGGGCTTAACCGGTCCTAGATAAAAAGTTACGTTCATTTACGGATCTTGATTTACTATTAACTTGGATAGGCATGAATGACGAAGCTGTCGCAAAGTATATCCTAAAAGAAGGGAAGCAACTAGGTGGTTAAAATAGGTCATGACCTTCCCCATGAATATTCAACCAATGACAAAGATAAAATAAACTCAAGAGTACATAAAATAGTGCAGGGGGAAAAATAAAGACCAAAGTCCTCGGTTCTTTCTAAACTTTGCCCTTCCAAAGGAACGAAAATTCGAACCAGTAAAAACAAAAAAGTTGGCTTATACGGATCCATTCGGAGGCAATATTAAGAGTGCGCAAAGGAGAGGAGAAGTGGTTCTGGCTTCTGGATAAGAAGTACCCAAGGTTTTTACGTCTAGACTTCATTCCCCAGGCGAATGGATAAGAAGTGAAGAGAAAATTGAATAATGACTGGCGAATTGAGAACGTCCTATCTCGCATATAGAGAGAGTGTATTAGATTTTAAGAGAAAATGAGATGATTTCGGGAAACATCTGGAATCCTGCCACTTCTATGTCGCCCAAAGATTGCCGCAACAATCTAGTACTGCAAAAAGATCATAGGCAAGACCTAGGAACAATTGATGACAAACCAGCCAAACAGGATTCAATCTTCAAATCCTCAAAGGGGTCTGTAGGCAGGAATAAGCCAAAGAGAACATTAGATGAGGGCGAAAAACTCGCTGCTTGAGAATTAAGTCTCAATGGAGTCCTCAAGCAATCGATGAGGAGAGCTTATGCCGCAAGACGAAAGTGATTTAAGAAACATATTTAGGGGAGCTAAGTGCTTAATGACTGACTTTCTCTCTGAACTCTTCCCATTAGGACACTACCTTTTGATCTTAATGGTTGTATCGACATATTATCAAGCACTATGAAGTCTACGTTTTAATACTGGCAACCGAAAATGAAAACCGTACAATGACTGCGTTCAGGACAAATTAGTGTCATAGCGAAACGGGTTCTCCATATTCAACTAGGATTGCAATAAATTCAAAATATAAACAATGACTCTGGAAATCTTCCGGCAGGGTAATCTTCCACGCTCACGAAGGATAAGTCTGACTTTATCAATTAAATGAAAGAGTTATCTTTAACGGTAACCCCTATTTCAAGTGTTCATTTCGATGAAAAGGAATTCTGTCAACATTTTCTCCATATTTACATCGGAATCAACGAATGTTGAAGTACAACTGAAATGAATCCAGGCCATTACACTAAGCAACAAACAAATGAAACTAGGAGAGCGTTATTTGCTTACCACATACGCGGAAGATAGTTAAATTACATCCGAAAATCGTGAAATCCCTGAGTATAAAAGTGCACACATTTCATTTAATTACTGCGAAAATGCAGCTTTTCCCTAAGTTGCTTAATCACGCAAAAGGAAAAAAAATGATAAACAAGGCAGACAAAAGCCCTAATTACCACAGTGCACTCAAGTGTTTGGAGTGAGGAAAAATCGATAAGAAAAAGCCTGCGATAATTGGATGAGAGATGACTAACCGAAGTAATCAATGACTTACGAATTTAAGCAGATAAATCATTGCTAGATGGTCAACCATTTTAAACAGTATATTTAAAGCCATTTTAGGAAAAAGTAAAGTTTGGGGGTTAAGCAAAGCTGTTTGATTAATTAACTCATGTAAGCTTTTAAGAATCTATGGGAAATAGCATAGTTTATTTATCAGCAGATAAATGCGGAAAAGCACGTGATACGAGTAGCTGATTTTATTTGATGTTAAGACTCCAGAAAAAAACGATTTCCATCGGCTGAGCAAAGTCAAATAAATAAAGTGAAAGAGCCAGCAGCCGTGAATTTCCAAGTAGATTACAAGTAGAGATGGAAACTTTAAGCTCACAATGACATAGCTGGAAGAACACAAACAGGATTTTGGGCGTTATCCATGAGGTGTGTCAAATGAACGATTGTGATTATTTTCAGCGATGAATGAATACTCAAAGTATCACAGAAGCATGATTTACCAAAAAATATTCATCAAAAATGATCGGAACTCCTTGCAGCTCTACGAAGTAGGTTCAATCTCTCTACAAAAGAGCTCTAGATAGGTCACCGGTATAACTGATCGACCTTGCTCACCGAATCTGTTCGCGATCTAGGCGTAACAGGGTCCAAAAAGCAGGATCGATGAACTCAGTAGTAGAGGATGAAAAGAGGTGATCAGTCGAGGATAAGACTGCTGGCAGTCTTCAGTCTCCGAGGATGCCGACCTCTTATAAGCGATCCGTCTTCCCCATTAAGAATAACTTCTACAATCACTGAAACTGCTTTGGGAACAGTTTTCCAGCAATAGGCACAACCTCAAAGGCCTAGCCGGGTTTTCGACGAAAATGAGGACTTACTAATATTTCCATCACTGAGCGCTCCTGTGGATTTGAGAGTCTTCCAAAGTTGAGAAGCTAGAGGAGCGAGTACATGGGATTTGAAGTGGCCTTTGTCCGGAATATTAGATCTCTCTGCAGAATAAGAATCTCCTGCGGTAGATACTAAGGAGTGGACGCTCAGGTCGTCGTTGGATTCTGAACAATGTAATTGCACTCGAGAGGCTGTCTTAGCCAATGGCACATTACTTGATGTCCTGTATTGAAATCCTGAGCAGCGTGTCACCCTTACCTAGAAAGGGGAAAGTAAGTAGATAACACTACTGATAGATTCACAACTTATTCAATTTAGCTCCTATTAGAAAAAAAACCTGCATATGTAAGTAAGTCTCGAGGGCTTAGCCGATAATTTCAAACAGTTAGGAATAATTAGCCCAAAAGAACAATGCAGTAAAGTGTCTAATCTTTCGGTCATTTGAGTTTGGGTCGACTGCGGATCCTGTTGACTGGCAATCACTTTCCATTCTTTTAGGAGCATTTTCAACCAACCATGAGCCAACTAGATACCGAGGCAACATTCTTAAAATAACCTTTACAATGTCGAGGTCTTGATAGGTTATAATACTTTTGTGCAGTTGAGGCAAGACGCTTCCACCCAACGACGTCCTCCGTTGCTTGAGAGTTCTTTTGCAACAGCTTTTCCAGTGGATGCATGACCTAAATTTAACTGGAACGCGATGAAAAGGGGACATTAAAGATGAATTTAAAGGTCATGTATCGGCGCGAGACAATGACTACGATAGCGGAGAAACAAAATAAAACAAATAAAGATACAGCTCAAAAGTATTTCAGACGCGTGAATATAAGGTGCTAGCTTGCGTCGATGCATTCAGAAACATTAATGTGACTCGGAGAATGTAGCACACACGGCAGATTGAATACCAACATAAGTAGCATATTCATATGCAAAGACAAAAAAATGAAAGTACTTCAACAGGAAGGACCCCGAAATAGAGGATCATTAAAAGAGATTTAGGAAAAGATCAAGCTAAAGATCGAGAGAAACGATAATCGGAAGTTATTAGCGGAGTCTGGAGGGAAGCGGAACAATAAATAATATCATCGATAATTTAGATTCCATATTTAATGAGACGCAATGAAATAATTGCAACGCACTCCCTCACTCGCAGCAGCAGCAATACCAAAAGAACAAGGTATTTGGTTGCCAATTTGAGTTTTCATGAGACAACCACGAAGAACTCCAGACTCAAAAGTGTGAGTGATTTCCTCCTCCGAGGAATTGACGATGGCGTTGAGAACAGTGGGGTCGCAGCATTCGACATTAACGTTTCTCTGCTCGGTTTGGGGTGGAGTGGAATGCTTTCTTTGGCGAGGACCCCGCCACGTCATTGTAATTGACACTTGCGCTTCCAGAGTTGGGTGAAAGTTCAATACAGTCCAATGGAAAACGCCCAGTGGCAGGCAACTATCCTTGTAGTTGTGGGGAATTATTGGTGAAATCTAGATAACAACAGTAAGATTTTCCGTAAAGCCAAACCGAAAAAGAAATAGGAATAAAGATGTTCATCATCCAGTCAATAAGCAATTAATGAAATGTGCTGCTTAGGATAAGTCGCAATAACAAAACGCTAATGTGATAGCGAGTAGTTAACACAGAGATTCAAGCGATAGAGATATCAAGCGATAGGATTGTGGCAGTTGCTCATTTCATGAAGTTTCAATTATTTACAAGACCAAAGACTGAATAAACAAAACTAGGCGTAGTTTGAAAATTATACTGACGTTTCAAACTGAAACTGGCAAATCGCAGTTGGCCACTGATTCAATGAAAAAAAGAATAAATATTTCAAAATTTTGATAATGAAGAACTAAAAGAATTCACCTGCTCACAAATCAGAACCAAATCGAACTGTGGGATTTCATAAATGGTCCACGAACGCGGATAAAGTCCAATATAGTGACCGTGTGTGGCCGGAAATCCCCAATCCCATGACAAGAGGCCATAAGGAATGCTTGAGCGGCTGGTTTGTGGTAAAAGCACCTTTTGGTAAACTTGGCCCTCACGAACCACCGTGATAATGAACTAGAGGACAACGTTAATTGTATATGCATTCTTAAAAATGACAAGAACAAGAATAAAGTTGGCGACAAGTGTACCTGATCTGAGTAGTTAACCTTGTGTTGATAGATGCCTGGTCTGAGACTAGAACGGCAAAATTCACCCTTGAACCCTCGCCCGATAGTCCCACAACCAATACCACCCAATGGAACGCCATAGACTGATTCCATTCGAATGGGATTCAGTGGATCCATAAATGGCAGAGTCTTAGCTCGTTTACTGGGGAAGTATATTCGAAACAAATATCTAACATCAACAAAAAACAAACAGAACAAAAATTAAACCATACATTTGGAGAGAAAATAATTCAAATAGCTAAAGGCAATGCATTTTAAGTCCGCCAGTGGAGAATAAACAAAACAGTCAACAAACGCTTTACGATAATTCATGAAAAACATTCATTAAAATTAAACAGCAAGGAACATAGAAGACGGTCATTTAGCCGCAACCTGATGGCCATGGGGGTAAATTCCGCTATGGTTTTAATACGAAGCAACTTGGGAGGGTGAGAACGCACATCTTTTTTACTAAAAGGTGCATGCCATCCATAGGACGAAACTATTTTCTTGTCTTCAGCATATTTAACAACATCACTTGGAATAAAGACCATACCAGCGCAAAGACGGAAACGCAAATGACGCGGTCCAAGCCAGAATTGAGCGTAGGTCATTAACCGAGGATGTAGTGGTTTATAACAAATGCGCACGGACAAAAATTAATGAGGCCATAAAACAAATTATCTTAATTAGTCTTAAGAATAATATTTGATAAAACGCTTTATGAAGTTAAGTAAGACCGTTTTTCAATGCATGGAATTAACAAGTGAAAACACAGATTTCCGGTCATTTGTCTTACTATTTTTATAGCGCAAATGGGAATCATACGTAAATATTAGTGTATTTTTTCATTAATGAGTAGAACGCTTACCACATCGGCATTACTAATGAATAACAGAAAGGATCTAGAATATTATTTTATTATGGTTTGTTTAGAAATTGATTTGCATTAAGCAATTTGCTGAAAAGTTTTAGTTGGCCTTAAATCATTGCGTTATTTGAGTATTGAGGCAATGTGGAAATTTGGGTGCTTGCTACACCCCCTTCGTAGTGAGAGTGGTTCATTCTCGTTGAAGACGTTCGAATCGTTTCAAAGATATTTTTTATCTTCTGCATTAGCACCGGATTTACAGGCTCAGTTCGTTAATCCTCGAATCCATAACCTTTTAAATAAACTCGTAACAGTATCTCAACCGAATAAAATACATGAACCAAAATTTAAAATTGAGAAGACGCATGATATTAAGCTACTCTCCGACTCGGAGTTGCAGGCCGTAATTATTTTAGTTATCATGGTCCAAGCTTTTTAGGTTATGCACTTTTCGAAAATGCTTACATCGCAAAAGCTTCAAATGCCTCCGGTGATGAATGAAAGGGCGCCAGATGATCGCGAGAGTTCCGTAATTATTCGAAATCCAGAACTTTGTGGCATCCTCCCTGCCAACCAGAAACTAGTTTTTGTAGATATTGGCTTAGATTCTGGCCGTCGACATCGTCTAATGGTCATCAGAGAGGCTGATGGAACTCTTCGGTTTGCTGATGCCTCAGAGCGTGATCGATTAAATCAAATTTTTTTCCCTTTACCTGGTCGGCGGCTTCGCACACCTTCTCTCTTCCAGGAGGCCAACTTAGAGGTTGTTCTTTCCCTTTTTAAAACGTAAAATTGCTACTTAGTGTAATCGTTTGGAATTTTTCACTTAAAGGTTGCTTTGAAAAACGGTTTTCATGAGTATTTATTGGATTTTATTTTAATCCAATTTGAACCCGATAGTCCCGATTACGTTCGTATTAGTCGTCGCGTGTATAGTGACGCTGCGGCTAAAATCTGGACCCAAAATGCACTGCCCTCTAATCAGGAGGACAGTGAAGCTACAAACATAGTGACGAGACTTCGGTACACTAGACATTACGGACCCTTCACCCTCTACGTTATTTCTTACCTCCGGCAGCCAGGTTGCTTACTACACGAAGTCTTATCCCACCAGTGTCTTGACACGGCCTACCGACTTCTTGTTCTTACGTCAATTTTACATCCTAATTCGGAATTCGCTAAAGCTGTTGCCTCTCAAGGAATTCCTCCTAAAGGTTCGGAGGATGATGATACTGTTCCGGATAATAAATCCATACTCATTGCTCTTCAGGCACGTACTCTTTGTTTAATTCAATATTAGTGTTTTTTTGAGTTTCACAGTGATGTCGTTTAGATCATGCAAGTTCCACAGAACTTAATGACTGGCCTGAATTAATTTGATGGAGGTTTGCTCGGTAATGCCAAAAAGGCAAATGATTTAAATGGATACATTAGTTTAGATGGAGTTTAGAACCTCAAAACGAAGTCAAAATAGACTTAAATGGCACCACTTTTGTGGCGCTTCGACATCATCCTAGATGAACTGTATTTCTTGTTTGGATTATGATTTACTATGGTGGTTAAGTAAAGACTTAGATAACCTGGTTACCGATACAGATTTTATGACACGAATCGATCACATAAACTTAGGAAAATCTTAGTAATAACAGCGCGGAAATCGGGTGGGAAAAGTTAATTTAGCGATTGCTTTGCTCATAGCTGCTCTTAAAATTAATCGGATTATTGACGTTTTGTAGAAATTCGTTGACACCTGGCCTCTGGAACCGGAACAGAGGAATCAGCTTGAATTAAGTCTCCTTCAGTGCAACCTGTCTAATGGTACAGGTACGACCGACGTGCAACTGGACACTTGTTAGTACATACCTTTATAACCATTTATGTAGAATAGTAAATAAATAAATTATTTTCACTAAGCATCATTTTTCCTCATCGAAGTCAGTAATGATTGGAACGCAAGTCTCATTAGCCTACGCTTCGTTTCCATCATAACTTGTCCGTCTTTCGTCCAAACTCAAAATCAAGCAAAGCCAATGTGGTGAGCTGCCATCATCAGCATCATATGTTCATGCTCGTCCTCAAGACCTGTTATCTTGAATTTTATGCTCAAGATCCACCGGTGGTAGCATGCATTTGGGCTTTCACAGCATCAGTGATCAATTAGCGTGTTCAAAACATTGTCTCTCCTAAACGCTACAGCTCAAATTCCCACCCACTCCCTAAGTGGATGAAAACTGGTCACAATCGGAAGTGACTAGCCTTTCTAGTCAGCTGGCCACTGATCCTGAAAATTTGGTTTATTCTCAAAATGTTTTACATGATGGTCGTTAAAAAATGATGCTTTGGTGGATTTTGCGAGTGAGGGGAATACCGACCAAAACGAGTTAAGGCAGGATTGTGCCGAATTTAATCCTGTGATGTCGCAAGCTCTTCTTACCCCAATTAGTCTCTGTAAGCTGCCTTCTGATTATATTAACTTCACTAACTAAGTGATCGATAAAGGTGGGCTTAGTGCCATCACAAGCGTCTTGTCGTTTGTCATATTTTCCACCTAATAGTTTCGAGGAAATAAACTGCACTTCAATAGAAGTGATATTTTAGGTTTTCTAAAAAATTATGATTTAGGGAGTAACGTGAACGACAAGAGATCTTGCATGGCAGCCTTGAAACTATGAGTAGCGATGAAGAAATGGGGGTATTTGGGATCGAGATAATCATGCATAACCTGAAGTTTGTTAGGTTTCTTTCAGCTACTTCATTTTCTTTCGGTCCCTATACAGGACCAAGTTCAGCATCTAGTTAGAAAGCCTACCTCATAATTCGTTATTCGAGTGACGGTAGAATCTTTACACAGTCCCACGTGAGTGAAAGGATCAGGGTGAAGGCGCTACCTTATTCTCTTCCCCACTAGGCTAGCATGTCCTCATCACATTAGAGACACTCGATGCTTAGTTCATTACCGAGAAGTGGGATCTACTTCTCTGAAAACACGCACATCTCTAGCGATCGTATTTTATGGTACGCTGGTTTTTATAACTCGACTCTTTGCAGTCTCTCTTAATTAGGTAGATTCGGCTGTACTGTTAGACCTCGATTCGTTACCGCTTTGACTTGTCCATCGTGAAATTAACTGGATCCCTGATCTCGAGTTTGTGAAGTGCATCAAGCGCTTTATTAGGAATCTGCATCTCATCTTTTAGAATCATTCAGGATGAGTTTTTATAGCTGCATTTGAATCCTAGCGGCGCTCATGGCAAAAGCTGGCCTTTTTTGGATCACTAACCTACTCAAATCATTTCAGCACAGCAAACACTCAAATGAAAAGAGGATTCCACTTCGTATTAGATTAACCTTCGAATTAGCTTGATTAGACTTCTCTACATTTAGCCTATGGAGCAGAAGCTATTCATTGTCTGAGTGATCGCTTGCGCTGTTCCACAGATGTGGGTTATCAAACCATTGGCCAATATATATATATACATATATATATATACATATACAAAGTGCACTGTTTCTTACCATTTAACACATGCTACTCGATTAGCCGGTAATCATGTGATTCACCATTCGTTTTTCGTTATTTAGTAAAACCGGTTATGCAATTAGAATCTTTTCACCTATAATATGGTTTATCCTAAGTTCAAAAATGCAAAGTTATAGTTAAGTAACAGCTTACCCCACTATGTGAATATTTAGTAAGTGCGCGTTTTGGGGGTAGTTGTATGCCCGTAGGTTATCCGAGGTCGCTTTGTCGTGTTCATACAAAGTGCTTTTCTACCCCTTGAGTAACGATAAGCTTGCGTCTTCAATCTGGTATCTTGAAAATGCACAAACCAGCATTGACCCATTTATTTTAGGAAGGTATTGTTATTAGGCACCCTTCACTTCCTCCCATTGAAATTTTCCCGGTTTCATGCGTACTCGTGCTGCAATACTACCGTTTCAGTCATTCTGATACTCAAATGTCTTCGAAAATTGCCAAAGAACTAAAATTCTACGTTTCACTGATGTATAATTCAGTGGTTTGCAGTCTCGGTCTCCGAAACTGGTACAACAGGATTTCTGACAAGATTGTGTTGGGCGCGCTTCCCATATTACCCCGATTCGATTCTATTCGAGTAAAAGAACGCATCACCCACGTTGTCAGCATGATTGAGCCTCATGAGATTAAAGGCTTTGTCCTTGGTCCTAATGAGGCTGCCGCTAGAGGACTTAAGTACATAAATCTTCCTGTTGAAGATTTTGTCGGTGTGCCTACAAATGATCAGGTATATACCCGCTTACTTTTTTCTTTAGGATTTGAAAGACTGCTCCTACAAAGGGCTTCACTAAATGACAACGTTTGTTTCATTTAGCCTATTTGATCGATCAATATTTACCAATTTTTTCGATGCTTGTGGCACAATGGTTAAGAACTCATTGAGTTAGATGTGAATACATTTTTCAATCTCTCATATAGTTGAGTAACTTTTCGAACAGGCCTGTCTCAGACTCCTGAGCCTTAGTAATGGAAAGAGTAGATGCAGTTTTGAACTGGATAAAGTCGATTAAACATATTCCATACGCTTCGCTTAAGTCTCATTAGGCAGGTGCCGTCATCGGATTTCAATTCTGATAAACTTCTTTTTATAAGACATCGCCTATTCTCTATGTTCCAGCATCATAAGCGTCCATTTGGCTCGGCCCTAGCTGAAGAGCATTTGACTTTTAAAGTCAATTTTTCAGGTGCATTAAATGAGTATGGCCCTGAACTGTGGTCCTTTAATCCCCCTTATTTCGAATTACCGGCGTGTGGGTCTTCGATTTTTGCCGTATGAGATTTATGAAGTTTCATTTCTACCATATAGACTGACGCAGGCCTGAAGTTCATATCGTCTTGCCAGCCACCTGGGGATAGTGTCTACATACATTGCAAGGCGGGCCGTACTCGCTCAGCTTATATCGTAGTTTGCTACCTCATGCATGCTTTCTCTCTTCCAGTTGAGGAGGCTATTGCCCTCGTTAAGATTTCTCGTCCACATATTACCTTTAATCCCGATCAAATGAAGGGTCTTCTCAGCTACTACGATCATCTCCATGCGCAGTAACAGTGGTATCGGCGAGAGGGCACTGGTAGGTCACCCTGCCTACTTTACTTTGAATGAATGTTGTTTCAGAATTCTCTTGTACCTATGGAATCACCAGCATCAGTATCAGTATCTTCAAGATGATACACAAGTTTGGTATCGACTAGAATTTTATCGTCTAGTATTATGTCATTGGTCTCATAACTTTAGAACTTAAAACTCAGGCCTCAATAACTTGCCCGTCCCATAGGCAACTTAGAAACTGATCTCCTTACTTAAATTTTCTGGATGATCCCCCTTTCAGACTTCTCATACGTGATGGTTTACAACTGCAAGGCTTCAAACGAACCTATCGTCCCGACAGTGTTTGTTAATTTGTGCTCATCATGTAATGTAAATAATAGTAATCTGATTCAAAATGTCGTTTTGTCTTTTTTCCATGGAATTATTGATTTTTTGTATTCTTTCGCTTCTCGTTGTGCATTGCTTGATTTTCTTTTAAGATAGTTTGTTTGTTGCATCGTCAGTGATTTACTATGCAAGATTTTGATGATCACTTCGATCAGATTTTGCTTCATAGCCACTTACGGTTTAGAATATTGCAAGCATTCCAAAACAGGTGCTTTGAAAAGTTCTCGGTGTGCATGGCTGGTTTATAAATGCTCATTTACTTAAGTCCTTTAAGCAGTGTTATTATTTCGCTTTCTCGTCCTCATGGCAGGATGTCACTGAAAAGGGCTAACTCCTGTGATGGCTTTGTGAAGTATTTACTGACCAGCGCGTTACTCCTGCGGTTAGGATTTTTGGTGTTCAATATATGGCAAGATTCAACCCGCTGGCCGGACGGGCAATTGCGTTCCACGGACGTCGATTATGATGTCTTCACTGATGCCGCCAAAGCTATAGTAACAAGACTTAATATCTATGAGGTGCGGCCAACATATCGTTACTCACCGTTGATCGCCCTCATTCTATGGCCCGGACATTTTGTATATAACCGGTTCAATCTCTCAGCTTCCTTTTATCCGGCTGCTTATGCCTTTGGGAAAACCGTTTTTATCGCTGCTGACATTGCTTGCGCCTTCCTACAGAAAAACATAATTTTAGCTGAACATTCTGTAAGCTTTCTGTATTAATTCACGTTTCTTTTCTTTGTGCATGCTTATTTACTTTTGCAGATATTGCACTTTGAAATTTTAACAGTTTGAAAATATTTGATTTCCTAGTTGGGATCTTTTATCTTAAAACATCGCGAAATGTTAGTGTTCGATAGAACGTCTCTATTTGTTGCAACCTTTCTGCTCGTGCGGGGTGTTTTTTCTGGTGAAGAATGTTGTTTCTTCAAAATCTTTGAAATCGAATCCTCATATTAGTTTTAGAATTCTATGTTGTGAAGATTCAAAAAAGGGTTAGTCATATCAGGCTATGGTTTTTTTAGTTACTCCCTACCCTTTAGGGCAAGTTCCAAGGACTTATTGGGGGTGCAATAGAAGTACAAATAGCTTTTACAACAAGTAGCATACAACAGTTAACACAGAAGACAGTAAAAGCGGTTATCGACGTCCTCGGTTCTCTAGCCACTTCTCTGGCATGTTTTCGACGTACAGGTAGCAGTTCCACTTCGTAGTGGCATCTCGTCTGTCCTCGACACTGTTAAAGGAAGACAATTTTCGTGCCTCTTCCAGAAATCTTTTCAACTTTCTTGGGGAGATTCCATTCATTGCTACATGCACACACTTTCCACAGTTTAGTTTGAGACCGTAAATCCAGGTATTCACGTGGTACCTTGTTTACCAGGCTGTACTAAGTCGTGCTTCTCCTGGCACTAGCTAATTTTATATGTTCGGTGGGTGATTAGTCCTATCCGGCCGCTCCTCTCATTAGTCCTCAGGGTTGCCCTTGGGACTACCGGTGGTCACCACGAGGAGTTTGCGAGTAGGTTTGACCACCTCAGGTTATAATGCCGTTTTGCCTACATCAGCGACCATTTCCGCGCCAGTGATTCGAGCAAACGTTTTTTAATGGCGTCAACTGTTTCTGGAAAGGTCATTATGATTCCTAAGAGTGCAAAGACACTCGCTAACGTCCACTGGTATTTCCAACTTCAGGGAAGATCCCCTTCGTTTCATTTTTCGGTGTATTGAATTAGATCACTAGCTCGGTCATGGGCGATCGGCTCAGCTACTCATGCTTGTTTGACTCGCCGTAAAGGTCAAGTGACCACGCCTTCCTTACTAGCTTATGTAATTCTGCTGTAAAGTCATAGATTTTCCCCGACTAATTTTGCGTTTTTTCGCTTGCTCTTTTGGTAATTCCACATAGCTTACTTTCATTAGTCCCTATGTAAATTTTGCAACGGTCTTGCCCTGAGTTATGGTCCATCTAATCCGAAACAGCTTTTCAATCCAATTCATTTGTTTAATCTCTATATTATCCTGATCCGACAAACTTTGAAAGTTGATTTTAACACAATCGAAACGGTGTTTATCAACCATTTCGTATATTTTGGCACAGTAGTGAAGAGGCAGGCACGGTGACAGAGCCAGTGAAAACTGTTTAGATCATAGTCCCAATGTTTTGATTCACTTTTTCTTCATATCAAAATCGTGCTACTTACTATGATTATAAATCTACTTTTAGGCAAAGAATTCAGCATTTGTCCTCACAGTTGAGTATTTCTTTCACACTTCTAGGAAGAGTACACAAATGCAAACGCCTTTGTTCCCCATTAGTTCGATTCCTGGATTGAAATAATCTAATTTTAGCTCTAGTTAATTAGGCACTGTATGCTAGATATACAGTAGAACTACAGGCAGTGTCAAATTATTGTGTTCTACAAACCGCTTTTCAGATCCGGCCGAAAGGTTTGCAAAAGATTTCCTGGCTAATCGGCATTTTCTGGCTCTTCAATCCCGTCACAGCGATCGTTTCAGTTCGTGGCAACGCGGAATCTGTTCTGGGAGTCTTTGTGCTAGCTTGCCTCTATAGTCTCCTGCGGAATCATATAATCCTAGCAGGTCTACTTTTTGGCACTTCTATTCATCTCAAACTTTATCCGATCATCTACGCACCAGTGATCTATCTTTACCTCTGTGACCCGCCTAAGCCCACTCTTCTTCATCTACCCACAGCACGACATTGGCGCTTTGGTTTCGCCACTCTTACTTCTCTATTAGGCCTCTCTGGTGCTGGATACTGGGTTTACGGGTGGGCTTTCCTTCACCATGCCTACTTTTACCACTTAACACGAGTTGATTTCTGGCACAACTTTGCTCCTCATTTCTACCCCATTTACTTGTTTGAGGGGATTTTGGCCATCAATTCGTCTGTTGCTAGGGAATACTATGATGCCAGTTTATTCCCCTACAAATATATCCCAGAGTGGATGCTGGTGGCCTTCTTTCAAATACCTGTGCTTGAGAAAGCGTACAAAGTGTTCAAAATAGTCATCATGCTGCCCTCGGTGATATTAATCGTCGTGTTTTCGTTCCGGTATTGGAGGACCCAAAGCTTTGCGTGGTTCGCCATCAGCTTCACATTTGTAGCTTTCAACAAGGTCAGTTAATAAACATTTTTCTGTTTGATGCAATATATAAATCGTAAAAATGTTGACTAAGTCATTAAAGGGGATTAGGTTGTGTCTTGCGTCCGCTTTTGGTGTGGTAATCTGATTATCAGGATTAATTTTATAGGTCTGTTCTTCAAATCTGTCCAGTAACACGCACCAGGTTTTTTGTTTATTTATCCGTTTTATAGCCTGGAGCGACGCTACCAGTCTAAATTAACTCGAGTAAGTCTATTCACTGCCGCCTAAATTTGAGCATATCCGTATTTGGTGTTTCCTGGATTATTTCTGTTGTTATCAACTCGCGATAGCTGCTGCTTTCCTGCCTTTCGGCGTGCAATCTGATAAGTTTCTATAAAAATTACCGGGAAAGCAATTATTTCATTCAGTTCTAACATTTTTTTGTAAAATTCAATGGCACTGGTTAACGTATTTAAAAATCCTCGATTGCGTGAATTTGTGTTCATGTCGCTCATTTATCGCGGTAGCATTCCAGCATTACTACTGACTTGGTTATTAAAACGTCTGATTTGTAAGCGTCGAATTTTTTTCTCATCTTCCACCATTCTAGAGTAGCAGAAAAAAATCGAATTCAAAGTTTTTAGTTTCTTTATCGATTTTAGGCTCGCTTGCCTTTGTCGCCTCTTTTCCAACCTCACTGCAATGTATCTTTTACACAATACCTATTTCATATGGGCCATTTTTAAATTTAGCTTCCTGGAGATCCATAGATAAGGCAGGCTTGAGCTAACATCAAGTTTTTAATAGCCTATCATAATTTTCTTTGCCCTTCCTCACAATCGATTATTTTACTCGTCTACTGTCTTCTAAATGATGAACAGAGAGATTGACTTAGTCAATCTTAAGAGCTTCATTCTTAGTCTTTTTTGGTTTGATTTTCAAACGAACTAGTCTTCAATAAATCCATTTTTCCCCGTTAATTTTTCGATTGAAGTTTAGTTTGGCTAATAACCCTTTTTTTGCTACTTGTTGTAATCTTTGCAGTCCTAAATATTCCTGCGAAATGCTCATTAGGTTAGTAGCATTCGCAGACTAGGTTTCTAAGTCGAGCTATGCGCTAATTTTCCTGGTAAGGTTCCGAATGCCGAACAACATTTGGCATTTGTTCAAATTTAGATCTCTCAAAATAGATTATCCTCTTAAATGAAGTCATGGTTAGTTGGGTCTTCGTTACTTGGCTACTGTCACTGGTGTGGCTGTGTCGACGCTGCTGTAAAGGTAATGACCTTCATGAGTTCTTTGGTGGCTACTGATATTTATTGTCATAAAGTGGATTAGGTCGATTTTATTATAGAAATATCAAATTACTTAGAATAGAATTCTTTACATAAAGATTGGTTGAAGGTGCATTCCAGTTGAGTCCATCTGAAAACCCTTTTGTCCCGGACTTTAGTCGAATCCGCGCTTTTCGGGTTTTTCGGCAGTCAAGGAAATTGTCTTGTGAGATGCCGCATTGTCCGCACCCGAGAGCACAGAATTACAACGAGTGACTCAATTGCACATTGAGTCTAAGAAAGTAGAGTTTTACTTTCAGATAGAAACTATCCTTTTGTCTCAATGTGCCTCAGCAGTGGCTGAAGTTGGTTCTACCCCCACTTGGAAGCACTCTTGTAATTTTATTTAATATTATTCTCCCTTTCACCCACTCAAATTCGACCAATTGAACTAATGAAGTTGCCTCATCTACCAATTCTACTACGCAGTTGGTCATTAATAAACTAATCTGCCTGTTGTCAGTTTATCATTCAGACCTCCATTAATTTTTAAAAAAATCTCTTTCTCCTTTATTAACTGACATTAGTCATTTGGATGGAAAAAGAAGAAGCCAACAAAAACAAAATGGACGTCGATTTTTTCCTAACTTGCAGTCTATATAATGCCCACTTAAGTGTTACACTCAAAGGACATATTTTTATAGTCATCCATGTTTCCTGAAAGAAAGGAGTTCTATTTGACAGCGGTCGCTCTGAGTCACTTGTGCGTTGAGGCTATCAGACTATTAGTAGCATTGGTGGTGTCCGCACCGTTTTTGTGCGTTACTATTTTCACCACCGCATTCGCGTCTCTGAAATGTTAAGACTCACGAATCTGGGTCTTTATTGCTTCGTTTTGGCATCGCGTGGAAAGCAAATTTTGGGTTGTCCCCTACGATTTTTTACGAAGGCATTTATAAGTCGCAATTACCGGTTCTTCTTTCATAATAATGCTCATGAAGTCAATTGTGAAATGTTTGCCTAATCAAAATTCATGAAACGGAAACTTAAGAAAAACGTGGTCTTTCACACCATTGCTCTTATCAAGAGAGTAAGGTTCTGACCGTAACCTAGAAGTATTATCGTAGATCTAGAGAAGACTGCATTTAGTTGAGGAGGATGATGGAAGACCTGCCTCCAGAGTGTGTTCATAGTCAGCTTCTGGTTCAAGGTACAGATATTACTTATTCTTGTAACCTCTAACCCACTCTAGATTTCGTAGATCGTATGCGTAGATTGCGAGAGTCGTTCCTTCTTATCAGCAGCACCTTGGATCTCTATAGATTACATTCATCCCGTGTTGTCTTTGCACACGTCGGTGAAAGTTGTTTCTTGGGAGAGAAGTTCTAAGATTTGCCCCTTAGGAATGAGGTCCCTTTCTGTATAAGCCTGCAGCCTCCAATGCATTATTCGGGTCCTATCCAATCCAGCAATCGGCGTGAACGTAGTGAATATTTGCATGTTCTAACTACTTAGCAAGTGCATTCTTCATTCATATATAGTCAAGTACATATAGTGGTACGATTTGCAGCACCAGTATTCACTGTTATTTTTATCCAGTCTCAAACACGAATGCTTGCTTCCTGCTTTAGTTTACTCGCATTTAGGTAAAAGTGTCGGCTTAAGAAGTCAAGAAAAAGACCTCGAATGAAGTGGAGGAATTCGATCTAATACGCGTTTTTTTGAACTCGGCTAAAATTTTGTTCTATTACAGTGACTTACCAAATGAGGTACATTGAGTTCGATCACATTTGAGGTTTTAGAATCACGCTAATTATCGAAAATCAATTATCAGTGGTTAGGCAGAATTAATTTATCCGCCTTCCTCTGCTGTCATTAAACCTGGAGATGATTCAACTATCCGAGAATGAGAGCCGTCTAGTTTCGTAACTTGTCCTCGCGTTGCCGGAGAATGTGTTCTAAATTGGCAATGGTTAAATCCCATCTACCATCCTTTCTATCTAGCTGTCTTATACGCAAGTGATGCATTCGCCTGGTGATATTGCCTTGCAATGCTGGCTTACATTTTACTGGTTAGTTTGATCATTGATTTCTCCCAAGTCCCGCACATCTACACGCTCTTGTGATTTTCAACCAAAAACACTATCCCCTTGGACTTATTGACTTTATGGCTGGTCATTTTTTTAATAAACGAATCTCACGTTGAATGAATGATAATTAAAATGTTCATGCTTCTTCGATGGATCTTGGTCAAGACTAGTTGACAAATTCTTCACACTATTTATGCTTTGTAGTATGATGCGTTGTTCTGATAAAAGTTTTTAAAATTGAAGCAAAGATTCCCACGTACGGTTGCTTGTTATTAGGGATGCTAAAACGGTTGGTTCGAATTGAGGTATCTTGGTTTTACTAGTGTTTGTGGCAATCAGTCAAAAACGCAGTGATTAGAATAAAAAAAAATTCGGACCAAGCATTGCTAACGTTCATTCAATTTCAACTTATCCCACAAGATCTTGACATTCGCATTTTTAATAATATTTTAAAGGGCAATCCATTTCATGTAATGGATTCCTCTAATCTACCACGTTTTTCGATAAGACCCTTCAATGTTCTTCTTGTGTTGTACTTGGAGAAATGCGCGTTCTTTTTTTAAATTTATTTATATATACGCTTACGCTCATCGCGATATCTAATCTTGAAAATGATTCGTTTCAAACTTTGATGATCTATTCTTTTGCATCGTTTCAGAAGATAGTTTTGACTTTTAACCCGGCAGCTTGTTGTTCTTGAGTAGTTTATCGAGTATATTGGAATGTATTCTCCGATGGGAAATGATACAATTCTTAATAATAAAGTAGATCACTCCATTACACCTGTATTTCCGGTCGAGAGATTCATTCAACTTTTATTATTTGGGCAGCACGTCAGTGTTTACTATAAAATTCTGTTAATTTGTCCAGGAACTACTATCGATTGACATGCAAACAAGTTTTTTCGTGTGAAAGTATTTGTAATATATGCTTTCCGTCTGCTGTAACGCAAATAAATTCTTATTGAATTGAGAAGTCGCTCACTTGGTTTAATTTCTTATCGATAAAATCATAATATATGTATATTCGCAAACCCTTAAGAATCGATTAGCTAGGCACATTGGAAACGATCACCGATTTTGAGTGCCCAGTTGCCTTGGCCAGAATACCTCGGGAATACAGTTTTTAGTTTGAGCACATTTTGTTTCTATAAAATACATCTCTCACAAACAAATATCGATTTCCTCTCTCAATCAATGAGTTAGAATGGGAGGTGACACTTAGGTAATTTATCAAATTAACTGTCCGGTAACGATATTGCACTTTGACGTGTGTTGTTAATTAGGCAAAAGAACTGTTTTTAAACCGTCAAATGTTCCTAAGCTTGTGAAAACGTTCAATAATTTCGTCTTTTCTATTGCTATTTGTTACCACTTGACATATTTTTTTTTATTTTCTGCCCATTCTTCATCAAGCTTTTCCTTAACAGGATTTAAGTAGATTCTTCCAAAGGCGGTACTTACATGTGCTCATTTTATTCGCTTCATAACTTGGAACTTGGGGATGGGAAGTAACTAGAATTTGAGATTTTCGCTTTTGGGTTTCGTCATGGAATCTCGTTTTCTATCATCCAGAGTTCGGGGAAATATGACTACTTTTAAAGGTAGGTAGACTCCGGCTTCCTAAGTGTAGGTTCATTACGTCTTTCTTCGCCTTCAGTGACTTTTAGGTCTGTTGGAGCATAGCTGGAAGCCTCTTGGAGAGAAATGGCACTGGATCCTACCTATCGGTAGATTAAGGGTAATGGAAGGAAATGTATCGACCTAGCTACCATTTTTTGTAAGCCTCAAAACATTTCGGAGATGGAATGCTTGTATTCATCGGAACTCACTGTGTTTGGATTGCAGTGATCCCTATAATGCCGGAATATTTCATTACATTCCAATATTCGCGTATAGTTAGTATTGTTGCTCTGAGCTTTCCGGCGATTCGGTTTGTTGGCTATTAGAACTGGGAAAAGTGTTCAAGCCAAGATTAATTGCTCTGCTTGATTCATATAAGTCATGATTTAGTGTGTACTCTCAGTCTTTGGAATCTGGTGGCTTGAAATAAATGCTAGAGTTAGCGAAAAAAATGTAGACCCCATGTCTTACTGCCAAAGTTAATCAGTAGGCCCTGTTAGTAAAATGCATCTATTGAGGCCATTTTTCTCCGATCTAATCAGTAGGTGAACTCGACTCGTATTGGCTAGTGTTCCCCTTACCATTTTTGGCATCGTCAATGACCTAATGGATATGCTGCCACGACCCCATCTTCGGATGAGACGATCACCTTTGTCAACCATATCCTGTTCTCATGTGCTTTTCTACTCAAACCTCACTCAGGCCACTTCTTGACCCGTAAATCAGTAGTCTCTTTGACCGATGTCGTTCTACACTTCTATCCATCTTGGAGATGATAATCCACTAAATCATCAAAGCAACTGAATTAATGATAGTCATTTCCAATCCTTTCTAGAGGTCCCAATAGATGGCGACCCCCTATTCAATCGGGAGACTGATATTATTGCGAATAGGTAAGATCTGGAATCCCTCTCGGTGGACAATGCATCGTCAGATCCCATCATGGATATGGTTAGCTTTCTCATGTTGGCTGCAGTGACTTCTACTTTAGTTGTTTGGATTTCGATCGTCTATCGCTTTTCAGTTTTTAATTTGTATATCTTAATTTTGGAATTCATCAAAGCGGCTCATCTTACCATCTTCTAATTCCGAGTCTCTAATAGCTTTGATACATTCCATACCCATGATCTCACCATTTGTGCCATTATGAGGGATTAGTTCACTGATGCAATATAGTTTTGGGAAATGCCTCACATTTGACGATAAAGACAGAGTCGAATTGGACTTCTTGCGCGCCAAATTTAAGTCACAGCCGTTTCCGTATGAATGAGTGACCCAGAATACGTTAATAACTATCAAAACCCCACAGAGTGATACACATTTACAGTGAGTCCATAATGATGCCAGAAATTTGTTTTATAACTCTCTGGGTGCCACCTTATCTAAACAGTCCGCTTTCCAATGAAAAGTGTTCTACCAGTGAAGAAAAGCTAGCCTATCTTGGCTACTACGCTAAGTAAATGTTTTGAACTAACGAGATTGACTTTTCTGTCTACAAAATGACTGATCCGTTTCATTACTTAATGGTCCGATTGTTTTTGTGCAATCCATATTAGCGATATTTTCAATAGCGTCGGTCTCGGTGTCTCGGTGTTTCTCCTGTGGGCAAGCCCTCGTTGTTCACCTTTTAACAAGAGAGACCATCCCAGTCTCGCGCGGTCTCAACCCCACCCACCCACTGCTTAGTTTTTCTTTCTTCAAATCAATCCATAGTTTTGAGGTATGAATCTCCCACCCTAACCGCATATTAAAGTTCTAAGGAACTTTTCCAGGAAACTAAGGCGTAGAGCGGATGGTTAAAGCTGGACTTATTCTTAACGCGATTTTATTCTAGCCTTCTTGTGCCATTAAGGGAGTGGGAAGATCCGTTAATTTTCTAGTCCTCGCCCATTCTTTACCCTTTGCTTATAAATGAGGAAGGTGCGTTCCCCGTAGACCCCTAATCGATTTCCAAAATCGTATGCTCAGGGAATGAAATTTGTAAGAAAATCTTCCATGGTTTGCACGTTGTCACTTCAATTTCTTATTGTCTTTAGCTTCCAGTTTAAGTTGTTCATTTATGTTTGATTCGATCGTCCTTCATCGCTTAGGATAATCAGTGCAGCATTAGTTCCGCTGACTAGCTCAGTGAGATTCCTTTTACCTCATCAACCATGTCAACACACAATTATTTCCCCCAGGTCTGCACTAGAAACAACTTTTTTTGTCAACTTTCCCCTCTGCTTTGGATTTGAATTTTGTCGGCAAAGAAGTTTAAGTTTTGAGCAATATAAATTCTATTCGTCGGTTTGCTGCTTTCCGATTTGGCTATTAGTGTGATGATAAGCGCCGGTTCGGTGCTCAAATCTTTGCTTTTCCTTCATTTCCATACTAGGGAAATTTAAAATATCCGAAAGGTTCTCTTCAACTGATTTTTCTTCATAAGGCCAGAGGGGTTATTCGAATAGCATTTATTTTTTAGTTCAGTAACATTTTTTGAGGCGATAGTGCCTATCAAACCAGGTCCTCAGATAGTTTATTTCAAACTACAAACCCCCCAATTTAGGTCTGTTGTCAGTTTCAGAAGTATAAAACGCATCACCCAATTTCATACCTGACCTGATTGAAATTCCATCGCAATAAAATCCTTTAAACCTTTCCAACTTACCACTAACGCTGGTATCATAGCTCTGATTAATAAAAGCTGATGTTTGGACATAATGATAATCGGCACTCCACCTTAATCACATGCTATTTACCTGCTCTCCCCGGGGTGTACATTTTTCGACACCTATTGGAACTTCCATTAGCTTATGGAAGTTTAATCTTTTAGCACTGACGATACGTTCAGCCATTCGCACCGCTCAGATGGTTGTCTTATCTCACTAACTTTTATAAATGTGGAGAAATTCCACGGCCATACGCTTCGAGGTTCAGCCTAATCTCACTTGTTGCCAAGGATTGTAGTGATCAAGGTGCGACATTTCCACCTCCTCCACGTCAAACTAGTTCGGTTAGTCCTCTTTAAGAACTATGCGTTCATTGTTTAAGTCGATTTGCCAGCGATTAAATTTACCAATCGGTTCAACGCGTCACTTATTCTTTCTAGGTGTGCACTTCTCAGTACTTCCTCTGGTGGTTAGTTCTCCTTCCTCCCGCCCTGGCCCACATTCGTTCGCCACCAGGACAGGAAGGTTGGCCAAGTTGCATTTATAAAGCAACTGGTTTCTCTTCCGCTGCAATTAATCGCAGTTTGTGCTTGATTACTCTCTGGTTCATCGGTCAGGCCTTCTGGTTGAGCATCGCCTACATCCATGAAATGATCGGACCACCCTACTCGAGTCGCAAACTTTGGCTGGCACTGTGGACCGCTTCTTGTGTTTTTCTCGTGATCAATGTTGTCATTCTGAAATCCCTCATGTGGTGGAAGGAATATAGTCAACCAGTTCCAGGCAAGCACGACGAGGAGCAGGAAACACTCTGGAGGACCAAGAAAATCTCCATTTCTCATGCCAAACGAGGAAAAATGGATGAGGAAATCGACGTTAGGAAGCGAAGCGTTATTTTATAAATGTACATGCTGTATTTTCTATCGCTCTTTTGACATAGTTTTCTATATACACCTATTTTGCTTCTTGTGATTACCGTACACTTATAGATCTGGAGAACTACTGTCTCGTTTCTAGCTATACGGATTTTTTTCCCATAAAGAAGACGTCAATATTGCGGTATGGACTAGATATTTATGGACTTATTTTTTACTTGAATTGGCATTTAAACATGGTATAGATGAAATGGAATTTTCTGCCAGAGTATTATATAAGTTTTAACCGATAAAGAGGATCCTCTGCCTTCCTGATTTCCAAAAGTTGACTCACTCCAGCAAACTGCTTCGGTGGGCGGTCAAGTGGAAACTTATGTTCAGGACACGTAAATAGGGTGTTCTAAACAATGACATCCTCCTCACCCTTTAGGGCAAGTCCCAAGGACTTATTGGAGGTACAACAAAAATGCAATGTTACATATTATAGCAGAGCAGTTGGTTGAGTTTATCGACCCGCTGGTCTTATCTCGGCTTGGTTGTGTGGCGCGATGGCATTCAGTTCTCCTGCTGCATCTCGTTGGGTACCTGGGATAGAGTTCTTCGCAGCCGTCAGGGAGCAGATGTGTATTTCATTCTGCCTGAGGGACTTTTCGTTGCTTCCTGTCTTTCACTCTATCATTTTTTTCATTCGTATTCAGCTTTTCTGCTCAGCCAATAAGAGTCCTAACAAATTGATGTAACCTAGTTTTGGAGTTGCTGAGAACAGTTCTCTCGAAGTTACCCGTGATGCGGATGAATACAACAATTTTTGGATAGATGCTATTATATGAATTAGATGTGTTGGTATTGGGAACTGTCCAATCTCCAAGACTGACTAGGCTTTTATCTCCCCGAGTCCGATTCATATCAAGTTGGTCAGAATATGATTCATGAAGACTGCGATGGCGCTTTCAGTCATACGTTAGCCAACCTCGAAATCGGGGTACTACTTAACTTTGACAGTATATTATTAAGAGCAAACATCTCTTTGAGGTGGCATCGGCTTTTTACTGGGATTGGCGCCAAAAGACACCATTGTTAGATTGACAAGCCAATTATGCATTTCGTCCCACGACAACTGCTTCATTGTTCGTGTGCATGCTTACGCCTTTCAAAGAAGATAAGAGTTGGGTGCGTACTTCGGAGTTCGTCCCCTCAACTTTATTATTCTGGGTGCGAAATATTACACCACCGGTTATTATCGATAATGATGGATTTGGGAAAGAGATGCGACAGCTGCCGCGAAGGTACATGGCAGAAAGGAATAAAACAGTAGGAGTTCATCTAGTTGGTTGGATCTTCTGTTCTTACTGGCTAAACTAGTTATACAAATGGCCCTTTTAAAGTAGGTACAGTAGGCGACTTATGAAAGCATAAGGAGTGGAAAGTTGGAGAATCATTCATGCAAATGCCATCGTTTCCTATCGTCGGCTTTTCTAGTTTTTCCTAACTCGCGCACAAGATCAAATCATGCAAACAGGCCAAAGACCATGGCTAAGCTCTTTCGAAATCATGCACTTTTAGCATAGCGACAGAGCGCTTGTGAATCCATGCGTGGTCTTCACATCCGCCAAGCTGAGCACAGGGGGGATGCAGTTGTAACCAATCAGAGTGCTACCCAACTTGGCTATTATTTGAGCTATCAATTTGCATAATAGGATTGAATCATATATAAATGACCTGTCTGTCTGCTTTTCTTCGGGCCTGGAACTTTCAGTTGATTAGTTAGTTAGTTAGTTGGTTAGTTAGTTAGTTAGTTAGAAGAGGTAGAGTCTTCATGCATACAGATAACCCTTCCTAAAAATAGATGCAGTCTATTGCATTTTAATCGCTGGAAGAACTGGCTGCTTTTAGTTCTCATTATCAAAACCTTTTGGCCGATGAGTTCAACTGAATTCCATTTATAACAGTTTGATCCCAAGAAGATCTTATACTCAATGTTTTTTACCTATCATGCATGGGACTGAGGGGAAAATGAGAATATATTTTGTCAATTTACTGAAATTGCATTACTTACACATAGCTCGGGACTTTAATCAAACTGTTTGGATGAAAGTTCTACATTCTTTCGATTATCTTAGCCCTCTCCCCGTGTCCTCATCTTTTAGGGACTGGAAGGATGTGTACGCTTAGCAATCTCTTTTCTGATGATTTTCCACTATATAGAAAAATGCCTTACTAGCCATGAATTCCGAGGCAATGGTCTTATTTTTCTGGGTTCAATCTGAAAGGTTAAATGGAAAACGATTAGAGAGCCTTGATCAATCTCGATCAAGGGCGGTTCTACTCTCCCAAGGGAATCCGTGAATGACATGCGTCATATAAATATCTGCTAGACCTTGAAAATCATTTGGTTTTATGCTCCATTTGCGATCAAGTTTTGAAATTCTACTGCTCTATTGCGTTTTGTTCAGTGCTTCATTGAATCGCGGCGGGATATTAGTGCTAAAAAAACACTTTCTGAAGTGATTTACAGATTAAAAATCGTTTGCTCATAATGCACTTCTAGTTTATCTTGAAGCTAGGGTCGTAAATATAATCCCTATTATGAATTCAACCACTTATTCGAAAAAGTGTCATCTAGAACTTTCGATTTTCCTTATGCCTAGAGGTCAGTCGGGCACTTCTGCCTGATCAGCACACTAAACCACCATCTGTGAAGGGCTTCAGAGTTACTGTGGCACAAAAGTACTGATAGACGGAAGATCAGAACCCTCTTTAAAATCCAAAATTACTGAACTCCTAACAGAGACCAATATTACCCCCAGGGCAGCATAAGTATTGGGTGGTTAGCTTGTGCTGTGAATGAAATAAGACGAAAATTGGAGGATATGGTCCTCAAAAATAGGCCTGGGTATTATCAGCACACCTTTAACATCGCCAAGTCACCTGAAAGCTTTAACCCTTCAAAGCGAAGAGAGAATGCTCCTTAAAATTTATATCGGTCAGTGCATTATTCAGTTCCTGCATCGAAAGTGCTAATCGAAGTTGATATGGATATATTCATGAATTTCATGGAATCCTTTGGTAGCATCAATTATTTCGACAATGAATTTTTACGAAGAATATGCCCCTTTTAGGCTTAAATCCATTTATTCGTCCGTGTAAGCCGATTATTTAAAATTTTATTTTCTTGCCAAACTACTTACAATTTTTTCACTATATTTGCTGGAATCGTTCGAACCGATGGCACACTTATGAGACAACGAGGATTTCTATGTTAATCTGTCAGGGCTCGTCCTTTAATGTGCTTCGGTGCTTATTTTTATGGACACAACAGCGAAAATGAAAATACGAGGTTCTGCATTGAAAAGGGCAGGAGATGGGCTGAAGACGAAAAGTCAGTTGCTTCGTGTGTTTATTTTGTCTCCGACAATCGTTCTCTGGCTTTTTCTTGATATTATCTAACACTGATTCAGCCGTCAGTTCATCTTTTTGCAATCATGTGTTCCTTAAACACAGAACCTTTTGGGCAACTTTCGGATTGCGCTGAAGTTGCGATAGAGACCAATGCCATGCCCAAAAGCTCGAGAATGTGAGGCTTAATTTATTGCAGATGAGTCCTGGTTGAATGTCACCCACTCAATATGGAACTAAGGTAAATTTTTCATGTGCGACTTGGACCATGGATTATCGCTCGTTGTCGAAACCCCACCATTTGAAGTCACACAAACCCACTGACTTTTACACGATTACTGGCAATCAGGAGGCCGAAGGTTGTTTGCTGTAAGGGCGAAATGATCGAGACATAGTGCGTATAAACGAGAATTTAATGTCAACATTATACCATGCTGGAATTCCTGAAAAGCATGATTCATTTTCCACGTCACGAAAACTAGAATACAAACGTTACCTGCTCATTTGAAAAGAGACCGACTGACTGACTGAAGATTCAAATGCTAGATTGCTTGCCCTGCTTAATGCTTTCAATTGTAGACGCACTCTTTCAAACTACACGCACTAACATATAATCACTATATGTTTACAGCTGGCAAAGGACAAAAAACTATTAATATGGAGCTAGTTGAGTACAGCTTTCGACTCAGTCACAAAATGGCCATATTCAATTCCACAATTTACAGCTTTTGCTAAGGTCCCGAGTTCTCGTCTGAGCCAAGGATTCAGCTCCAAAATATTAACGCTCAAACTTTCACTATCTAAATTCGCATTGTGAACGGAACGAACATGCCTGGTTGAGTTGAAAACATTGCATTAATCACGATATATTAACCCTTCAGTTTTCATTTTAGATTCCAATGGGCCACCTGTAAAAGCTACTCTTGTCCATTTTTATTGCTAGAAAGAAATGGCCTTTGTTAAACATCAGCAATGAATTGTAAAGATTAATCCAAATCCTTCTGCATCCAATCCAAAAGAAAAAAAAGCATTTTGGGCGTAATCGAGGCAAATATTTTTTTTCACCTGTATCAACGCCTTTCTTCTGACACATTTCAATCACCTTTGAATTACTCTTCGTGAATACTCAACAACAGAGGACTGGCATGGCCCTCCAATATGAATACTTTAGGTTTGTAGTCAGAATAATATGTTAAAAACAAAGCACCAACCCGAATCGCTGAGACACTGACCAAACATTTGAAGTTTTAATAGACGATCGAAAACTCACTTGTAATTTGTAAGTCCACCTATTCATAGTCAAAATGTGGTAACTATTAACTCGGATGATATTTCCTTAATCAAGAAAGATATATCAGATAGAACCTCCCCATCGATCGGCCCAATAGTCTAAGGAATTTTGGTTATCAATTATCGAATACTCTTTGAAGTGGCTTTGTCTGTCGAGATGACTACCAGGACTGTCGCCATAAAAACACAGCGTGAACTCCCATTTATATAAACTAACTATCCTGTCTTTATATGATGTCCTAAATTTGCAGTAGTCTTCAGAGGTCTGCCTTTATGCGAGATTTGACACACATGGAAGAGGTATATGAGGACTGAATAGTTATTTCTCTCCAAATTACCGATTATTAGTTGCACACACACAATTGCGCTTTTATTCAACGCACCTTTGCCATCGATGAAAAGCATTGATGATAGGTCGATCTAAGCTTTGAAGTAAAGAGGTATCCAAGTATAATAAGAGCATGCATTTTTTCGGAGAGATTCGAAGAGGTTCAGTTGGTGGTGTCATTATGGACGGGTTTTAATAGATGTCGAAGTTATTATACTAGACCAATATTTTGACTTTAATTAAGAAACATTTTCCAAAGATATGGTTGCACCCAATTACTTGGAGCCCGAAGTTCCCCAAGCGACCTAAGTAGGAGAGGCCACATTAAAATAGCTGATTCCTCCACTAACATATGCGTCGATTGAAGTAAATATTTCTGAACTAGCTAAATGCGGTCATTCGAAACTATGCGTTTAAAAGGGTAATGCCGGTAAAATCGAGAGCAGAGTTCCAATTAAATAATAAATGGATTTAAACCCATCACAATGCTATTTTTTGGGAGCCCGTATGCATTGGCACAAAACAATCAATTGGTGGGACAATGCATATTCGAGCCAGAAAGGCCACATGATAAGTGGCCTAAGGGGCCTAGAAGTTGATGAATTTATCTTCGGTCGCTAGCGTCGGCCAATCGCTGAGCAGTTTGCTGATTTGCCAAGCAATCACATTCCGATTGGCCAACACTGCCAATAATTACTTCTAGACATGAACGGGAATTCTTCTGTTAAAGATTGCAAGGCCATCTACCTCGTTCAACGTGCATTGTCAAATCAGCATCTAGAGTCGAATTTTATCCCCGATCAGAATGCAATATAGGTAATTCTTTTCTGCGTATTACTATCGTTAATTAAAATAATAATCATATTAATTAATATTCTGCTAAATCGCGTTGTGTTAGTTATCCTAGATTAAATCAAAATTTTAAATAAACGTCACGACTTCAATCATATACTCGCACTTCTCATGAAAATGAGCCTTTTGAATCTTTCATGTTTTTTTATATTATCTGTAATAATTACATGTAAGTTTCATTTCGGAACTAAATTCTAAACAATTTTCTCATAATTTTAATTTTCCAGTTGGGTATAAATGATTGCTCTGAAGAAGGTCTAAGAAGTTATCAAACAAGGTCAAGTAAGAAGCCGATTCGAATTTATTTAAAAAGTTTAACTTGGTGTGCATTTCTCGATTCTTCGGTGAAGCTTATACGGTAACACCTTTTGAGGTAATATCACATCTTTCCAGTGAGATGAGTATCTTTAATTTTCAATGTTTCAAGTACATTAGAGATTTCACCATTTCGACTCGAAATATTAAGAAGCGATTTGTACTAATAGCAACGGCTGCTCGCACTAAGATTCTATTAAAAGGGCAGGACTTAAAATGCTACTATCGTTTCATTATTTACACTCGTTTCCTCACTTAGTAAATTTCTACCTTAAACCATTTTCTGTGTTGAAAATGTAAAGTTGCAAAGAAAAAAGGCACAGATGGTAATGTTTCTGACTTGAAAACTAAACAAACCGTTGCAGGCTGCCAGGACCAGCACAGAAGAAAGTAGTTACACCGAGAGCAGTGACGATATATTCGACTGATCCGGATGTTTTACAGGATAAGATTATGCGGCGAATCGCCAGAGGTTAAAAGAATTGAAAGTTTTTCTTAAATTTTCCAATGGATTTGTTCCGAATTTAAAATGAGCTCAGGTAAGAAAGAAGGGGATTCAGTCATGTCCAAAATTGAATTGTGTTTGCTCTGCCCTTCGGACGGACGAAAATGCAGTCATTCTTTATGCTATGTAGAATTCCGATCGGCGCAAAGTTTAATTCGCGATTCCAGAAGTGTTGATTCCGTTACATTCCAACGAAATGGGTCCAGATTTTTTGAAATATTTCGGGCAGTTCATTTGACACTTCACAATGATTTATAAATTAGTTCCTCCTGTTTCATCGTTTTCCACTTAATAGCTTGATTCTACGTGGCGATACATGCTCATTAAGTGGTACGAAGTTTCAGCCAATGTTTCTGTGGTCTCCCAATAAAACATTCCAGAAAACACCATTTCGAGTAGACTGTTACTTGAAATTTTTATAATTCAGCATTACAAGGGTTCATAAATAGCATGTTTAGAAGCCGACTTCAAAGTACTGGTCTACCGTACTTAAAATTTATCGTTTGTCAAGTTTAGCATGAATAGTTTCAAATAAATAACAAATAATTTAAATGCCGACCATTTAAATATTCGTTATTATCTCTTAATATCCCCCTAAATCGTCATTACCAAACATGAATGAGCATTTACAATTTAACCGAATTTCCTACTTCTAACTTAAGGCAATGTCGTAATGAGAATATATTGGCCTTGTTAGTTCTTGCAGTTAGTGTATCGTTTTCTACATTGACTTCATATAACTTGGACCCGATTTGCGCATTTATAGCTGTTTATTGCACAGTTATTCAGTTTCTTTTAATTATGTTTCCCATTAACTCCAAAAAAAAACCACAAAACAATCATTAAATAATTAGCCGATATCACACAATTAATATTTTAAATATTTGTGAAGCCAGAAATTATAGCCTACTTTAATCAGGTACTTGGTTAACATTTGCACAGAACTTTTGATGTGCTTATCTGAACTGGAGAACTGTGTTTTTTGTATGTGGAAAAATTGCATATTGAGGATTTGTCGCAATTTTCTGATTGGAGCGATTGACCTTTTCTTACCATCGTAACTTGATTTCAATTAAGATAATGTAGGCAAGGAATAGAACTGATTCTACTTGAATTAAAATTATGCTTTGGAGGAACGAAAGGATATGTGGCCCAGCTCCACTGAAATTCAGTAGTCAGCGTAGGACTAATCAAATCGGCTGTATCGTTTTGAAAGGCTGAAATTTTCAACCTTTGTGTAAGCTGGTGTTGAGCCCGTATTCTTAGTGGAAATCGACCATCTCTACGAACACTTGTTTGTATGTAAATCTGCTAAATGCGGTGATAGACCTAGCATAGGTCTCACAAATCATTTGCAATAACAACTAATTATTAAATCTAAATGGTTACGCGGTCCTTCTTTTAGGGGAAGAGAAGGTACTTTGGAACCACTCCGAAGAATTTCACTCATCTGCCTCTTTGTATGCTATTATAGCCAATCTAAACATTAATTCCATTGTGATCCTCATCATTTAGAGAAATTCGGTTATGCATATTTCGTTTGCCATTACTGCTTTTGAATACGAGTGACTGTTTCATTATTTTATAAACATTATTACTAATGTTAAAGATGACAGTTTTGTTTAATAATGTAACTTTGGTCACATTCGTAGATCTTCAAACACGTAGAAAGCATTAAAAATTCGCAAAGTTAGCAAGCGAAGTTGGGAAAAACGAAATCTCATTAATCATTTATATTTAGTATTTCAAATGAGAACGATTTGACGTACGTTCGGTCTTTTTAACCACTCCGAATCTTCGAGAAGCTTAAAACGTTTTTCGGTATCCAAGAGGTCATTAAAGTTCTAATGAAGTCAATTTCTTTTCAGAAAACTCGGAAGCACAGGGTTAAAGATTTCGTGCCTTGGACTCGGTGAGTTTCAGTTTCTGGTAATTTCATTTGCAATGGTCCAATTCTTCGTTCCATTTGTTTCGTATTTTTCTCAAGATATTGAATGGCATCTTGTGAAGGGTTTTTCCGCACAAAACCCATCGTGTAATAGTCACAGACATTTTATTAATTTATAACAGAACGACGAGAAGCAGATGTACAGCAGATAATAACAGCTTATTTTAAAGCATTACTACACCAGTGCATCGTCTGTTCATCGTTCAAAGCCCAAATATTTTAGAGATTATTGTAAATCTAAAATTATTCAAAAAGACGTCGCAAACGAAGTTTTGAGACCATTTGAGAAACTGAACTCAAGTTGTTGATTGGCGCTTCTTCTCACTACAACCTCGAGCTAAAGATAAAAATTAGGAGTGCGAATATGACCGACAAAACCTTCGCCTGACACAAATTTTTCGCCGACTGTAAATTTGATCTAAGTATATGATTATATTTGGGACTTCTTAATCTCAGAGACCCAGAGATTCCTCAAGTTAAGATTTCGAAGACCTTTTTCATCAGTAAGGGCTCGAGTTCATAAAACATTTGAGGTCGCACAATAAAACAGGAATAGGGACGGCACTTCAAAACAATTCATGAAGCTGTCCAGCAGGTGTTTTGCAGCTGTTGGCTCAATTTCAAACAATCGGACAAACGAGTGTATCAAACTCATTCTCAAACCATTTCATTACTTGAATGAAAATTTAGTTCAAGACATCGAGTACTTTGAATATGTCAGGTGGGATGATATATTTGACGGTAAAGATAATATAAAAACAGTAACCGAAATGCTGAGATCGCTCAACAATAAATCTACCAATTGCCTGCACTGATTGGTGAAATTTTAAATTTAAAGCGGCAGACAAAATACCTGTTTGAGGGCATCTAAGAGAAGTCAAGTTTTCATCCTCTAATCGATTTTAATGACAAACTCGTGCCCTTATTATATACTGCTTAATAAATAAGGAAATAAATATTAATCTCCATCAAAGTATTTTCTAGCACTTGGCAAAATACCCACAGTGGAATATTCTATGGATGTGTAACAAAAACATATTCTATATACCATGAGGAGGATTTGAAAAGCTGACACAATAACTAGCTTATTCAACAAATTACCTTTGTAATATATAAATATATGGTTTCAAAGAAGCGCAACAGGACACACAATAAACCAGCTGCCCATGGCATAATTATGCAAATTTGAAGCTCAAATAAACAAATCAACTAATTATAGTACAACCAGCGTTTAAATAATTGAATTTATGCATCTAAGTCTGATATACTAGAAAGTACCCAAATGTGTACTTTTGTCTTTCAGGAACGGCTGTGACTTTTGGCGGTCAGATTTCAGATGAGGTAAGCAGCGATTTTTTGGCCAATCGTACGATAGAGATCAATGATCAACTAGCTTAATTAGTCCCTAACCGGTCTCCAGATGGAGATACTGCTGTTGCTACTGGCTTTTGTCACCAACCATTATAAAAGAGAAGGAGTACAAGAGATGAAAGACCAGTATCTCTTAAGTAATAGTGAGGTGAAATCTGGGCGAATGCACTTTCACTAAAATTAAGGAAAGGGAATTTGAAAAAGAGCTGCATAAATAACACCAAAAATGGATCATTTAGAGGAAAATAGTCGCCAGCTGCCGTCAGTAGAATTAGCATTATGCATTTTCTCGAAGAAAAAATAAAACGAGCTTTTCTCCAGTTTGCAGTTGGACAATGCCGAAATCTGTTGTATTTTAGTTATCTCATTTTAGATTTCGTTGAATTACCCAGCCAAAATATTGGTGTGGTTTCTAATTGCAGATGCCGTTTGACACGTCTGTTTGCTAATGTTTGCTGAAAATGGAGAAATGATTTGGTATTTTAGACATTATCAGTTAACCAAATCGCGGTGATTTCCAATGAAGCAAAGAGAAAATTAATTGAGAAGTCACTTTCCAAACTGTCACTCTCAGTCCTTGAATAATCAGTGAAATCACCTTGCTGAAACGCTCCTGGATAAATTCCAGTGGAATTTAATGCTATGTGAGAAGACACCAGGGTCGAAGAAAGGCTCAAGTATAATTACTTAAAAAAATCACGTTTTTCCCTTCTGAACTAATTCCCTCAAATGATAGCAGAGTGCAGGTATACATTTCGAGACCAAAGAAAAGTATATTCAGAAATTGACACTAATAGTTTAAATTCTTAATTCTTGCCAAATGATTGCACATCTATTATGACTTCATCAAATGTATTTAGCAAATGGGCCGGTTAAAATACTTACGACTAGGGATTACTTAAATGCATTGAAAGTGTTATTACAAGAAGATGATGGCTTAAGCTGGGAATCACATTTGCCCGCCAAGCAGCGTTTCTCAAAAGTTTTGTTATCCTAGTCTAGTAAAAAAGGTGTGTAGTGGAAAGTCGCACATTCCTTAGCCTAAAACGGCAGGAAAAAATGTTTTGGAATGCCTCTTGACTACACCTAATGTCAAGACAATGGCCTTTATTTGATCTAGAAATTCAGCCCATAGATTAAGACAGGCTGCCTACTTTTTTGCCTCTAACGGCTTGAGATATTGCAGAAATTATCTGGGAAAATTTTTCCTCAGATGGCTGAAAAGATAACCACTCTGGCTTACGATAGTGGGGTCAATTTCTTCGACACATCCGAGTACTATTGCGAGGGTCGGTATGTTTTAAAGATTTATTTTTTCGAGTTGAGAGGTCTTACAATTTTTTGAATTCAGTTTTTTCTCCCGCTTTTAGAGCAGAACGAACGCTGGGCAAAATTCTGAAATGTAAAGGTTGGAGGTTAGCTATTTTTCCTCTTCTTTGCGCACAAATTTACCGAAAATTAGATAACGTTCAAAAGATGCACTTTTCAGAACGCTTTTGCCTACAACGATCATCCAAAAGACAGGACCACACTCGGATTAATTTTTATTGCTCGTAAAAAGGTCTGATACAGTTAATTAATTGGACTAAAACGGTACTTTAAATTATGAGCAATCCATGAGTTTGTTGATGGAAGGTGCTCATTTTACTATAATTAAGTAAAATATAAATTAACATAAATCCAAACCCAGGAGTTTTTACTTTCTTATCTGAAATGATATTCTTACATCAAATTCAACAGTATTTGAAAGCAATATAAATGGGAATTTATTTCAAGAAGACGTTTGGTAACAAAGCAAATTATTAGTGAATCTTGTTTTTTCAGGAGATCAAGTTATGTAGTCTGCACCAAACTCCTACGGCATGGTGGGTGAGTAAAATTTTAAAGCCTGACTGTTAGGAATGCTTGCAAAAAGTCGAAATCGTGTTTTTTTAGGATATGCCAGATCATAAGCACGTTTTTTTGCGTTTGCTGAAGCTAACTTGAGACCTGTTTCCACACAGCCAGCTAGACATGATCATCGTTTAATGATGCAGACACTCCGGAGTAATTGATTGGCACAGTTTCAATTATGACCAAGAGACTAACGAATTTCAGTTCATAAATGAAGTAACAGGGTGTTTGCGGCTTTTTTACTCGGGAATACTGCGAGAACATTGTTAGAATCCATATGATGGGTGCTTTTAGAGCACAGTAGTAGGCTTAGCTGCAGGCAAATCTGGAGAACAAAGCTTGATTATATTTGGAAAGATGGGCAAGGGTCTTTGACTAGCCGATTCATTGGGTCGAATGATTTTATAACATCCAGGAAAAACAGGCACGTGTTCTAGAAGCACATATCATCGGCGAAAGTTTGAATAATCCTATAGAATCCAGTTTAAAGCTTTGTCTTGGCGCTTCAAATGTACCTATTAATGCATCATGTTTAAGCGCAAAACAATCTATAATTTTGATTACCAAAGTTTATTTTTTTTGGCTATTTTTAGGCAGCTTACTGCTTTTTTAAGCTTACATGTGAATATTTAAAAAGAAATATAAGCCGAAATTCGCATGAACTCGACTTACAGTGCATTTCGCCTTTGCGCTAGAAGGTTTTGAAGAGTTTGAATCCTTGGATAACGTTATTTAGTTTGGTAATATTTTATGATAAGTCCGATCTTTTCTATGAATTAAAGCTCTTTAACATATCGAGAAAGTACTTTTACCTGCCAATTTACAGAAATATATATTTCTAGTCTTAAGTGAATGGCGAATTTATTTCAGGTTATTGTATTTTAAGAAACCCAGGTTAACCAGGTGCAATGAATATTTTATTTGAGTATTCTGGACGGCTGATTTAAATAATGCCATTCGTTTTAACGGTGTTAATGGAGTCTCCAGGACTTTGAATATATCTAAGTTTATGTTCCAAATTAAATATTAGCTATTTTTTTAAAACGGCCGTAATGAAAAGTGCTATGGCAACCAATGCTTGAGAAATCACTTATCTTTTCTTAGCAAATTCTTTTAAAGCGAATATATTTTCTTAATGGCCTTTATTGGTCCTTTTCATACCATTATTTTCGTATTTATTAATGCGCTTTAAATTGTTTGCTTACCTAATTCTTTAATTTGTTCCAGTGCACCAACAGAAGTCACTCTATCGAGGAAACGAATTATAGAGGGTGAGACATGCTGTTCCTTTTCAAGGAGTCTTAACAAATGAGGCCTTAGACGTTACCTAAACTATTTTCCACCATTTTATATATTGTTATGAAAGATATGGTTAGTTTTTTGAATATGTGCTATCAACTGCACTTATCCAATTTATACGCTCAGCGTAATTAAGTCATTCCTGTTTTACATGATATCAACTAAACAACAAGTAGCAGTTTCGAATTACTTGATCATTTGATGAAATTCCCTTCCGCGTTTTTTCTATTCAATAACCTAAAAATTTTATGAAATGACCCAAACAGATTTTGTTAACCTTTGGCAAGAATACTATGAATCCGACATCAAACACCAGTGCTCTTCTTCAGTGCTTTTCTTCTTCCAAAGCGAAGAAATACAATTTTTTAAGTGAATTTTTGATTGAGAACCCTTAAGATAGACAGCCCACTGTAGAGCGATATTGAACTACCATGATTTTCCTTTCTGAAAATTTACGAATTATATGTATGATATTTTTTAATATAGTGGTGAACTTTCATTAACCTCCTGTGTTCACGCCAAACACTGGTAAAAAGCTGTCGTTTAGTGATTTACGCAGACGTGGAGCTCAAAATGAGTAAAAACTAAGTATGAATTATTTAGAGGATATTTTATGGTACCAAGAGTAAAGCAGACTCCTAGTCAAAAAGCTGATTGAGACGTCTTGAATAAGACACTTTAATAACAGAAAAAGCACCTTGGTGATCGGCTGAACATTTTCGTTAGCTGGTTTTATTAAATTATTTCTAGTGAACTATTTTGGGTCCTTATGTAAGGGCTCACTTCTTGATTTAGCAACTTTCATTCTTGACTACTGATTAATTGCCTACATGATACCATATTTATAAATAATTTCAAAATCCGTTTTCGAAATTATCATTTTTTTATTAATTTTCATTGGATTTCGGCGATTCTCAAATTAACGTCAGTTTTACTTTGGAAAGAAAGCTTTAAAATTTGTGTTTGTCGAAGCCTTTATAATTTAGAAAATAGGACAGTCTTTCATTCGAATTCTTGATAAAAGGTCACTTTTATGCCAATTTTGGGAGAGGTTTGTCGAAGTTCATTCTGAGATCAAAACATTTCCGCTACTAAGCTATATTAAGCAGATATGCTTATAATTTTCAATGTTTTTTAACCTTCTATGGGCTTTAAATTTCACAGCTTTAGAGAAATTCAGCTAGTTGAGTTTTAAACTGACAACTCAGCTAAAAACTTTTGTAATAATTTAATACAGGTTTGCGATGCTTTATTTTTCTCCAAGAGCATTCAATCAAGGTTTGACTTTGAATAATTTCGACTATTTCATAAGCAGTATTCCCAAAATAATGCAAATGAGTTTTTTAGAATAAGTATTTTACCTAAATGTTTTGGATTCACTTGAAAAGATCCCTGCCAAGCTCAAAAGAAGGAGTGAATTTCAAACCTATTTTTATGCTGCCATAAGGCTTGGCATCCAGTTAAGAGACCAAAACTTTACAAAGTATTGAAACCTTTACAAGTTAGGAAATGAGTTATTGTTATATTTTTCTTTTGACTGCTTTTCATAATTTATTCTTAAATTTTAGTGCATGGCATGAGCATTCGAAAATCACCACAAACTTAATATTGTATGAATGTGTAACATTTCAATGACTGGTTAATTTCGCGATTATTTTTATACCTGTAGGTCTTCTTGGTTCCCTTGAGAGATTACAATTAGACTATGTGGATATAGTATTGATAACGCGAGATCCTGACCGGATTTGCACCATAGAGGAGATCGTGAGAGCCTGCACGTTTGCAGTTCAACAGGGTTGGGCTTTTTACTGGGGTACTTCCAACTGGTCCTCTGATGATATCATGGTATGCTCAGCGTTTTCTCCCTTTTTTTCTATTTCACCGAATTTTTCTTTTTAAAATTTGAGCTTCAGTATTTTTTCAGTCACCTCATTTTACCGTACAACTCTATTCACAGGCATTTTAAATGAAGGGTCTACCAACAGTGAACTCCAAGTGAGTTAAGATGAAATCAGTAATGAAGTTCTCTATTGTCAAGGGTTGCGGCACAACTTTGAGGCATTAAGAAAGCGACTTAAACTCGGTGCGAATTCGACTTAATCGCAATGATAATTTGCCTACTTACCAACGGAAGACATTGTGGGCTGACATTTGGACTATGAATCAGCCGTTACAATGACCATGAAATATGTTAAATAAACCCACAAAACTGCAGGATTCCATGGACTGTAGTCCATCTATTTGCCATCAGTTTGATTAACCACCTATCATCCACTTCCAATAAAAGCAATTCAAATAAATTATCTATATGATACTTCAAATGCACGAATTTTGTCATAACCCCTAAAAAATTACTATGAATCCTGTCCGCCAATGTGCTTATCACAAAGCGACCACAACCAGTGGCAAAAGTCACATTAACCGGGATCAATTTCAGGGTATAAACAGAATATATAACTATTTGTTTGCACATCTGTACTCATAGAGTGTACAGGGATGCTGTCGATGTTGAATGCATCGTGATCATTTTTATTTCATAATTTTCATAAGGTTACTATTTTAAAATATTCACTGAACGAAGTGGTGGAAATAGATTCCATAAGAGTTATTCGCACCTCACTCAATCACCGAAATCACTTGTTGCCATTCTACATTATTTTTAATTTCTCCAGTCATTTAAGGCGAACAGTCATTTCCTTTGACAATTTTGTCTGCATTTTTCAAAATTAATTTTCATTTTTGAAATGCTGAAGACGATAGCAAAAAAGTGGCATTTTTCGCATGAGTCCTGAAAATGGTTCGAAAAGATTTTGATGCTGGAATTTATTAAAAAGTAATATTTAATTTCATTTGAGTTTGATCACGAAGTATCTGAAGTGGCTTATTAAATATTGCATTCATAAGGAAAGCTGAATAGGAGACCCTGAGGCTTCTGCTCTTCAAAATAAGAGTCGAAAGAAAGTTTTAAAAAATTGATTTGAAGTTATGTTTCTAGATTTAAAATGTGAAAAGTACACGGGTTTAAATACCTTGAATGTTGTTTTATATGCGAAATTTTAACATAATAACGAGTCTAGACAGGATGGAATTGTTTGCGCAGCGGCTAATAAAGGAAGGCACAAAACCCCTACGTTTGGAACTGTCTAATGGACTCATATTCCCCTCCATTCATGTATAAGAAAGCTGCAACCTGCGATACTGCGCTCTTAAGTAAAAGATTTGTTTACTTTTTGTTCCAAGAAAGTTCTAAAACCATCAGTACTTCATTACTTTATCATTAATTGGGATTCGCAAAGCTTTTAAGTTCTTGTAAAGGCATTGGTAAATCTTCTCTCATTAGCGTTGAACCGAACACTTCCTTATTGTGTTTCATCTACTTATGGCCTTCGAAAAAATCACGCCATCACTTTTTGCTAATTTCTACATTGATATGCCTCAGTAAGCCTAATAAGCCACCCACAAAAGCAGTAGGGGCACGAGAATGATAGATGGAGGTGCGCTTTTGGAGGTCCTAGGAAATCATCAGTATACAAGTTGCCTTTTAATGCGTTACTTCAATGTCTCTCAAACCGGAGAACACTTACCTTGATCCTATGTTTTCATTTTTGAATCAGTTTTTTAAGCTGATGGTTTCAAAGTCGATCAGGTCCATTTAACGCCTCCGTTAAATGGCTCGAAGGTTACCAGTGGCCATCTTTATTCTCGCCACAAGATTTATTGTCTCAGGAGTAGGCAAAGAATAAATTAAAGTCACAAGCAACGCCAAAACAAAGATGGAATTTTCGTTAATCAAACTTCCTGCACATTCAAACTTTTCGCTTTAAATTCGAAATTCACAGTGCCATTTTTATTTAAAATCAGCAGCAATGCTGTTTCTCTGATAGGAGGCCCATGCAGTTGCCCGTCTCTTTCATCTCATCCCACCATCTACGGAATGCCTGGAATTCAACCTTTTCCAGCGCGATTTCCACGAGTATGGATTGCCCGAGCTCTGTAATAAACTCGGTATGCAAACGTCTTTGTAGTAACATAACAAAATTTTGTATCTGTTGATTTGTTTAAACTGATGGATTTAAAAGCAGTATTTCATCGCATTTTATCTTCAATTAGTGCATGAACCAATACTGAAAGGGGCTGGGAAGTCTGGAATGTGACGCTTTGATTGATGTTTAATTCTGGTTGTCTGAGGTAGCTGGGAAAACTGGTGCGTAAACAAAGAGCCACTTGCAACTGCTTGTCTTTTTTACATCATAAATTGATTGGGTTAGTTATTACTTTTCAGACATGAATCGAAATAGACAGGTTATCAAGAAATGCCCAAGATTCTGTATAGTAATTGATGATACTATTCAAATCCCAGACGTGATTGATTCATCTTAAAAGCGTTTTAACAAATGTATAATAATAAAAAATTCTAATTCTCTCTAGCAGTTATGAAATATAGAAACTATCCAAGTGCCATTCAATATCTATCAGATATTTTGTGATATTAACTGAAATTACAAGATTTAGAAAAAGTCATACATTTGTCATTTCATTTTATCTGAATATGAACTGGAAAAATTGGTCTTTTGCGATGAAGGGAAAAAGCGAGGGTTTTATTAATCTCTACTGATTGATTAAGAAATGGTTCGAATTCAGTTGTTTAACCATTATGCGGAATCAGTTTTCTTAACTGTCATTTTTGCTTTAGTTACGAATGAAGTGAACATGAGCTGAACAGTGGTGTTATAACGTTTCTTACGTCTTTAATTCGGCTATATTTTCCTGAAATATTCGGTTGTCATTTAGTCACACGATTGCTGATTTTAGCTGGCGGAGATGATGTATTTATAGAACAAGAGTGTTAAAACAACTAAAACTAAGGTAAGATTATGTTTAAGCGTGTACAAAATTATAGCTTGTTTAAATGCGCGAATCAGGTTCATTAGACTGATATTGCTTAGCAAGTTACTTGACTGCGAAATGCTCACCTGAACAAATTAAAGTAGGATGAACGCTGATAGTCAAACTGCGCTTTGAACTAAGAGAAGCGAATACTGTGAATTATCTAGTAAAATGGCGTAACCAAAAGCTCGAAGCCCGATTCTTTTTTCACCTGCCCTTTATCATAAAAATAAATTTAATTTGTCCAACATGTGTAACTTACATTTTGATACTTCGAGATCATTTTTTTTGTAAAACAATTTTTTAGAAGAATAGAATAAAATCTAATTTTGCAAAATTATTACAGGAATAGGCTTGGTTTCTGGTGCTCCTCTCGCAAGAGGTCTTCTCTCTGGGAAGTATGAAGAAAGGATTCCAAGATATTCCCGTGCAACCCTTCAGGTTTGCTTTACTCCCTGAGGCATATTCCTACCTTTGTTTCAACGTTACTTTGCATGAATAAGTTAATCCATCAAATGGCTAGTGGCAGTAGGCGAATTGAAATTAGGTATGCGAAAATTATCCTGGTTAGTCAATCAGATTCTTTGTAGTCTGTTAGCCTGATGTAAGGAATCCCAATTAGTCCAGTTGTCAAACTTTCGATCTTGGGAAATCGCTTGCAGATACATAAACAACCAGTGGTGCCCTAAAAGATCTTAGTACGTTTAATCAAACTGATATGATTTTCAGAACTGATCCATGTTTTCTTTCACTTTGAAGGATCAAAAAGAGTTTCGCGACCACATCCTCAGCAAAGAAGGACGGGGCCAGCTGCTTCAAGTTTCTGAGCTGTCTAAATTGTCGAATCGCCTTGGAATATCCCTTCCACAGCTCTCCATAGGTAAATAGCAATAATCTTCCTATACCTCATAATTAAAAAATACAGCACACCCACAGCCTTGAAAAATCATTGCATTAACAAATTGCTAAAATTGACAGGATGTTTTTCGTGGTAATAAGTTTCTACAGCATCACCTTCTGCTCGATTAGTGTATGACACCTGTTATTTCGAATGCATTTTTCACCGTTGCTTGACTTTGTTTCCAGCCTGGTGCTTGAAATCAGACCATGTTAACAGTGTGATACTCGGGGCAGCGACTGTGGACCAGTTGCAGGAAAATCTAGGAGCCGTATCAGTAAGCGTACTTAAATTATTTTCGTCTTAACGAAGAACTATCCTATTAACTGCGCCAGTCAATGCAGCCCTGCTTTACCGATGATTTTTACGAACTGATAATCCTCCCCCCCCCCCCCCTCTCTACAGCCAGACACGATGAAAAGCACCCCAAACTTCGAGCACAGTATCGAACCCACTACTCGGCCTAATTGTCATGCCTTCACCACCCCCTTACAATTTTTACTATTGAAATACAACCGACGTTAGTCATTCTGGTTAATTAAAGGAACGCAACAGCGACGAATATACAAGGGACAACTCAACAAGCATAAGTCTGCAATCAGCGGATCTTGTTTTTCGATGACTAAAGCGTAGAACACAAAGCTTTCATCGTCTAGCTAGAAGTTCCGAACCCTCTTCTGATGTAGCGATTTTAAAATAGCAGTAAGGCGCCGCACCGTTCGCCGCGACCTGTTGACTCCAATCACTTCGTTCCTCTAATGTTTTGGTGCTAATTTTTAGGCTGCCTCGGCCCTTACCAACGCCGTCCTTGGTGAAATTGAAAACATCCTCAACAGCGACCACCAATCAGCAGAAGACTTCCTCTAATTTAATGTTATGGGCATTAGATGAAGAATGAACTGCGTCTAAAGTGATCTTTGTATGAACAACTTCATTTTTCTGCAGGACTTTGATTTCGGAAAAGAATAATCCCTTAAATTAAAAAAAAACTGGCATAAACTTATCTTGCGCCTTATGCTACCTTGAATTGAGTTGATGCATATAGAACTGGAAGGCAACCAAAACAAATGCATATTCAAAGATGTTGATGCAAAAGAATCTAAAAATTGAAATTACAGGGGAGGAAAGGCCTGTATTTTACTGACAACAAGTTTTTGCTGCTGATGAGCTAAATAGCCCTTGATTTTACCCTGAAACAAAATGCAGAGGATAGATACAATCAATCAAAACATCAAAAAATCCATCAGACCGACGGTTGGTACTGTTATACACAAACTGAAGCGGTTCATTTCAATTTCAACAAGAAATAATCCTAAAATCGGTCGCACAATTTACCTCGTAAATCAAGTTCGCCAAAATGCACTCGGTTTCATCGGCGTCTATGTCTTCAACCTGTTGGATTACTGAAAATGGTTAATCTGCACTACTTATATTTGTAAGTAAAAATAATGTAATGGACGAAGTGGCATACCCCCATCATTTTTAGTGCCTCCATGAAGGCACCAATAGGAAGCAAATGTGTATTTAGAATCTGAGCTCTAGAAAAAGGAAATGAAAATAGCATTTGTTACATACATCCTCTTAAACAAATTCCGATAAGTAATCATCTTCAGCTTCTCTAAGATCAGGTATATACCACAGGAGATGAAGAATGCCTCATTCTTCTCCAGTTCGTCATGCAATTTTTGTAAATTACCACATCTATACAAACAGCCTTTCCGGGTAAAAGCAACCTACTTTATAGCAGCTGAAATGCCCTCGAATTCTATCAAATCGTATTTATGAAGTAAGCAACTTTTAGGTAAAATACCCTATGAATGAAAGAAATTGACTTGCTCATAAATATGTTACCAAAAGCATTCGAACTGGTATTAGATAAATCAACACAAGTCGCTTGTTTGTTTTGTTTGAGGCCAAGCAATGCTCGAAGGCAAACGTTAGGCGATTATTGGCTAAAAATGGCGATCATCAGAGATGTAAAACCCACCTAGTTTAAGATCACCATCAAACATAGCCTTTCGGCCAACGTAGTAGTTGTATGTGACCCGTTGAGCGAGGGTGAAGTATGTGTCAATGTTCATATTCTCAATTGCACGAATAATCGGCTTGCATAAATTGAGTTTGTTAATCTAAGAAATCATACATAATACACTGCTATTCTCATACATGAAAGTAAATTTTGAAAAGCTGATTTGCTAAACCCATCATCCCGCACTTCTTGGAGTCCTCGATTCTCGACCGACTTTAAAGAAGAGCAGAACTAACGCATAATTATATAACGTCTCAATTACTTACGGTAGACGTTAAAGGTAAAACATACCCATCGGCGGCGCAAGTCTGGAAGAGTTTCATGATCGACTGGGCGACTCGCTCAAGATAACTTCCGTAAGAGGCGTCTCCCTCAGTCATTTTAATACCACTTGTGACATCAAGACGGTGCGCAAATTTTCTTAAGTCAACAACAACAGCTATTACCACAGGAAGCAGCCAGTTTTCCTCATGAGCTTCAGAAAAAGCCTTTGTCAGACCCGTATTTCCAGAGTTAGGGAAAGTTTAACAGAATGAGCAACTAAAGATGATCAAAATAAAAAGGATATCTTGTCAAAACCATCTGACATCGACAAGCTTCATCATAATCGCCCTTCTTGATTGCCCATAAACACCTAGGAAGAATAAAACTCGATGGAACACGTCAACCTTAGATGAGCAGACACTATTTCATTCCATGGATAGCTGAAAACTTCAGCAACGGAATTTTCCGGTTTGGGTAAAGCTAAATTCGGATTTTTTGCATGTTTGTCAGAACATTGTAAGCAGGCCTGAAAGGTTATAAATTTGCCACTATTACTGCTAGTTGGTTTCCTTGGTGATTGTTCAGATATCGTTCAGTCTACTATTTAGAAAAACCAAATAAATTGTACCTCATATAAGTAAGGCTGAAGAGCCATCGCATTTGTTCAGAAAGGTAATGATTAGTTGGCTAATAAAGCACTTTCCTTAGTTAATTTCGACCTTGAGCATGAGCAGCATTTAAATCGCTAGACGTATTTACTCTAATGAATCAGCCTTACCTCTCAGAATAAAATTATTTTATGAATGATATACTGTAGAAAGGTTTGTTTATTAAGCGGATGCTTGCAATTGATTTGTTCAAGAGAGGATTTTTGTAAAAGCCTTGATCTGGAGATAGGATTACAAGCAGTAGCACTATCTTTGAATAAATCAAGATATCTTACACAGAAAGATAATAAAATCATAGGTGTAAGATTATCTACGGAAAAGTATATTCAATTGAACATCCCCGAGCTAAATATTGGTCTAAAGTGGAATTGTCGGATCGGAGATCCTCAACCATAAGATGAGATACAGGTAACATTTTTTATTTATTTAGATTATCTGAGATTAATAAGTAAAAGCATTGACTGTCCTCAGGTAACATTGTAAAGCCAAAGGTATTTGTTTTTTGACCAATGTAATTGCTTCTCATAATCCTTTACTTATTGTATTGTAAGTATTTTCTATTTGTTAAGCTTGCTTCTCTCTGACCAGACATCGGAATAAACGTAAAAATTGTTTGGATTTAAATTTTAAGGCTAACTTAATCAATCTGAAAATTTAAAGGTCAAAATGCTGTGTGAGCCTTGCTTTGGATCCTCCCCAGTCCAACGATTCCAGGCCCCATTTATGTCGAAAGTGGCATCGCTGCAGATCGAAACTGAGAAACCGAACTGAAGAAAAACAATGCCATTTTCTTCGGAATGGCAATCTTGACAGGTTTGTAATGTAGACAGTTGATTTTTATTTGCTATGTTTGATTTTAGCTGAATTTCAGGCGCTATTATTAGACGCTATTCTAGACAGTCCAGTCTAAGTGGGTGATTGTGAGGTGCTTTTTCCTATGCGTTAGTTTATCTTGAAAAGAGGTTGAAATATAAAAATAGCAGACCAAACATTTTATAGAAATTATGAAAGCGCTCATAGTGGGTCCAGAAAAAAATCCAGTGTTAGAAGGCGATGTACACAGAAACCATTTTCACGTTTTTTGAACTTATCAGAAAATTACGCACATCACTGTTGTGAAATCTTGGGCCTTGTGTTGCACCCATGACTGGCAGATGGGCGTCATATTTGTCCTGTTCAAATGTCGCTTTTTGGAATTTGTGAGCTGTGACGGTCTGTCTTTTGGGCCACAAATTATCACTGTCGCCTAAGATTCGCTACACAGACGACACAATACTAGTATATGCTGCAAAGACATTGATATTCCTAATACGACCTCTTTTATCATGCTGCATTTTAGATGGAATCAGTAATTGGAAACGACGTATGGTTTCGAGTATTTAATCCCGTATTGGCTTCCCAATTGTGTACCGATAAATTCTGCTGATTAAATACCGCGAATGAATACTTTAGCCAGCACTTTGAATTTTAGCATCAACCTTAAAATAGAGTCCACACTCATTTTGCAAATCAGTGCTGAAAAATGTTGACCCATTAAACCTAAGATTTTTCTCCGTTTTCGCCTTCCAAATTTTGGCAATTACGTTTTTTTCAGGTTTGGAAATACTACCCCCCCCCCCCCACCCCCCCAACTCGCTTTGAATAGGGCCTGTGATCGTGAAATCCAGGTCGCCTTGACTTTACCTTCATTTGATTAAGGAATTTTATTTGTACTTTTTGCATGAATTACGTCCAGTATCTCCTGCATATGGGTATGAAAGTTGTTAATGCTTTCCCGGCACTTAAATTTTGCCAAATATTCGTTCCTTATACTCGTTTACTAGTAGAAATATGGGCTTGATCTCGATACTGACGCAAGTCTCGGTCGGATCGAAGTAGTTGTCAAGATAAATAATAGCTTGACTTGGTAAGAGAATGACTGATGAGGTCATTCAAAATGCAGTACGATCAGTGAAAGTAACTTAAGAATGAGGGCAAGGACTATTAAGTAACAAAGCTGTGTGTTTTAAAGCTTACTGCCTTTTCTGGTCCCTGTTTTTTAAGGAAAGCTAATACCAGTAAATGATTGGCTTAATTAAAGTCAGTACTGCAGCCAAAAGCCCACAAGTATTCAGCAATGTTTTACTGCTACGTTAAGGTAGTTGCAGCGGTTATCAAAGGTGATATACCTGGCACTCCCAAACATAGCTTTTCATCTAAAGTTCTAGTTAGACGTCTTAAAGGGGATAACTGAAACCTTTAATGGGTGCTCAACGCGGATCACCACGACTTTATGTAACTCCACTGAAATTATTTATCAAATCGTTTTAGATGTGGCTGGTTGAAAGTTCAGCGAGGTGTCCTGGAATATGATCTTAAAGCGACTTATTCGTCTGGCTATTAGACTAGTTAGAAAAATTAATTGCGGAACAGATATCACACTAGGTTCCTTTTCTAAGCTACATTTTAAGTAGCTGTTGGAGTTGGAGCTGGGGTAAAGGCCACAGTGGTACCCCAATAGACCCAGCCATTAGGATGCCCCATACGTAGTGTATCGTTACAAACCTCGTAAATAGAGACGGTATAATATGCTAATGTCAAAATATAGCACTACGAGATTATGTACATTTAATAAGACGTTAAAATATTGCATTGCATTTGCGAAATCGGCAGTCCAGCACAAAGAAAACCACAAAGGTGTTTACTAGCCCATGTGTGTAGAATTATCAGCTCGGATTCCCCCTCGAATAAAGTTTGTGTCGCGTTCTTCGCTCCAGCAAATTAATGCTACGTTTCTATGCTCACTCTAACTGCATTTAATGATATCGGAAATCCTCCATAAGCCTGCCCGTCGACTTTGAATTCTTTGATTATCCAATTCATATATAAGGGGACTTCATGTGCGGGCCCCCACCTAGATTTAAAAGACTTTCATAATCCGAAATGGAAGAAAGTGAAGAATACCACAGTGCATTAAGGCATAATATAGCGCAAGAGGCAATCTGAAATGATAGTGCAATGGCATGCGGCATAGCTGGAATCAGATGACTGGGCCCATCTCGGATACCACAGAAATGACAGTTTGGGTGACTTCAGTTCAGGTAACAGTTGGGAAAGTGAGAACCTCTTGTGGCTCACATCGCTTCTTTCACTAAGTCCCAACGCTTATCAACCATATTACTTGTCTATAGATCATTGCACGGTTTAACGGCTTCTCACCTTGTCGGCCAAATGGTCCCGATGTATACTACCATGTCATTTTTCTAGAGTCCATTATTTGGTTTAATGGCTTCCCTTCTACATAAGCTCGTTGTTGTGTACAATCTATTAAAACGCTATTTGGACAAAGGTAATTGTGCGATGTAAATACACACATATTTTGTTTACAGAACAAGCTTAGTTGATTTAGACACGTCAATGTGAAGGATGAGGAGGTTGTAAGTACTGGTACTACAAAACGAGAATCAGAAGGCACATTTAGACAGGATCACAGTTTATTATGAGTGGAAGGCCGACCTCAAGAACGGACTATCCAATGGAAAGCTTCATAATCAAGCTGTCTGTATTAGCAAAACAATATACCTGACTGGGTTTACTTCGGAAACCATAGGTGAGAATAGTGATCATTTTGGGGAGGAGTATCATGAATATCACCCTTATGGTGGGAGCAAATCTGACTTAGGTGTCTGAGTTGGACCGCAACTTGGACGAAACTGCGCCTCTCCTACCTACATCCAATAAATAAGAGAAATTCCCCCAAACTATGGGCCAAGTTTTCCATACAATCTGTGATGAAATATCCCAACAGAGGCTCTGATTTTGCCTTGCAGCAGGCAAAATGAGAATCAGCATGTAGTTCAAGCGTTTGCGAATCTATGGTTAAACAAATTCTTAAACGCCAACTAAACTTTCAGCCCAGCTAGCAGATGATCGAAACAACCTGTAGCCTAAGTCGACCTTCCCGGTTGAATAGCCCCAATATTTACAAACAGCTATTTTTCTGGAGCTCATTGCATGGCCTAATGGCCGCCCCTCAAAACAAGTTAGTTGTGTTCAACCTATAAAACAGTATTTTGACAGAGGTGCCAGGTTCAAAGCACCCTAATCCTACAACCTAATTCGATTTACGGTACCAGACTGGGTTCATTTTTAGGCTAAAAACTATGATGACTTATCTCAAACCGTTATCGCCAATATATAGCATTATGTTCACTTATTAAAAGCTTAGTGAATAGTCCGACGCGGATCAATGTACTCCGAGGTTCCTGCAAGAAACACGGTCGACTACAGTAAGGGAAAGCATACGAAAGTGCAAAATTAGCTACCACACTTCTTCCTGAATCGCATGTCCATTTCTGATTTTAACACTAAAACTATCCACGGAAGAGAATCAATCTAACGACCAAATGGGATTATGCCAGTTACAAGTCCCCGTACACAAAACAAATCCACAGGTAAACCGTTGAATTTCACCAGGGGATACTGATCTTTACACTCAACCACCAAAGCGACAAACGACCATTAAAAGTTGAGTGTACATTAGAGACAAAGTTCGATAAAACAGAAGCCAAATATCTATTCTCGCTTGGGCCTGCTTAATGAGTCAACCTCTTCAATTTGAGAGGACACCAATGGCGTGTTCCGTTGTCTTCGACGCTCCTCTTTACCCAACGTCTGGTCAGCCAACAGACCACTGAAGACGAGCGTGGCACCAAATGTCTGTTGCGCTGATATCGCATGACCAAAAAGTACCACCGAGGCAAGAACTGTGAAAAATTTTCTTGTGGTCGTCACTATAGAACACATCAACGAACCGAAGTTGATCACCATCGTGTAAATAAACATCTAAGAGAACAGTGGAAGTGAATAGATAAAAGATAGCAATAGGTACAGCAGACAACTTGCCTGTCCAACGGCACTGACGACCCCAAAGAGGAAAATGTTCAAGAGAACAATCGGGTATTTTCCAACGAAAACCAGAAAAGCGAACAACTCATTTTTGGTGACAATAGCTGTAAAATGAAAACAATTACCCAGGCATTTTATAACCGGCAGCACAGAGCACATTAACTAGAAGCATGAGATTGAGGTTAGACGTTTCGATAGGATTCTCAACAAATGCAGTCGCAAAAAATTCGCGGCAGTGAATGAATTTTGAAGCCCTGATTACCCATCAAGTTCTGGAAGAACATTAGACATACCCAGGCCTAGATAAAGAAGCGACCAAAGATTGAGCTTCAACATCAATGAGTATGGTCCGACATGAGTTCGAGAACGAAAATCTTCCTGCATCCCTCCAGTGAATCCGTCCAATGTAAGAGATACGAGCTGAAACCAAAATAATCAGCTAAACACTTAAAGAGAGGAACATTGAAAGATGAGCTGATACATACCAAAAGGAGGTGACCCCATCCCAGGCCATCAGAGGCGTTCGTCTTAGAAGATCCACTATCCTTATACATAAATAGAATGACTCCGGCAGTGATCATTCCGACAAACAGATAGCGCCTTAGCGGATACCGCTTTCGAGCCCAAAGGAAACTCAAAATCATCACGGGAATGGGTTTAACTGACTTTCCAACAACTTGAGTGGGGTAGTCAACATAGTGGAGACTGGTGTTGCTACTAAACATAGCACCGATGTAGCTCAATGCACAGAGCGCATAATCTTTAGAGACTAGATTTGCCTTTGCTTCTGGTTTGAATTTAAGAGCTAAGAAAAGTATATGAGGAATAGCGTCAACGTACCTATGTATGCGGAAAAGGCGTTAACGAAACATTGAATAAAAAGTGCAGATAAGATGTATGTAAAGGATTCCTTGCTGGAACCATATTTAGTCTTTGTTCTAAAAATTCGAATGCGATAAATTTAACAGAGACCTTACATCGCTTCCTGAAGTATCCCATAAAGAAAGTAAGAGCAAAATACGCCCAACGCACAAAATACTAAAAACCCGACTGAATGGTTATGGTCCGACATCTTTAAATACAAAAAACAGGTGTAAAATCTTCCACAGTTACACTGGAAAAAGTACCATTGCATGGCTTATAAAAAATAAAGATGTTATGCTATTAATTTGTTATGAGTTAGTAGCAGACTACCAAACTAGAGTCCATAAAGGATCTGGAGTCGAAGTATACTATTACTAACAGCTGACTGTAAATTTGGTCAAAAAATACCTTTACCTTACACAGGATTACTTAAATCTATTTCAAACACGCGCACCAATAACAAAACACAACGACATCTGTGCACAGGTTTGTGAGGTTGGAGAATTATACAACCAATGTAAACAAAAATATTTCTGCTCTTGTAGTATCATTGAAAAAACAAGTGTTCATGGTAAAAAGAGTTTTTTTATTTTAAATCGAACAAATTTATTCCACATTCTGTGTTTTTATTTAAATCTTACTTTGTTGAAACCAACTTTTAACTTTTTCGAAAAAATCAGAGAAAAATGCATATTTTTAGGTATGTTACACACTATGACGACTTGAAATCCGGATATTTGTCTTGTCAATTTTGTTATTTTTTGGTTAAATCATTTTCAAACTTCGTTAGAAATTCGTCTTTGCTGAATTGCAAATTGCGAAAGCATTTACAGTTTCTTCTTTGCAGCAGCGAAATATCTGATAACTCGTAACGGTAAATGTATTAAAATGATTTAGTGCAGTGGCTGCCAAATCTGAAGGCGCGAACCTTCATAGGTCCGGAACACTTGCCCTTCAGTAAAACAAGTAAAAAATTGAAAATTTTTCCATTAAATTTGTTCTGTTAGTCGCAGTTATTCACTTTGAGACGTAAAGAACCGTATCCACAAGCTGACAATGTGTTACAGGCAAAAGTCAGGTGGCATTAGCAAGATCTTTTCATACTGTGATTCTCGATCGGTTCAAAAATGTTCGAACTTAACTATTCAATAACCAAATGGAACATTCCTCATACTTTTATAGATCGCTGTTGTAGCTCTCAGCCATGGAAGAATATATTGTAGATAGCTCGCACTACTTTCCATAAATATACACATTCAAATAAGTGCAATCTTTTCAGAAATGCGTTATCAAAAATATGAAGACATTTAGCGAAGGGGTTATCAATCATGACATTACACTTATTGATATTCCAACCTACACGTACTTAAGTCACAGACAGAAAACACTCATTATATTTATTTTATTTTCACAGATATGAGGGAATAAACTTCTCTTAACCATTACTTCCATACATTTTCAATAAGTGTCTTAGCGTCTAGTGTTACATAGCAATTGATAGCAGAGTGTCCAAAATAAAAAGGAAGAAATCAAACTGATAAAGGGAATCAGAGTTCATGCGGTTTCTATGGTAGCAGTTAAGGTAGATCTATTTGATGCTGTGGAATGATGTTGAATTACGTTTGTTTAAGAAATGGTTATGTACTTACGGGAGGCTTTAAAAATGTCACCACATACCGCATACTTGATTGAACCAAAAAAATCTGCTTTACTGGATCTCACCATCGTACTTCAGAACCTGTAGAGAGCCTTTGGCCGGATAATACAGCCCATCTGCGGGGCCACAAGGAGACGGGCGCGATAGAGACGTTTATTCCTAGTTGATGACAATCAATGAAAGTAAAATCTCGGACCCTTTTTGATTATAGACTGCAAAAGGAGCTGTCGATGTTTAGCTAAAGACTTACGGATGAATAAATTTTCCCTACTACTACAATGAACTGATCCTTGATGCATTGTAAAAGTACGCAATCATGCAGTTCCATACCCTAAATTCAACTATTGCATTGTGTCGAGAAGCTTGGTTGGTTAGACGAGCCGTCAAAACCTCTCTCATTTACACTTAAACTAAGTTAAAGGACTATTACCGACATTTGTCTGTATATTCAAGAAAATATTTTACGGCTCAGTTGCTAGCAAAGTTCCATTAGAGAGCTGCTAACTTCCACAGGTATTGGTACCTCCGATCGGAAATACCTAGATGAAATGACCCATTTATGCATTTCGCAAAAATTCCTCTGACTCTTCAACGTCTATCTTTGCCAAAAGACGTCTTCTCATGTTGATGATTAGTCTTTTGCCCATTTTCATTGACCTCTTCTCCAAAATGCTCCTCAACTTATAAAACGCCCACTGAATATTTCAGACGCCCTTCCTTCAAATCCCACTGACAGATCGGTGCGAATTTGCCAGCTTCGCACACTGTCACCTATCAATCAATTAACCACTGTTGACCTTTTCCCCACCCAAGGACCTTAGCCGTTAACAGGGTTAGTTTGACTTGCTAAACCATTTCGCGCTCAACTAGTACGATGGCATTTCGACTATTAGTAAATAACTGCGAATAACTGCCAGAACATTTCGCGAATAAATCTCACAACTCGGCTAAGACGTTCCCTCAAGCTTATCCTCTCCCTCTTTTGGCTTAAATGCGCGTCATCCCGAATAGGCTACAGTAGTGAAGACCGAAGGGCTTTAAAACATCGATAAAATGTTGTATGAACAATTTTAATGAGCATACCTGATAAAATAGCTAAGGTGTTATCAAATCTTGTTCGAGGATTATGACGAAAGGTAACGAAACCTATCGCCATGACATTGCAAATGACCGAACTCTCCCGCGTCGGAGTACGAGTTAAAACCCAAATTAAGGGATGTGATAGACAATATGATGTTGATGTAATGTCTCGATGTTTTTTGTTTTGTTTTTGAAATTAAAAACATCTCCCATGTTCTGGAGAAATCCCCTATGGACGAAAACAGCAGAAGGAGGCATTTACATAATCAATTCAAAGTGTTTTATCTGCGAACAAGTAAGTAGAACTCTTAATATAAACGATTTATGGGACGTAGGAGGCGCCCCTTGAATGTAGCAGAACGAGTGATCCAAAACATTTACGGTACAGTACGGTTTAGAAGTGAAAGACGTAAGTCAACAAACAGTGTAAATTAAGAGCCTAGATCGAGGCATCTAATCAGCAGACAAGTGGAAAGCAAACCATTGGAAGCAAAATTAGTTTGGGACAAAAAAGTGACAAATTTGAATGTGAAAGTGAATTTTTTGAATTAATTAGTGAGGTGCCAATAAAAACTAATATCTGCTTGGAGGAGGTAGTTTAGGATTTTGCAAATATCAGTCTATTAAGTGAATTAATAGACGCTTGCAGAGAAAGTACGGAAATCGCAACTGCCAAAACCACATCGGCACGAATGAGCAATATTTTCAAGCCAAATCAAACATTCACTTGCGTAAATACCTAATGACACAAAAGCAGATTAAAATATCAAAAACATATCGATGCATTTCACTGAAAGGAACAGTGGATCAGGCAAGAGATAATACATTACCAGAAATCTGCATTTGAAGTATCAACTATTATTCCAATGACAAAGGAGCGGAGGTTCTTCGATGCATAACGATGAAGAGCGCAACAACATTTCGGATTCGCTGTGGCTACAATGCCTATTGGTTCATTTAAAATGAATATGACTTTCCATACAACCTGACTGTAAAAATTTAAATTTCTCTGAAATCGCCCTTCATTGACCTCAATATCTACCTATCAAATAACTAAGTCCATATTGTGAAAGTTGCAATTGAAAAGAACCATCCAAAATATCATCTGCTATCAAATAGCACCGGTAATTATACGGTTAATTCAGCACTCAAACTCAAGCAAATCAATCTGATAACCTGACATTAATGGGCCAAAAGTGGTGATGTTTGTGGGCAACATTTATTTGTCACAAACGTCCATTCATTCGCGTACTGCTACTTAGGGTTCCACAGAGGAGTATGTCGGTGAATTCAAAAGGTCTTTACCAAAGAAAGCCTTCTAATTTGAAGTTGAAAAAACTTGTGTCGAAAACGTCTGGTTCTGCAGCTTCCCGTGAAATGCTAGTTAGTGTCCAGTAGCTCAATGAAAAAGAAAAACTATAGCTTTTGTTTATGATTGAAAAGGAGAAAAACGATGGGATAAGAATAAGTGTACTGTACTTGTTATAACAAATGTTCTTTATATTGACTTTTACAAAATGTATTCATTGTATCGTCCGGGACATTTTTGCATGCATAATGACCACATCGTGATGAAAATAGAATTTTCAACCAATAGTTGTCAATCCTATGGAGGTATCACTCGAAAATCAGCTAACATTAGAGAAGGAAGAGCATAACTCTTGCAGTCACAGTCGTTAGGGCTAAAATTTTGGAAATTAGTTAGGATACAGTCACTTCCAGGTACCTAACTAGGAGGCAATCGTTATCATTGAACATGTCTAACAGTACGACCAGAAAACCATGAATAATGGATATCATAGAGTGCTAATTGAACAAGGATACCAGTGGAGAGAGAAAGCGTAACCAAAATCATGGGCTGCTAAACGACACTAATTTTTCTTAAAACTGGTGGCTTCCCTTCAAACCTTTTGACTACCTTCCGTAACTGCGTCTAGCTTTATATTTTTTTCACTCAGAAGAGATAATCAGAATCTACTGTCCTCAAAAGTCATTTCGATGTATTTATTAAGCTCAAAATTATAATATTTTGTAAGAGATTAATAAATTACATATTAACAAAATTTACCACAAACCTCCATCCACAGACATCTGATTCTCGAACCACAATTCATGCCTCATTGGTTTAAGTCGACTGTGTATCGAACATCATGATTTTTCGAAATACAAACTTGTATTTGGACTGTCGAGGGTCGTCGCTGAATGTTCATTGATAGAACAGATATGCTACAATAAATCCGTTTTACCCATCTCAAAATAAATTGAATCGAGAGGCCAGCTGTATTGAACACGAACATAAATATAAGCGATTGTTCGACAGTATTGGAATCGCCAATAAGTTGATCAATCTCGAATTCGTCAAGATCCGATATCAGGCGACGACTAAGGTCTACCTCCATGATCGTCAATGGTGCTTCTTTCCTCGTCAGAAGCATTTCACTTTGCACATATGGCATTGCCTTCTAGTATTGAAACATCGAAGCAGATTTGCGTAGCGCATACCATTTGGGAAATTCAAGTTCGAAAATACCCAAAAACAAGTGCTGTTCTAATCGAAAAGAGTAGTGATTGAGAATTGAACTCCATACATGCTTGCTAAGCCAAAAGACTATGCCTTATACCAAATTCACTGGTAAAATCCCTCCTCCTCCCTTCCCTAAAAGTCATGACATGACCTGATCCGCGGATCCGCATAAACGTCTGATCAAATGCATTTTCGCCACCCGAGAACTTGTACATCGGTAGTGAGCCGATGTTCAGAAATATGCTACTGTGTTAGAGCGTTAATTGTTTGCCTACTTAACAATTGCAAATTTGTAATTCTTGGTATTCGCCTGAGATCGAATAACCCTATGTAAGCAACATTACAAAGACTAACTAAAGACTCATTTTCAGATAATGCATCGGGAAGAAATAGCCATTTCCTGGTAAATACTTAGAGTCATTCCGTATACTGACTTCAAGCCCCTGTCAAGAATTTGTACCCAGTGTCCAGGCGTTCGATACAATTAATCAGATGTAGTTTAAAACAGCCATTTAGAGACAGACTACTTGTATTTACCCGAAAATCATAGTCGAATCACAGACATGTACACAAGGTACCAAGACCATTTCAGTAGCAATTAATCCACAACCACGAAAATACGACACAAAGGGAGCAAGCTAGCGAGATAGACAAACATTGTTTCTTGACACGCAGATAAGTGATAAGGATGAAAAATATTTGAATGAGAACAATTTTGACAGGACGCCCTAAATGCAATGCGTCTGTACTCGCGACAGCCACCAAAGAACTGAGTAAGAGGACAGGGGGAAGGAAATACTGCAGAAAATACAAAGAGGCGCTTTTCTCTAGTGACCCAGGAAAGCATCCTTCGATGTGGATCTACATGATTTTGAGGCCAAGTGGTCCAAGCGACGCTCCAACAGATCCAATGTTGTGCGCATCTGAAAAGAAAAAAACGCCACAAACGTTGTGAGCCCATCATCCTGAAAGCAAAATATAGCCAAGCAACATAGGCCTCATTTGATTAATCCATGTCATGAACATGTTGTCTTAGTCATGGAACTCTACTTTGAATAAAAGGCTTGACTAATAACTAGAGCCGAAGTAAAATAGCTCGCAAATAATTCTGAAAAAAAGCGTATATTTTACCGATTCAAGGCTGGGAAGCAATAACACGCGTTTGTCTGAAATCGAAACTAAGGGGTTGAGATAGTTCACGGCTATTTATTCAACGAAATGAGTAAATTTTTACATCGTAATATCGTAAGTTTTTATTTCAAAGAAGTCCGACGCTTAGTATCATTTCGCTAAATTACATGGGACATATCAACTCAGAAAACAATTGATATTTCAGATGAACTATTAGCTCAAATGAATCAGTTATTTCCACTACTTTAAAGGCCAACTGAGGAGCAAGCTGAAATCATCAACTTCTATAGCATTTTACCCTCGATGATAACTAGAGAACGGGTTGTTTCCTCTTCGCGCCACGTGAAATTGCACAATGCACACGCGCAAACGCACAAAAAATGACCAACAGGGCTCATTGGACAAACGCTTTTCGGCGGGATGAATAATTAGACAAGCAGGCAAAGAAGGGTAATGGGCAAACGTCTATACCAACTCTGTCCTGTGGCACCTTGTGTGTGCTTTCATTACACTGTCTACAGAAAAGCTAATGGAACAGTTAGTAAGGAGTAAAGAGAACAAATAATTATGCCATTCAAGAACAAAGCTGGACAGACAGCTCATTTATATTCGAAAAAATGTCGCCTAGTTGGCAGAAACGTTCTGCCGCCATAGCAAAAACATCTTGTTGATAGTGAATTCTGAAACTGAATCATTCGATAATAAAATAAAAGGCAGGTTTCCCGGTTAGAGGGTTTACTAAATTACGGTGAGATTGTGAGTAGACTGACTAAAGCGGAAAGTTTTCAATTCATATTTCAATTACGGATTAAAGTCAACTAAAACAAAAAAATATCCATTGGAAACTCCGGCCATAAACGGTCAAATTTCAGACTGAGGCTTCAGTTGTGGCGCCATATATTGGAGATGAGAACCCGTCGCCAGATGTCAAGATAATCCATAAAATCCGTTCAAGAGCAATGTGCAGCTGATTACACAGCAGTCTAACAGACATGGGAAATCAAGACGAATCTAACTCACGACTAGATCAAACAATTGCAAGCCTTGGAAAATTGAGTAGAGACACAGTGCTTAAAAATTCTCCAATTTAGTAAATACGAGCTTCTAACTGCAGGCAAAACGAATAAGCCCAAGCAAGGATACGTGATAACTACAAATATTCGCTTTTACTTTATAGTTTAACGCATACAATAGCTTTTACTGCTCTGCTGTAGGCAGATACTTGGCTGTGCATAGCAATATACAACCGCCGTGCGAAAAGCAGCTAGTTTAAGAGTTTGATGAAAGGCTTTTATCATGATGGCAAATTCGGCGCCCTAACAATAAAAGGATACCACTTATAATTGGACGGGACAACTCAGACAAAAAATGTGCTATCTCTTGAAGAATGGCCTATGGGAGTCAATGCTTCTAAAAGTACAACCCTGGCATAGTGCCAAGGGCAACAAAGTAGACGATAGCAATTCGAGGTGGTGTATAGAGAACTTCAATGGTTCTACCAGTACCAAAGAACCCATGTATGCACACAATAGAAAAAAACGATTCTTCAAAAATGACTGACACATTTCAAATACTCACGTCAGTTGTTTATCCCTGGAACCAGCAGGGGTAGAATCATACAATGGGATTTCTTGGTTTTCAATAGTAAAATTGCGACGAAATCAAGAGTCTTGATTGAAAGACGTTAGCAAGGCACAGAGGCAGTAGTCCAGCCTTTTAAGTAAGATAGATATCTTGGATCTTTATCCGATCAGCAGATATCCTCGCCCCCTCCTTCCTCTGGCGGAATAATCGGATGTTTTTTAGATTTAATGGTGGATATCGCCCACCAGATGGTGATATTCAAACACATTGCATGGGGTGACCTAAGTCTGCATGCACCGCCACCACAGTGGCGTGTTTTTGTGCAGACCGAGTAGGGCGTATGATAAGAGCCAGAGAGAAGGGGGGTGGGAGCAGTTAATCAAATCACCCAACAATTCCGGCCCGAAGCCTCATGATGCAATCAGGATGTTGCATAACGCTCTGTACTGCGAAAAATATGCGGACTGGCTGAATTTAAACTCAAGAGCAGCAGATAATAAATACGAATGAGTAGGCCTTTCGATTACTACCGAAAGAAAGGTGTCCAACCTTTTATAAATAAAAATTAACTAGCGAATAGTCACTAAAATCAGAGACCCCCCTACATCTCACATCAATATATCCACATGAACATCAAGAGCAGTTATTCAATTAACTCAGTATTTCGTAGAAAAAAAAAGGTAAATATTTAATTTACTAACAGATAAGGCCTGAAAATTCACCACAGGAACTCAGAAGCAGTTCTAATTATTGTGTTTCTTTTGGACTAGTGTCCTTGCCTTCCAAATTCTCCTTCCGTTTTCTTCCTTGTTGTCATACCTTCATATATCTCCATGCAGTGTATGTACTTCAAAGGAGAGCTTCAATCTTTGCTATTACTTGAGCAGTAAAGAAGCAAAGTTTGATTAAGATGGATGAAGGTCATATAATATAAACGACATCGGCTCGAATGTGTGACGTAGAAGAAGCGCTTCCAGGTGTGTAAAATCAGTTACAAGAAGGTAAGGCATAAACAACCATGAAAACTTAAAAACTGAAGGGTTACACACCTGCGAAAGAACTCCAGAGACGGAATCGAGAAGCAATCGAATAGAGTCCATGTCATCACAACGGGGGTTGGGGTTGAGGTTGGGGGTGGGGGTAGGAGTGGAACCCGGTCGAACGGCAGCTCGAGCGGTGAATTCGAGATGGTCAGCAGTTATTTTTTCCACATTTTGGTACCTATTGTAGACCACTGAAAGCAACACACAGAGTCCCAGGCTACTACAAATTTCCAGAAACAATAGCAGCCATTATGCAAAGAATCGAAATTTGGCAATGGGAAGTGGAGCTCTTACACTGTTATAATGAATAACCACCTTCCATCTGACTGTTGGTTGGCACAGAGTAGGACTTGTGGAATGGATAGTCCACGAGGTGATTGGTGGTGACCAATGACACCAGTGGGAGGAATCGAATTGGAAATGGAGCCTTTACTGACTTGATCACCTTCCGATCCACTTTCAACACTGCCGCCACCATCCTTGTCCTTTCTAGAGACGTCATTAGACGCTCTATTGAGCTGAGTATGATGAGCCTGTGCAAAGGAACCACCAGTAATGCGCTCATGATCTGAGAGACGCAATGCAGCCTTGGCCAAGTGATCCACTAGATCGGTGAAGTTATCAGTCAAATTGGAGCGGCATGTACTTTCAATGATGGATTTAGCACCAAAGAAGACAGGTCGGTCGTAAATCACATCGGAGGTGATTATGAGGTGGGAAACAGTGGCGCTGCGACGCAGAAGACAGTAGCGAGTTGTTACATGGAACGAGTTACAAAGGGGAACTGCTTCGTTCGTCACTGTAGCGTCAACTACATAACGCATACCCGGACGGGTTTCACTTAGTAGAATCGTCTGTTTGTGAAATGAAAAAAAAACAATGTTACGATAAACCTGATCACTGAAATTGGCTTGCTATGTAGCACCCGCACCAAAGCTACAAGGACTAAATTAGTATGATTCACAAGCCTCAACACGAAAACATCCAAGGGGGATAGCCTTGGAGCCACGGAATCACCCTAACACACTTGAATTTTCTCTCCTATACCCGATCCGCGTCATCCCAACTGACGATGCAGGCGAGTGGCTATCTCACTGCATATCGGTTCTGAACTAAATAAGGTAGCATGGAGAATCTCAAATTCTGCAGAAAGATCACATTGTGCAAACACGCTTCTAATCAACACTAAGGTAAATTCTACAGAAATTAATGGTCTCAGCTGACAGGCACATATAAGTGATGTTGAGTTATTATCAAGCACTAAAATGGTATGAATAAATCTAAAGTTTGATTAATCCACTCCAGGAGTTAGAGTTGCGCTATTGAAAAGAATTATTGCTGAGACAAGAGAACATCCTTGGGGGCAAAAGCATCATAAATTCTTTTCAGGCAATGAATTCCATACTACAAACTGACTCCCATTGACTGAACTCAAATACTAACTATTAGAGGTTTATCTTATGCGTGTTACTAACGCGAGATGCCTGAAGCTGCGCAAGTTTTTTTCTTTTATCAAGGAAGAAAAATTCAGGGAGAGGAATTCTTTACCAGAAGACAAGGAGCGCAAGCATAGTGGCTCCAGTTGCAGGTGACTGAAAACTCTGTATAGAAAAGAATGGAGAGCAGATGGAATAACTTACTACTACAACGCAAGAAGACTAAAAGAAAATGCATCGAAGATATTTTTGTCAGGCGCCCTGGAAATTGCCCTAACATAAAGTTTCGACTACATCCCTTAAAGTCTGATTCGCAAATAAATGAGTGAATGAAGAACCAACCTGACTTTCGAAAGCTCTGCATGTTCGTGGACCGAGTCTTTGCTTAAGAGTAAGAACGTAGGAAATCTTGCGATGTACAGTTTCGTCATTTGACGTAGATACACGCCAGGGTTTGGAAGGCCATCGGTCCTGCTGCATGTCGAAAATGCCGCGATGCTCACAGAAACTTGCGAAGAAGTGGGAATCCGTGAAGAGAAAGGTGAAAAGAGCGTCGACAGACACATTGATGTCAATCGCAGCGTAAGTGCGTCCCGGATGTTTGTGCCCACTTCCGCAGCTAACTGGACGTAGCGGAGTTTCCTCGCCCAAATCAGGATCAAAAAAAGCGTCTTCTGTGTCGCTTTTAGTGCGAGAACTACTGCTGCGACTGGGTCGACCATTTTCCGCAGGTCCTGCAGACTCGAATTTGCGATGTGACATTGATGGTCGGCTAGCTTTGCGCTGCGAATAACTATCGTTGTCGAGATTATCACGTTGTCTTTTGTCAAAACTCAGTTCTATGCCTTCAAAGCAGAGAAAAAACACGCTTTTAATGAATGAATAACGCGACACGCCTTATATGCAGCTTGCTAGAAAATTTCAAATATGATCAGCTTTGGTCTCGAATTGGTTAATGAAGGTGATTCCAGTGTACCGGAACTACGTGAGTTTGTCCGGGATAATGCAGCTTACTTGAATACAGGGGAATCGAGCCCGACCGCTGTTTTAAGCGAACTCTGGATTGGGTCAAATCTTCACTATATAACAATCGAGACAGAATAAACAGCAACAGCGAAAAAGTATTCAAACAACCAGAAGCCGAATCGGGACTTGCATTAAAAGTCTACCATTTCAACGAGCCACAAAAAACTAGTGATTCCAGTTAAACCCTACGACGAAATCGATACCCAAACAAATATGTGCCTGCGCACATTCTACAGCAAAAGTGGAATGACTGATCGTTAAGAGGGGAGAATGCAGAAACAGCACGTGAGACAACAGGCAAGAGATAATGGTAAATAACCCAGTAGAGGAGTGAACAACTCACTTTCTACCAGAAGGATAAACACCAAGAAGTGTCGTTTCAGGTATCGATTGAAGGTAAAATTTAGTAACCTCTGAGAGCTATCAGCACCGCTAAATCGTAAGGGCGGCTAATAATACTGAGAGCTGGGGCATCAATTAAGTGTCTGTTCAAGGACCAAGACCCAGAAAAGTAGACCCTGAACTGGGGATATCGCGTTCGCGAAGGCGTATAATACAACTGACGACAACGGTGAAAAACTCACTCCAGCTAACCAGTTCTAGTCTAAAAAGTGATGGACAAAAAACCCTTCCTCCCCGCAAGTAAGTGATGGAAAATACTGTCTTGCAATAGCCGACCAGACTGGTTTTATGTTCCAATCCATTCTTAAGGGCGCACAATCAAAATCAAAAGATGGTGAGAGCATTACCAGAGTGTGAGCGCCCGTAATTTCTGAAACAAATACCGAGGCAAGAGAGCATTTAGGCGACGAAGAAGAAAATCAATGTAATTATCTTGGCACTGCAAGGAATCCAGGAACTTGTGTATATCAGTTCAATGCAGCAGGAAAAGATAAGAAAAACGATTGTTGAAAGACTCATGGGACATAGAAATCTTCGCCAATTTCCTCAGCCAACGGAATGCTGGCTATAGCTCAGTTCTATTCAACTGCTCGATAGTCCTATATATCTCCAAGATTTGCCATGTCGTGAGATAATGTTTGTCCCCTTTCAACTAAAGGCTAGAAAGCGCATTGAGATAAAAACGCATTATTTAGGTTTACAATATTTGAGCTCCATCTCATCTGCAAAAATGAAGACGCGGTAACCCGAAATAACACCGTTTAATTAATGTAACTTCATAATAAACTGTCGCAAAGGCGCAGCAGCTAGCCGACAAAAGTAAAAATAGGATGTTCAAATAGAGAACGAATAAGGCTATCAGAAAGCAGATAAAACACCATAAATGTGAATACTTTAAAATTCAGCCGAAGAAAGGTGGTTTAGAGGGGAATACTTTTAGTGTCGCTTTGATACATTCAACAATTCTACCGTCCAGATATGAAAATACGATGTGCTTTCGAAATCAACCAACCTCCTTTGGCCTCGTCATCGGTACTGGCGATGCTGTTAGTAACAATATCGGAGCCCTCAGTCAGGTCTCCAGAGGAGGAAAGACTGCGGACCGTAGTAGTAGGGGTAAAGTGGGGAGAAGGAGCCGATCGGGGGGAGCGCGACCGTAGTATCAGGGCTTCGTCGTCAGTGCTGGCGCTTGGGATGTAGTGTTTACTGCCGTGAAAGTTGGATCGAGATTTCGGACGCCTCGATGAAGTCGGGACTCGAACTCGTTCAGAACTGTTGGGGGAGAGTTGAAGAGAGTTGATGGTGGATGTCACGTTCAATTCTGATGTGGAAGTGACATTATCGCCTTGCTAGTAAAATAAAAACTTAGAATAGAACAGAGTCGGAGTTAAAAACGGCCAATGCACCACCTAAACTATATAACTGTAAATATCTAAAAATTTAAGTGGCGAATATATCCCTAAGACGTTAATATGCGTACTTTCTCAAATTCCGCACTCATATGCCGTTAGTAAACAAATCTGAGAGCAAGAAGCATCGATCCGAAATTAAATTTATGCGAAGTGAATTTACGAAGGTGGCGAGAGAGAGATTAAGACAGCCAGGAGGGCGAAGGGGGGAAATACAGAGGTAATTCCTTACACAAATACGAAATTTTCCAGCTAGGATTCATCTTTGTGCAACGGTGTTGGCATAAAATTGCAAACAGACAAGTCCACCTGGTGGCAAGAATTTTGTAATTTTTCGGCTTTAGGAATTAACAATCATAATTACATGTTTGGGTTAATTGATATTACTACTGTGATCTTGTTAATTAGGTGAGCGTCAAATGAGGATTTGCAAAGTTCGCGAAAAACAATGAAAGCGTAAAAATACATGAAACAGTAAAACTTTACGAATCGATTTCAAAACCAGTAGCGAAACGCGGCCTTTTACAACCAACCGAGAAAACAGTCTAGAACAATGATCCAAGGCCTGTGAATAGACTTTGTCTTTACACGACTTAAACCTAGCTGTTGCATAAAAAAATTCTGATGAAAAAAAGACACCTCCGTGTGCAGCGAGAGAAATCAATCGACATCGAAGAAACCATAGTTAAGTTTGAAAGCATTCCACGTAGTCTGATGGGAGGAAACTTTAAGGTCTAAAAAAACCTACGTATTTATTAGTCATTTCTTTAACTCTAAGAATGGAAAACGGCGGTAGAGTTGGCTAAATTAATTTGAACTCTTGCGTCTTATTCCCTTTTCAATGATTTGAAAACCCAGATGAGTCGTGGCATTTGTTATGAATTGTGTGTTTCTAATAAGTGCGAAAATAGTCTTGGAAATGGTTAAACTTGCATTCGATGGATAAAAGTCCTCGTCATCTCCATCTACGAAATCCAAAAAGGTGAGACTATCATCTCCATAGACGTCTTGAACTTGACACAGCAATTCCTCCATATTTGCAACCTGAAATCAACGAAAAGGACGGTAAAATTCCACCAAGGAAAATACATCAAAAGCATAAGCTAAATTGCTACTTTGATGGGAGAAAGAAGATCTGTAATACTCGGCATGGCAGGTGAGTGCACAATCGCATAATGCAGAAGGTAAGGCAACACCAAGAAGCATGCAATGGAATACTTGTTCGATTTCGTCGATATTTGCTCGATTACAGGAGCATGAAAAGCAAGGATTAGAGATGAGAACACTGGGATGGGCTAGTCCTTCAACCGATCGATTGCCTAGACCTCATCCTCTGTGGGTTGTCAATGTATTTAGCATGCTCTAAAGTGGATGACAGGACCACTAAACCAAACGGAAAACACAGAGAAACCTGAAGAAGGAGCGAGGGGAATTGAAAAAGTGCGAGGTATGTCTCCAGAAAGGCGAAATTGCCGATTCGTGCCAGTGGTGTCTAAAGGCACGCAAGCGTCGACCCTTATATCTAAAAAAACATTCAACCTCAAACACTGATGACAAAAAAGTTGTTAGATGTTCGGGGCATGATTTTCACTCAAAACCAGCAAAAAAAGCGCAAAAGCACCAAATGAGAAGTTAAATGACGAAAAAGATGGGGAATGGGAAACGCGGGTGGAAGCCGAGCAACAGTGATGGGGTAGAGCGGGTACGTTGTGTTTGTATAATATACCTCGCTTTCAGAAGGCAAAAGGCCCTGTGTTTGAAAGGGACAAAATAACAGAAGGTAGTCTGCAACCACGGGAAATTTTTTTGAAACGCGCAAACAAATAAATTGGGTTACCACAATTTTATTTACAGGGAATAAGACTCAATAGGTGATTGACTCCTTCTATTGTCAGATGCTAGCTGGATTTCCAGTGATAGAATTTCTGCTACTTGATCATAGTGAGAATAAGAGACATGCTGCTTACGATTATTGCAACCATGGAAGAGTAATCCACCTTTAAAGGGACTTACTCCACCACTCCGGCTGTTTTCACAGACTTTCTTGAGAAAGGCAAAGGTCCTTTTACGGGATGAAAAGGAGGTAAAGAAGTACCGTTCTTTGTTCGACTTGAGGGTGATTTGAATGGCGTTGGGAATGAATCGAGCAGTCTTGGCCCTTGACACAGTTTCAATATCATCAACCGCTATATGTAGCTAAACGAGAAGAAAAGCAACATTATCTTCATTCAAGCAAATACGAGAGAGTAAGTCAGAAAATGGACTCAAGGAGCGTACCTTAAGTTCATAGATTATTTTTGAATAGAAGCAAATCCACTCATCAGTTATGTACATCCTCCCGAGAAGCAGAATACCATTTTTGTTTTTTACCAGGGCACAAGAATAATCTAAAGAGCAATGGATTCCCGCCTATTAAATTACTTATCGGTAAGGGATAGGCATGTTCTTTTAAAGTACGAAGACACCCAAAATTGATTCATTTTTGCGACGAGCATTTGATTCAAAAGTGAACCACAACACTAATGACCTTTTGACTGGGATGGAAGACCTTAGGAAGGAAGATTTATCGTGCACTAAGAGAAATAGGAGCCACACCTCAATTCCTGATACAACTAAAGTGTGTGTTGATTTAGGCCCTATATACTACAACTTAACGGTAGAGCAGGAATAGGCCACGTTTTAAATAACTTAATGGTGACGTACCAACAAGAAACCGATCCGTATCCACTGGAGTGTTTTCAAATATTTTCCTGAAATGCTTCACTTTATCTCTATACGATTTCGCGAAGCTTTCTCGCTTGACCTAGAAACCGAAAACGGAAAGAGTTTCAAAAGGATACGCCAACTGTATTAATAGCAATCAATATTTTGATAGCCCCGACCTGATACCAACTTGAGAGCATTCTTTTAGAACGTCCCCTCATCTTTTTGGATGAGTAGCTATAAGTTCCTTCGTCACCCCTAGGAACTTTGTCGATTGCAGATGTAGATGCATCAACAGTAAGAACAGAGTGGTAATCTGTTTCATTTTCAGGATTTTCTACATTCGAAGAGGAATTGGGCATTAAGCTGGAAGACAAAGAGAATAAATCGGAAGTATCAAAACAGAGTTCTTCTTCATAAATATTAATCTCATCATCGTCGCCTCCATCGTAAGTGGTTGGAAAGTCAGAATCGACAGTTTGGATATCACGTTCAGTGTCACTGAAGGATGTATTATTGTGAATGGAGAGAAGCGGTGTGGAGAGACAAGGGGTTAGACTAGAGCCTGAATTAGTTCTGTCTGATTCCAGATTAAGAAAGCATGATAAACTAGGAATACTATCACGTGGGCGAGAAGAAAAGTGGGAAGAGGAAACCCTGAATTGAGTATCATCCTTACTTTGATTTGTCTATAATAGGAATGACACTGATAAGTGTAGGCAGGGTGCTATTACAGCTGAGGAATAAAACTCACTCTGGAAAAAATCGAATTCGCTGAAGACTTTGATTTTTTATCATTCATTGTATTAAAATCTAAATAAATATATAAATGAAAAAGAATTATCAATAGTAGTAAAATCGCGCTTCAATCAAACTAACAAATAAAAACAGTGCAATTCATGAAAAATAATCAAGTACTAAATAAACCGGACGGCAACTGTGTCGAATTAAAAATAAAAGTTGATACTAGTATAGATCAAGATAGGAAAAATTGTTTAAAAAGAAATTCTTACGAAAATATAAGTAGCATCAGCCGAATATGGGGCCCACTAAGTCCAAGAAATGGTAAGATACAAGCAATCGACCACAAATGCCATGCACCACAATATATGACAAAAGAACGAAGGGCATCCGAGCAAGTCAGCCAATTAAATGGAAGACCAGAAACAGTTAAAAAGGGAAAAGCACTTTCCTACAAAATGAAAATCATTTTCTGTTAAAACAATTTAGACAATATTTGTGAATATTAACCACTAAAAATAGGCTTTTGGGATTGGAAATGACAATGCCGCTTGCTTGATCTATTTGCGAATTTGCCATCGCTAACACCTGAGTCATAACAGGAACTCTTACATTCCAGACAGGAAAAAATTACATCAAAGCGTAAATCACCTAATTTTCATTCATAAAACTCTGAAGCCTTTAACTTCCTAAAAACGGAACAATGTATCTCTGTCCTTTAAAATGTGAATGCGTGCACCCCAAATACACAGATTAAAGTTATTTAGAAATACCCACAAAATTGGAGCTTCAGTATCGTCGAGATCTAATGAATCTATTTTTCAACAAAAGTTCGTAAGAGTTACTTAGAACACTTTGAAAAAGTGCCTATTTCACCTGTCCAAATTGACCAGTTTCAATCCCACATGAATATACGTCTTTGTTTGGGCTGGTAGGAACGTAATTACTCATGTCAGTGGAGCATTGACGTTAAGCGAATATAAATTGATATTAATTCGTGTATCCCAGGAAAAGCAGTCCTGCACGATTATGTCGGATTCTGACTTCAATGATATACAAAAGCATACCAAAGATGGTATACTATATCTAATTCAACTAATAGATGTTAAATATTTTGTTTGGTTCATTTGCTTATTTACAGTATCACCGCTTGCCCAAAGCATCTCAAGAAGGATTTGAAAATTCGCTTCTTTGAAAAATTCTTCTTCTCTATTGGGAACATAAGATTCAATTTTATTTTCGGTATTTTTTAACTCTGCGGTTTTAATTACTCATTCCAAGGCAATACAACCCGCCGTTCTTAAGATCGCTATCTCGAGATGGTTGTGCTGGCGAAGGTACTAATTTGTTTATAATCGAAAAGCGGATAAAATTGAGTTGCAATTATCCATGAATATTCTTAATATTGTTGACACGGTCAATTAGTGAATCTTAATGCACACACTGTTGCTCTGCCATTGATTCTTGCATATCATTACTTGTATTTATCACTTTAATTAAACTTTTATTTCACATTGGCACAAATGATGGTCCGATTTCATAAGCGGTTTTATAGTTCTTAATGTCATTTGCGCCATGTTTTTTAATTCCCATCTAAAATATTTGACTTTTACATTTCGTAGGGCGACTACATATGGATCGCACCTCTAAATCGAGGCGAATTCGCAATTTCCACTGGCGCGAAAATTTTGGATATTAAAAACAATATGTATTTTGTTGAAGACGATGATGGGAAGGTATCATTCCTCTGGTTCTTTTTTTAGTTATTATTTTTTAAACCGTTCGAGTGTTAATCAAAATTATAGTCTATTTCCTGATTATTCACATTTTTAAAATTTTCTTTAGCAATTTTCCATTCCCGTCGATTCAGATGTTCAGTTGATGCATCCTAGTTCTATTCACAGTGTTCCAGATATGACCTCCCTCGGTGAGCTTCACGAGTGTAGTATCTTAAGAAATCTCTTCCTTCGTTACAGAGCGAATCAAATCTACGTACGTTGTTTTGAATTCTTTTTTATCTCCGTCATTTCTATTTACTTCCACTTTATCATCCATTCGGTCATTCTAGACATTCACTGGTTCAATCTTGATAGCTATCAACCCTTATTGTCCCCTACCGATTTATGCAGATAGCACAATGCGACAGTATACAAATAAGGCTATTGGTGCTATGCCGCCTCATCTTTTTGCTATCGGGGACAACGCCTATCGCCATATGCTCCGCAATTCTCGCGACCAGTGCATAATCATTAGGTCAGTCAAGTTTTTCATTTTCATGATTGTCTTTATCACACCAAGAATTATTCCGCAGTATACTTTTAGTTTCATGGCATTCTAATGAGCTCTCATTACGGCTTTTGTTTTCAGCCGAATCGAGTTTGTTCACTGGTCTCGTCTTCATAAAAAAAAGAAATGGAAATTGTGTTTTAATGAAAGTAGATGTCATCTGTTGTGATTATCCGCATCCCACTGGACTTCCACTCTCAGAGAGGCAAATTATTTGATGGTTCGCCTCTAATTTCAATTTCTTTGATATCAGCTAGCTTTCGTTGGTGTTATTTTAAGAACCCCTCATTTAGGTCCCCGTTTATGGACCACCGCCAAATTACATTTCACGTGAACGGTTATTTTAAGATATTCTGTGGTCAGATCTCCTCTTGCGCCTCATCTTTCGTCTGTTCGTTAACTTCGACTGCTTTGGCCTTCACAACTGCCTTAATCAGAATACATACAAGTTACCATGAAATTGTTTTCTATGTTTAGCCCTTCCTCGGTGGCTGCAAAATGTGCAAGCTTCTTTGTAGAAATCAATCTTGTATTGTATCGTGTGGTAGATTTGCCAACTGATTTTTAACCATTAACAGATCACTCGGCTTGACAAATTAAAGTCTGCCAATTATGCATTGAAATGGCGATGGTGTGTTATATATTTTGCCACGTATAAGAACCTACTTATTTTGGTCATTGCTCTATTGTTAGAAAAAATTAATTCAGTTCTCATCTCCTCCTTAAAAAGTTGTTACTTGCTCTTGATGACTCGACTGTGTCTATCAGAATAGTCACCTTTTCAATCTGGATTCATAAGTGTTGGCATTCAGCGTCGAAACGGCATTTTCTAGTGCAATTACCGAATTCGCATCCATGAAGAGCATGATCTCCGAATTCGCTTTCCTGATACAGCCACTGCCTTATTCACAAATGTAAATCATTATCTGTACTATTCATGCACAGAAAACTTAGGCTCCTTCTTGAATTTTGAGACTAAATATGTTGGCGTAACAAGATATGCAGCAGAACATTAGAGCTAGTCTTCAAGATCAGACTCCCTGGAGCAACTTTTATGCATTATCATGATTGTTATATCAAAATGTGTTTCTCTTTTAAATGCCACGTGGCCTTTTTGACCATTTTAGTGGTGAGAGTGGAGCAGGCAAGACTGAGAGCACCAAACTTCTGCTTCAGTTCATAACTACCCTCAGTGGGGGCAAATCTTGTATCGGCAAACGCATCCTAGATTCCAATCCCATCATGGAAGGTATGTTTTTGATCTATTTGACTGCTTGAAACGCTTTTTCCATCTAAAAACACTGTTACTACTCTACCGGCTATTTTGTTTATTTATAAACAATTGAGTTGCGTAATTTTATAGCCTTCGGTAACGCCAAAACGGTCCGTAATGACAACTCTTCTCGGTTTGGCAAGTATGTGGACATTCACTTTGACTGCAAGTCGGGTCGCATTGTGAGTGCAAGAATTGAGCAGTACTTGCTGGAAAAATCTCGAATTGTACGGCAGACAGCCGGAGAGCGTAACTATCACGCCTTTTACTGCATGCTGGCTGGTATGCCCCCTCAAGAGAAGAACCGACTTGGACTCAAAGATGCTCGTTGCTATGACTACCTCTGTCAGGTTAGTCCTCGCCACCTTCGATATTTTTTCGCCATTAACTACCTTGCGTGGTTACTTCGTCCCTTCACTCACCTGTCTTTCGCATTAGTTGGAGCACGATGTAGTGTAAAGGATTGGATCAGGGTTTCCATTGGGTTCCAAAAGAATTTATTTAATTCCTCTCAGCTGTTTTGATAGATCTAATTTCTTTCGAATTCATCTTGCTTTTTTAGCTAGTGCAAGTTATCTCTTAAGAGTAAAGTGCCGCGAAGTTTCTACGTCCGGCAAAGTCTTATTTAATTATCTAGGAGTCCTTTTACATAACATTGGGCCTATCGGATTCAAGCTTCAGCATGGGTTCCCGTCGCTCTTTTGCATACACTTAAATGTCCTCATTTGAATCAGGAAGAGTTCGTTTCTTTTATGGGGCAGTTGATTAAATTTTGGGCAGCATAATGGATAATTTTTAATTCCAGGATACAGAGTCATCATTCGGTAGTCCAAACGACGCAAGTAACTTCGATAGCATAGTCTCAACAATGCGTTACTTGAAATTTACTGACAATGAGGTTGAAGAGATCTGGAACCTCCTCGCAGCCATTCTTCACCTCGGAAATATATCTTTCTGTGAAGATCTTGATGAGTGCTCTGATGCCAGCAAGGTGAAGGACACCCATCGATCTGAACTCGAGTATGCTTCAAAACTTCTTGGGGTTCGTCCAGTTTCTTAAGCAGTCAACTACACCAACACGGCACTGAGCTATTTTATTTTCAGATGGATCACTCCTGCTTGGAGAAAGCAATGACCACAAGGCGAATTCAAACGGCGGGAGAATGCGTTGTGGCCCAATTTTTACCAGCGAATGCTTGTTCAGTGCGGGACGCATTTGTGAAGACCATTTACGATAATTTATTTCGTTGGATAGTGGAGAAGATCAATGCAGCAATTTACAAACCACCTCCTGCAGAAAAAACGGTGGGAATCGCCGATCGCAGCTCGTCAGAACAATGGAGCTCAGGCATTAGCTGCAACAGTCGAGTCATCGCTCGGTCAAATACATGGCCCAACGAACCTAACCTTCTCGCCCCGTCCTCGTCCTCGTCTTCCTCCCTCATGAGCGTTACCAGCACCACTTCTACTAATGTAAACACAACTCAAGCAGTGATCGATCTAAACCCAACTACTAGTTCTTCGGCTGGATTTGGACGCCTTTCAATTGGGGTGCTGGATATCTTTGGGTTCGAGAATTTCATCTCCAACAGGTAGAACCTTCTCACTTTCCTGCTTTATTTTATTGTGTGTACTGGGGTTAGTATTTACACAACTCATTTTTTTGGTTCACAGAGATTCAGATATTAGGCTATCAATCTTCTCTGGTAATTTGTGAAATGAAAAATGTTACCAATTCAGAATTTATTCCGGGTCATTTGAATGAATGTCTTCCTCACCAAATTATGTGCATCAGCAGTCCGATCAAAGTGGTCTGACCGCACCTAGAAAAATAGTCCATTACAATTTCTTTCTAAGTTCAGGCCATTAACATAAACAGAAGCAATACATCACCTGGTTGAGGTGAATAACTTTGAGTATTTGGGCCTTTTAAGTCCGCCGTTGGCATATCAAAGGATGCGGGGACGCTTTTCCCAGATTTTTTTGTTTTTACTGTAGTTTAATCGGTAGTCAAGACCCTAAGTATTTTTCGTATACACTCTATTCAATAAGAAGTCTGTTGAGTTCCCCTCTCAAGCAGTATTTGAGGCTTTTGACTATGCCAGAACCTAGACTAAATTCTAAATTTACACTAAATTTTTTTGAATTAATCAACGTTTTTAGCTACTGAATCGGTACAAAATCGGCTTTCATTTATTCTCTTTTTACTGGTGTTCTGCAGGACACGTTTTTCGACCCAAATATAGGTGTCCAATGGTTAGCTTTCAACCAAGATATTCAATGGACCTGAATGAAGCTCCCCTTCAATGGCGAATCGGCTAGAAATTTTAAAGATACAAAGCTGAGTCCTAACCACAGAGGGCTTATAACTGCCGAAGAGAAGTAAAAAATTTAGCTTCTGCTCGTGCTTGGGTTTCAAAGAGTCTGCTGAACTTATAGTGGATTACCACTTTCAATACTGCATATCTTCAATTCCCACACCTGGAAACATGGCATCAGCAACTGACACAAGCGCACAATTAGATTCAACTTAGCAAAAACACCCATTTGCATCACCAACTACTAAGAGTGGGTGATGGTCCATTTACCACCCAGCTGAACTTGACATCTATTATAAAAATAATTTCATTAACTGTCATATGAACCCGCATAGAATCATATGAAAAATTCAGGAGATCATTTCTAGAAATTCACGATCTATTCGCCTTATAAACGCTTACAAATCGCGATGCAATGCATCCGAAGACTAGCATTGTTTGAGAAATTGGTTTCGGTGATAGTGCATTTTCTGCAGGAAGTTAAAGCCGGTTACTACTCTCGCAGAAGTGTGATTTGATCCTCATCAGGTAATATAATTGCCATTATATTCAGCATGGATAGGGTATCCGAGGTTAAAGTTCCAAATCGGAAGGCGAAATTGTTCCAAAGAACCGAAGGAGATGTGTTCCCGTTGCGATGGATATACTCGTTCTCCAACTTGACTCAATTTAATACGAATCAAATCCGAGTTTTTATAATAACCAGGAGACTACCCGCTTTGTTCCCAAAAAAAATGTATTATTTATCCACTGACGCTCTTGGTAATGGGAATTACCCCGAACTAACTGCTGGATGCTTGAAAGTTACCTCTATCAACCCCGACGCTATCATCTCTGAAACTGGATGGCACCATATTGTTGAGAACTGTATATCGTACTGATCCAGATTCTCGCAAGCCGTAACCAACGTACCTAACTCGCATAGATCGATTCCATAGTAGAATTCAAGAACAGCTCAAAAGAGTAAAACGTATTCACTGAAGTCACTGGAGTTGTTAATTTACCAATGACAGGGTGTCCATTGCAGATTAAACCACACTTGCTAAATTTCTTCGATGGTCAGAGTCTTTGACTCGCAATTCGTTTGATGACTACTTCGGCATTTGTTATGAAACTTGGCCGTCTGCGCTTGTTCAGGAAAACTTTTTCGCTCCTTGTAATAATTTTTGTGGCTGAAGGAGGCCAATATCACATTCGTCACTAAGATACAAGTGAAGTACGCCCACATGGAGAGATACAGAAGCTATGTAGGGAATCTTTAGTGAAGCATAAGCCGTGCTATCAATGAGCTGAGTAGGGGCTGGAGTCCCATCCACTCACATCTTTTGAACATTTTCTGGAGAATTAATATGGGCTCTCAGTGTAATTTGTGACTCTTAACTAATTTCACAACCAATAAATTATATAATTTTATGATTTATTGGTTGCTTAATCGAAGCTGCTCATTTATTCTTGCAATGGTGAAAGTTAGTTGAATTGTTTAAAGTTAATCAGATATTCCTCTCCCAAATCACTAAAAATATACGGATTTTATTTTTTCTTGTTAGCTTCGAGCAGCTCTGCATTAACTACGCTAACGAGAACATTCAGCAATACTTTGTGCAGCACATCTTCAAATTGGAACAGGATGAATACTTGACGGAAGGTATAAACTGGACGCACATCAAGTTTCGGGACAACCAGCATGTGCTTGATTTGATTGCCCATCAACCTCTGAATGTTCTAGCACTTGTTGACGAAGAAAGCAGATTTCCACGCGGCTCAGATGCAAGTTTCTTGAACAAACTTAACACTCGGCACTCGCAGACGCCTAACTTTATTAAACCACTCTCCTCAGCTGAAACGGTAGGTTTGGATTCAACTTCCATCTTAATATTACTGATTGGCAAATCCCCACGTTTTTTCAGAGATTTGGAATTGTTCATTTTGCTGGACCGGTTTTCTACAATGTGGAAGGATTCTTAGAGAAGAATCGAGACACCTTTAATCATGACTTGCTGGATGTCATTAGTGAATCAAAAAACGACTTTCTCCGAATGTTGTTTGAAAAACATCTTCATTCGGTAAGTTCAGATAAATTTTACTCTTTTTTATCCCTGTTCAGTCAGCAAGCAGTTTGTTGGAGGAAAGTTTTACAACCATAGTCTGACGGTGGAGAAATACAGAAGCGATTTTTTTGAGGACTTTATCAGAGAACTGAATAGTATTCCCTCCCCTTCTGTTCTGAGCAGTCAGCTCCCCATTAATCCATTCATTCAGCCAAGTCTTCGTTAAACGATAGACTTGTTTAAGCTGACTGCTATGTAAGTGTTGCCGATTAAAATGGATGTGCCACAGAACAATAAGAATAGAACTCTGTGATGATGGATTTCAGTAGTATCTCATTGAGGAATGGGTATACACTCCTCAGCTGGATCAGTTAAATCTTGCAGGATTACATGATTGAGAGATTAACTACAATTCTCAAACTCTGATAACGGTTTTCGTTTAAGCTTGCAACCGTTATTGGTTGGTTATTCAAATCTCTGCTTTCCTGTAATTGATCATATGTCTGAATCAGGACTAAGATAGGTTTAAAGATACCCGTAACGTTCGAAGCCTTTCTTATCATGATCAACTGGCCGTATTCGTATACTTTTAATTTTCAAATCGAAGAACTGATGGCACATTTTAATCACATTTTTAGTTAGTCTCTAACCTTCCTTGAAGTCTCTATTCTGGCAGTAATTATTTTCCTGAGTTTTTTACATTTATTCATTTCACATTTCGAGTCCCTGCAGACCACATTGTCCTTGTATCAATCTTTGAGGTAGGGCTGCTATACTTAATTTCATTTTAGTGAAATATTCTTTGATGTCTGCACCCAAAAACATCCCTTTTTCAGCACTCAAGCTTCAGACTAATTCTTGACATTGTTCTTGCATGGGCTGTCACAGCTTCTAAAGTATGATCAAAAGCAGAAACCGAGGTCAGTGATTCAATATTCGCATTTGATGATCTTAGAAAAACTTCTGAGGATTCTAGTAGAAATCAGAAGTTATTTAGTAAACCACAAACTGCAGCACATCCAGGACAATCGCTTTTCTAAGCGATTCCTTCTTATACACAACTGGATTGTAATGTTCAGAAGAGCGCTACATGCTTTCCAGGCTCCAATAGGGTAGGCAAATAGCACTTATTGGGGTCAGTGTACCTTCTTAACAGTAAAAATGGCGCTTTTAAGAGGGGTGTACTTGTAATTTATTCAAATTTACCTTTTCTATAGACATCTATATAAATCGAGAGATAGCGACTTTTAGTTTTCCTGTTGCCTCATTACACCTTTTCCGTTTGATCTTAAAATGCTCTGCTTGTGTGCTTATCTCTCCTCAATCCTCTTCTGTTCCGTGTTTTGTGCGTCGGCTGTCGCTCGTATCGGTTATTCGCTCGTTTATTGCATTTAGAAGACTTAGAAATGAAAATTAAAATGCTAGTCTTGGGATTACAACGTTAAAAATGTCATTGTTAGAATACTGCATATGCTTCAATCGAATAAAAAAAAGTGTGTAATTATGATGGTAATTATTTGTTCAAATAACAGTATGGCAATTGTAATTTTCGCTATATTTTTTATTCTTCTTTTGAGATATTCATGAGATTTGGCCTTGCTGATCGGCGATCAGCTTCCATTGCTCTGGCTTAGGAACATTTTGGAAGTGATTTGCACTATTTGGGTCTTGACGTTTCAGGTCGGTCTTTGGAATGATATTTCAACCAGGATTTTCCATTCAAAGGTATCTTCGATCATTGTTTTGCACTAGTTTGGACCCGTCTGATCCAGATTTCGAATGAGTACAATCTTCACTCAAGTTTCATCTTATCTTTTACCACATTTCTCCCCTTCGTAAAACTATTCTCATTGCATAAGCCGTCCTTAGGAAAGCAGGTTTCCTAGAAAATAATCTCTCACTAGAGCCTTGGATAACACTTAAGGAGCTCACAAATCAAGAGTATCTCACTTTCTTCTTTCAACGTTTCCGTAGATTTTGAATCAACATAAAGACACATTTCAAATTGTTTATTTAATACACAGCTTACACCTTTAACACTTAAAATGGTAAATTGACGTGAACTCACATGGTTTGATGGGAGATCAAAACAGTAGCGATTTTCAATTTCATCTGCAATGTTTATTACTTGAATCATGAAGATGACGATCATCTAAGAAATTGAATTAATATTCAAATACTATTTGGAATTGGTGCGCCTGCCGAAAAGTTAACAAAGTCGCTGCTCCCTCTGATTTCTATAACTTTACATTCTTGAAATAGCCAATGCCTCAAAGTAGTCTGGCCCAATTAATAAGTACAGGGAGCGTTTTGGACAGCTTAGGGCTAACGCGTACCATAGACCGCTTACTCAACTCTCTTGAAATTCATCTATATTCATCTCATTGTCAATGATATAAGCTGCTATACTTGCCATAGGTTTTAAAAGAAGAGAAAGAAATCGGTGCTTGTAGCTATTGGTATGAAATACCCTGATTTTAACTTGCTTACTGCTTTGAAATCCTATATTCTAATTGTTTCCAATCACTTTATCAATTTAGGCTGAAAATCGCTTGAGGTCTCTAACTCTAGGAATGCAGTTCAAGAAATCGTTAGAACGCCTCATGTCTATAATCAACGGGTGTCATCCCTTCTTTGTCCGTTGCATCAAGCCCAATGAGTTCAAACTACCGAACTGTTTCGATCGGGACCTCTGTGCGCAACAACTGCGTTACGCTGGTATGATGGAGACCGTCCAGATCCGCAGTTTGGGCTATCCCATTCGCTACGAATTTTCCGACTTTGTCCACCGCTTCTATATGGTGCTTCCATTTAGTGGCCTCTCTGTAACCAATCGAATTAATCAACTGCGTCATGAGAACCCGCATAAAGCAGTTATGGAGATTTGTCGAGCCGCCTTCGGCCCCAACGACCTCACCTATGCCATTGGCTCTTCTAAGGTCTTTTTACGAGTGAGTGAACTGACCGGCCTCTTTTGCGCTGTTGACCTTGTATTTGCTGTGTTGCGCCACTGCTGCCATCACTACAGTGTGTCTGCAAACCATAGATTCAAGTGAAGTAAGTTGCAAGATCTACACGCTACGAAGGTGAATAATGAATGCAGCTCCTAACATATAGTAGCTGTATTTAGCTTCCTAGCTGATTATTACTGACGGTAATTATGTGTTTGTTGCTAACAAAGTAATAGCACAGTTTCAATCAAGGGGGAGAGCGTCTAATGAGGCTAACCAACTACTTTGCATCCAGACTCACTCCGCCACGCAAAGATAGCGCTCTCAAATGCCTTATTTATCCAAACACTACTCACTGCTCTGTTAGACAGCAACTTCGAATTTTCCATTTCAGCACGGTCATTTTCAGTGAGCGCTCTAACGACTCTTCGACTTAGCATCTATATATTAGCATATCTATGGCCTTAGACATCAAATTTGGGGTTTATTCTGTGCACCAAATACATAACGAGTTTTACAGGTTCCCATAGTCACTGTAACGTCATTTGAAATTACCCTAACCTCCCTGTGTTCAAATGGACCAGATATCAATTTAAAGCTTATTAACGCTCTCTGCACTTCGATCTCGATATAATTTAGCAAATCCATTATTCTTCAACTTTATAGCTAAATTCCTTCGTAGTTTGAAAAAAAAAATTAACCTTTGTCATCTCGGGAATCGCCTCGTTTAGCCAATATCTTAACTGAACGTGACCTGATCATTGCATTCATGGCCGTGCTTTGAAATTATCGATGATTGCGACCTAACTGCCTAAATTACCTCCGGCTATATTCCTTCTAGATATATCGAATCGTACTGAATGTTGAAATTTTTTCAGTCTTTTTCCAAAAATTATTTTAAAATGTTTTCGAAGATTTTCACTGTAAAGTAAGTTGAAGCAGAAACTCTCAGGTAAGTCACCCCAACCGGGTGCTCAAAATTACCTTAACTGAATGCCTAAGCAGGGGAAATTCGAACATTAAAATCATGCCTTCTTCAGTGTTTTCAGATTCTCTGGCAAATGCACACAAACTTATTCTTCTAGGTCTGCTTATCTGAACTGAAAATGGTTTTCTCTACGTAATCCCTTTTTAAACATACCGGTTGACGTTTAGATTACCTATTTATTTTCATTTATGATTTTATTCACAGCTTTGATGCTACCCGATTTTCATTCCATTCAAATTCACTGCGTGTATTGCTTAATTATTTAATTCAAATTATGGTTGTGCAATAGTTTTAATTCACTATGCAATGAAATGGTGTTCATCCTTGCATTGACGTTTATTTGTATTTGCCAATAATTATAGCTCTTCGAAATGGTGTAATAAAAATCGCAGTAGCTTCCCTATGCTTTCACTGAGGGACGCAGTAACTAAACCTCTTTCCCCGTGGCTCCATTTTGGGTTTATGCAAGAAAACTTTAGCTCGGGAGCTGTAACGAGATCTTCGTTATCGGATTATAATCTAAATCTTTGGGCACACTTCTGTGGGCAGAATAAAGAAAAATCTATCTAATACTCTTCCGCGATTGGGCAAAAGCTACGCACACTGAGCTCATCTATTTTTCAAATGGTGATAGGCGCTTGTCAGCACTCTTTCTCGTTAAGAAAAATAGTCTTTTGTGAAGTCAAATTTGAAAAAAATAATTTTCTCAAATCCCTCACAAACTAACACTTTGTATTTAATTTCTGCCTTTACCAGTTTGCTATTACTACCCTTCAGACATAATGTGATCAATGAAAGTAACCAGTTTAAATCCCGATCCGCAGTACTTTTTATGTTTCTCGTGTTGAAACCAATTAATTTCCATCAATTTCTACCATTTAAGACCTTTCACTTTTTGTGCTGCTATTACATAAGAATGCGTCTATTCGTAAGGATACTGTTTCGATTTTTGTCTGCTGATTTCTCTTGATTGGGATTTAAAAAATGATCCTCGCCGAAGCATTCGGTCTCGCATTGTTCCCAATGATTGGTGCAGTTCAGCAACTTATCAGTGAATTCGTTCAAATCCTAATAGTAATGCCGGTCTTCACATATAACTTCTTAACTTTTAAATATTATCTGGATCGAATTTTCAATGCCAGAAGACGGTCTCTATCTTGTCCATCGTCCTGTTTTCGTATCGTTTCTCGACGTCAGATTCTGCCTTTCCAAACTTTTTATGGAATAACACCCATTTAGGAGTTTTTTTATTCGACTCCCATTCTAACAGACCTTCACTCGGCCCGTGAAAGGGGTTCCTTTTAGAATACCTTTAAATGCTTTAGCACTTTTTATTGAAAGGTCACGCGGTTTTGGTCCCAAAAGATGACAACTTTCAGGTATTATATGGATATATTGAACTAGTCTCCAATACGTAGTTAGAGACAGCAGAGATATTATGGAGTTTGTCTGATTAGAGACCACCCAATCGCTAGATGCGAAACTGCGTCATCTGACATATAAGAAGCGTCAAAACCCTTCGAATTCCGCTTGCCCAATTCATCATTTGAAAGCGAACCAATCCCATTATTTCTAAACCAGGGCCTCTCATTTTCCTTTGCATCAACTACTCCAGCCCTCGGTCTGTGCACAGAGTGCTATATAGCTCTCTCAAGAATATTATCAACTTTGTGGAAATTTTTTCATGCAAACAAGTTTAAACCTTGAAAATTATGCAGACTTTGATTCTAAAAAAAATCAAACCACTGATAGAAGCTGCATTTAATCATGAGTTTTACCATTTTCACTAACTCCTTTAATTCAACAAGTGCCAATCTCATGGGTTCCCATCATTAAATCATACCACAGATAAAAATACTTTTGATGCTGCCTTTATCCCATTTAATAGGTATAACAGTCAATATGAATGTACGTTTTAATTCAGAATTCTCATGACTCAAAACTGGAGAAACTGCGTGAAGAGGTTATTCAATCCAGTGCGATTCTGATCCAAAGTCATTGGAGAGGTTTATTGGCTCGCCGATACTACGAAAATCTTCAAAAGTACACCATTATTTGTCAAAGGCGGTTTCGTCAGCTCGCAGCCAGACGAAGTTTCTTGCGGGTACCCTACAATTTCACTTGCTTTTACCCTGATGGTGGACAATTAACATAGAATAATGGACATCGAGGCTACAAAGTTTCTCATACATTTTCTACCAAGTTTACCCAAGAAGTCGAATATGCAGTAGGCAGATTATCGCTACTTAATGACCATATCTATGGCTCATCCTCGAAACCAATGGGTAGTTTTCAAGGTTACATGGTGACTGGCCAGGGCTAGAATACCCGGCTAGACTTAAATCAAAGTAAACGGAATGATCATTCAGTTGTTGTTCATGCCCTGTCTCCTCAGTCCTATACCGGTAGAATTTTCATATTCAGTACTACAGTTGTTAGTCTCGTCATTATTGGATGCAGCCGGTACCCATTTGACCTATCGATAATTTTCACATCAAAATAAATAAGTGCTGCATGACACGCATATGGATAGTTCATGTTTACTGCTTGCATTAGCCCCCTTAAAGTTAATTTGACCCACGTTCCTTTTGTAGTATTATTCTGTGAGTTCTTTTATCATCTGCATGCTCTCCTAAGTAGAAATTTCGGACACCTTTTCGTTGTCGATTTAGTTTCGACACTTGAGGCCTCGTGTTTTGCATGTCTAGTAGCAAATTTCTATTATGTGAGAGAGCTAATTTTATTATGTTATTCTTTAGGTGCGACATGTCATCATTCGGATGCAAGCAAAAGTTCGTGCCATTCAGGCTCGGAAACGCTACCTCGCACAAATCCATTTCATCGTGAAACTACAATCTCTCTCTCGCTACTGGCTAGCAAAAAAAGCTCTTCTCATGATAATGCACAAACGAGGCGCTTTTACTTCCGACATGGCCATTCTATCTGTAAGTCAACACATCTCTCTCGCTCCCTTTACCTCTTTTCTTTTGCGTTTAATGTCAGAAATCACTGCGGCTAAATTGGCTTTCCTTATCAGTTCTCATATGTGATTGTTTCTCATTGTGGATACCTAACCGCAGTAGCTTGTTTGCTTTGAATGAATATTTTATTACATTAGTTCAAACCCGCAAGTTTGCTTCACGTTAACTTTATCAACATATTCCTAATACCTTGTGTTATAAAATTATGGGTATATAATATACCTCGGAATGGAAGATTTAGAACTATAGTAATAACATCAACAATGCACTGATCTCACAATAATAGTGGCTTGCAGTCGGGAGTTTGAATTCAGTTAATTGTATGTATAGCACTAAATGCTGCTAACATACATTTCAAAATCTAATTTCAATTAACGACTTCTTTTTTAAATAAATGAAAATAAATCCGAAGAGACAACTCCACCTCTTACTAATTTCTTTAGTTTGCTTCATAATCAACTCTTAAACCCAACCCACTTCATCCACGATCCAACTTGGATATTATTGAATGAAGACAATGCATCTATCCAATCTCAGCGGAGCTGGTGATAGAGTAAATGAATTCCAGCTTTTACTTGCTTCTCAGAATCTTTTTATTGAATAGGTCGGTCAACCGATGTGAGAAATATTTTTTGATTAAACTTGTTAAGTACAAAAAATTCACTTGTTTCATATATGATCTAGGAAGAGAAAACCCAGTTGTCTTCCTGCAAAACGGACCTGCTAGAGGATTCATTGCTGCAGAATCCACTTCGTATTTTCTGGAAGTGCTCTTTACAAGCAAACTCCGATGTCAGTGGGAAATCCGTATCCACTTCGGTGTCTGAAAAGTACTCAAACCACCAATTCTCCAAGACTACCTCAATGGAAGCTCCTGAGACATTGAAAATATCCAAATCTGAGAGCTATTTAGACCTCTTTAATTTTGTATGTTTTCATACTGAATTGAGAATGGATTTTTTAAAACCAGATAAAATAAACCACTTCAAAGTATTTTTTTCATTTCGTCACAAGTAACTAAATATTTCTCAAATGATAGGCTGTTCTATTTCCCTAAATGTGTCAGGGGTTGTACTTTGAGAGTCTTCTATTACCCTCTAAATCAAAGGAAAAATTGCGAATTGGCTAGTTCCTAATATTGCACAACACCCTCTTGTTGACATTTTCGGTTCAACTTTTGCAAGTTTTTGTCTAGAGGTCTCCTTTTTCCTTGCTTGAGTTCTCTTATATCAATTAGTACTCGACGCTTTCAAGCATTACTGGGTTTTTATAGGGTAGATTTGCTATCATTGCAGGTTGACACTCTCTTCGAGGGCGTCTTCAGTTCCGTTGGTCAAAATCGTACCGCAGATGATACAGTTAGGCTGAATGGATTCAGTTCTTCAAACACTGCTTCCACTTACCCCATAAGGGGAGAACCTGAAACGGTCAAAATTAGCTCCTTTCTGACAAAATCGACTGGTTATGACGGTGGAGATGGAAAAAATACTGGTGGAGGTGGCGGAAGTAGAGAATTCAAGACTCGCTCTTCCCTCCGCTTCCCTTTTACACCAAGAGTTCCATCTCAAACATCTTCCAAAATCTACAAACCACCTTCCACGGCAGCTACAGTCTCTGAAGCAGATGTCAGTGAAATATCTGCCTCTCCGATGAATGGTCAGGCAGTTTGGGGCGAGTGTAGTTTCATCAAATTCGCTGCCGCATATTTTCAAACTGGCGCCACGCCTACCTACTCATCAACACAAATCACGCGTCCTCTCCTCAAACATCGGAATCAGCACGATATTGATGTAAGATTTGCCTTCTAGTTGCGTTTTGAAATAGCTTGGTTATTTTTGATCCCGATCTCTCTTGATAATTCTAATTCATCTTGCCATTCTTAGCATCAATCTTTAAACTTTCGTTCCTTTCTGAGTAGCTGTCTCTGGAGATCTTCGCGAGGATCTTGGCCTTCACAAAAACAAAGGGCATGATCCACAATGCAAACATGGAGGATTCCATTTCGGTATATTCTTATTATATCATTTGCGGACACTCACATGATATTGTGTTTGATATATCAATGCTGGAAGGCTAAAAATTAAGCTTTAGACTTTTAAATAGTCAAGACTAGTTATCTATGGCTGAAAAATAACAATTGCGTTGCAGACTACTGGAAACGATGATTCGGCTTCTCTCAGCATAGCCCTGCACGACCCAACTGTTACCTGTCCCCAGGTGGTGGTAGCAAAAGTCGATGGGACTCGTCGAAATATTCCCCTAGCTCAGTACCGCGAGGAGGATTTCGAACGCTCCGATTGGAACAGCTACACCCCCACCGTGCGCATCTGTCACAAGTGCAAGCCGGCACTCTCAGAGCTCCACAAAGTCCGCTTTATTGTCAGTTCGGGCATTGACAATTCTCAACTGCGCGATGAGATCTACTGTCAGATCCTCAAACAGATAACCGAGAATCCTTGTGTTTACAGTCGTAGTAGAGGTGGTTAATCTAATCTTTTTATAGGGACGGATTCGACCTTAAACAGGGTCTAACCTTAGGGGATATTTCTCTTTCACTTTAGGGTGGATCTTGCTGATTCTCTGTGCAGGTTGTTTCCCGCCATCTTATCTCTATCCTACTCTGAAGTCCTACTTAGAGGCTAACGCTTCTGAATATGCTAAGACGTGTATCAAACGCCTGAATCGAATTGGCCAAACCGGGACGCGCACAATGCCACCGAGTTATATGGAGCTTCGAGCCGAACAAGAGAGAAGGAGTCTTGGGGTGAATGTGCTTTGTGCTAATAGCACTCGAGTTAGGATCAAAGTCGATCCTACCATCACTGTTGAAGAGTTTTGTAAGATGGCGTTCAGCGCTGCCTCTATCAGAGACACTTTTGGGTTCGAAGTGTTCGTCAGCATATTTGACAAGGTTTGTATATTTTACTTTTTCCCCTAATTAGTAAACTCACGATAAGTTTACTCTACTCTATTGAAGTTTGAACCTCTGGCAATGGACCAAAGATATCTCTTCGATAAAATATCCTTCTACGAGGAATGTACGCGACGTAAGGGTCTGAACGAATCCGATATGCCTTGGTCCTTCTCACTAAGAAAAACCATATTTGCTCCGTGGCACGATGTGTCCTTTGACCCTGTTGCTACATCACTCATATGTTTCCAAGTTATTCAACAGTGCTTCAAGGAATCACACGACTCTCTTGAGGTAGTAACGGAATATTACTTATTTTTTGCCCTTAAATTCAAACAAAATATGTCATTTATAGTAGTAAAACTGATGGATTATCTGTTCATTAAATGAACTAACTGATCCCATCAACAAAGCTTACATTTGTGGATATCCCTCTTCAGGAGCATGAATTGGCCTACTTACTGGCGAATATATACCGGCTCATAACATCTGATTCGAATGGCACAAAATCGGCCAATGGTTCTGATCTCAATTCCTGGTTGAACCAGATCCTCAGTGAAGATTGTGATAGCGCCTTCTGGCAAAAGGTTATCGGCACGGTGAGTCCCTATTTTCTACTAGAATTATCTCAATTTACAAATACTGTCACTTATCACCTTATAATTCTTAAAGGCATTGCAAGAACTCACGGAGAGGGTACCAGAAGCGTCAACTGCCACTCTCTGTGAGAATATAGTGACTTTCGCAAAGCTCCAATGGTCGAGTGTCTTTACCCTCAAGTTCAGTGCCATCTATCTGCAAAGTGAATCGCATGTACAGCATATTCAGATATACGTCGATTGCAATAAGGTCCAGTTGTATGATGGAAACTGTAGTCTAATCTGTTCACTCCCATACATAGAGATCCACTCCATCACTATTAATTCGTAAGTAAAATCCGTTAGTCATTATGCCCTTTTACGCTTTCTTTACTGCAACATATCTATTTCCCCCGATTAGATCCAGACAGAAATCAATCAAAACGCTCTCAGTACGTACTGTGTGGATGCAGGAGTATCGTTTTGTCACCGATCGGGCTGAGTACTTGATGGATCTTCTAAACTACATGCTTAGCGGTCTGCGTCAGCGTTCTTACTATGCCATTGCAATGAAGTCAACTAGGAATAATAGTAAGATCACTTCAGTGATATCTTCCTCATGATCTAGTTAATATCTAATGTGATCCTAATGTGGCCTTCTAGATAGAGATGAATCTTGCATTTACATGAACGCTGGCGATTATCTCATATTGCAACAAATGGGATGGGAGCTGGATCCAAAAACCCCGGTGGTTGGCTGTCCAGTGCCCTCCAAGTCAGCTTATTACATATCGAAAAAGGAGAGCGAATCGTCATGCTCTTGTTACGGAGAAAATCAACGGACTTGGGAGACGGGTTGGATAGCCATGTCGAATGTCTATATCCTCCCGACCATCAACCCACCCAAACCGGAGTTTATCGATGCTTTTTCCCATTTCATTATCGCGAATGAAAGCAAGGAGTGGTTCAACAAAGTAGATACCATTAATTCCCAGCGGTCATACTCTTCTATTGAAAAGGGACCCGAAGGTTCTGGAAATAAATCCAAGTTTAGTGGTCCTGACAATCCTTTAGAGGACTATTCCCCTCGACAAACCTCACAGGCTTCTAATATGGACCCATCCTCAAAATCATCGTAATTTTATGTCTATTTCAACTAGATAAAAGTTAATGAAGTTTCACATTAATAAACTTACAGTTGCTGCTGTCATTTCAAGCGCTTTTGAGGCGGTTGTGCTGAAGTATTCGAGATTGCCTCTTCGAAGGCCATTTTTGAAAGAACTGGTCAACTCCGATCGAAGGGTTCACGATGCAGCTCTGCTCTCCTTCTGTCTCATTCAAATTTACATGGGCGACTGTGACAAAATTCCGGTACAACTCAAAAATAAACCTGCTGTTTTCCTTACGGATCTGCTCTTCGGATCAGCTCTTGACTGCCCTCCCCTTCGAGATGAGATTTTTATCCAAATTATGAATCAACTTACGGACAATCCTAAACGGCAAGTCCCATCTTCATAACGCAACACATTGTTGATTATTTTACCCTAGTTTTGGTTTCATGGTATCTTCAATAGAAAATATTTTTTTATTTCGCTGTAGCGATTAAGTATCAGAATCACTATAAACAAGTTTTGTGTCTGGGTTGAGTAAGAACAATTCAGGGGTCTTTCTCTGGACATTCTCTTGAGACCTACTGTTCTTGGCTTAGTTGTCTTTAGAGAGCACCAAGACACCACGATTCTGGGATGTCGATGAGTAGTTGTACTTTCCCGATAAAACAATAATCCATCTTTTACGTATTGCATATTTCTTCCACCCAGAACTAGTGAAAGCCGAGGAATGGAGCTGATGTGGCTGGCAACGGGGATAATGGCACCTTCCGAGAAAGCTAGTAAGAAATTAGTCGCCTTCCTACATCGATCACTACACCCACTGGCGACCAAGTGCTACACTCGACTGCACCATACATTAAGGTACTGCACTCAGGCTACTTCTGATGTGATTTTGCTGTTAGTAGGTTTTTAATCCACCCTCCCCTATTCGCTTCAGTCGTGGCACGCGTAAGAAACCACCACATGCGCTTGAACTCGCAGCCATAAAACAAAAGAAGGATAAGATTATACAAAGAGTCTTTCTTCCAAATGACGCTTACATAGTACGTACACCACACCACCACATAAAATGCTTTTTCCATTGTACGTAGGCCATTTCTTACTGTCGGACTCATTAATCAGTGGGCGTCTTTCGTGCCTGTTTTATGATAGGCAACAACACTAGAGTCAACGACTAAGGCCGTGGATGTAATTCAAAATGTGTCGCGCGAAATAAGTCTTACATCGACTGATCAGTTTGCTCTTTACCTGGAAGTGGAAGGAGAACTGCGATGTATCAAATCGGATGAGTTCATTCTGGATGCTTTGCGGCAGACAATGCCTGAAATTCAGCTAAGGCTTGATCAGAGATACTCCGACGTTTGTAAGCCGATCTACCCCTTATTAGGTGGCTTCTTATGACGACGGCTAAACAATGTGTTTTTACTTGTATTTAGTTAGTAGTAACATATGCGTCAATTATTCTGATACTCCGGATCCTAGCCCCCTCTACCTCATGCGAAAGTTTTGGCTAAATATGGTTCCCGGCAAGTACGTTATAGAGGACAGATTAATCAACTTTCCACAGGTTAGTTCTTACCAAACCACACCCTATTCTTGTTTTAAGTATCATAGCCAACTGCTATTTTTTGTTTCATGCCAGGCGATGAAGAACTTCCTCAAAGGCTACTATAGGTGCTCACTGGAACAGGCCTTAGAATTAGGCACTCTTGTATTCATTTGGAAAACGGATGGCTCACTTGTCTCTCAGTAAGTTCATTGGCAGGTTGAAATCAGCTCAAGAAGTAATTCCATTAGTGACTATTGAATTGATCTCGCATTTGTCAATTTGCCATTTTGCAGAATTTCTCCGGAACAAATTATTCCTAAGAATATGCTTTCAGGTGTTACTGACTCTCAATGGATTTCGGTACTTTTTCTGCTCTACTTAAACGACCTTTGAATCTGGCTTTTTAGTATTTGGCTTTTTTATTCAGACAATGACATCGGTAATCGGCAGAAACCGTCAGCTGAGTCGACAAGACATTCCAACCAAGTTTCTAACCGGTCTCTTCAAGGTTCCCAACTTTGGTTCTTCATTTTATCACGTTAGGGTAAGTGAAGTCATTATTCTGCGATTCCTAAACTAAGAGCGGGAAACGTATCTAGGATTCATATAGGGGGAGCAAAATACCCATTTGGGTAATTGTTCTCATCAACTCTACTTTTCCCTTTCTTTGGGATCTGTCACTCAGCTTCTGTCTTTTTGACTGAATATATAGACGACAATCTTGGAAATGTCTTTAAAGTATCTCTAGACTTTTCAAGTCTTCAGGCAATTTAACAAATCGACATGCATTAATTTGATCGTTGTTTGTTAATCGTCCGAATTGCACAGCCTGGGACCAGATTGGACAGATCTTAACAATGTCCTGCCTCGGGAATCCTTACATAGTCACCATCCAACTCCGCCTTCGAGTTCTTTTGCGTCAATTAAGCGTGTCGACTCTAGCCTGTGAGATTGTCAAGCGCTGTACCCTTTATTGCTTCCCATTACTTTGTGCACGATGAGGTTGTCCGACTTACAAAAAACACATGGGCTCGTATTTCCTTATGTGAAAAAGAGGCTAGATTTCTATGAGTAGTTTTGCTCCACAAATTTCGGGGGCATTTCTTCTTTCGCTTTCTTATCTGGAATCATCCAGACGCTCCCAAGATGTCTTGACGTCGGGCCATAAATGACTTCGAAGAGTCTTCGCTTTCTCTGTTTGGTTAGTTTAGTGGAGTGTTTTCAAAAGATATCTTTTTAATTCAAGGTCGATGGCCTAAATTCGAAGTTGCTGTTGGCCGTAAACGCCACTACCGTATCTCTTATGGATGAAGGTAACTTGGTAAGTATTTTGAACACCAGTTCTTTAGTACTGTTTAGAGGTTACTGCTTATGGTTTTTTTTAGATGGAGCAGTGGCGTCATAACATTGAAGACATCGCAGAATGTTGGCAAGAAGATCATATTATTAAGTATCATCTAAGAAAGGCCAACTCTGTCTTGAAAATGAGTTCTACGGAGACGATCGCATTCAATGCCTGTGATCTCATTAACTCCTACATTCGACACTATAAGCTCCAGGCTCTGAAGTAGATCCATCAAGCTGTAGCACATGGCATGCTACCAAACCCTAGAATCGCATGACAATCTCCTTCTCTTCCACTATTTCTAATATGCTCTACTCACTTATGCATTCAATTTTTTAGCTCTCAGTGCTAGTGTGGAATGGTGTCGCCAAACTCAGGGGGTTTCGTATTCATTTTGATTCTTCATTAATCTCTTCTTATTTATGACTGCTTTGTGCTCTGTGCGTCTGCACCTCTCTATGTGTGAATAAGTCCTTGCCGATCCTTTTAGTAGCGCTTGCAAATTGAATCTTTTTGTTATTACTTTGTCAATCGGCTGTTAAGAAATAGAAATTTTGTTTTCAAACATTTTAGCATCTCTTGAACCAATGCCATCTTTCATTGGTTTTCCTATTCGTATAGCGTTATAAGTTTTCACTCTAGAGGCAGAATTCAAATCTGTGACCAAAAGACCGATCAAATTTTCGAACATGAATCTGAATCACTCAGTTTTTGCACTCAAAAAGTTCTCGATTTCACTTCAATAAGCTTTGTGCAAGCCATTTTAATACTGTTGATGATAGTGATATAAATCGTGGGTAATTAGGTGTTCGACAATTATTAGGTGATGCACTTGCACAGATACACGGTCTGTTGACTGTCATGTTGCTACAAAATATTTGTACCACATTGGATTTGCGGTGTTTGTGGATCTTAAAAACTCATAGCCAGTCAGATTTAGGCCCGTTATCACAATCGATATGCTTGTAGGCGTTTGAAACTATTATTTGTTAATCATATTTTATGTAGCCTAGTTTCTCAGGGGACCCAGTGGAGTGAATTTGCTAACTGAAACATAAACATTGCGGACACTCGCAACCAATCAGGCACACTAGTTAAGGCTATTATTAACATACAAACAGGACAAAGAGAGATACTGAAAGGGCGGACAGCTAGGTCAAAGGGGACACAGAACAGTATTGCCCTGCCGCCCAACTCATGACCTCGGCTATTATTTATTTTCACCCCCTTCTCTCACTCCCAATCATTATTTCGTTCAACAGATGTCATGGGTTAAAAATCTGCTGGTGCCCATCCAGCAGTTAAAATATTTGTCGTCTTTGATTGTTACTGAGTAAAAGGGACGTACTAAAGATCCACAGCTGGACTGATGTTAACGTTGAGATCAACCTTGGTAGAAGATTACTTGAAAGGTGATTAATGCCAAAGGAAATGTGTCCGCTCTATGGACTGTTTCCCTCCCTCTTTTGAAGATACTCGTCGTTAGAATCGTCTCTCTAATAAAAGCAAAAACTGGAAGTCGAAGTCCCATATTAATACCAACTTTTTTCCCGATTTTCATCATGTGGATTGGATTTTGATTTCAGCGTCAGATTCGTTAGTTGAACCATTGCCTTGAAGCTTCAAAAATTCCAAAAATCTCAAATCTTACGACTGTTTCCATGTGTTTACCTTAATCTAATGCACTTTCGAATTCATCTCCACTTCTCTGATTTCTTAAACGTATGCACGAACAATAGCCAATATAACTGACTAACTAATCAGATAATAACCTCTTCTCCCATCAGCCAAATGCTGACTGACATTGGGAAGACGCGGTCACTAAGAGGACCGGACAAAAAATCAGGCTGCTTGAGCAGGGGTAGGGCTGAATGCATCCCATTTCAATCTCCATCGCAATCTCCCCCCTAACTTCCACCCTCCTACTTCATCTCCACTCCACTAGCTCGTCTTCTACATTGGCCTAGCGACAGGCAGGCGACACGTGTCGCCTGCATTGCCCCTGTCTTCCCATTCATCATTCCCCTCTTACACTTGAGAACAGAATCACGGGCTGAGGTGCAAAAAGCCACCTACGTCCACAAATTCAATGAAATGATTAGAAAATTTGGGCTTTAAATGGATGTTCATGCTAAAAACATATTAGCAAACTGCTAAAGGAGTTAACCCCGTTTGCTTAAGATGGTTTATGAAAGTGGCATCATTGGGATCGAATTATTAATGTTTTGGGGCTTTTCTGAGATAGTCACGAGTCTAGACTGCACGGGTCTATTTTTGTTGCACAATTCCCAGATCAACTTTTACAAAAAACAGTGTTTAGTCCTATTTGAAGGAAATTTAGCCTGAATCATGACGGGTCATGACGCCCCTGCAACAAGTCATCTTCGTGACGAAGATTCACAATAGAATTTCACATTAATCACCCCTTAACGAAACGAAGCCGAAAGTCGCAGTGTGCTCTGGCGTTACTGTGGTGCTGTCTATTTCTGTATCGGTCTGAGAATGACGCCCTCACAACTGGGAAAGCTATGCAGATACTGAAGGATTGATCACATTTGTCACTTTGGTGTCACTAACAGAAATCAAACTGGTCAAAAGTTATTTAATTAAATGCAGTTACTTGGCAATTCAGACGAATTGGGAAAGCAGTTAGGTAAGTATTTGACCCCTTAGATATCCCTGTCGCTAAAGCCACTTACTACCCACACCCTACCTCTTCGCTTCCCACTATATCAACTTAGCCCATTTTCCCTCATATAGACCTGGGTGTCTTTTCTATTTACCCAAGTTTTCGTTCTCTCTTCTTCCAGAAGAAAAGAGAGAGGGATGGGACACATCTAAACGCCAAAGGTCTTCGATCACATTTGAGTTTATCCTATTTTGAACTGCTAAGTCCACTTGAAATGACAATCCGTCTCAATGGAGGAAGCAATTGCGTCTGCTTTGCCAAGTGTTCAGTTTGTTGCTTAACGTTTACACAACAGTCATTCAGGAGGTAAATTTCATTGTAACCGATGGTAGTTTAATTTCTTTACGTTTATAAATATCTCTTTCCAAATTTACGTTGATGTAGAAAATCTCAGATTATTTGTTGGAATTCAGCTATTGCTGGAATTTTTTAGTTTGACTTTGCACAAAGCCCTGGAAATCTAGTCAAGGCCATTAATTTCGCCTCATTGTGGACAACGCAAGACAGCATAGTATTCACACTCGTGTGAATACGGCACATTGAGTGAACTAGACTGCGTCAAAAGGTGGTCCACGAGATCATCTTCATTAACAATTAACAACGCTTCTTCACAAAATGCTCAGGCCAGACTGTCGCGGATTTCCAGGCATAAAAACTATTCTCCCCCAAAATGTTTGTCCGATTTGTCTGTCAAACATTGGCTTCTAATCACAAGCTTGTTCTATATATACCAATTCAAGCGTAAAGACTCGACTATAACAGTGATTTATCATAAAAAAATTACTAAGGCTTCATTTTAAACATCTGTCAAACAGTAATAAGGGCAATTAAATCGGTTAATCCAGTCTAGATTTGAGTTTTTCATATGGCTCAAACCCTGGTAGCAGCCGTCTCCCACGGGATAGTTATTTTCCTCATTTTCTTCCAGAATATTTCTTCAATTGTCCTCTTCAATCCAAAAAGGCTGAGACAACCACGTAGCACAACCGATTGCGCGTGCACGAGCTGCCGAGTCGAAGGATGTGAAGTGGTTCTTCCGAAAGGTTTCCAAGTAGCTTCAGACTTCATATGCGTGCTAATGCATTCAACCATTTTTATTTATTATTCATACTCAAAGGAAAGAGTCCTCTTTACCGTGCATATTTTTTTTTTAAGGAGTAAGCTTAAGCTAATCCGAGAGGAATGTTCTGACGTGTGATTTGACCAGGATGCCACTATCTGCACTTTTACATATCAGAATAGTTGTCAGACTAAATTCTTTGGTACGTATGTTACATCGACAATTTAATCCTCTGTGAACTAAAGTTTCTTGCAGCACTCAACAGCAAGGGGTGCGAAGACACCTTTGGCATTGTCCAGTGCGGCTGATTATTGCAGTCGCTGAATGGTTGCTTCTAACAGAATATGCAGTTCAAGCATATTTTAATCGCAGCAGTTGCTAGCTTCTGAATTTTCAGTTTCATTCATCCCAGAATCTATTTTCTGCAAAAAGAGACTTAAATTTATGGTGGGCCAAGTCTTGAGGTTCCTTTCAAGGATTTTAGATACTTAAGGGGACAGCAATGAAGAACGATCAGTATAATTTGACAAAAATTGGAGTACAAAGTAGACTTTCTCTTGTATGGGTGGTGTAGCGATCGCCTATACACTGAAGTCGTCAAGTGCCACTGATTTGAAATCCATTGGCGCTCATTCAGTCAGTAGCAGCAGGTGACCAATTGGGAGATCCTTAACGATACTTTAGTGCACTTTTCACACCCACAAACAAAGGCTTGAATTCGGAATTACGCCAAGCTTTATCTCTTCGTGAGAAGTTCGGGTGGAAAACTGCTTGGTTTAATGTGAAAAATGACTACCTCCATTTCGAATACCTCTTTTCGGTAGTTCTGCGCAAAAATAGTATAAATTCGGAAACACTAATGGCTTTTATCTAATTTCCGTTCACGTCATTCTCAAGTTCGTACAATTTAGTGCCAGAATTCTAGTTATGGCACGGAAAATATCACCGGAGCAAGTATAAAATTCCATTTATTAACGAAAATTTCCACAGGTGAACGAAGAATTTTAGCGGAGTCAGTCGCGATTTCAAGAGCCATTTGATAGTTCTTAAGCATTTGGACTGGTTGTTAAATGATATCTTTAAACGATTTCAGGTACATTTCTTTCACAGTCTTCCTCTTTTCTGATTAAATTGTTTTTTTGAAAGTAGACTGCAAATTTTGTTCTCCTTCCCCTGCTAATCTTCGTATATTAAAAAAAATCTTGGGTGAAATTATTGTTCAAGTCGCTTCATATTTACATAGGGAATAGGTGAAAATAGGGAGCAGGAGTTAACTTTCGCTCATATCAGTGTTCTTTACTCTTTCGATCTCAATTTGATACCTCGGCACTTATCTTTCTGAGTCTTCGCTTATATGACCTTAGCCAAAGCGTTCAGCTAAATTGGTGGAAGCACGAAAAGACGTCCACTTTTCTTCTTGGATAACCGCCATGCTTCAGTCGATTTGTTTTTTATCACATCACATGCCGGCTTAGAGTTCGTAGTTCATTGGCAAAAGTTAATAAAAATCAGTTTTGAGAATAACAAATTGTTTGAAATTGCAAATGCAATGTAAAATTTAAAGGTCTCAAACAGCACCTCCTTTTCTGCTACTTCTTCCTCACTGCACACAACGCCTCCTCGAGTGGAATGTGATACAGTTAGTCAATCTGCTCCCTGTATCAATATTCACAGTATTGATACTCGTATATTTTGAAGCAGTTGATGTGGTTCTATAACCCAAAAGAGAGAGGAAGTTGAATTCGCTCATGGAAGCATAATGACAACTTTTTCCAAATGATACTCAAGAAATTGATTTAGTTTTACAATCGGGACAGAAATGCCAATAAAAATTCTCAGTGGATTTGTCCATTAGTTCTCTGTTTCTTCTTATAATAAGTAATTACATTGTACTACTTTTAGTCATGAATTTCGACTTTAAAAAAAGAGACTTCAGCGCATTTTTCAATGTCCTGCTCTGGAATATAATGGTTCATTGATTTCGCTCAGAGTTGAAGTTTCAGAGTTTTCTTCTTCATTGATGGTACTTTGGGGACTGTCTTGAACCAACTTTAGGTGATTTTCTTACCAACAGCAGTACGTTCGGTGGTAATTTCTAAAGACTAGGTATAATGATAAAAAACCAGAGGTGATATTCATGCCATGGTGTTCATTCCAGAATCCATGAAAATTCGTTCCTACGTGAACAATCATAATCGCAGTTGAATTTGATTGGCCAATAATCCGCAGTGCCTACCTTTGCATATGCCGACGCGCTTGTTGATATGCCATTGAGTATCGAGTTCTTTACCATCAGTAACAAATCCATATTTGTCAGTCAATTCAAATGACATGAGAAGTGAAAGGATTCCCTCCCGATTTTGATCAAATTCATTTCGATATCTTACTAAAGGACTTCCTAGTGGTGCCACTGCATATTAGAATGCGAGCTCCTGCATGATGCATCAGTACATACGACGTTTTATAAGCAACCATCATTTGGATGCATCATACTATTGTCAAGTACGAGCCAACCTATATCCGATGCGGAGTAAGGCCTGAGAGTGTGCAACAGTGTATTGATGCTTTCTTTCTGCTAATAGGCTGAATTGACTGTCTGAATTGATGTTTTTTTGTCTCCCTGACGCAAGTTCCATTTCCTCACGATGCCTAGGTTGAGAGGATTCTGGATGATCAACCAGTTTGACTAATTACTAATAATACTTTGATAATTAAACCACATCTCTATCAGCCTGAAAAACTGGAACGATGGACAAATGATCGGGAATATGCGGCAGTTCGATAGTTCCTCTATCAGATTCTGTTTTTAATGGCAGGCCTCTTTTGTACAGCTCTCCTTCGCTAAACTGCTATGTGTTACCAGTTACAAAAACCTGTTTGTTCTCTTAAAAGGGGTTATGCCAGAAGCCAAAGAATTCTCCAAACCCTAAATACAAGAGTCACACCACCTCCACAAGAAGCCCGCATTTACTAAAACCTTGAACGTAAATGAACAAATTATTGCTATGTGCTGATAGGGGTGTGACAACAGTCATTCTTCCCATCCCACGTCGGTAACTTCCCTTTGTTAGCGTAGCAGCACAAAAATTTATGCGAATCACCTCAAATAATCGAGCACGTGTCGGCGGGGGCATTCGAGGCAGTTTGAATTCTTCACTTCCCTCAATTAGCTCCCAACAGTCGGGATGTGAATTTGAAAAGGAAAGGGGAAAGTGTCCCGTTTGAGTACACAACTGAGATGTACTCCCGGATACTTTCCATTTCAACTCCTTACCTGATTCTCATAGGCCCATCCTTGTTCGTAAATTAATCATTCGGGACAAAACTAAAGCAATCCTATGATTTCGCTTACCTCAACGTACACTGCTTTCGATGTCTGGGTTTGATGATTAGCGGAGATGGCTAATGTTTCTATTAATTTCGTAAAATTGTGTCGAAATCTTCGCATCTATTGCAGTTCAGCGGACAGAATGCTCCACAAGAATCTTCGATTATCTTTTGAGCCCACTTCACAGCAATTGCGAAAGCGTTTTCCTTGTAAGATGATACGAGTTCAACATCTAGTGGCTAGAATCAACACCAATGCTTTCTACTAGTTCGTCTGCATAGGGGAAGCCGAATGGTCTCAACGAACAAACATAATTTGCAGTTGTTGCATTCATAGGGCAGAGCGTTTTAGAGGGCCTCAGAATCTATTCTACAGACCACTGTTCTGTCAAAGCCAATCACTACCATTCGTGGTGTATTTATAATTAATGGCTTCTGTTAATTCTCCACTGATCGTATATCATGACTATCATACACGTTTTGAAGAATGAATGAATGAATGTGGTATGGAGGGATCCAACAATAATATATTAATTTAAATTATTATAATTTAAATTACTTTAATTTAATTTAATTGACGCATATTAATATACAGTCAATTCGGGTAGTCATTTCAATCAATGGGCGAAGAATCTTACTCCATCGGAGCTCTTTCAGGTTTATTCACACATATTTGTTCTGGTATCCTCATCCAAAACTTATTTTTAGTGCCATTTCAATTATTTTAAAGTTCAAACCTACTCGAATTTACCTTTCGCTTCTTCGTTTACCACCTTCCAAATAGCCGTGGATACTTTGGATTTCAGGCGCTGGTCTCCGGGTTTCTTGCCAAAATTTACATTTTGGATGCAAAAAGTAAGCCATCAGTGATGGAATCTGATCAAAAGTACTTCCAGTGATCTTCCAGATCTCTTTGAAATCTCAAATTAGCATCAAGATCGGAGTTATCATCGAAATACTCAGAATGCTTTAAAATGCTGCATCTTCATCGTATTTTTAACCGTCTATTGAAAGGAAAGCATCCTACAGCTTCTAGAGTGAGGCGAAAAGTATCGAGAACGCAAACATTTTGCCTAGTATATTGCTCCATAAATCGATAACTTTGCCAAACAGCGGAGACCGTTTCCGTGACCATTTACACGTCCTGTTCGTTAACAGTCATTCTAGACTTAGACTGAGCTCATGTCTATCTGAGGCCTCTTAACTGGTTTTCCCAACCATTCCGTTTAGGGCAGCGTTTGCAATAACCCTTACCTACTAGTTTACTTGATTGGCGTTTAATAAACCAATAGCTGAAGCAAATGAACTATATTTTACCAAGGAATTATTGTCACAAAACGTTTATAATGGCATGTGAGCCAAATACTTAGACTGTAATAGGGTTTCAGTCAAATGATACCAATTTTAAAACGGTACCAAAAAGTGCGGCTGCCGCAAAACAATTGGCACGCTGCTGAGGACTAATCGCATTACACTGTGATTGGCCACAATGAACCAATCGCTTGTGGGTGCTGTGAGTGACTACTCGCACTATTTTCTGCTTAACACATGTCATTTAATAAGTGTTTAACTTCAAGGCATAGCCATACTATGTTTTATCGTGGTCAACGCGGGTACTCTGACTCATCCATCAGTGTAACCGACTCCTCCGAATTTACACCAACAGAATGTGGTCAGTCGTCTCAGTTACCTATTACTGCTCAAAACGCATCAGTCAATTTTTACGGTTTTTCGTCTGTTTGGAATTCTATGAACATTTATCAGCATCCCCAGTGCACGTCACCGATACCTGATCCGAATATCCATTGCTCCACCTTATTTGACTGTCACGCACCTCCGGAGCATTCTTCAGAAGCTCTGCCCCCACCGTCAGAACTACCACCTCGCCGATTTATCCATCGAAATCGAAAGCGAAAACTACCGAAATGTCGAACATGGGAAATCGATGACGAAGTCTTACCTGAGGTAGTTTTTGTTCCCTTCTCTATAGCGAAATCGGTTAATTTTGAGTTGACTGATACCACCTTTCTTTCAGCCTCCAGTGTTTGACAGTCACGATAGATGGATAGACGGAGATTCCAAATGTGCCTATCGAGTTGACAAGGGCCGAAAAAACAAGTGTCTACAAACTGGTTGGGCCATGCGAAACTCTAACAATCACAAAAAGAATATTCTTAAGAAGAGTTGCCTTGGGATATTTCGATGCAGTGAACCCCTCTGTGGGGCTATCGTCCTCCCTGCCATCTCGGAATTACCTAGGCGAAGTCAAATCAGTACGTCTAGGGCCTGCTTTTTTCACCTGGTTTACATGGCTGCCTTTATGTAGACGAGGATATCATGGGCTTAGACAGCAATAAACTGAATGAAAGACAAGGTACTGAGTCGAGGCTATTCGGTCCCTTCGCCTTACGCAAGTTTTAACTTGCTCTGTCTTCAGTATGCTTGTTTAGCCTGGTCATAGAAGTCATGTCACCACAGTAGTCCCTCAGTCCAGGACCAGATTTTGAGACTGCCCACAATTGATCATTAGTTGGTATCTATGCTTTCGTGCTTCCATTTATTTGCTTTTGCAGGCTGTCCAAAGAAGAACTGTGGCGGAAGATTGGAATATCAGTCATGCAAGGGCAACAACGGTCACCCTGTAACACATTGCTGGCGTCGGGTAGATGATATATTGTACCTCCAGGTCAGGGGAACCCATGATCATCCAAAGCCTCAGTGCAAAGCATCACGGCAACGAAGTGCCTTTCAAATCAGTCAAGACGCAATCAGTAGTGAGACGGAAACCTCCTCCCAATCCACGATTTCCTCAAGTACTAGTTTCCCAGCTGTGACAGCCTGCCAGCATTCTATCCGTAAGCATTTAAAATTTTTGAGTTTAAACGAAAATTAGTAGGCCATATTAGTGTGATCTGAATTCATTCAGTGTCCTGACGAAAGTCTTAAAAAATGTGCGATCCTAGCTATGCTTGACCACGAAGTTGCAGTTTTGTGAGAATAAGGTTACGATTGAATGTGTCAACTGGGAGATTCACACTTTCTGCTGTTTTGCTGAAAATGTAAGGAAATAGTGAACATTTAGTCCAGCAGTTTGAGAAAGATCACCTGATCCCCGTTTTTTAGCCCCTCGATTCGAAAACCGGAATTCTCCACGCATGCTGTTTACTCGAACATCAAACCTTGCCAACGATATTTCTAATAATTCATTGTACCAACAAGCGATCAATTCGTACTCCCAAAGTTTGTACACAAACGAGTGTCAGCATTACACTTCAAGACCCAGCGGTGATTTTCTTAATGACAACTCCGTGTCGGAGTCCGTTGTTCCTCAAAAAAGTTCTGATTCACCTTCTCATGAATCATGGTATTCTAATTACAAAAATCCTCCATTTTATAACCCTTACTACACTCAAAACTCGAATTTTTTAACTTATTCGTCTCCTCCTTCCGGTATCCACCTACAATCTCCGTATCCATAGAAAATTACTCTGTGCAACCGGATTTACATGGTGTTGAATTTAAAAGCTGGTCCATACTCACTTGACTGGCTCTCCAGTGTCCTTTCCCAAATAATGAAATTATTTTGGTATTTTGCGGAAATAAATTTGTGAGAAAAGAAAGCAACGGCCTTACTTCCTCGCTATCGTGAATGTGATATGAAGTTATACCGACCCTATGTTTACCTAAAATGTAGCGATTGCGTACGCATTCGACTTAGCATATTCAAAGCCACTCACAAAGGGCTGATTAAATTGAAATTTCCCAACCAAAGCACCGCCTCTCTCATCGGTACTAGAGTTGGTAGGCAATTTTCTTCAAGTAAACTTGGTCTGATACAATGTCCTATCATTTCTTTCTTAGCCAAGGAAGTCGTGATGTGTTAATTTGATTTTCCATTTGAAAGTTTGAAAACAGGTTGCTGTATTGAGACTGTTGATGTTAGTTTGAATATCAGAGGAGCGAATTGCCAAGTTGAATGACCTCAAATGGTTGTGGTGCCATCCTAGTCCGTTTTTCCCTGTATCAACTCGTCGTATCTACTGAATGTGCAAAATTAGATCATTAAATAGTAGTAGTGATGGTAGCAGTAGTAATTAAATCGACCTACTATTTTCTACCGGCTATCTCATTTTTAAGGAGGATGTGGTTAAAAGTGGTTTGTAAACAGCCTTGACTACAGGGACTAGCATTTTCAAATATCAGGGTGAGAAGTGAGGTTTATTAGCAATCAAGTACCATTCGCTCATTTGAAATAAAAATTGCAAGTTTAAGTGTCTTCAATCGGTCTGGCATTTCATAAATCTGATATTCATTAATCAATTACTGATTTACTGCATGGGAGATGCAAAGTATCCTTTTTGAAAAGTAAGTTAGCGCCATGATTTCTACACGGAAACACCCTTCTTCGGGCGCCTAAGAATTACTTGTTTCACTTCAAGCTTGTTTGAACCAGCACTTGGTTGGTGGTGAGAAAATAGAGAAGGACGAATAGAACAAGTGTGCGACACTTTCTCATTAATTTTCTGGCAAATTATTCCTCCAGGTTGTAGAAATCCCCCTCCCCCCCCCCCTCCCCTACAAATTAAAACCTATCGGTTGAATTAGGGAAACTAAGGGTGGATAGGTCCAAAGTACTTTTGAGACCGTTTCATTTTTGAATTTCCACACAAACTGTCTCACTTATGCTACAACCACGTGAAAAGAAAAAAACGGATGGTTCGGTCGGAAGACGTCAGCTTTGTTATTCTGACAGTCGTGCCTCTTGGCTTAGCCAGTCGAACAAACACAATTCTATGATTGTGATCCACTGCATTTATTCAGGTCGAATCCCTACGCACTTTGTTATTGAGTCAAATACAATAACAAGATCCAATCCCTTACTGTTGATTAACCCAGTTCGCTCTGGCCTTACAACATGACATTTTGGCTCCTGATTGGAAAATCTATTGTGTCCAAGAAAGAGGAATTTCAGTGAAAAAACCAGTGAAGTTGGAACCATATTGACTAAATCTCCGCAAATTAATCTGGACCTCTTTAGGTTCTGTGAATATCGCTTCCTGGAATTAAAAGGTTGCTAGTTCTGTGCTTGCAGTGACCGTTCATACAACAGCACTGCTGACCGGATGCTCGCACACTGGTCAAATTAGACAGACATAAGAGAAAGCCTCTAAGGGGCCCTCAGGTAAAGCCAAGCAGAGATGGGTTAAGGAATCGTCGTTCTGAAGTAGATAAGCTTGCACGTGAACTGCTTCTAATGCCCATTAAACTCAAGAATCAGTCAATCTTTCGACACTTCGAGTTTGCTATGCAGAAGAGCTGGAATAAGTTGCCAAATTTATACTTAATCACTGATTAACTAGTGTTTGAAAGGGCAGTATAAGAGCCAACTTTTGGTTTAAAGGCATTGATTCAAGTTGTTTAACTTTTATTACATTAGTCCAGATCAGTTATTTCATTCCTTTCTATGTAAAAAAAACACATTTCCGATCATTTAGCAACTGTGATGTCACGAACTATCTTCCGAATTTTCATTCATATAAGTGGTCTCAACCAGCAGAAGCCATTAAACTTAAATTCTTTTTACCACGAATAGACCAAATCGAAATCTGGGAAAAGGAATGACAATGATTGCTTTATTTACAAATCCCTTTTACATGTACTTTCCTTGTTTCTTTTTTAATGCATTGATGACAACATGGTGTTCTGGTGGGAACAATGCGCTACTATTCTCGATATGTGTCTAGTTTTGAGCCTAGCAGGAATGCTTTGTTGGATCTATATACTACCTGATTGAAGGAGCAAGAGATCGTCTCAAGAGCAATAACAATGCCCGAACCTAACTTGAAGGAATGTGTCTTCCAACTCCGATCTCGGACTGATCATTTCTATCGAAGGGTTTCGAACCAACCACATCCGATGGGTTATATTTGTACATGTCCGTTGCATCACTGCGCGCAGTCCATCAATTAAGCTCCTAGCATGATCCCTGCAATGGGACAGGCCGGCAAATCTTGACCCTTATACACCCAAGACACTAAAGTTTATGCTTTTTCAAGGCTACAGTCCAAAGAATATTGCTATATTTTCCCTTTATTAATGTTGCTTCAACTTCTGAAATGCAAAGTAGACATGGAACAAAAGCCATGTCATGAGAAAACCAGGAACGGAAAACACCAATGTCAGTTGATAGATCTATCTCGGTATTTTGCTAGACTCTCGAAAAGAAAGCAGAATACGTAGACGTGGTAAAATAACATAGCTGTCTCGATTTGGAAATTCAACTTTTAAATTATGGCTTTATGATCTCGAAAAGACTAACGAAAGTCCCAGGTCTGAACAAAACCTATTCTCATTTCCAGGTGTACTCCCATGTTGATTGTTTTCGCTTTGTCAGCAACGTGGTCGTGTTAAACTGAAATCAGCCATTCCGAGAGTGGTGGAAAGGGTGAAACGACCACCAAAATGAAGGCGTCCTGGACGTGCAGCCTAGAAGTATCGAAGGCATGACTCACCAGCGCGCACCCGATAACAAATTGCTTTCAGTCAACCGGATTTTATTCAAAGGTCAATAGAAGCGTGGACACCCTATGCAACCTTATATCTTTCGAAATATTAGGTCATGGTACTGATTATTAATAAATATATATGAGATTACTGGCACAGCATTGGCAAAAAAAGACATTTGTGTGGGCTTTCGTAAGGTGCGACCAACATAGTCATTCAAAAATGATGAAAATGGATTTCACATTATGCTAAGAGTCATCGTTCCTGGCCGATATCTTGAATAAAAAATAATGAACGGGTTAGGATTCAGCGTCCTCACACATAAAAATAAATTCTCGGAAATTTAATTTGTTAGGGTAATGCGAAATTGCAAGTAGATGAATTCAATAGTTTGGTTCTCTTTGCTTCTACATCACCGAACCTGGACGTTATCCTATTGCTAGGGCTTGAAATTCACAATGATCGGTATGTAACATATCCGACTAAAGAACTCGAGATTAGTACGCGTGCATTGTGGCAGGCAGGTTTACGACACAGTCTTTCCTTGTTATTGAAATAGTCGGCATAATCCATTTGCTGGTGATGAGGGCAGTCAATGATGGGACAACAGAATAGGGAACGTGAAGGCTCTCTGCAGTATTCATTAAAGCTGGAAGCCATAATGATCAACCATTGCCGGAGTTCAAGTTGGCGAGGTGGGTAATGCACCACCAAGTTTCAGGCTAGCCCTAAGGCCCCAGAAAGCATCGCAAACTAACCCAAGATTTTGAGAAACCAATACATTCTTGGTACTTCAGATCGTTATCAAATGTAAGTATAACTAGCAGCTTACCCGTGTGTCGAGATTCGACTTCAAAAGCAAAAGTTTATGAGCGATAAAATGCCATCCTCGGGCTTTGAAAGTGCTCAATAAGTTGTCATTTATTCGCACAGATCTGTGGTGCAACCAATCATGCCAGAGGTGAAGTATTCCCGTTTTTCCTTATTTTTGCAGATGGAGTAAATGTTAGAGGACAATTCGAGCAGTACACCGTCCTTATTAACCACGAGGCGGTCCTTTTCCCAGAAAATCTTGACTACCTACAACACCGGTTTCCTTTACATGCCTCCTTTTCATCATTAAGTGGACTGAACTGTCGTAGGTCTGGGTGGCAATAAAAGGATGGGACCCGTCGCTGGAAACATCGGTATTTTCAGTCCACCTATATAGTTTCCTTTTCACATCTCGAGACTGTAGCTTTATCCAACCAGAAATTTCTCCAAGAGCCGCCTTATTAAGTGATTTTTTGCGTTCGCCTTGTCCTCTGCTAACGATTCAACGGCTCAGTTTATCGGGACTCGAATCGCTCGTTTTCCATTCTTTCTACAAGTTTTGATCCACTTTCGTGTGATGCTGGGATCACGCGACAGATATTGAATCCATATTTTGTATTGCCATTGCTCCCATTTAATGGAAAGTGATGAAGAAGTCGGAAGAGGTTAGAGAACGGTACAGTATTAATCAAGGTGACTTTTTCAAGGAAACCGGAGCAAGTGATACGAAATTTCATAATGAGCTAGAGGAAAATGTGAAAACCATGAACCGATACTTTCATAGAATAAGACCCAATCCAAAGATTATCTATCGGAACATCACAAAATTCTCTTGTTTTACCAATGCATTTTTCTACACAGTTTGGTAAATTAGTAGTGGAACAATATATCACTAAATTGGAAACTACCTATGCATTAGCAAACGTTTATACTTGAAGGGATAAGTCAACAGAGGCTCCTCCTTTTTGGTTGGAATCTTAGCACTGTAACTCAGAAAGCTATGTTTTGTGAACTTGTTTCTACTGTCTTGATTGACTTTCAAGCTTTCGCATGGAAATGATTCCAATGGGAATGTTGCAGTACAGATCACCGATTATTTCTTTTTTAACACTGTACCTTGCATCATCTCGAAGTTACATAAGAGAAGGATTTGTTGGCGAAACAGGAGGATCAAAATAGCAATCGATGGCTATTGAAAGCACTGCTTACTTATTCATGACACACTAGGCACCTCCACAGATCGAAAAATGAATCTCAAAAGGAGTTCAATTGAATGAGGTGAGGCAATCGTTGCAGTCACTTTCGGTGTTATTTTATTAGGTTATGCTCGGAGATAAGTATTTTGTGAGCTTGATAGGGCCTTTGGCAATTTGGGATCATCATATGGATGAATATGAGTCAACTTACTTGTGTAATATTGACTCACGTGTAAATGAAAACATAATATAGACTAGCATTTTGAATATGGTAATATAATTTGTAGCTATATGTTGGTGAATCGAAACGGCGGTCAGTGATTTTGATTTTATTTAGATAAAGTTGTAAGAGGTGATACTTTCTCTTGGTGCTTGCACGTATTTCTTTATCCTTAATTGACGCGGCTAGGATATCGGAGGTGGTACCATAATATCAAATAAAAACTGCTAAGGCGATATGCATTGAAAGGTAGTTTTGGCAGGTCAAAAACGAAAGTCAAATTTTATCCTGCTCAGCCACTCAACATGACCTTATTTGTGTCTAGACGGCGGCTGATTGTCAAATCTTCTTACATTAAGAAAACGCTATTTCCATTGATTATCAAAAATATGCTTAATTGGATTCCTTTTTCCCCTCCGTCAACCTCTCTCGTCGCTGACCTTTCACAAAACTTTGGATTGGAAAAACGACTGTTTCAGCCAAGAGATGTCGAATTAGATCAAGATCACGTGTATATTAACCAACTTAACTGCACTCAATCTGATTGAAAATAATTCAAAATTTGAACAAATTCCTCTCCACTAACAAAGTTCTGAATCCTTTAAGGCTAGGAGAATTTGGCTGCTTTATGAAGAATTGGTCATTGACAGATAAGTACTGATTTTTAATATCCAACGCTTAGCCTTGTAGTTGCCATGGCGAATGCCTCCTGTGAACACTCACTTCATGTACTTCCTTACAGAGTTATATTCGATAATATAAATGCCGATTCTGTTCGCTAGAGCTTGACGCACCACAATTCAAAACCTTTCGTTTTCTGAGAGAAATGACTCGTGCTCTGCAGCTTGGTCAGTTGGGCCTATGTACTAGGATGTCAACCTATCGAGCAATCAAGCACTTCATTCAAAAGTGATGGTGTTTCAAATACAGGACCGGCTAGTCTTAATTAAAACTGGTCAATGCAGCCAAAGTAATCGGATGTTCTATTGTAAGTAGCAGTAACAATAGTATCAACGGCAATGTGGGACAGAAACGACCGTCATTCCAGTTCACGTTACCAGACCAATTGCAGTTGCGTGACTTCATTCGGAGAATCTAATGAGGAATCTGGTATCAAACTAAACCTTTATTTTGGGCATTTTCTTGTTGCAGTTGAAAGCATTACTGCTTCCAGAAAGCTTTTACATATCTAGGCTAACTTGTTAACCTCTATTAACCTCTCTTCATATTTCCCAATCTACACCTACCGCAACCCACTCAAACACTTTAACTCTCCTCCCTCCATTCACTTTGAACAATTTGCCGCAAACACGTACTTTTTGGAATCTTCATGATACATCTGTCCATTTATGATGCCAGACGTGTCAAATGTTGAACGGGAAAGCCGTTAAATGGGATTCACAATATGGATCACAAAGATCCGTCGTTCCTTTGAGTAATTATCCTATCAATTAGACAAGCAATTTAATTTAAATCTCATCAGCGTTCATTCGTCACGATTCCTCTCTCATATGTCAAAGAGCTAATCTTAATAGAATGAATCATGATCATTAACATGGACTTTAATTTCCTCCAATACATCTCTATAATGATTCCAGTATTGGTCAATCAAGTGACAAACAAGACAGGTGCGTCATTACTACGTAAGTCTTAAAATGAGAACCACTTTAGTTCAAGGTAAAATTTGCAGACATTGCTGTCTTCATTAATACCTGATCCAAATAAAAAAATTCTGGGCCCCATCGGAACTGGATGAAAAATTCCGTCTTGATGAGGCTCAATAATCCTTCATCAGTTCTCATTGTAACTGCTGGGCCAAAATTTGCCAATTGCGGTCAAACGAAATTTGTTACACCTGGTTTAGAAAATGAAATTTTGAAAATCTCAAGATTAAGGCAGGGCATGCGGCTTGATTTTGAGCGTTTACTATTATGGAAAAATTGCGTTCCAAAAAATCTTACATAGTGAGTAAGCTATTATAGGCTAGAATAGATACGTGAGCAGAGCTACTGCATGGTGCTGCTGCGAAATTAACACAGAGAAGAGTCATTGTTCAGAGACAACGTTGCTTCTGGCGGTCCCAGGCAATTTCTAACTCGGACAGCAAGCCTGCTTGTCCGATGATGGATAGGGGGACGAGGTGAGGGTAATCAGTTCTCTTTCTTTGCTTAGCGTTCAAGCCTCCCCACCCACCTACCTCCAAGTCGCTACCCCTAGAAGGCGAGAAACTGGACGTGATTTTAAAGCAAAGTAATAATAAATTGTACTCCGCGTGGAGTTTGCGTGTGGGTGAGCGAAACTGACATTAAGAGGCAAAAGCGCCGACACCGCCGCAGTCGTCACCTCTCTCCACAACAAACGTTGATAAATGAGAGTGGCCTCTACAAGGGGTTCTTGTCACATACGCCCCCTTGCAATTAAGTTGATAAACGAAAATCTTTCGTTAAAGGTGTTCAAGTATGCATGCAGAGAGCAAAGGGCCAAACACTCCTCTTTTGGCCTGGCTAGGCTCAGTCTGCTCTCCCCACAATGGGCGTCTCTCCTTTGTAGTAGTTTAGGATAACAGTGAGTACTGATAACCGAGGGGTGAGAATGCGCATCTGCGTGGGCTTGACCACCAACCACATGAAGGATCAGCAGTTGGGCAGTGAACCACATCTAAGGAGGAAAAAGGAAAATACGCGCTTGGAGCCCAAATGAGTACTGTTAGCTATAGTGATTTGTATCCATTTCCTCGGAGATATTGTCAAATAAACTATTGCCCAGAAAATTAGAAAGATTCATTATTACGGCTCTCGTTTGAGTCAGATAGGGTGATTTTGAGTATCCTTAAGTATCTAACTAGCCAACTTATCTTCAGATGAAGATCGGCTTGGACAAAGGCACATATTTTCAAAGTTCTATGGCGTCAGGAATAAGAGCTGGAAAACTCACGTGTTTAACTCGTTCGGAGACAAGAAAAAAGTGCACCGAGTGGGAACGATCCCTTTACTGAAATTTTAACCCTTTTTGATCGTTTCATTAATAACTCTGGATGCTAACCTTAAATAATGATCGGAAAATTAAGGATGCTACTGTTATCACCATCACCCCCTCAAACATTTAAAAAAGAAAAACCTTTTGGCATTTAGAAAAATCAATGACCGTACCCTTGATAATTTTCTGTTTCTGTGATCTGATGACCTACCTTGTCTACAAAAAAAGATAGATGAGCTCATTTCATTGGCTTCGAATTTTGGGGACTGGAAAAACCGCTAGCACTGTTTAACGAATAGTGCACAAATGAATGGACTACGGGGAGTTCCTTACTAAGAGATACTGAGCCTTCTGTACTTCCTTCACTATGGGCTTGGGTTTATATAGATGGACCCAACATTCTGTTATTGTGACTTGCAAAGTTACGCTTATAAACTAAGTTACTTATGCCGGATTATGAATAAACAGCTTGAAAATCACCACATACTGTAGAAGCTGAGGAAGCATTACCAACTACATTTAAGTAGTGTACATCCTCTGCCTAAAACTGGGAAGCTGCCTTTCAGTCGAGATATGCCACTGAACACAACACTCGAATTGTATCAAAATGACGTCACCAAACAGCTCTATATTAACATGTTCCCAGACTCCAGCAAACAAGGCTTGTGAAATATCGGCACGTATAACAGAAGGCACGACTTGCTCCTTTATTAGCAACAGAAGTCAGCAAAAAATATATTAATGTTTTATACTTACTGATGGAGTGAGTGCAAGCAAGATTTATTTATTGCTAAAAGAAGCAACAAAACAAGTCTAATGTAAGAATGACCGAGCTTGATAGCAGTTATTTACTGCGAGGCCAGTCCTCCTTGAGAGACTAGCAATGGTCGAGTGGGGTCCTAGAACATGCGATGATAAATTTACCTTCCTCGATGAATTTAGGTGAAATCGGCATGAAAGAAGCAGATACTGTCGAAGTGAGCGGGATGGATGACAAGGTAGTAGCTGGAGGATGATTGTCATACGTAAAATATTTTAGCATGAGAGAAATAACCGAGATGCTAATGTCAATGTCAGTTACTACGTGCGGACCTCCCAAACAATAAATGCACAAACAAGTAATCATTTATACTTGAAACTCACCTGATACAGTTATTCAAATGGTCAATCTCACTTTCCAAAGGTTTATCAGTAGTTTCGCGGTTGGAAGTCCCTAACAATGGGTTAATTTTATGCTATGCTGGACCTCATTTCTAACACTGAGTCTTGAGAAGCTCAAGTGTTCATAAAATTTGAAGCGATAAAACGGGATAAAAAAGAAAACTCAGTCGTGATGAAATTGAGCCGATGCACTAACTCATCTTTCTGGTCAGGGACCGTGAATTCTATCAATAGGTAACTTGTTTACATTAGAGATCAGCCCCATATGCATTGAGTAATTAAATAGAGGCACCAAAGTGCCTCCTAATTTGCCAATTTAGAAGACAATTTTTTCAGTACAAGCCTGGGCGTAGTCAAGACCATCCTTGAATGACCTCTTCCAGGAAAGACACAAATACCATTTACCTTTCGCTGAATAGTTGTACAAAGCTTAAGATCACGTTATTCACACAGTGGCTTTGAGAATGCATGCTGTTGCATACCGATTTCCAAATTGCTTGGACTTGAGAAACATATTGGAACCAGAAGGACTATTAAATATTTAGAACGTCTTACCCTCAAAAGCGGCTATTCAATGAAACTAAATTAGGCCTTGAGCCATCACAACAGGGTGCAATACAGCTATTTATTATCTCAAAGCATGCATATGCAGTTTAAAAATCTGGAGAATGACATGAAAATTAAGAATGAAATGGCTTACCTTCACTAAAGAATGGATCTTAGTGAAGGCACCGAATATTCAAACTACCTATGAGGTGACAGCTGAGATCAGTGAAATTTTTTTAACATTTCCATCGGTTTAGACTAAGGATATAAAACATCAACAATGAGAAATCGATCGAAATACCTTACTTGATGGAATAATTTTAAAGGCAATACAAGTGCAGGTTAGGACACCTCTAACCATTAGCACGATTCTTTGAATCTAATCCAAGCGATTAGGTCTTGAAACAACTGAAGAAAGCTCAATAGTGTTTAACTTTTATTTCAAATCAAGAGAAAATTCACTCTCAAAACAAATTACAGTTGATCTAAGTCGACTGAGGAAATCAGATGAAGTATATAGAAAACGATAAACATAGGAGCAAATAACAAATAAAGAGCAGTTCAGAGTTGGATAGGAACTCTAATCAAGAATTTAAACGGGATGCACTTTTCCGTGAAGATATATAGACACAGTCAATGACAATAGAAACGCCAAAGCTATCGGGCAAATTAGTCCTCTAATCGGCTTTTTAGTGACCTAAATCGTGATTAGCTACTAGCAAATCAAAGCCAGATTAAAAACTAGCCGCAAGGCAACTAACTCTGATTTGAAGTATGACCACAAAAGAAAATCATGACAACTGGCGTTAGACTCATCAGATAGAGTAGATTTGAAACTTTACAGCAAGTGTCTAGGCGTTGAAATGACCACCCAAAACTATGAATAAATAAGAAGCACTGAGGTATTTCGTTTCACCCGGAGAGAAGAATAAAAACAAGTACTGCCTCGAGGTAGATTGAGGTTATATCTAGAGAACAGAAAAGTAATGAAGAATAAATGCAAGCACGTCTAGAAGCAAAGGATTGCCATATCATCATCAGCAAGTGACGAACAAAATAACGTGGTCCACCAAAACAATTCGACATTAAAAAACCTTTCAATGCATAACAGCGATTATTGGCATTGTGTTTAGGATAATAAATCAAAACATTAATGTTATTTGGCAAAGATGCGTTTATTCATCGCAACAGAATATACAAATCGGCAAATCAAAGAAATCGACCACCTCGCAGAGCCAGAACCAAATGAAGGACGGATCCACCTTGTATTTTGTAGTCTTGGACGGTTTTTTCATCATTCATCTGTTTTCCGGAGAAAATAAGGCGTTGTTGCGGAGGAGGAATACCCTCCTTCTCTTCAATACGTTCTTTGATTCTCTCAATTCTGTCTGTTTGATCAATGTCGATTTCAATCTCTTTGCCAACCAAGGTCTTTACTTTGATAAGCATCGTGACTAAACCACAAAAATCTTGATAAAAGAAACAGTGGTATGAATTCACGATGAATACATATCTTCAGGACCATTGAACTAAGACATATACTGATATAGCAAACAACACCCAAAAATAGAATAAAGTTTTTGGATATAAATAAGTGGTAAACTTATATCGTGCACTTGTAGTTTGAGCAATCCTATAGAAGTTGATATACTGTGCTGGTATCGTGGCAAAAAATAATCCGAAAGGCAATATATGTACTACAATTTCAACAAATGCTAACCCAGGGATTGAGCCAAGGAGGGGGCTCGCCGCGGCAGATAAGTTACCTAAAAATGCCTTCCTGCAATTGGCAGAAATGCTTTGGAAAACTTAAGAATTGCAGCAAAAAAACTGAGGAATCTATTGTGATTTGTACCAAGTGTGAACAAAATATTTTTATTGCTTTACATTACTACCTTGAGATGGACCATCAAGATGAAAGTAAAGTAAAAAATGCTTGTTTGTGTTGAAAAATTATTTTTTCACTTACCGATCTTAGTTTTATTATGCGAATCCGCAATTTGCAATAAAGAATACATCCATTGCCGCCTTTTAACGTTACTGTAAAAGCCCGACTAATCATTACGGCACGTAATCCCATAAGTAGGCCTTATTGTATACTAGCTATGTTTACTCTTGGAAGCAGCTAATCAGGTCTTCATTTGCCATATTTAATTAGATTTCTTATTTATAATTATCCTCTTTATGACCTTCATCGTTCTGTGATGATGTACAATTATTTAGCTAGCATTTTCGTGCTTGTGGCGTTCGGCGAACGCTTCCATTTAGTGTTGAAGAATGTCTAAAAGCTACTTTGAGGACATTCATGTAATAGTTACCACTCTGGCTTCATTTATTCTTTTCAGATGGCCTTTGGACTTTATGCCTTAGTAGAAGCCAGCATTCTCATCCTCAACGCTATTTGTATTCTTCATGAACAGCGATTCCTTGCAAGGTGTATGTTTGCTATCTGCATGTTTATTACCTCACTTACAGATGGGTGGAGTTCAGATGCTCACCAATTCGGAAGCGACACTTCAACGAAATCTCGGATGATTACATTTATCACCTCGGTTCGGACTGTTATGCGAAGTAAGATCTTACTTAACGCTTACCAGTTTCCTTTTAGTCCCCCTCATTGGTGTAAATGCGCTTCTTATTGTGTTTAAACTGATCATGGGTTAGCATTTTCGATAATGATCTCTCGAGACATCGTCTTTGTAAACTACCTTTTCGCTTTCACGGAAATAAAATCTCAAACAGAACCGATTGGACTGCAACTCTAAATTGTCGAGATCGTATTTTGTCTGCCGTACATAGGCTGAATTAGCAGTTGAAATAGTCAATTGGAAAAATTTAATTAGTATACTTTCCGTCGAACTAAGGTAGCCTCAAGCGCATCAGCCCCTCACCCCCGAATTCTATATGACCCCCCTGCAAACGGTACTACCAAGTGACTAGCCACAATCGTTCCCGCCGCTACTCGATAATTTCGCCACTTTGGCCCCAGCAGTTCGACTGAATGACCCAAATTAGTTCGCATCATCCAACACTTCCGCTAAATGCAAAAAAAAATCGATTTGATCTTCCTGGGTCTATATTCCCAACTTTCTTTTAACCCGCAACAAATCGCATGGGCTCGCTTAACGTTTATTTGTAAAAACCAAATCAGAAAAAGACAAGGCGGAAATCTGCACGTGCATGGGAGTTGAGAGAGGGAGAATCAAAGAAAGGAGTTAACGATGTCGTCGTTGTTTGGGCACTTGGCCCCCACTACATGGCTAGAATGTAGGTGATTACGCAGTAGAAGTGATCGCTACTCGTTTGGCTTTAGTAGTGATGTATGCTGAGAGTTTTAGGATTTGCATTTTGTTGAACCAGAGTCAAAGGTATATTAGTAATAAAAAAAGATGCGCACGTTTGTACAGTTAACTTTTGTACAGAGCAGCTGTGTTGGGGGAAGACAGAGATGCTACTTGTGCACGGGGGTGAACAAATGAGTGCATATTAAGGTAACGAAAGAAAAAAGGATAAGTATTTGGTTTGAAGAGATTACATCGGTAGAACCGATAGAGTTACCACATTTGATCGAGTTCATTTCGCTCAATTATTGACGCCACTCTGCATGATACCGAACCAGCAACCGATAATAGCAGGGGAAGATCCGTTAAATGACACCTGGAAGCAAAGAGAAAAAGCATAACAAATGACGTAAGGTTTGCGGCTTTTAATAAGAAGGAGGATTTCTTTGAAAGAAGAGTAAACGCCGAAATCGGTCTTTCAGAGAGGAAGTTAACTGGATGAAAGACCCTCCAGCTATAAAATTTCCACTAAATTGAAGTTTCAACGCAAAACAGTCAATCTAAATTGCACAAGGCTCACTTGCAATGGAGAGAATAAACAGAAGAAAAGATTAAAAAGATCATCAAAAACATGAATCTCCCTTTATATCGATTAAGAAGGCTTTTTAAGCTAAAGAATGGAAAGTCAGTCACCAGAATTCAGTGATGAATCTTCAGACGTCGACAAGACGTGCTCTGCTATGAGCTCAAGTTTTTAGACTTTTTGCTACTAACGGGGTAGAATGGGAAGACTGAAAGCAACTAGTCAGTTGCCGATTAGCTGGTCTCAGTTTTATACTGACTAGAAGTTTCCTCGCGTTTGACAGTATTGAGTCGAAGTCACCTCAGTTCATTGGTTTGGACGACCCAAAGTATTTGAACTATGGTTTTTTCTAGTTCAACTAGTAAATGACCTAATTTTTCGTTAGTTTCAGATTCAAAGGAAGTATTTGATTTACCCAATGATATTAGCGATAGTTTCAGGATTATGCTTCAATATTTCAACAGCGTCAGGTCCTTCCTCAACAGAAGTGATTGAAGGAATAAGAAGATCGGCAAGAATACACCCAAGGCCGCAGATATTCTGCAGTCCTGACTCCAGATGCTGTAGGGCAAGAGATGAACAACCACCAGATCGATCGTATATCGTTTTAACAGTCTCCAATAGCTTCATAACAAGCGGTGCAGCTACCAAAGGTCGAATATCACTAGTTGGAGTTTCGGCGTATTCATCGTCAGTGGAAGAGTCGTAATTGGCAGTAGCTATGACCCTTTGATCCGTGGGCTCATAAGACCGACGGGTAGAAGTGTAGGGCAGAACGAAAAAGTTCAATGAAGTGGGACCTGCGGAAGGAGTGGATGAAGATATGGAATTGCTGCATCTCCTGCTGCTTCGACTTTGCCGTTGACCACCCGGTCCACCTCTTCCTGAACAACTTCGTAGGGTCAGCAACTAAAAGCGCATTAATAATTAGAGCCGAAATCGCATAAAGTACCAAATCTTTGAAGATGTCGTGTATTATTAGTCACTGACATAAGTCCGACTTCCACAAGCTAATAAAAATGCCTCAGAGCTGTGAAAAAGTGGCATTTTTAATAAAAAAAAGTCTAGCAATGTGAATAACCATCAGCAGTGGTTGTATGATGGTCTACAGAGGATAAGGCCAAATGAGAGATCCTCATCTAGAGTGGCACTAAATTACTCGATTTAGGTCACCTCTCGGTAAGAAAATCTTTGGAAAATTTTGCGGAAGAGAACAAGATGATAAGTAATTGTCTGAAAAAAATGAGTACCGAAAAAAACAGACTGATTATGCTATTAATTAATACAAATAGATAATAAGTGAGCCGAACCCAGATAGATAAAGGCAGAACGATATAGTTTCAATGTTTGAGATCTAGGCGTGAAACTGCGGATAATCACGATGCGGATGTCGGGTAGAGGCAAGAGCTGCAGCGTTTGAACAAAAGTTGGGTCTAACTCCGAGCAGTATCGACCCACGGATCATCCGACCTTTCTCGCTTCGGATTTGAATTATTAATACTAGAACAGAAAATACTAACCTCAACAGAATTAGCATCAGCGTTGATAAGGAGGGCAGTGCACCGATAAGAATTCCTTGGATTTTGTTGCGGAACACTGTGAACGGGAGCTCGCGTCCGAGAACTGGGTCGGAGGGATGGTGGAGGCCTGATACCGCGCCGATGAAGGGCTGGAGCAAAGCGGAGCCACGAAGTGAGGTCATCTACAAGTCGAGAACGGAATGTTGAGGGAGATTCTGTCGTAGCCTGGAGTGCAAGACCACTAGTATAGTGTTCCAGTACTGAAGCGCCGATAGGAGAGTGCAGAGTGATTTCTGAACAACCATTATTGGTCCCACCCAGACTACTCTGTGTTCCATCATCCGAAGACTCCATATCCGCATGACAGACGGTTCCCAATTCAACACTGTCGTCGTTTTCGAATGAGCTGTAGCGTTCCACCGAGGAACCATAGCGCACAGTCACGGTGGGAGTAATTTCAGCTTTGGCAGGATCAGAACTAGTTTTCCTATTGCTGTAGTAATGTTTTCCCAAAACTGCACCAGCAATACCTTCCCCAAGACACCAGCAGTTGTCCCATCGATCAACGTAGGTCCGTCTGTTGCAGAAGCAAATCAGCATTCATACCAGAAAGAATGGAAGCAGTGTTAAACTCGTTAAGCATACTCAATGAGGAGTGGAACTTCAGTAAGATCACGAGCTTCATTCGAGGGAGGAGAGATGGAGGCACTGAAACACGGAACACCGGTTGAGAGATTCGGTGTAAGAGGAGGGTAGATCGAATTGCCCGTAACATCTCCACTGTTTCCACCGACGACACTACCACCGCTAGCAATCACCTTGCGGTTTCTAGCAGTCATACCTACCGTCCACGCATGCTCTCGATGTTTAGAGGTTTGTGGATCAGGGTGCCTAGAAAAGAGCCGCATGACAAGCTCAGAATCAAAATTATGAAGGTATGAAATAGTGTTTGTGAGAGATGATGCCTCTCTATAAGTTTTGGAAGTATTTTCAGTGTTCTAGTCCTTTCCTAACCATTAACAGAGCATCTTATTTTAATGAATTCACGTATGCCTGAAACTGCCTTTTAGCCTTAATTTTTTGGATGAAAAGTAGTATCACCAGTTTCGTACATGAAATCAACTTCCGCAATCGGACATTTCACGCGCTGAACTTAAGCACTTGTCAATAGTAGTTCAGTGATAAAAAGTGGATGGAAATATTGAATTGCGCAAAAGCATAAGCGATATAAGTCAAAGGTGGATGAGTGATTCCCAAGACGCCCCAAAAAGTTGAACTAAGAAAGAGCTTCTTCTAGAGTAAAAAAAGAGAGTGATTTACTCATGTAGCACGAGTAAATGGGGAAGGCCTAGGGGCAAGGTCTACACATTTATTTCTAGGAGCAGAATCAGAGCGCTGCAGGAAAAGACTAATATTCACAAGTCAGTACTTAAAGAGGTGCGTATGACTGACAGTCATATGTGAGATTGTGGATACAGAGAGAAGATATTCATATCATGTGATATTCATTACCGATTGAAGGTAAAGTGGGAGTGGAATAGAACTAGTATTCACGCAAAATAGGCGGAGCTCCTCTATTAGGCTGTGAGTAAAACTATAATCTTACAATTAGCTAAACATAAGTAGCCGAAGAGAAATTAGCTCTAAGATTCTTGCGGCAAAAGTCACTATCAGAAACCTTGAATCAACGAGACTTAAACTTTAGACGCTTAGGTTGAAAAAGTTGCGAAGCCTAAGCGTCTGAAAGCTCGTCGCTGGCATCCAGAATGCTGCATTCCAGAGATCCGGTCTGATGCAAAAGGACTCAAAATGGAAGGATGGCATCTCAAAGTAGAAAATTCACTAATAATCTAAATTCATAGAAATGATTTACATCAATTAATGAAAAATGGATGTAATCCGCTGAAACCCAAACTGTGCGAAGTTATTTGCAATATAGGAGGAAGTAAACAGAAATTTGAGAAATAATAAGAACGAATATTAAGAAATAATGTTGAATGAAGGGTTGCTTCAACACATGCAAAGTCTATTTCTTCAATCAGAAGAAATAAAGCTGTCCCTAGATAGAGGCCTAAGGCAACCTTACTTAAGAAGAGACAGAGACAAAAAGGGCGATGGTACTTTAATTTTCTCTGCTTTGCTTATCTTCTAGCTACTTACGCCTCCAGATACGTAGTCAACAGAGGTTTCAATTAGTTGTCGTGTTTCTTCAAATGAAGGATGAACGAATGAATCTGTTAACGCAAAACTCATTTCAGAAGGAATCAAGTTAAACAAGGTGTGGTACCGTTAAAAGTATATCTTATGATAGTAGAAAGGGCCGATTTCCAGTAGTAGCTGCTCAGCATATCTGGTAGTGTAAAAACCACGAAAGTAATACCAAGAGAGAATAGGGAAACGCACATGGTAGACGCTGACGAAGGGTTATTGTGTTGCTGATTATGCTGTGTAAGCGATGTTTTAGTGGTGCTACTAGCAGAAGTGGCTGCTGCAGCAGCGGCAGCGAATTCGCGCGAGACGAGTGCTTGAGCGGCCACCTCAGCCAGACGACACTGCTCGTTGGTGAGACGTCCAGGTAGACAGATAGCCGAAGCACCAACAGGTGGGTGGCTGGGACTCGAGCCTGCACTGGCCGAATACTGCTGAAGAGTGTGCAGCATTGCAGCGCTGAGATCCTCCTGTGAGGCGATGCCCGAGTCGTAGATGTCCACCACACCACCGCGTTGGCCAAGCATCAGCGAGGCACTCAACTGGCTACTCGATTTGCGTCGGCCACTGCTACCACGTGGTCGCTGTAAAGACTGAAAGAGCGCGCAACGACTCATTATTCACCTACCCTTCATAATAGGCCCTCTCAAAAGCCTGAGATACGCTAAACTTCACGCATCCGCTCGGTTTAACAAGTACCCACGTCCCACCTCGCAGAGATAACTTCTCAGCTTTTGTGATTTAAGCGAGATTTCAGAGGAATGAAAAGAAAAAGAAAATCCGCAGTAAAATTTCGATTCAAAACTAAAAGAGTCTACACAAGGGTTAAACAAGACCCATGTTCGCGAGAAAGTCATGACAAAGAGAAACTATTATTTTGGATAAGTACAGTAAATTGAAACTGTGGCATTGGAACCCACCTGGCGTCGCTGGTGCTCCATTTCGAATGCATCAGCAAGGCCCATATCGGGCACATCTTCTACAGATTGGAGGAGGAAATTGGGGGACCTTAGGAAGTAGGAACTGAGATAGAGGAGAGCAAGGAGGCGATCCCGATGCTGTTGGTGTTGCAGACCGTTTCCACCAACGCCATCATAGATAACAGTGGTTGCTAGTGCTGTGCCACAGGTATTGAGAATAGAGTTTTGGGAGCAAGTATGATGGTTCATGTCACAACCGAATTGGATAAGCTGCTGAACTAGCAGGGGGTTGCTCATTCCGCTCTCATTTGCCGTTTCATAGGTAAACCCATCGCTCGGCTATAGCCAGAAACGAAGACAATGCAACATTACCATAAAGGTAGAGCGTATTTACGACTCGGAAAGAAGAGAAATTTACAGATTCACGAGAGCACATATCTGTAGTGATGATATGAGAATTTGACATTACTGTTGATATCCATCCACGATGTTGCATTAAGAGACCTGTTATTAACTGGGCCAAAAATCTACAAATCAGTCATATACTGTGAAAGTGTTTAAACTAAGATAACTGCGTCTTGCTACTATTACGAAGAATAACGAGAACTTACGGAGAGCGGTCTTTGGACATATTTCTCGAAATGAGAGAGCACAAACATCCTCGAACAAAAGAATTGGAGATTTGCTCATACTGAGATGGAAAAGGTGTAATATTGAGCGGATAACTCTGATAGGAGGCTGAATCACAGCCAGGAAGTCGTTTTAACCCAGTGGGTGAGTCAGATTGAGATGCGTGAGCAAGGGAAAGGCTAGACCAAATCGGTCGAGAGAGTCTGAGAATGCAAAGATCTCGGAAAATGCGCTGAAAATCCGCAAAAGCACGACTGATTGCACTGTTAATTCCATCGTTGGAGGCTAGAGAGATACCTGATACTCCGATGAGAAGTCGAACGATCGCTTCGGATAGGGTTTGAAAAGATGCACTAATTTGCAGGAAATGCTCAAAGAAAAGAATGTAAAATCTCTGAGATAGTTCTTCAGGCAAAGTTGATTTGAAATCACAGGTTGATGAATTGGTAACAGATTTAATGAGAGCGTGCGACCAATCGATATTCACAAGAGCACATATAGCTATGGTGACATCACCTGAAGCTTTTATTGACTTAGGAAATTAAGCAAAGTATACTATATTACATCATTGGACCAAAAATCGCTGGACGTAACTTCGGACTGTTTTCGCAAGTAACAAGCGGAACTTGATGTACGTGCACGCTTAGGTGACGGGTAATATAAAAATGTTAAGAGTAACTGGCGACTCGAACTAAAGCGAATAAATTTAAAAGAAATCAAAGCACCTGAGGTCATGCAGCTTGAAAGATGATTTCAGATTATTTTGAGGAGTCAAAGAGAAAGATCCAAAAGCTATATCAGCCAGAGTAGAACTTTTGCTTCCAATGCCGAAACATGGCAGTCGCCGATGATCCTAAGGCAACGGTGATTGGCGAAAATGCATACTTTGCCCGAGGAAGAATCATAAACTACAGTGTTATTCGGTTTCTTAATGACGATAAGTCGTAAAGCGTATTTGCGGAATAATTTGGAAATAAGACTGGAAAATAGATATACCGGAAAAAGATGTTACCCAGAACTGCAGCACCCCTCCGCATGATACCATTTGAGGAAATCGTCGATGTGATATTCTTCAGTATTTTTCTTCAAACTAAATGCCCGTCTCAAGAATGCGAAAGACATAGCTCGCCAATGTGATGCTTTGGGCTGTTGAGGAAATGTGAATGACCTTCGGACCGAAATAGGACAGCATCATAAGCTGATACGAAATCGGATGAAATAAATTATACAGAAACAAAATGAATAAATAAAAATCGAGCAAACTATTAAGAGAATCAACACAAAATATGTAAATGAACAGAGGAAAATTTTCCACACCAACAATATTGATTCATTTCCGTAACCAAATCGCTAAAAGTTATTTAACTAAAAGTAAAACAATTTTCTTTTTTCAGCAAATTTAAAAGCATTTTTAAGCCTTTTATAAGTATCTAACTGTTAACAGCAAAATATGTTGTTATCCTATATTGTTAAAGCTGGCGAGTGGCTTGTTATGGTTGCTTCGCTTATACCATCGTACTCATTAACTGAATCACTGGAATCAAATGGATGACTTTCAGTTCCTAACTCTGACTTCAGATAATGATAGTATAAGTATGTATGGTGAATACTGTGGACCGACTTTTTATATCCAGCCACAGTGTTCAGTTTGCGAGCTACCTTGTGTAAATCTGTTCTGTACGCCCTGTGTAAAACGTGGTCATTTGTATTTGTCTGACCGAAGATATGAGCCACGAAGGTGTTTTATTTCCTCTTTCATAATTTTTTTAGCTTTAAGGAGATATGCAATGAATTTAGGCAAAATAACATTAAGATATCATGTCTCTACAGCCAGTAATTCTTAAGCATTTGCTTAAGTGATTTTTAGAATACTGACCCAATATAAACAGAATCCAAGGGAGAATCACGATGTTGAGGTATATTTTTGAATTTTGATATTTTTCTTAGATTGCTGAAATCGAACAGGAAGTCGAGCTTGTTAAAGCAGATGTTTGCAAGTTGGAGGCCTCCATTGTCAAGAGTAACCCTGCGCAATAATTTATACGTTTTTTAGAGAAAGAAAAACTTGCTCAACAGCGGCGAGAAATGGAACGACTTGCCGTAACTAAAGCCGAAGTTATTCAAAAGGGAACCCGTCTCAGGGAACACAGTGCAAGTTTGGAGGTCGAAACTAAGTGCATATCGGTGCGATTTGTGAGGATCAATGAAGTCATACACGAGTTAAGGCGGAATAATATTCGAGAGCTCTTTCAGAAATATTTGCCAATCAAGGCTTCTGTAAGCACGACAATTTTTCTGGATTTATTTTACTGTAGTCGCCTTCAGGGGACTTAGACACAATAGCCGGTGCCAGATTAAATGTCGATTCTCGCAATGTGACCGGTTTGCCCTAATTGGCTGCTTATTATCTTTTCCTTAAATTAACTTTTACTTTTCATATACATCCTTTGTAGTTCCGGAGCCCACGATTTCAAGCCATGCCGCTCTGACTCTAATGATTGTAGCTCAACGAGCACTTACTCGAATTCTCAATGCCTGCATCCCCGTTGACACCAGACAGATTTTCAATTTGAACACATTTGAAGTGAATTCACCTACACGAGATAATATCACCCACGTCTATCGAGTCGTCTGTCAGCTCATCCAAGTACTAGCTGAAGTCAGCGCCCGTCAGCCATTCTCTTCAGAGTCATCAAAATACGCCGGTGTTGCTCGTGAAATGAAGGAGCGACCTCTCTTCGCTTTATACTATCTCGTAAAGGCTTTCAAACATGATACTTTCCAGTCTTGGTACGTCATTGTTCTGCTTCCTCTTATCCTCCTTACTTTTCTTCAATCCTGTATTTTCCTTTCGCAGGATTTTTTAGTTAACATACATATAATGCAACTTATGAGTTTCCCTTTTTTAGGGCTTTCGACTCGCCTTACGTGCTGCCCAGTACGGATGTATTTTCATCTATAGATTACGAGATGGCTCAATGCCCTAATCCCATAACAAAGACGTTGGACAGCAGCACTGCGATTAGGGTCCAACGAACCGTGGAAAAGAATCCTTATGTTTCGCTGTCGGTTAATTCTTACCGTAGAAAGGATGATTCCAGTTCAGATTTTGATGAGTGGGATATTATAAATGATTATGATATGTAATGTACAGAACTATTTCTGTTTTTTTTATATGTGACATCACTTGAAGTAACTTCTATGTTTCGACATATCACCAAAGTTTCTTTTTAATGATTATAGAGCAGTTTGGAAATCGAACGATAGTTGGCATATTTGCACTTTATCATGGAGAGTTGGATTATTGAACTGTCAAAACATTGACCATCTGATTTCTTATGTCCTGGTTTCTGTTTGGTTCGCCCATACATGAGGAGGGTACTTTCTAGCCATAAGCCATTTTCTTTTCGATTTCACCTCAGGAATTACTCTCGTGCGCCCATTTGTTATCCCTACTGATAACTTTGCTTGTGACCTTCCGTTTCTTATGTGCATCTTGCTGACGTTGACCATTCGAATTAAGCATTTCTCATTGCACATGCATGAGGTGTCAAACTGAGGGCTAGATAGTTTGAGTCCTATCTGCGAGCAGCTGCGAAAAAGGTGAACGTCGGTATCTTTGGTTATGCTGCCCTGATTTGGGGTTAAACCGATTGCGAATATTGTAGCTTCGGTGACTCTGTGAGGCGCGATTGGTAATATGGCAGTAGTTTACTAATCGGGTACCAAACAATTGATTAGCATTATTTTCTATGGGTCGTTGTCGTTGCAGAAGTCAATTAGAATATGGATCCGATGGCTCCTGTTACGTTGAAACAGACATAAGGGCATTATTATGTTTTTAGGCCTTTGAAGCTGAGGTAGAATTAGTTGTGGGTTCCATTAAACAAAAATCTCTATCATGCAGATCGAACAGGTCAACTAGCTCTTATAAATGGCTAGGGAGGGACCTAGTTTACGGTCCGTCGAAGCTGTAATAAATATGGTACCTGACAAGTCGAACCTGTTTCAAAAAATCGTGAAGATGAAGATAGACGTTTTTAAAATAACTCATTCATAAGAAGTGACTTGTGCGAGCCAAGCAGTTGATTTGGTGCGCCTGCCTGGCCATCAACCATATGCACTCCATATGCAGCGATATCTCAGCATATATCTACCATAAGTTGCTCTTTCGCTTATTTGCTTAAATCCAAGCAAAAGCACTTTCGCATTTTGATCTCTTCCCCACAAGAAAGCACACAAAATTAAGGCCTAAACTGCGCCTCTTCTTTGATAGACAAATCCTTGTGTATGCTCATTGGTGACCGGTATATAACTTAGTTAGTTCTTTTAAAGTTGTTTATGACTGAATCCTAGTACCGTTCTAGCATTAATATTAAATCGATCTTACCGACTAAATAGGCAATGGTAAGAAATGGTTATCTATTTTAGGAGCATATGCACAGTTGAATGAAAATGAACCTAGAATTTTGCTATTGATAAGGATTTTACGTGACGAATAAGAACGTTCTTTAGATAGTATCAGCCTTATGTCAGATTGAACACTTTCAATAGATCGAACAAGATTTAACAAGTTTAATAGAGACAGAAAATTATTATTTTATTACTTAAGTAACTTGTACTTTCTTTCTATCTAGACAAAATTAAACGGTTCTCCGGTTTTGCTATTTCCTTTCCCAGACCGCACTTTTTGATATTCGGCGAGGCATACTGGGTTATGGCTGCTCGTAAGGAGTATGTTCAAGTTTTTGGGCGTAAGGTAGTGCTTTTCAAGTTATTTATTCTATGGGTTGTTTAGAAAAATGCCACTGCCGTAGCATTGTGCAAGCACGGCAGTGGGAATATCCGGGTAAACGGACGACCTCTGGAGTTGGTCCAGCCGGCACCTATGCTTCCGAAGATCTTAGAACCAATCGCTCTCATCGGAAAGGATCGATTTAAAAACTTGGATATCCGTATCCGTGTTAAGGGTGGTGGTCGTGTGGCTCAAATCTATGCTATCCGTCAGGCTCTTGCTAAAGCTCTTGTTGCTTATCACCTAAAGTTCGTTGATGAGCACTCCCGCAAGACTCTCCGTGACACCTTTGTTGGGTTCGACAAGACCCTTATTGTAGCAGATCCTCGCCACTGCGAGCCTAAGAAGTTCGGTGGCCCCGGTGCCCGCGCTCGCTACCAGAAGTCCTACCGCTAAACTATCAATAAATGGATACTTCGCATGTCTATGGTACTATTCTTTATCTGGGCCTAGGTGCTTTATGATATGACACCGATATTTACTTACTCATAACTTCTGCTAACTTGGTTTGCTACTTATTCTTATTAGAAGTGAAGACCTTTAAATTTGGCTCATATTTTACATTGAACATTGCTGTACACGGGCTAATATGTTCGCGCTTTCAACTGTGTGGCCGTTGGTTCTGTCGGAAGTAGTAATTATATCGCGCAGTTCCGCGCTTAGAGCTTAAGTCTCTCCGGCATCGTTGGTTGCATTGTTTCCGGTATGTTTTGTTGTAGTAAACGGGTGGGTAGAGTTTTTGGCATCGGGCTCGGCAGTCGCATTTGATGTGAAATTTCCTAAATTTTTCTGTGTAGGGTGTCAAAGTGGATGGGTTACGTGGGGTAGTTCTTTATCATTTCATCATCAGTCGGTGTCGATACTTACGTTTACTGAGGCAGTATTTCTGGGCTATAAAGTCGATGCGAGGAATTTTACGTAGTCCTTCAAACTCGCGCCTGATGTCCAAGTGTAGTTTGAAGGCTGCAAATCCGGTAGCCTTACCAGTGCAGGCTAGGGTTATTTGAACGTCTGTAGGATATTGGGGTGCGTGTCAGGTCGCATTTGAGCCGATCTTTGTTACTCAAGACATTAAGTATGACCGTCTTAAGTGTTAAGCTTACCTGATTCCATGGCCGGAATGATTCCATAGTTAGCAACATTCAGTAGGGGATCAAACAGAAGTGTCTTGTTCAAAGAGGTCATGGAGATGTTATACGTTAGCTGCAATTGTAACATATTTCGAACTCAGCTATTTAAACGAAGACAATTAGGCTATCACGGTTGTAAGCCGTACGGGGAAGTCCTACAGTGCTTATGAGACGTTAGTGGAGGTTTTTCGATCTTTTAAATGTGAATGTCAGTATATTCAGGGTGCCATGGTATGTTATGACTTTAACTGACAAGGAGGGAATATCCTGATTTAATCAATTAAGGATTTCCAACCGAAAATACGTAGCCATGTGTGACGCATATCAGTATAGAACGCACCTTTTCGAGTCCGGCACGCCATTTTAACCGAATGATTTCGATTTGAGGCGGGAGAGGTTGGTGCACGCTGTGAAGGATTTTGTCGTAAACTTCTTGAAGAATATGTCCATTCAGTACGAGGAAGAGTTGCGGAGGTACTACGATAGCAATACAATTGTTTTTAATCAAGTTCTATTGACCACAATATGGCAGCAATAAATTCAATTGGAATAACTAACCGGTTATTAACTTAATTTTGCTGTCTAATAAAAAAAAGGACTAGAATAAAAGGTCGGTGGCTATTTGGGTATGGGGTTTTTTCATTTCTTATTCACTTTAGACCGCAGAATTTAAGGTCGTCTATGTTAAGACAATGCCTTATCTGTCGGCGTATTAATGCGAGATGAACTCGGCAACATTTGAAATGGAATAAAGACTCAGTCAGACATAACAAATCAGCGTCTCATTCAAGAAATCGGAGAAACCTACTATGTTGGATTATGTCTGGCCGTTGTCTGGGGCACTTCAGGCTAGCGTAGTCCTTTCCGTTGGAAGGTATTGATTCGATGATCCGAGCCACAAGCTTTCTGTCTGCCCAAAGGTTAAGTTGGCCCTCAACCGCAGCGGGAGAATCAAGCATTAAAAAACTTATGCATAACCAAGTTAAGCTAATGGGCATCTTTTCACTGGAGTCAATGCTGCTTTGTGAATATTTTTGACATTCTCTTAGTATATACACCTTGAATAAATTTTCTACCCGAGTTTGGCGTCGTTTTTGCCACTGATCTAATGCTTTATATATTAGATGGTGAATTCAATGTAGTTTACCCTGCATAACATTTGGTAAGGTCTTAAGCGATCTTAACTTACTCTTGTGCTTGGGAAATAAAGTGGTGACGCTAGTACTCGGCGCAATAACAAGGAGACGGGCGACTAGCTGTGCTAATACGGGTGCAACTGGCCGAGTATATGCGTATGCAGTCATCTGTGTCCGTTTTCATTGGTACTAGCCCTCCTCCAATTGGCTACGGTTTTAGCGGCCATTTTAGGTGCGTTTCTGATGGTCGCCCATTTCACTTTAGCTGCTTTATCGCTCTCTGCGCCAAAATTGATCATTGCAGTACTTAAATGCCTTGTATTGATCTCATTCAGAAATAAGGCGGCTCTAGGTTGTAGAGGAGAAAAAAGCTGCGTTCATATTTAGACACAACCGAGTCCTAGCCCTGAATATCGGGGGCTACCGATGTTGTTTACGCAACTTTTAGACCCAATGGCCCTTATTTAATTCGGCTAAATGCTTTCTACTGGCGAACTCAGGCCGGACGTATGTCTACTTACATAAATCAAGTAGCAGTGTTTATTATGACAACTGTAAAGGCTTCGGTGTCCACCAGCATTTGAGTAATCGAACAGATTTACTTCCTCTATTAAAATGACATCTTAGATAGAAAAGAACGCTTAGAGTACTTATAGCATTATTTAAAAACTCCCAGTTAACTACATGGTAAAGGCGCACAAGAAATGCGAGCAAAACTTAGGCTGCAACGTCGTAATACTCGCTTAACTTGGTGAATTTCAGTTGCCGAGAAAAACATGAATCCCAAACTAGGTCTATACCTAATGTTTTAGTTTTTTTGAGATGTAATAGAAAAATACTAGTAGTTTGTTTCTATAAGATGCTGATATAATTGCTGTCCCTAAACTTAATACAAACTGTGGAAAATTCGTTTGACTGATTCAATCCACTGGTTCAAAATTCATTTACTTATGGTAATTTAAAGAATAAATGCGAACAAAGAACATACGTGCTCTTACGTTTCTTGAAGAAGAAATGTGCACTCTAAGGTTCTCTTCTGAGCAGTGAGGGGAAGCAATATTCCCTACTATAAGGAGTTGTAGCTGCGCATATGTGTCATCCTAATGCTTAATACTTTACCGAAAGAGAACATTACGAAAAAATGATCACAGGTTCAAATAAAGGGGCGAAGAGTAAGTGTTGAAGGTGCCTCATTGAAAGTGAAAGTAAATGGAGATAGACCGAAGGAATATGCGGAAGAGGGATCTTCTAGATGAAGTTAGTGAAAGGAAACCTGACCTGAGATTCCTTTGATTTCCCTCACAGCCAGCCTTTCTGGAACACGAATACTATCAACTAAGAACTCATGAGGTTTCTGTTTGAGGTGATAAAATAATTCCTAATATTTACTGGAAGCTACCTTATAAAGGCAAGCCATTCTTGTAAATTTTCATTTTTGAAAATTAATAGGCATTAATAATACGCTGAGTTCACCGGCATATGGAAAGGCTGAAAAAATGTCTACCAAGTCAATTTTGAAATCGAAACTGACATGAAGTGGCGTTGACTAATACTCTATGGTTCAAGAAAATATTAATTTCGAATTCCGGGTAGTCTGAATGTACATAATGATAACGATAAGAGGACTCTTGAAGTATACAAGTCCTCTAAAATAAGAATTATATGGGTGGTGTTCGTTGTAGACCCTAAAGGTAAGACGGAAACGCTGTTAATAATGTTGAATATGTTCAAGAGGTACTTTAATCAAAAGTGATGCCATTTTTAAGCGTGACGTAAAATTCGAAAATTAACAATGGATTGAGAGTTAGACGTGAACATCAGCAATGCCCGCTATAACACAAAGACTGGCTTGGCGTTTGATTATTGCGTAAGTGGTCTAGTAATTGCACGCTTCTGTCAGGAATCAAAATCTATCAATGTGAAACGTTGGTACAGAGTTCGTTATTTCAATAACTTAGAAGCAAGTCATTTTTGGGATCAGATTTCGGGATTCAAAAGGACCAACACAAATTTACACGTCGACGGTTAGCACTACACATTTGGCATGTGGTGCCAGACATTTTCAATCCTGCCTGTTATTCGGAAGCTACGTAAAACCCAAGGCCCCACTTGCAATATACGCTGCGAAGCTTTGGTTTCTAGGAAAAGAGCATTACCATGGAACATGCAAATTTTTTATTTTTGTTAATGGCATCCTACTAATTATGGTGGAGAAAAGCTTCTTGATCGCAATTCAGCAACAGTCCCGGTATTTTGTTCTCTCCAATACAGTGTGTCGATGCATACAATCTCCGAAAACGCAGACGAATCAAATTTATGGTCTTGACCACAACTAGGATTTACTTTCATTCTGGTTTTGGGAGTCCTGTGACTCAAAGTCGCCGTAACCATTTCAGGCTTCCAGCGATCAGAGGAGAATTTGTTCGAAGAAGGATTTTGCTAGAATATGCCGTATTAAAACTAATAGAAAACGATCTTTAAGGCAGACTCCTTATAGCTGACATACTACAGTATTTAGTAAATCAAAGCACTTTTTGAACGATTTGTGTACCTTTAAACAAGGGCGAAATCTTTTAAGAGGCAGTTGACTTCTTTTGACTGCGCATGTATATTTAATTTAGACAACATAGAAGAACTGCAAACAGATCTCAAGAGTAGAAGCTGAAAAAATAAAACTTTATATCGGAATTTTACTTTGATTGAAGATTACGATGTTCAAGATGGACCCAGTGGCTCAATTCCTGTACGTGGCGCGCATCATCAGAAGATATTTAGATCAGAAGTTAAAACTTGAACATGTGATCCTATTCAGACGCATCATTAAACTCTTCCTTTGTGGTACTGGCATATAATGAGCATGATCACTGGGATGAACAGAAATGCAAAGGGCGCCTCCGAGGATGCTTTGACATGAACCTTAAAGAGAGCCCGCATGAAATGCCTGGAAAAGAAGCAGCTGAATTTCCATTGGCCGAATAGATGAATCAGTACCCAAGTATTGTTAATAGTAGTTATTATGGGCATTAGCGCTCACATACTAAACGTATGTGAGATAAAGTCATATCCTATTACGGCTCTGATCTCCTCGTCACGATACCTGGCAAAGCCTATATTTTTGATGCTAGAGCTAGTGCCATTCTACTTGAATTTAGTGATCAGACTATTTACTGAGCTGAGTATCCTTGCTATCTAACCCTCTATTTGGAGGGTAATGGTGCATGATATTTTCCGTTTTTAATGAGTTTGGAATTTTATTTTTGCACATTTTCATCAAACATTCCTTATCCAAGGCCAGGCCTTCTTTGTTGCTGATTTTAAATCAAAATCCTATCTCTGAAAAAGACTCGACTGCCACTTTAATAAATACAATGACGAAGACTTTGCAATGTTGCCCCAAAGACTGTTAAAGAGACAGCAGCATGAAGATGAGGTACCAAAAAACATTTAGTTAAAATAGCGGCTTGCATTCATTGTGCTAACATGAGAGTTACTAAATTGAAATTCCCTTAGCCAAGTCCTCATGGAATCTAAGACATTCCGTAATACCTTGAGGGGGCAAGAACTGAAGCTTAAGTCACGTTCGAATACAACATGAATGTCGAAACCCTAGGAATAATATCAAAACGATTTGGACGATTGCGGATACAAATGAAAATATGAATGAATTTAAGTGACATCTCCAAATGCGCCCATGCTATTTAACTTACAAAATATTGCTGCAAACTTGAAATGATTTGTATCGCCGGATACAAAGGAGTTCTATGGCAAATACTGCGAAACCGATGGCTGTCCAGATATCTTAATCGACCTTTATATATTCAAGAAGTATACTGACTTCATCCTCCGATCAGGAGTCAACTAATTAAGAAGCTGCACATTTTCAACCAAAAGGAGATGCCTAAAGAGGCATGATTGAGCACCATAAGTTGCACGATCCTTAAAGTTGTTATATTTTAGCGATTTAAGTTTAAATGAAAGAGACGGTGGCGAAATTTATTAATCACAAGGACAGTCCTATTGCTGTAAAATTTTGGAAATCGTAAAGAATATCAAGGGTTAGTTGATTTACATGATCGAGTTTAGGTTCCTGCAGTAGAGTAAGTTGGTTGTACCGCCATAAAATGCCTACACTCTCGGCCTCCATAATTAGTGCCTACTTAATATCGCACAAACCAGTGCAAAGTAATAATCAGTAAAGCTTGTTCTGAGGTCTCTTGCTGTCACTTTAACGGTAATCCTAGAGTCTAACAGAAACGACAGCTATAGCTAAGTGTCCGGACTTAAGGAAAAAAACCCTTGGTTTTATCTTCTCCTATTTTCATCCACTTATTTTAACTTGCAGATGAATCATAATTCAGAAAATGAAGATAACTTATTGATATATGAATGATTTCTTCCAGTACATCCCATATGGAAAGGAAACAAGAGTGCCAAAGAACAGCGTTCTGAAGAATGAAATAGTGATGAAAGCACAAGGTCTTATTTGGTTAGTACCTATATGAACATTTGACAATTCCAGCAAAGTTGTACCTTTGGCCAGATGGTCAAACCTACTCTCTACCTCCACGTGGTGACCGCTGGTAACCTCTAGGAATACCCAGAAAGCTGAAGAGACTGGGGGCCAGAGAGGACTAATAAATCACCGGACGTACAAATTCATTATTATGCCAACGGAAATACAGTCAGAGTCCACGAACAGCCCCTTAAAAACGACACGACATACTACCTGGATCCATTTTTTGAAGCACGGATTATGGAACGTGCGCGGCTGTAGCAATGATTGGAAACTCCGCCAGATAGCTGAAGAGACTTCTAGTAGAGTGAAAGCTCTAGACCAAATAATCGGGGTCGCCTTTTTGGTCAAAAAGAACATAGAAGCTGTATGTAACCTTGTCTCCAACAGACTTGCAACGCTGACACTCCAAATTGGAGGAGTCAAAGTTGGACTGATGGCATGCTATGCTCCGACCGAGTGTACGGAGTACGCAATGGTTAAAGAATCCGTCTACAAACTTGTGGCTAAAACCTACGAGCAACTCCTTTCCAACTGCACACAAATAATTATCCTTGATGATTTCAATTGCAGATTGGGATCTGATGCCCGTAACATTGGTGCCAAACTAATCGGTCCCTTTACTGATCAAGAAGACACTACAGAAAACGTTCTAAGGCTGCTAGGACTATGCCAAGAATACAAACTACACGTAATGAATACTTTCTTTCGGAAGCCGACAACTCGAAGATTGACCTGGTACCACCCTACAGGGAAAGGTGCTACTCTTGACTTTGTTCTGATGAGGAGATCAAATCTATTCCTAATAAGTGATGTACCAACTTCTAGAAAGGCAGGCGCAAACTCAGATCACTGCTTACTAACAGTAATCCTCAATCTCAAATCACATCTCAGAAAAAGCTTAGGAAACAGTAAGAATAGGACTCTGAAGGAGGACATAAATAGTCAACAATAACGATGGCAACTGCCTAAAGGCATAGAACAAATAAGAAAATCGAAGGAAACATACCAGGAACATCTCAAAAAGGAACTACCTCAGGACCCTTTGACTACTACATACGAAGATATCTTGAAATCTATGGAAAATGCAGCTGCCAAAATAACAAGGCAAAAAAAATGAACGAAAGAAAATCGGATGGTATCCAGCTATCTGCGAGAAAGAAGATAGAGGACTTCTGCTACAAAAGCAAGTGAGAGCAAATTGGCTCTCAAATCTATCCATCTCAGGAAACATTTATGAGGTACAAAGAGCAGAGAAACAAGGTGAACAACCTGATACGAAACTGGAAAAAAGCATATCAAGAAGAGAGATAAACCAACTTTCCTGTGCAGCTCGCAGAGAAACAACCTCGTAAAGCCTTCGTGTTGCTGAAGGACATAATGAAGGAAAACTACTCATGGAACACACAAACTGGAAGGACACTAGTTAAACCAAAAGATCTGGTCGCACACTACCGGGAACTGTTTAAGGAAAGAACCACTGAGGAAATCAAAAACTATGCTCATCTACCAAGAGACTCCTCTATTTCGATGGAGGAGATCGAGATAGCTAAAAATAGATTAAAACTACACAAAAGTCCCGGCGAAAATGGAGTTAGATCCGAACTACTAAAATGGGACAACCAGTGTCTAAGGGTGGCCAGAAAGACATATTAGGAACTGTCACTCTTCGGTCGAAATCAAGGAAAGAGAGAAACAACCAAACTGAATTAGGAAAGTAGAAAAGCTGAACACGAATGAGAAAAATGGTGGAGTTGAAGATAGGAAGCAACGAAAAGTCCCTCAGGCAGGATGAAATACACATCTGCTCCATCACGGCTGGGAAGAACTCTATCCCAGGTACTCCTCGAGATGCAGTAGGAGAAATGAATGCCATCGCGCCACACAACCAAGCCGAAATGAGACCATGCGGGTTGATAAACTCAACCAACTGCTCTGTCATAATGTGTAACTTATTGTATTTCTGTTGGACCCCCAATAAGTCCTTGGGACTTGTCCTAAAGGGTGAGGAGGAATAAAAAAACCTTTGGCCAGTAGCCTGGTTATCAGTCATATCTTTGTAATTATCATCAATTTCTGCTCATGCAGACGTCGCAGAATTATCGTCCAACTCGCAAACTCAGTGTCTGTTTAACTGACGGTTGGATGGTTCAAAGCCTTCATCAGCTATCAAGTTGTAGTCCCAGTCAGGGCCCTCATTTGCCGCCAGATCTCTATAGACTGGGAACTGTGGTAATCGTGGGTTTTTGCTGCTACGTTTGTATCGAGGAGCGTAGTTCAGGCTAGCCAAGATGTGCGAATTGTTAGAGGCGATTGGGGCTACTGGTTTGCTCTTGTGCTTATCACGCAGCTAATTTCGTAAATAAATCCCAATTGTGACCCTCTTATTGAGTCCAATGTTGGACATTTACCATTTTAAAGGTGTGTAAGCTGTTGCCGTAAGTCATCGCGTTATACAAATATTTTTCTCGATTCTCGCTTTTTATCAAACTTTCAATCCATTTGATTTATGATACTATCAAGGGAGGAAGAATTGCGTTTCTTAACTCCTCAAAAATATAAGCGCTGGTTCAATAATGTTCACCTATTCGAATATTTCCTTATAGAAGGGCCATTCTCAAGTGTTTAGATTTTTACTGAAACTTAAATTTTCGCGTGAAATTTGTCCTTATGACTGTAGAAACTAGAGGGCTTATTAATAACCTATAAGGGCAGGTAATTGAACCTCTTAAGCAATGACATTAATGAAAAATGGAAAGTTACCATTTAATGAAAAGTGCGATAGAGTTACAAAGGATTCATGCAGAGTTGCAGAAGAATAGGATTCAGAAGAAGACCAGTTAATAGAAATATGAAGTTTCGCTGATGTTACTCTCTTTCTTCTCTCGATGAGGAAAAAAATAGACGGTTAGGGGTGAAATTAGGTCTTCGATATACTCAGTTTTGCATTCCATACAATAGTTCAAATGAAATTACACCATCCTAGGTCAAGATAGAGGCCAAACTTGTTCACGAATTTTCACTCCTTCAGCCATACCGTAATTTTTCCTTCTGTAATCATATAAACCAATAAAATTTTGGCAGACACGTGATTTAATCCTCCTAACTTTGAATGTTTTTTTTAATGCTACATAAAAATAGCAGTAAAAGATTTCACACCAGCTTTTAACGGCTTCAAAAGTTGAAGTGTTTTCGTTATAAAAAATTAATGTTCAACTTTTGATAGGCCGGAAATCCTTGTGATCAACGATTTTTTTTCTGAAATGGCATTTCACTGAAGACGATTGGAATGACCAGCCACTTTATTCCGCTTTGTCCATGGAAGGAACAATACCCAGGGTCTCCACTTTCAGTTCACTTGCATTGATGCGGAGATTGTGCAAGCCATGACTTGCTCTTTTTACTGAATTCATCGGTAGTTTATGTTCAAAACTCAAAGTTATATAACTCATCGTAAAAAATTCGCTTTCATTGGCAGTATCTAAAAACAGTCTCTCGATTACTTATTATAAATTAATAAATGATACCCGAAGTAAAATCCAGGTTAACTTTTAAAGAGAAAGGCCCATACAATTTGCTTTAATGTTGGCTTACAGGACCTGCTTTGAAGTTGAGTTACGTCCAACATGCTTTACTGTTTAAATCAGCCCCTAGGGCATCCAGTCACTCCACTGTGAAAAATACATGACCGCATCCTATTCCAGGCCACTGTACTTGTGTTCAAGATTAGACTATACCATCATACATGCATCGTGACCCTACACAGATGTGCCCTTTGACTCCCACCTAGGACAGATCGACTAATACATTGCCTTAGCTATAAGCACTTGGAAGAACATTTGCTTAGGCTGGCAACTTGGAAGTCAATCTGAGCTGGGTTGCATTTTGGCACGCTTAAGAATGAGCCAGATTCCAGTAATAATGTGAATTTTTTAAGTATGTTTTTTTATTTATTTTATCAAATTTCTTCAAACTGATTTAACTATCGGTCACCAGGTAGTGTCTGCATTATTACAACGCGACTCAGTTAATCCAGGTTTCTGTATGCTGTGTCAGTGAACGCAGCAAGACATTTAGTCCCTGAAAAAAAAACCCTCAACAGGTTTCTGCACTACGTGAGCAGATGCATTCTTCATTCCTGCATTAAATTGGATTGAGGGAGGCAACAATTTGCACGAAGACTCATGCTTATCAAACTAATTATTTACCAAAAAAGGCTATGAATTAAACCTCATTCCCTCTGGGGCTTGAGAGAGGCTAAAAGGCGGTCTAACTGTCCGTCGAAATGATTTGCACTACCCTAATTTAATTATTTAAATAAAATGTTGGTATTAAAGAAGTCACGTAATCGTCGTACCAAAGCCATACCGGCATTTCCAATGCGAAGATTTAAAATTCTTAATAATGATTCCTTGGCGTTTTGAGATGTTAACTTATGTGCTTCACTTTGACTTTTCGGTCTCTAGGTGGTATTTAACCCCTTCTTGCCCTATTTCCTTTTAATATCCATTTGTCATCTACTGACACGTCATGCTGACGAACCAATGTTTTATGCTCAGGGTAGAATCTAGAACTAGAATCAAGCAACCTAAAGGCATGAAGTGTTTAATGTGATCGAGCTAAATTTTGTATTTAGGAAGCCCGCTAGAAAGTAAAATTTTATAATCCTTAAGGTATCAATTGTAGTACCAGAAGAAATCTAGGACAGGTATCATCTGTTATAATACAAGGTCATCTGCAACTCATATGAGGCACAAGTGTATAGCTACCCACCTAATTATCTACTTTCCAGTGACTCAAATGAAGCATTGTTTTCGAACAACTTCTGAGCCAGCCATGCTGAACTGAGTTCAGCATTGTTTTAGAAACCCGACCGTAGACTGAGCTGCAAAGTTTTGGGAAGAGCAAATGAGTCATGACTTTTGCGATCATCAAGGAAATTTTATTTATTTATTTATTTATTTTCTCCCCACCCAAGTTCAACAGAAGTACAAATAACTTGTACAACAAGGAGGCACAGCAGTTAACAATGTTGACGTCTTCATCTGTCTGGTCCTTCTCTGGCATAGCTTCCTCGTCCAGGTAGCATTCCAGCTTATTATAGGCAACCCGTCCATCCTTGTCCATCTTCATAACTCCTCCAGAAATCTTTCCACATTCTGGCGGAGATTCCCTTCATTGCTACATGCACATGCATTCCACAGTCCAGTTTGAGACCATGAATCCGGTTATTTACGTCGTGCCTCTTTAACCAAGCTGTAAGAAGTTTTACTTCTGCTGGCATAATCTAATTTTATACGTCAGGAGAGTGATTAGTCCTAACCGGCCATCAAGGGAATAATTATTCTTAAGCCATAGTGATAGTACCCAAATATGAGGTAATTCTACTTGTAAGAGCTTTGGAACTGATATAAATTTTCATTTGTAATTTAAAGGGGAATATTTGTAAAAATCGGGGGTTGACATTCTTGAATTTTATCATGAGTGTTCACCATTTCAATCTACAATTTATTAGTGGCAGTTTGCTGGGCATTTTAAGAAAAGATCTTCTCCTCTACGTAAGCTTAGAACAGTGCCCCACTTATTTAAACTTATCGATCTCAGAAAACGATTCCCCACCTGTACGAGGGGTACAAATTCAGGACCAAATTCAAAAACTGTTTAGTTTTATTGGGCAGCACGAAAAGTTCATAGGCTGCAAAAGTCAAAAACCCATCCTTGAGATGTTGACACTGAAATGTGTAACATTTCTCCTGATCATTGCTTGAAAGCGCAGCTGATGACCTGTATTTCAAGTTCGCTCACGTTGGACAAGTAAAATTATTGTTGCACGGATTCAACAGTGCCAATGGCCCACTCTTTGACTGTATGTCCACAAATCATGTACATATCGTGTGAGTTAGGTTTCTGCAGCTACCATGAGGCTTTTATTGAGAGCAGCACCTGGTGAAGGAGCTGGTTTAGATAGCTCCCAGACCGTTATCTTCTGCTAACGGTGGGCAACATTACAAAGACAATTGGACCCAAATCTATCAGATCATAAGACACTGAAATAGTATCGAATGTCTTTTCCACTAGTTAGAACTGTTAGGAGTCAGGATATTTAAAACTGGTGGATAATTTTGGGAGTGAATTGTTGTCTTTACTTTATGGGACCTCTTGTATGAAATAAGTTTAAAAGGCACTGGTGACTGACTGTCCTTTTCGTGGTTTTCACCTTTGCTGGACGATCAAACCCTCATCCCAGAAATATGCCAATATGTTCTATTCAAGCAGTAAGTAGATCCATTTAACGAATGTCCAAATGGGGATAATTAACAATTTTTCGAATTAATTCAGATTAATTTGGTGATCCATTTATTTGATAAGTCTAAGCTACTTGAGCAAGAATGTGTAACTTTAGTTGCTATTTGGAATTTCTGCATCTACATTCTTAAATTAGATTCGACCTCTTAGAAATCAAGTTCGGAGGTTTTTTGAGCTTAACCCCGGACGACATTAGAGCCATTGGATAGCATGTGGAAGTAATATAACAGATACACAACCGATGAAAAATCGAGTAGCTCTCTACCTAAACTTATAACGTTAATTTTAATCTTAACATTCTCACCTTCCTATGGCAGCAAGTCAGTATCCTAATAATTAGGGGACTCGCAGCAATTGCTGCATTTCGATATGTCCCACAAACTATGGGACCATCGATTGGCGTCAGTTCCACCAGGAGGGAAATTGTAGTGAGAAGTCTTCAATTCAAGCGCTTGACTATTTTGGTCGAACGCTGTAGAGACAGAGTTCCGTCTAGCACCTTTAAATCACGTTTATAAGAGTTAGCCTATTTCATTTTTTAGAGCATAATCATGTCGTCTCGTAATTAGGATAAAAACGACATCCTAGAGATACATTATCACTACCGCTCTGGTCACCTTCAGTGCATTTCATGGCCTTGACTTAAAAAAACTCCAGGTCCATTCTTAAAATTCGCCCCATGCCAAAAGAAGTGAGGTGGTCAACGTCAGCAATAAAAGTCGTTGAACAAAAGAGGCCTCGTTGACGAAAAGAATGGAACTGGTCGGATTAACTAGGAGGGTCGCTTAACGAGACGGCCTTTCTTCCATTAACTGGCTCATTTCCAAAAACCATCCACTTTATGCATTGCCATAAAGGTAGGACAATTTTTAGACCTATTTTTCAATAATCAAAAATTAATTATACAAGAAAAGGATTCAACAGCTATCGTGAGATCAGCCTTCAGAATCCCACGACTTCAATTGGTCGAAATGTAGTTTTTCCAGGAGTCATAATAGGAAAAGAAACTTGTAACGATTCATCCATTTTACTCCGTGAAAGTGGAGCAGTCTGCTATGAAAGCACACAATTTAAAACTCAAGTGGGAAAAACCTCTCAGATCCCATACCTAGTTTCAATTCAGAAGGCTGAATATAAGTGCTAAAAATAACAGGAATAACTCGAAACAGCAGCGCCTGGTTTTGCATCAGGTCTAATCCAAGTAGGGGATCAATTAGACCCGAGCAAATAAAAAGGATTCCTCGTTGTAGGAAATCCTTGGATTGGCGAGAGGTAAGTTGACTCAGTCATACTTCAAAAGACGTGATGTTAGAACTTCCTCTTGCCAGAGAGGGATAAGCAAGTAGATAGTAGTAAACAATTACCACAAAAACTTATTGTTTCCTAAGTTTCCGATCTGCAGTAAATCTTTATTAACTAAATAACTCATTAGAATTGAGCCTTTTAAGGCACAATTTGATGGCGCATCATGGCACTTTCCTCTGAGGTTGTTAATACTCGAATTCGCTCACGTCTATTCTTTTATCTTCTGCATTGCTCTGGGTTACACAGGCCATTGCGTGAGCTTGGAGGTGTACCTTATGCGTGGCTTCCCGGAACAACTTCTCTTAAGATTAGCATTCATGGTCGCACTAAGCAGACAGTTTCTTCAAGGTCCATGAAGCAACGAGTACAAGGAAGTGTCATCCATTTATTTAACCGAAACCTGTGATGATCCTATGTAAATAGGGTATTTATTTTAATTGAACGAATTTAATTAAAACCAAGGGCGTAAGCCATGGGGTAATTGTGAAGCAGTAGTGTCTGCACAGCGATTGAAATAGAACTTTTTGGGGACTGGGTATCTATAGAAATGGCTGATAAACTAACACTAATTTCATAAGGTGCCAAAACGATTAATGTAGAAAACGTGGAGTAATTATCCAAACACGTAAGATTCACGTTTGAAGCGTGATTTTCACTTCAAAGTAGAGGTTTCTTTCTCAGATATTACTCTGAGTTCCATTGATAAACAAATGTCATAACAATCACCGGCTCCAGTGCAGCCGTCAAAGTCAAACTGTGATGGACTAACTGGAGATATCTGTCGTCGTTAGATCTTTTCTGCTAGAGTTAGAGTCCATGGCCTCTACAATTAAAAGGAGAGTTGAGATTTTCAGCTCCAGTTGAATTATACTCGGTTGTTCTGAGATAGCCGACGTAGAATCATCCAATTTGTCAAACTTGCCATGCACCACCATTGACAGCCTAAATGTACCCAGTGGAGAGGAGAATGATTTCTGATATAATCTGGGTTGTTTCTCGTTGCTTTGTCTGGAGCACTGGTAGATACACCGCTCGACATTTATGACAATATGGAATAACTTTACTCAAGCTCAAGGTCACCCTATCGAAATGGTGAATCAATTTTTCATGGTACGGATTCTGTGTGTTCCATTTTAACACTGTATTCAATTTACCTTCAGTCAGTTACAGTAAGTCGACTTAAGCTGTACTGTCAATGAACTTCATTTTTCAGGTCTACATGGTTGTTTATATTGTCCATTTTCTCTCCACAGCGAATAAAAGACGTGAAGTTCGAATACAATTTGCCTACCCAGATCTTCATATACTTCTACTTGGCACCCATCTTTGCAACAGCAGGATACCTCCATAACCGCATTATCTTTACTGGTTATCACCAAACCTATTCCTAGCGATTAACATTGCTTCATGTTCTGGACGCCAAGAGTATTTTTCTACAATCAAAAGTATACAACCATTTATTAATTTTAGCAGATTCGGTAACTTAAACAAAAATTATTGCTATAGCTTATGGTAAATGAGCAGCTCTTCCAAAGTAGTACTGTATTTAACCCAGAAAATTGTCCTCTGTGGACTTTGGACATGATAAGAAAGATTTTAGAGAACTAGAGTTTAAAGTTCAATCAATTCATTAATATTTGATGTGAGCAAGATGGAGAGGCATAGAGAAGGAGGAATCAAATTCACGTATTCACGCAGAATTCATTCATGAGAAAGGGCTCGTTTAGGCTTCTCTGTCTGCACTCCACACGCTTTGATATAATGCGAGGGAAGAGTTCTCTATCAACTTAATTTTGAATTCGGACTGTTTTGCAGGCACCGGGCACTGCAATCACAAGTACTTTTAAACAGGATGAAGACATGGCATGGATTGAAAAAGAGCGAGAGATGATTTACATTTAAGGAAAATGCTAGTTTTTGGAACATGGGGAATACCAATAGACGTTTTGTCAAATGAGGGCCAGTTCCTTTTATTAAAATGACTTTAGAACGTGAGATTTTAGTGGAAATTCCTGCAATTGAGATAAAGAGTTAACAGTGAGTAGGAGGGCCAGAATTAAAACCGTTTTTATTCACTCTCTATATGTCAGTGTAGTTATATCGGTTGCGACGCGGATCAAGTGACAAACATGAGCGCATTTGGAGTGATACGGGATCAGGGTCGATTCCGAGCACATTACTACCATGATGACTTTCACCACATTCTACTGGGCTGCTCCCGAACCCCATAATTTTAAATCAATTAAACTCGAAAAGTAGTGTCATTGAAAACTAAAATTTCAAATTTGACTTGTTTAAAGGTTGCATTAGCCAAGAGAAGCGGTGTTTTAATTCAATCCTGACTCTATAGCTTGGTAGATCTCACTATTATTTATTGACTCTCAATTCCTCAATTTCTACCAATAAAAGTGGACGAGCCTAACATCCAAGAGAGGAGAAAAGACAGGTGGACAACATTCATGTTATACCTAAAATCTTGCTAAGCAATAGACTGAATGTGCTGGAATCAATTACTAAGAAAAGTTGGTGGTGCCTTGCTTTAAAAATTCCTGGCCCTTGTAAACCTTGAAACAACTTTTCATTTAATATAAGAAGGGTCTCATTCTTTTCGAGATGTTTCGCGTGGATCTGCTAATTTTCAGACTGCAGGCAAAAGTTTTACAGTGATCAGTTCTTGGCAGACAACTTCACATTTGGGCCGACCTTTCAGAGTTTTCCAATGCGAGCCAGTTCAACTTTTGTGTAAATTTTCCTATTTCTGACGCTAACCTCAAAGGATTCATCCTAAAAGAAATCCATCATATCTTTAGAGCCGCGTAACTAACCACCATTGAGGACAACTAGTCCAATGAATGAGTATTATGTACTTGAAACCATTCTACTCGAGTATTTGGATGCGATTCCTTTTCGAGACTCAGGAATCACAATTACAGAATGTTGCTCCTATTGAAATTGTTCTTGCACGCCTTTGGCCACTTCTCGATGCCTAGCTAATTAGGATTCCAGTGAATTTCAACCAGTCGTTGCGCCCATTCCTTGCTCCAGTTAGCAGTCTTCCACGCGACGTGAAACCTACAAAAATTTTAGAATTAGAGAACGCGGTTATATATTGAAATGGAGGCGATTCAACCTGGCTAGCATCGGTATGGCTTAACCTACGGTCATTAAATATTTAATAGGATTGAAGTTCGATATTATTGTTGTTCAGGTCGCCGGATACCAATATCACACTATTATCTTATATTACGCAGCTTTCTGCGAAGTGACTGTTTCTTCATAGCGGAATCTTTGGCTTGAAATGTCAGGTGACCAAGAGGGTCGCGATTCGTTGTCGCCTCACATGTGAACAGCACGTGTGCACCAAGTTACCCAGTGCGCCAGGAAGGTAGCACTACTATTTCAACCAGCATCAGAATCGTACGTTTGCTTTCTTATCCCGATCCTACTTGAACACACACAATAATGAGCAGATTTTAACTTTGGCATGTCTACTTTACCCCTTTGAGCTTTTCTTCCCATATTCACTTACTTTTCTACACTTACGACAGGATGATCAGTTTCATCGAAGGACTTTTAACATGAAGATCTTCCATCGGATAAGTGAATATCTGAATACCAAGGCGATGCCATATTAATCTGGTGCTAGCCCAGAAATCACTGCCATAGTGGACCGTAGACATAATTAAGGAGTCGCACGGAGAGCGGCTGTCACATTACGCCTAGTAAAGTCCGCAGTCACTGCTGCGAAGCAATGCAAATTCCGATGTCACAAACTTTCACGCTTTCTGATATAAATGTAATTTTTAAGCAACTCTAGGTGGGGTACACTTGATAAAATTCAGCAGCCATGTCGTCTCTACGACAATTTTATTCTTCATCTCGAATAAAACTAGCTTAGGATCAATCAAACCTTCACTCTATGTGAACCAGTAGAGCATGTCCTCACTACTTCACATGCCTATAAACCTGGACAACGTTCCCAGGGTTATAGGCTCTCTGCAAGCTTCAAATTAGGTGAGGGTGCATTTCATCAGCTTTGCAAACTGACAGACTACTAATTAAATGAGGTCCAAAACCGCCTTAGCTCATGTCTAATATCCAATTTCCTATTTCTAACTGCCAGAGCACACTTCCAGTCCTTAACCGGAATAAATATGACTAGCTTGTGCCACGTACTACCACTCAGAGGCACCGAGCGGGCTAGATCTCAACGTCGCGACTTGATCTAGAAAGATTTTTTTCAAAAGATGTTGCATGCACTTCAGTTTTGCACCTTGGAGATAATGAGGACAACTGATTTGATCTTCCTGCATATTCGCGGGACCGCCATTGACGGTTGAACAAAAAAAATGGTCAAATGCGTTTGTCAGTGCGCGTTTTTAAAAGGTGCAATATTAAAATCTTTATAAATATTTATTCATGAAAATGCTTAGTAGACATAATTTCATGCTTACTAGTGATTCATTTTCAAAATATATTATTTAGATTTGAATGAATGTTCAGTATTAACATGAAAGGATTGTTAACGGACGCAGTATTTTAAATGAAATTAAGAGCGCAAATTCGAGAATATCATGCAGATTTACATTTATATAATTGGGGATCTTGAAGTTACTGAACCCAAAAGAACTGCTCTTAATACATGAAGCCAAATGGACCAATCAGAAGCGGTATTTCCGCTTTAGAGCCCGGTTATGACTGTTGGGCTTAGCTAATCCTCGGCGTGAACGCAAACACACACAATGTGTCGTATAAATGAGCGCTCGACAAACGTAGATTTCCTAAAAGTGGTATTTGTTCATTTTTTTCTATTGCTGGGAGTAAAATGCACCGGAGCAATACGCTCAAGCGCCGTTCAGAAAAAGCCAGGCTGCGCAAATACAGTGAAATTCTCCTCCCCAAGAAGGTATCGCAATCCTTTACTCGGTCCCATCATGAACACCCTGCTTTTGAGCTGGATCGGGATGCGCATGCCATGCAGGGTAGGTTCGACGAGGACTCTCTACTCTACTCACCACGGACTATAAATGCCACTCTCCCAGAGGAGAGAGACAGTTCAAGTTCGAATCGTCAGCAAACTAGCCAAGAGCGTACATCTGTTAGTGTATCAAGACCATGGCAAAAAGTGAGAAACGCCATTATGCTTACGTCGACTGCTCTCGCTTTCGGTCGAAAAGAACGAGACAACGCCAAAAACAATGACGCCTTCTTGGATTACTTTTCTACTTTCAAACATCCTACTCAAAATTCATACTACGAACAACAGAATAGCACTCCCCGAAGTGATGCGCCCAAACCAAAAACTCCGGTTGAAAATCTTTTTTATTTTGAAGAATTTAATAAACTATCAGACTCTGAACCGATTCCACCGAAAGCCGACACCCCGAAAAACCTTTTTTTCCCGCCCCCTATCTCAACTCGATCTCCACCTTCTTGTGGGGCTTGCGATGAGGAATTAGAGAATCAAACAGCAACCATTAAGCCCCTCCACATTCATCAAACTGCAGCGACATATAATTTCCCCGGTTCTATCGAAAGCGTTCCAATTGAGTTGGAAGAATGGGGTGGTTTAGAAAAGGAAGGTCTATCCAATCCAGGAATTTCACGTTCCACTCTCAAAAAACGCTGGTACTGTCACGTTCGATTTCTCAAGACTTGTCTTCCCAAAAGAGCTCGCTTCCCAAAATCCGCCGACAATAGTTACGTAAGTCCGTCCGAAGATTTGAATTTCTTCAGTCGCCTCAGAAGCACTCATTTTATTTGCAACCCCCAAGGAACCTTTATGTTTATTTGGCTGGGAATCGTAGCATTAGCTACGATTTACAATCTCTGGACGGCAATTCTTCGGCAAGCGTTTCATGAGGTCCAGAAAGGAAGGACAGCACTTTGGATTAGTTTAGATGGTTTAGCAGATCTAATTTATCTCGCCGATATTATGGTTCAGTTTCGAACTAGTTACTTGGAAAAGGGTCTGGTTGTGAAAGATGCACGGAAGATAGCTACACGATACCTTTGGTCTCGAAAATTCGCTTTTGATAGTCTTGCACTTCTGCCCTTCGACCTCCTTCAGCCAGTGATAGGAATCCAACCCCTTCTGAGATTTCCACGCTTCTTGAAATGCTTTCGCGCTTGGCATTGGAAGACCATGGTGGAGAATCGAACCACGTTCCCCAATTCCTGGCGAGTTTTGACATTGACTCATATCCTATTCCTTGGATGTCACTGGTTTGCCTCAATTTACTATATCTTGTCGGAGAGTACGCATTTCGAGGACCCTTGGGGATACCCAGCTCCCAATACTCCTGAGCTTCAGTCTCTTTTGCGAAAATACCTTCAGTGCTTCTATTGGGCTACTGTTACTCTTACCACTATAGGAGATATTTCCGAACCGGCTGTGACCTTTCAGTGAGTTGGCCGCTGTTTACTTCACTTTCATTTCTCAGATGACACTCAGTTAATCGGTCCAATTCCGTAAAATTAATGTCAGTTCTTAGAGTTGAGCTTTAAATTACTTATCTCAGCTATTTTATGCCTGATTGCAAATGAAATAAATAATACATGTAAAGTCAGTTGACTAAATGATGGAATCAACCTTTTGACATCGATCACCTTGACGGGTAAGTCTATTTGATCACTGCGATTGTGCAGGGAGTGTTAAAGTCTGGTGCTACTTAACCGGTTCTGAATTCGACTGGCACCGAACGCTCGTGCAAGAATGCAAATGTAGGTATTTAATGAATGCACTAAAAGAAGCCCTTTTTTCAAAAGAGTACATCAACAGTACTTTGACGAAACCAATAATTTGATTAAATTCTAGGTAAATTGTCATATCAGCGAAAAAAACTAGTCCATAGGTTAAGTTGAGAAGGGTCGTCGTAAATCTATTGTTTGAACACACTGTCAAAGTTCAATGGTCATCGCCCTTCGCGGTACATATAAAATGTTCAAGTCCAACGTTTACTTATAAAAACAGGTTTCATTTTTTATACCTCCATGGGGTTCTTAAAACAGCAATAAATACGCGATCAAATAAGTGCATAAAAAATTGTTTAACTTTTGTTTGTTTTGGTTTGTTTTTTAAAATTTGCATATCATGTAATGACAAGAATCACTGAAAACTGAAAGAATCTGTTACCTCGCAATATTTGGAAAATTATTTAAAAAAATAAAATTGCTGTTAAACAAACAACAATGCAATTGCAGTGGCTGTACAGTTCAATCATTGTTTAACAAAAGTGGCTTCTAGGATGGTTGAATCAATTTGGAAGGTCGGACGATGGGCTGGGTGGTATTGGCCCAGTTGTATATTTGCTTTTTCTCTCATTAGATCCTGAATGTTTATTATAAAAACTAACGTGAAAATCATTTCTTCTTATTTTTTCTATCACCTTCTGGAATTCAACATCCAAAGATTTTAATCCATCTTAACTAATCGCGATTTTCGGTTTCTAAGGCCTCAGAATGTTTTTTTTTATGTAGAAATTTAGGAGGCAATATAGTGCTTCAAGAGCATCAGAGTTTGGCTAAACAAATGTATGGTTGAAAATTACTTCAATAAACCATAGTGGCAACAATTCCAGTCTACACCGAACAACCTTCATTTTAGAGCTGTTTTATATTTGAATCTATTTTTTCTTGTAAAACTTTAGTTCTTTTTACTTGTTTTGTTTTGTTTATTAAATATGGCTTTGACTCCTTTGTATTGTTGAGGGGAACAATCTTGGAGAATTGAAAATCCCTATTTTTGTCGTTCTAACTAGGACTTCGACGCTTTTATTCCACTTTAAAAAAAGCATACAATATGAGTATGGATATTTTAGTCAATTTTAGTGCATTACAGTGACAGCAGAATACAGAATGCAGTAACGGCTTTCTTAAATCAAGTACGACATTATCTAACAAGTTTAAATTAAATGTCGCTGAAAATCGAGGCAAGCATTTGTTTTTTTAAAAATCATAGTTTCTATTTGGCTATAATCCAACCTGCAAATAATTTCTGATGCTCCGAAGCTTACAATAAAGGCATTAGATGAAGTACTTATCCATGTTTTCTTAACTCTTCCACCCATCAAATTCTTTCCAGTGTACACATAGTTGATTTAATCCGAGGCTTGGTATGTCCTGGTCAATTGCATTGCTATTAATCAGATGTTTGTTATAGAAGGGCACGCACGCACATCATTCTAGGGCATAATGCGGCTCAAATTGTGGAAAGTTCGTGGAGTCGCAGAGGTGTAGTAATAACTTTAGTAGGTTGTGCGGCTTTGATAAAAATATGTACGTATGAAGATAAAACAAGTAGATAGTAAGTTTTCTCGGATTCCTCAGTCATGCATGTCTTAAGCCGGATGACAAACCGACAAAATGTCACGTTGTAATGCACCTTAAGCCGTCAAAATGGAGAAATTTATTGTAAAAACATGTTGAAAATATGCGCGCCTTGATCAAACCCAATAACGTATGAAGCATGTGGATGCATTTAATAAGGTCTTGTACTATTCTTTATAATCTGGAGAATGAATCTGGATTTTCGAGCAGTACTAAATATTATCAGGTAAGATGCTCTTTTCTATGAAAAAACACTTAACGCTTATTTACTGAACAGAGCAACTATTAATGTGGCCAAAGGGATAACAAAAAATATGGGGAACAGACCGTGTGTGGTACGCTGCGCCACAGTTTCTGCACTTTAAGATTCAATGTTTCAGAATTATGATCCTAAGGGTTTTAAAAATTATCTCGTACTCTAAAGGGGTTGGCTTTCTATACATATGTACAGGAAGCTTAACTTAATTTATTTTCGACTCATTAAATTCTCATGGATTTCTGAGGCAGAAAAGCCATTTCTGGGGAACACTGGATTTGTCTAGCCATCTATTTGGTCATATTAAATTCTCATATGGTTAATCTCAATAAAATAGTTTAATAATAGCAATCCGTTATGCAAAGTACGCCATTTTCAACATTAAACTGACGCGATTGGCGGATGTTTCAGATCAGGTTATCACAGACGTCACACAACTGAGACATGGTAATAGTAATGCTCTATACAGTGTACTTGGCATGCTCACATTGTTTACATGCATGAAATGCTATCCAAATGCTGAAAGCATGGTTTATGTTTGAAGATTTTGAAAAAAAGCTAATACACACTGTATCTTGTAGAAGAAACACTAGCTGATGTAGATCTCTCGGCTTTCCAGAGGTTTTGCCCATTTAAACAATTGAAAAAAAGACTTTCTGTGACATTTGAATGATATTAAGGAGTTATTTTAAAAAAATGTTATTAAATGGCCTGTAAGCGATTGCGACAGATCAAAAAAAGCGAAGAATAATTTAAATGAAAATATTGTAGAGAAGTCGAAATCTGTGTCTACTTATTCCCAATTGTGAAAGTTAACTTTACACTATTTTCATATTTTTTGCCTCCATAAGCAATTTTTGCTTGTAAACTTTTACACCTGTAGTTTTGGCAAAAGCATTTTGATTATAATTCTACTATTTAAATCATATAATTTGACAATTTCATGTTATTGCATGCAAAACCGTACAAACGTCGTTATGAATGCTGTAAATGATTTCATTAAATGCTTAACTTTCATAAATTATGAAGGCTTTATTTTTTTTGATTTTAAGGTATGCATTTACGATCACCACCTATCTTATTGGAGTTTTCGTGTTCGCTACAATTGTTGGTAAGCCTAAAACTTCTTTACTTAAATTTCAGATAAACCAAAATTTTACACATAACTTAAACGCTGCAGTTTCCTCTTAACCTCCATTTTTTTCTCATTTTAACTCAGCATTAACTACTTAGTGCACCTTACAGCTATGGTTGAAAACTAAACATTTTGTTCTTGCAGTCCATTTTTTAATATTTTAGCCTTGGTGGTTAAAGGTACTAACTGTAAGTCCTCAGTGTGCTGCTTTCGGTGCTAGGAAATGAGTGGGGCAGGGCTGAGGGAGAGTCCGTGGCGTGTACTGGTTCGTGTTCGTCAAGAATTTTCCCTCGACATGTGTTTTAAATCATATGTCTACTTGATTTTTGACAATTTGGGCTTTTCTTAGGCAATGGTTTATTGAGACAGTGTGAAATGCAACACTTGTATTCATTTGAATTTCGTTCCATTTGAGTTATAGCAATCCCCATTTTTTCGATGTCGAAAAATTTTTAAGTTCTCAGCGAACCAACACAGTTCCTTGCTGTTCCCAAGCACATTATGTTGAAGTTCAGCACTATGATTGATAAGATTGGGCTAGCCAAGGTTACCTTTTCCACCTATCCTGGACTGGCATGACAAAACATTGTATGCGCCTTCTTAGTTATTCTCGCAAGCTACTTAACTGGAGGGGATTATCAGGGTTGAAAAACTAGATAGGTCTCTAAAAGCCGCCCAGGGCTTCGCAGAAGGATTCTTTGCTTAAGCCTGACTATGGTTATGACATCCTTTAAGCTGATTCATACCCTCTACCTACGGCACTGCTGCAGAAAGGCCATTGTAGAAAATCTACTCTCTAAAGTGCTTAATTAATTAAATGCTAACCATAAGAGACAACTGGGGATTCTGGAGTACAGGCACTGCTCGGCTTCACTAGCACTACGAGTTATGTTGTACCATATACGTAAATCTGAGGTTCTAGGTACACCAAAGGTTTGACCTTTTGGTTCTGTGTTTTCACAATACACAGCGATTTTAGGTCCGCTTCCCTTTCAACCCATTTTCAGACCATTTTTTCGGCCGCTAGCTGCACACCATATTTATTTAAGACCATTGTTGGGCAGTCTAACTGGCTATCGTTCATAGGACTGTTGCTAGAGTCATTTCTTTAGTCCTGTAACTCAAGGCGATCTACCCAAGGGTCAACCTCCTCAAGTATCCTCAAAGAGATGCAGATGCCAAGCACAATGTTTAAGGGTCAGTTCAAATCTATCAGATGTTGTAGAACTGCTTACACAGGAAGATTTTCAAATACATTTTGATTCTATAAGCATCATCTAATTCTAAGCGAGACTTCTAACCCCGAGCTTTGCCCGATTGGTAGACAAGCCCTCTCGAAAGCCATAACGTGACTAATCAAGATTTCCGGCATGATCTGTTTTGAATCCACGGCTGATCAGAGATGCATGGCCCTGACCGGTTGTATTTAGGAGAAATGCGTCCTTGTAACTACTTAACCCATTCCGTTTACCTTCCTGTGTAAAGTATATAAACATTTTTGCATCTCTTTATTTCGCTTAGTCAAATATTCTGCCGAGAGTTAGCATGAGCCTCAAGCGAATCGGTGTTCAGCTTATTTTCTCTCCACTTACTGAGTTCATTAGAGCTAGAAGACCTAATGCAGGTCTTCAATGGTCATATTTGACCCATGACACAAGTTTGTCGGATCAGACTCTGTGTACATGGAGAAAGCTTTAAAGTGACCGGCAAAGTTCCCGGCCCATGGAGCAATGCTAATTTTCGCCTTTAAATAAACAAACTCATTTCATTTTCGTCTCAGGAACCTAAACGTTTGGATGGGCTTTCTTCCCACCAGAGTATGGAAGCTTGTAATTTTTTCTCTAGATTTTCTGATTTGGTATATTTTATGCGTTTCTTTAGATACTCATGCATTACTCTTTGGCTACGAAAACTTGATTTTAGGGATCTTATGAAATGAAATTTGATAGAACTAACAAAGTCTGCATACCCCTTTGGGGTGGTCTGAGGCACCGTTTTCAGTCTTTCCCTCCATAGGACCTAATCCCAAACCTTGGACTAAAGTTAATCCAGGTCGTTATCTGATTTTGTGTTCTCGTTATTCCGAGAGTGTTGATAATTACCCAACGGCCAGAAGTGGCGGGAATCGGTAAAAATCACTTTCTCTGAGTTAGTGGAACTAGGTTCATCGTCGTCCCCTTGCCAGTATGGAGACGCCAGATTAGGTTTCCAATTCCATTACTCATCAGAATGTTAATGCTTTCTAGTCAGTTTCGATGGCTTTACTCCAGGAGTCTTGGTTCCTTTTTCACGTTTCTTAAGAGTCCGTAAATTTGCCGAGGAAAGAGTAAAAATTTTTATATGTGGCAAATCAAAATTGAAGTTTGAGCTAATCACATAATAAAATTCGGGGTCCAAAGTCACATTAAGTTTCCTGAGCAAACAATATTAGGATTCTTCCTTCCCCTGATAGCCAGTCACTTCTGAGTTGTAAAGTAATGAGAGTCTAGAGTTGTTAGTTGGTACTTGCCACAAGTACAACTCAGTGAAATCAAGAAGCATTCACATTTTTCCCTGATTCTGCGATAAATCTACTTTTTGATACACTTCTGTTAATGGCTTCATTGTGTTGTTTCGCGTTAGGCATTAGAATTACATCCGATGTTGCTAAGATATCTTTAAGAGTAATTTGGAAAGCAGTGAACTTACTCTTCACATGAGAGCTTCAAAGCATTTGACTTCTTAACATTCCTATTAGAATACGATTGTATGAATTTTATTGTGACTTGCCAAAATGAGTTTCATGCAATTTTTTACCACTTTTTTGGTTACTGATGGCGATAGCTAAAAGGGCAATTTGTTTACAACACTATTATAATTAGGAAGAAATTGAAGTAGATGAAGGACTTGAATAATCGTCAGCCCCACTCTAAATGCTGGGTCAGACGGCTATCCAGGTGAGAAATTCCGGATCCGCCCAGGAACTACCACCTTGCTTTGAGGAATGGCGTCACGCGCAAATTTCAGAAGTGTGGGATTCTTTGTTGTGTTGCGAAAACGAGTGAAGAATTTAAAAGCGATCATCAAAAAAGGTCCTTTGCATTTCAAATTAACGATTACTAACTGGCATGCGAGGCGCTAGACTTGTCAATTTGTCATTTAAAATGGTATTGGCCCTTTCGTCATCTAAGTTAGTCGAAGCCACATCAATGTTGGACCAAGAGTAGATTGTCTTTCGGTTCAAAAACTGGGAACTAAAGGGATGATAACATATTGGAACAATTATTTCTGGAAAATCAGCTAATTTTGCCGTGAATAAACAAATCATGGCTCTTGGCGCTATGATTTGAAATAGCAGCTTTTCAATATGTCTTTATATTTAAACTAACTCTATTCCTTGGCTAAAATTTAGTTCTCAAAGCAATTTAGATTAATGACTATTTTTCTAGATAAGGTTTGTCCCTTTGTTTTTCAGGTCAGGTCGGTAACATTATCAATAACAGAAATGCAGCGCGGCTCTCCTTTGAAAACATTTTGGTGAGCATCAGTTTAATCACTAAAAGCAAAGAGCTCACAGTTTTTTTCATCCCGACTAGTCTCTGTGTTTGTGTGGGTTGGGAAATAGGCACAATTTTCAAATACTCTAATAATAAACGGAATTAACCAAGTGCAGTTGCTTTAGTTTTAAAATATGGCATCGGGTAAATGCTATTTTAAATAATTTTTATGCAGGATAATGCCAAGAGTTATATGAGCGCCCACCACGTTCCACACAAACTACGAAACCGTGTTCTTCGTTGGTATGACTACGCGTGGGAGAGGTAAATATCAATTATTTTTAATGGTAATTTTAAAATTTTGAAAGATTATAATCAAGCAATCTTCAGGTAATAGACCGTGAAATGCCACACCGTTTCAATAATGTTTAAAGCTTGGATCCTAGGAAGGATAATATCAATTCTGGAACCCAATCATAGTTACGTGCACGACCTGGATATTTATTGCTAGCTTTTGTTAGTTAATTAACTGAAATTCAAGATGATTTTCAATGACAAGGCGTATCGGAACCTCGTCTTTAACTTGTGATAGAGGCAGAAATAGAGCATTAATATGTAACTTTTTACACCAGACACATCGACAATTAAGCGAATTTTAATCGACAACATGACCCTAATTAATCAAAAATACCAAGTAAACACATTTATTTACGGTTTCATCCTTCTCAAAAAAATTTATTTACCTGCACATACTATGGGGTGCTGTGGATTTTCATTTAAATAATTGATCATAAAATCGAAGCATGAATTTGTTTGAACTTTGGTGAGCGGATGCGATCATGACCCACTGAGTGTAGAGATGTTTTCAAATGGAACGAATATTTGTTTAACTTCGTCTTCTCCTCAAAGAGAAAAACGTAAAAGCACTGCCCTCACCGCTGAATCAAATGAGACATTGCTAGGAAAGGCCGTTCCATTCTACGTGCAATCCCCATCTTAAATCCAAATAATATACAACAGCTATAAAACTATTCGGAGTTTTTTTTGACAAAGACTGTACGCATATTTAGTTTGTAAGCCCGCAAATTCGGGAAACAAGATCCTGGGTTTTCTAGTTACAAATCCACAGTTGTTTGAATTTCAAATACATATTTTATTGTGTAATCACATGGCACTTGATGAAATTTTGAGCTATCAATGAAATGTCGTTTATGAGGCAGAAAAATAACTTCAAATCGCTTAAAATTTACTCGAAATATTTGAAATAGTATAGGGAACAGTTATTAAGGGCAAGGTTTGTCGCATTAGAACACATTACTCAAATGATTTCAGGCAGAAATGGCTTTAATTCTTATGCTAGTAATACATCAAAGTTCATAATGACGGAAACAATGAGACAACAGAACTACAAAGAGCGGAGTTATGTAAAAGAGGCTCGATTCTGATGCAGTTACTACAGCTTTCCTATCTTGGAAAAAAATTGGTGGCATTATACCTTGGAGATGCTCAAGTACATAGAAAATACAACTGTTTAACGAGTTTCATGGTCCTGCCAATTTTGAATCAACCTTATTTCATTATAACTCTAGAAATTTAAGGCCTTAACAGAGTTATAAGGTTCCACGAGAGGAAAATTGAGTTGGAGGTTCGACCTTTTTTAAGCCATCTAAGCTTAGGAATACATGAATCTCGAGCCCCTGGGTTGACAGATTTTAAATATGTGCGTGATAGAAGCCTCACACGTTTTGAGTAACTGGGTTTTGTTTAATCTGAACAGCTTACATCATTAGAGTATCAGCAACTTTGGCTCAAATAGTGGATTTTGAATAAAATGAATGCCTGAAACAGATCAGTGCTAACCTAAAAGGGAGTGTCCAAAATAAAATTTCATCGAGTAGAGTGGCACCTAAATGCCACCTCTCTCCAGAATGTTTTGACCAAATCCGGAACTCATCCATCGAGAATAGACTTGAATACCTTCCTTCACAATCCTTCATCATATTTAGCCGAACCACTCTTTTTTTAACAAATTACCAAGCTAGCCTTGCTCTCTCCACTGAAACAAGAGATTAGATTGAATTAGTGGAGTCCCGGAAATTTCTCTCTAAAGCCGACCCCTTGAATGCTTATATAACGTTGTTATGGGAAACACGCAACCTGATCAAGTTGAAGATGTGTTCCTAATGCACAATCCAGCTTTGAAGCTTTACTTTAATTCTCAGTATCTTCTCTGCAGTATGTCAACTGTTTCCAAGAATACGTGTGTGTACGCCCTGGGTAAACCTCTGCTAAACATTTTCCCTATTTGTAAGCCTTAAGGTGCTCACTTGCCGCGGTTTTGAAGCAATAATAAGGCGGTGCAAATGCCGCTCATTATGAATGGCTTATTTCGTACGTGAAAACTGCAAAGTGTCGTGATTTACAAACTGTGCTACACTTAGCTGAAGTCTTAGTTTAAAAAACTTGAGCTATTTAGTATATTTTGCGTCCCTTAATTTGCTAATGTAATAGTATAAAGAAAGATTGAATGAGTGATTTGAATTGTAAATACTTGAATGAAACTAACATCGACATTGTAGGAAGCTTTGAATGTCGGTTGACTGGATTTTTGAAGCCCCAAATAATTTAGGCTCTCAAACATGTGAAATCGGCAGTTCAGTAAATTTTTTGTTAATTTGGACTGTGAAGCATTTGTCACACTTATATCAACACACTTGATTGATGCTCTGGAGTAAACCACTTTAATGGCCTTGTGATTTGGCTATGGAAAAAGGGCTAGCTATGAAAGATCGGTTAACTGAAAATCGTAACAATGTTGATTTACTGAAAAGCAAAAAAATGCTGTCCGGTTTGATGGTGGGCCGATTCGTGATTTAGCCAATTTTAAGCTTAAAAATCCCTTAGTAAGCATTAAACGCCATTGCTATTAAGCTTGTGGCAGTAATTTATTTTTCATAATTCTAAGTCCTTGCTTTAAATCAAACGGCCAAGCTAAATTTCATTTGAAGCTAAAAATTAGATTTTATTTGGAAACTTGACAGTGGTCTAGACAATAATGAACATGGCAACACCCATAGGATGATGCGGAGTATCTTTTTATCACAATTAGAAATTTTTCATTTTATCTAAGCATGTGGTTAACGTTCTATCAGGAGGTACTATTTTCACTAGATCCTTATGGAAAGAGAGGAGTAAGTTGAAAGTTCGGTCTCTGCCTTCGAAATTTAGGACATTCTGTCTTGATATTTTAAGTGGAAGATTTTCTAATTTTCAAAAGCATCATCTAATAGTCGATGTTAGAATGCGTTCGAGCATGCGAGAAGCTTGTGTAAATGAAGCGCGATTGTGCTACCGCTCATATCAGTGTACGAGAACTTCGATTCTGTCATGCGATAAACAATTACAAATCGACATGAAGAAGAAGCGAAACTTTTAAATATTTGAATGAAATCCATGATCGTTGAAGTATGCTGCTATGGTAAGATGTCGATTGCTGACTTATTTGATCTAATAGTACTTCTGGTTTATCAATGCCATTCCAGGGGTGATACATAACTAATGGCCTGCTAATGGTTCACTGTCTCAATAAGAGTCCCGCGCTTTTTATCAAGTTCATCTACATTCACAATTTTATCTTCTCTTTATAGAAAAGACAAGCCTCAGCGGTACTCGTTCTTGTCTAGAATCAGAATCTGCTGTTGATATTTGAGCTAATTTTTAGTCTCTTATTCTGCAGATTTCACTAGGTGAAAAATACTCCGAAAAATTGTTAAAAATTAAGAATCATTTATGTTTTTGGGTTGTAGTCCTTTGGAATGCAAGATCAAAAACGAACTTCAGCTCATTGTTCAACACTCATATCAAGTTTCACACGCTTTATGAGGTTGCTTTCTCAATATTTTGGCCTTAAAATGAAACCGCCATCAAAGAATGAATGAGCATGATCAATTTAATTTCAGAAAAATTCATGAGTTAGGCATTGGGAGAGAAATCTCTTTGATCTTTTAATTTTTTTGTGGTTATGCTGAAGTGCATGAAAGGATGATTTAGCCTGAATTCTGTGAAAGTTGTGCATACCTTGTGGTTGACAAAAAAATGGACATTTTTAAATAGAACTCTACCTTCTTATAGGTATTTTGTTTGTTTTTTGTATTTATTTTACTGAATTAAGGAAATTTTCCCAGTTCAAAGCAGATGTCACTGACTTATCCTAATCCGACTCGAATTTCATTTTTCTTCACAGTCGTAACACGACTCTCTTGCATGTCCTCAAGCTCGCGATCATATCGTTTATTCATTTTAAAGCATTAAGTATGCATTCCTGATATAGTTCCACGAGGATAGGGAATTAAAACCAACCTCAAAAAAGTTAATGTTCCCACATTTATTTTACGAAGCGTGATGTCTTGGGTGTTTACCCCGATTCAGGAAACTTTTGAAGTGCCCTGATGTCCCTGATTCTTGAAGAGCTTAGGGTTAACAGAAAGTAATTAAACTCAGTATGATCGGTTTCAATGAAGTTGACAATGTTGCGAGAGTATGGTTGTATGGTTGAATGCATAATTGGTTTAAAAAACAAACACATTTTGAAAACTCAATTTTGAAATATCTTATTTAGCCATTCCATTCTAATCCGGCATTCGACCAACGCCACCGACATTGATACCAGTGGGTTTCCGAGGTGTCTGATTTAGCAAATCTCTGGTTTACACGATTAAAATAGACAAATAATACTCATTAAAGCGAACGAATCTTCTTTGTGAACAAATAAAACCAGGAACTGGAGAATTAATTTACCCATACCTTGAGATGGTGTAGAAGTAAATCCAGGACTTTATCAATAGCATAGCTGAGCACTTCTCTAACAGTCTGATAGGAATGCCTCAGCTCTTGCAAAATCATTGCCCTCCGCATCTTGGCCACGCAATGCTGCCTGCACTACTGTGCCTGCAGTTCCTTCTCTAGATTTAATTGTTTTGTTTCATTAGTAAGTGGTGTCGTTTGATTTCAGTGACGCTGACGAACTTCAGCAGAGGCTAGTTATCTCTGCTTTTTGATACCACCTATCTACTGGGAAACGGTAAAAGGATATTGAAGACGTGCCTGGCCGCTTTATAATTTTTCCTTATCAAGCCTTCAGAGTGATCCGATTCTTATTTCATTTTGGTTGAAACATTCCAAATTAAATAAACAGACTGTCTGATATCAGTGAATTAGGTTACGATAAATAAGTCGAATACTTGGACCTAGAAATGTTTGGGATCATTTCACTTTGCATTTGACATAAATCAGGAGATAAAATTTAAAAAAAAATTGATGTTTTGAAAAAGGTGCGAGCTAAAATACGCATAAACCTCTTACTTGAATAGAGCCCTTTAATAACACATGTTTATGTGAGAATTCACGATGCTAAACCGCTCCCTATCGGACTTTTCGGTATGCATTGCAGAATAAGGAAATTATTTGTGCGTAACTGTGATTGACTATAATGATGGACTCATAACGGAATCTCCGTTTTATGGCGATCCGCACTTTGTGGACGCTGTGGCGCAGAGGTGATTGATCTGTAGAAGAAGTAGCTGCCAGCAGGATGCATTATAATTAGCTGCGTGCTTGTTGGGAATTCAACCTGCGTTGATCGTAAAGTAGAGTTTCATGACTCGCAATAAATTGTTTTTAGTGAAATGAATTGGTTTGGGGGTGTCATGCAAGGAACCTCCAAAAATTAAATAGCTTTCTTCAGATATTCGTCAAATATTCACTAATGAAATCTATTTAAACCAAAAATCAGTTCATCCTGTCATTTAACCCAACTCGTTTATTTGGTTTAGCTTTTTAAAAGAAATTTATAAAGTCAAAATGAGTTTATAAAATTAAAATTTTTCAAGCTTCTTTTTATACTTAGTTTGATATTATTAACCCTGAGTTAAAACAGCCTCTATCTTTCTTCGTCTTCATTCAAATGCTTTTACATAAATTAGTTATTTGCCTACAGCACACCAGAGTGAAATTGCAATTTGACTGAGGTTTGAGCTTTGAACAACCCACATTCCAGACTGTTCTCCAATTTTTCGACTTGAATAACTATGGAATGAGTTGAAGATGATCAAATTATTTCAAAAGAGACGCAGTCATCAACATTGCTTGGAAAAAACGAAAACGCCAATTGAGAACTTCTTAAAATTTTGATTTCTGTAAAAATCAAAGGCTTCTTTCTACCTTAAACACCGAAAATCGTTTGCAAAAGACGCCGATTTTTTGTCTCTTAATTGTTCACCATTTGAATATCACCTGCCCTCTTTCAAATAGGTTAATTATTACAGCTGCTTGCTTGAGAAAAGTCCTGAAGCTTTATCAACTGCTGTGTGTTTCCCTTTTAGGCGTCAATTATTTGGAGAAAATGATCTTAATTGCTTGGGATATCTTCCGGAAAAGCTCAAAACCGAACTCGCCCTCCACGTTCATTTGGAAACGCTTAAGAAGGTAACACCAAAGTCATAAATGAATAACTAGTATTTCAAAGTATTCCGAAAACCACTTTCCTTTATTGCATATTTACAATAAGTCAGAGCGATCATTCTGCTAATCGTTTGACCTACGCGTTTACCTTAAACACTTTCTTACAAAAAATATGCTGGTAACCGCTGATACTTTCGGATATGATGCCACGGTGTTATCAAGAAACGCTGACGTTGATGGGAAATCTTGGATTCATACTCAAACATGCAATGATATACTCGGTATCTACGAAAAAACATTCTTTTCGATGATGCAACCATTAGATTTTTAATTATTGAGGGTTTTTTGTGATCACAGTCTTTTTATGAATTGCCGTTTTGTCTGAGACAACTACACTGCGCTTAATTTATAATTTGGACTAAACCCGCGCATTTTTACATTTAAGGTAACAATATTCCACGAATGCAAACCAGAATTTTTGCACGACCTTGTGCTCAAAATGCGACCTTATATTTTCACCCCCGGTGATCTTATTTGTCGGAAAGGCGAAGTGGCCCGCGAGATGTTCATTATTGCCGATGGTGTTCTGGAAGTTATTGGGTTAGTCACGCTCTTCTTCAAAGATTTATAGCTCCACATTCATTTCACATACGACTCGAGTTAAAGGTTCTCCACGCGGCGATTGTATGACACTGGAAACCGATATGTCACCGCAAACCTTCCATGCCAGGTCAAGTCCCCAAAGGCAATTTGCCCGATATAAATTTCCATGGGTACTTAAAAAGTTTTTCAAAGCCATTTATTCAATAGTACTGTAGAGGAGACAAAACCCCACAGTGTTTCTTTGACAAGTTTAAAGAATGTATGATACTCTTTCCGCATTTCTTTAAGAAACGCTTGGTTGGATTAGCTGAGTATATCAGAATATTATTAATAAAAATTTATGCTTTGCTGAGTTTTAAATTTGTAAATTCAAAAACATTCTTTGAAAGTGATTCAATAAATATGTTTTTATGCTAACAAAGAAGTAATTCGTAATTAGAGAACAAGTCTTATAAGATGTAAGCTATTGTTGCTTTTTAATTTGAGGTGAATAACAAAATAAGTTAAAGTACATATAAATAAGATCTTTTAAATACCTATGGCTGTACCGGATTGTTTACTAGGATTGTGATAAGTGATGTCAACCAGTACTAGGTAATTATTAGGTCATTATTGCTGATGATTAACTCAATCAAGTCTAATCTGATGGAATGGTTATTAAAAAGTTGGAGCGTAAAATAACGCAGATGAAATGTAATGAGATCTCAAGTATGCCATAACGAGTTAAATTTGAATAAGTCAAATGGCTCACTACTTTGATCAAGCCAATAATGATTCATTGGTAGTACGAAAACCTTATTCGAATATGAAGTAGATAATGGCGCTTAAAATTGGTTTGTTGCTTTCATTTCAGGACTTTGAACACGATTTAGAACGCGGCATAGAATTTATGCTGACTTTCGCATCAATTTCAGCAACAGCTTTGTCCATGCCAGCCTATCTAATAGTTTTAAAAGAAAAGTACATGAATTGCTGTAAATATAAAGCGATGTGTATGAGCAAGTTGAACAATTGGGATGCCATCGGAGTGGCTTCTATTAGTGAATGCGAACGACTCCGCCGATTGAATCGAACTCCAACGCTTCCAATTAAAGCTCCGAGTCAACAGATGGCTGAGACAGGTTTTAGTACATCTAGTTCCTTAACTTTGTTCCTAACGCAAGTGAAGATGATCCTCTAAGTTACTGAATTGCTAGTCCATGCTAAAAAGAAACAAAGGCCCTATCTAGTGTAGAGTTGTCACTGTGTAAAAATTATTTCGATGGCTTTCCTTCTTGCTCGACAGGCTTCTTTCCACTTCAACTATACAACCATTCGCATCATTTTCTTCAAAACGAATTTATCTCATATCACTTCACATTATTATTATCATTATTATTCTCAGTTTTGATAATGAGAAGCAACCTGCTGGAGGACACTTTCACATCACTTCAGCTCAAGCAATGTAGGAAATGGAAAACACGAGATAAATGATTTCCTGAAACCTGACTAGGAGAAAATTGTCAATTAATAAACCAGATCTGAAATTCTAGGCTCTCAGGATATTTATTCAACAAGAAGGGCGGAAACGAATTCTCACTCGCCAGAGTTAGATACAAGCATGTATATAAAAAAACGATATTTTAAGTTGAAATTCACATTGTTTCGGTCCTGAGTATGTCTGCAGGACTTGTTTGAATAGCTATGGATAATTAGAATTGTGCTCTCATTTAAGACGGTAGCAGAAAAATTCTAATATATATAATTAGTAAACTCTGTAAACAGTCAGCAATTTTCTTTGAAAACAAGAAATTCTGTTCTTTTTCAGTCACAGTCGTAATTAAAAACTTATAGGCTAAATGTCTGTTACTTATCAAGCACTTCCTGAAAACCCGTCAGTTAGAAATGAAGATGGTTTGGCCATTTGAACAAGCCAATAAGATTTTGACAATGAAATACGGTCTTATTTAATTGTGAAACTCATCTTTTAATCATCGCGGTTGGCTGAAAAAGCATAAATGAAATTTTGCACGCTCTAAATTATTTTGGAATTTTCACTTCTGAAAACTACTGCCTATTTGAGGTACCATATTTTATTTTGAATAATTCACAATTCAGTGCTTAGTATGTACAGTATTTTAAATCTAATATAGTCGGCTCAAAATAAATAAACCTTGGGGTTGTGCGTTTGAACGAATTGCGATTTGTTAAATCACAATTCTCTGTTAATGTTAACATTAGACTAATGAAGATCGATGTTATGGTATTTCGTATCAAGCCGAAATGAAGTAAGTTCTCGTTTATGTTAGATCCAAAGTTGATGAGGTGAAGTTTGGCAATGGAGCATCAAACTTCACGAGTGTAAGGCCGAATAAAACTGCAGACTTCGAAATTTTTTAGTATAAGTGCAGAATTATAAAATAATTAAGATCATAGCTAGGCATCTAGGAAAGTGCACTTTGAAACCAGTCAAGGAATTTTATCTTTATGATAATAGACGCAAACAAGTACCTTTAGGTTTCTTAATGATATTCAGTATGAACAATGAACGTCTAAGCATTGTGTTCCCAACTGCTTACGTTCAAGCCAGATTAATCCTGCCTGAAAGCTTATCTTCGAAGGCTTTCGGGAATTTCTCATGCGGGTTTCAAGGGGTGAAAGAATAATCTGTTCTGCTAAGTTCATTGTCGCCAGTATTGGTATTCCTTGAGGCGAGTGAGATCCATCTTTCCTATGGACACCTTTTAAGAATACGACTATTGCATTTAAGAACTTTTTTCACTCTCTCTTTGACTTGTACTTTGGCTGGTACAAATCACTCCTTAGATGAAAAAATGGTCCTTTAATTTTCTCCTCAAGCACACCTTTTTTCATCTCCTAGCAAATCTCTTGCAGTAACTTGTTTTGACTGTTTTCTCCGGTTCATAAATCTGTGCTCTCATAATAATAGTTTCAGATAAATGTTAGAACCTTCTGGTGAACAGTCAAGCTGAAAGAGGTGATGCGTTTATTCATCGTGGCAGCAGTTTATAGGTGTCACACTTTTTGAATACTAGACAGGGTTTTGATCATCTGCTTCGATATTACTTAGATCACAGTGTATTCAGATTTTAACCCACTAACATATATTGTCCACAATGCTTTTAATGTCACTTGAATAAGGTGGATGGTCCTCCTAAAAATCCACTGTAACATTTTGTTGTAACGTAGCTAAGATGATGACTTGTAAGCTCAGGTGACTTAACTTTAGAGTAAGACACTGGAGCATATAGTACATTACGCCAATAAAGTAGCAGATCCTCACTACTGCTTGCCGTATGAGCCGTGTGTTTCTCCCTATTTCAACCAAATAGAATCTGATGCTACGGTGTGGTTTAATTCTTATCTGGCTTACTATTTGAATGCTTTTAGGATGCTGTAAACAATCCTTATTACAACTGTTTTGAAATTTCTAACTGAACAGGTTAATACCCGTTGGGGTAAAGCTACACATTCATCAGCATGGCGATTTCCCGACTTCAGAAAAGATTCCGATTTCAAAGCATCAAATTCCAGTTTATGTAAATCTAAAAATATGACACGGTCAGAGGCCAAGATCGAAATCCTCTCAACTACTGAAGATCCCACTTTATCATACCCGCCATCAAAGCTGGCTAAGCGGCCTAATGAATGCCTTAGCATTCAACGTATTGGTTTTGAGCTGAATTTTAATAAAAGGTTACTGCTGAATTAAGAGAAATGTGGGTCAACGACTGTAAAAAGTAAATCAAGCAGGAGGAAGCTAACGATAGTTGTGAACATTTATGGAATTAGCGTGTCAGACGAAATGTCAGTTCTAAGTGTATTTGGTCATCTTTCTATTTGGACCCAGCGGTTAACCGCAAGCCTCCAATCATCCAGTTGAACGACTAGAAGACATGACTGAAACCATCTTCCACATTTTATGAGAGAACGGACTCCTCTTCTGAGAATCTTCTTATCATGACTGTTTTTTCCACTGTTTGGTCATTTTTATGCTACATATATCCTTGCATTAGATATCGCCACTTGGCAGGCAATGAAATGATGTTAGTGTTTTGAATATTGCTCTAATATACTGATCATCTGATTAACCAGAGTTTGTGCATTTATTTTAAACTGAATCACATCAAATCAAGCTTTAAATTATCCTTCAATTCAAGTGTAAATTTCGATTAAATGGGATTCTTTCAACTTTATTGTACTTGGTGGCCGGCTGATTCCTGTTGCATACTTTCCAATTAAAATATGCATTAAATCTAAAGTTTAAATAAGTAATTACTTATGAATTGATATCAACAGGAAATAAATTAAAGGATTCCGCAATCCTTGCTACTGCAGCAAAGATTGATAGAATATCAAAACATTTTTTAAAGACAATTCTTGTTTTGTTGACACCATTTAGCAACACTGCAGCAGCAGTTCGGCGATTCTTTATATAGTTCCAGTCAAGTAGTCAATGTTTTCTTTAATTTCTGAGATCTGATCGCTTTTGAAAAATTGGTCCAGGAAATAGGTCGGATTATTTAATTGCGTCTTCTGATTCGCTCACCTACCTTAAGGACTGTATTTCGCTCAATTGTAACTTGCAGCCAAAATATGAAATATTCTGCGAATTTCCCTCCCATGGAATTAAGCATCCGGAAAAGTGTTAAAAGGCAGGAGGTCAAATATTTGACGGCACAGAATTCAGGTTCTAATAAGTCAATGATTTAAAATTTATTTAGAATTTGTGAATACGATTGGAAGGGGACCTTACTAAGTGTTTAAATTAAACCACCACAGGACTAAAGAAATTTTGACCCATGCAGCAAAACGATCATTTTTTGCAACTTACTTTGAATCCACACGATGGATCACACGATGAATGAATTCTCGTTATATTTGTCGCAACAATCATGTAAATTACACAGATCAAAATGTTCCAAACTTATCGGTTGTTGATTACCGGCTAACTGATGCATGACTTTGCAAAAAATTACTTGAATTAGACGCATTTAAATAAACCATCTTAAATCTCTAATATCGTTGTTAGAGTTGGTAAAGGAGGGGGACTGAGAGAAACTCTTTCTTGAATGTTTTTTTTTGTAGTGAGACCGAATAGACAAAAAGGAGCAGAAAGTGGAATCATTTTGGCCTTCTGCCAAGATCTAGTTAATTACAAGTCTTCAAGGGGTCGGTTTTATTGCAGAGCACCTTGGGGAGATAAAAGATGAGTTTTTTGTATCCTGTCATTGCCTCGGCATGTGTTATATAGCTATCCAACAATTACCTAATACCGATTTAAAAAAGCGTCTTTTAAGTTGGTTAAAAATATTATTTTTCTATATTTGGACTGGTGCGTTGACATCACTGTCACTCTAAATTTTTTGCTTGTAATATAGTGAGAGACAACTCACAACAAACGTTACATCAAAAACATTCACCTCCTTCTATTTCCCTGCTGGTTGTGGTCTGCGTAGAAAGGATCTTAGGTTTGATTATCACGATTAGTTGGAGGCGAGCATTCAGCTGAGATTGAATGGTGGTCAACAATCGCCATATGAAGTAATAAAATTGTATCTCTATTGGTACTATTCAATTTTAGAAAGGGTGGAATTGTGCTTAAACGCCTTGAGGCAGGCGATTTTTTCGGCGAAATCGGTATCCTCTGCATCAATGGCGGCGGTAATAAGTAAGTTTCTTATTCATTGAAGCAAGATCATGTAAAACAATTTCCTTCTAATGATTTCCCATAAAAGGCGAACGGCAGACGTCAGGGCAGTGGGCTATGCCGAACTGTTCGTTCTGTCGCGTGAGGATGTCCTTGGAGCCCTCACCGACCATCCGGATGCTCACGTATGTCATGGTCGCTCAAATTCAAACTTTTCTAGAATCGCTCACCAGCATGCAAACAAAGGCACTTTTCAAAGTATTTTTTTGGCTTTTACTTGCTAACTTTAATCAGATTTTACTTCCGTTAGCAAAGTAGATTGGTTCTCAGGGTTGCAATTTAAATACACGTGAGTTGAACAAGTCTCGGATTGATAATAATCCAAATAATCTAAATGAAAAGATAATACAAAAAATTTACCGCGTTCTAATTTAAATAGCTCTACCGAACTATTTTCATATAAAAGTAATTTAAAATGATTCTGCTCTACTTTCTGAACGCTTTATCACACCCCTCTTTATGCATCAGAACGGATAGAAATCCCAGTTTAGCTTTAACTTCTCAGGTTGATTTATGCCAGAATATCACTAATTTAAGGTGTATAAGGCGGGAAAATCATTGAAATTACTGTATTCCCTAGTGTAAACAACGTCTCTCAGCACGAGTCAAAATTGGAGGTTCGGACTTAAGTTAGCACAAAATACAAGTTAATTTGTTTGCTTTTGCAGGCTGTTATAATGGAACATGCAACACAGCGGCTAATAGAATCGAAAATTCGAGAAGATTCTCAGGGTACTTTGAATGAATTATCTACAGATCCGGTGTTCATTGGTACGTGACTTATTTCTTAAGTGTCATTTTCTATTGTGGAACTTGTTATCTCGTTGGCTACAATCAGGGCACCCTTTAAGACTCGGGCTCTCACTAGTTATGTTTTTAACTCACCTTTAATACTAGAAATAATGTGTGTAGTTGGCAAAAGTTAAATTTATGTAGATATGCTAAGAGATGCGCTTCTTAAGATTACAAGGATTCCTTAGGAAACTGTTCGGACGCTGACAGAAACCTAGAATGAGTACAAAATAAAGAATTTTCCCCAAGAAATGAAATAAACAAATAGCTTGCATAAAAAAATTAATTAATTCTTAACCATATTTTGTGTTTGCTTACGATTTAATGTGGTCGTTTTATAAGATAAATGCATCCACATGCCATTTTTCATTTCATTGTTTTGAATTTGCATCTGGTTCTTTAAATTTCACCTTCTTCTTATTTCGCAGCAATTGCCGAAAGGGTTTTAGAACCTCGAAATCACTGGTTTAACGATTCCGCTGTGTCAACCGATAGATCGGTTACCTAGAGTTACCTGCGTCCAGATAATCTTTGACTATTTCTTCCAAACATTAAATCTAAACTCTTACAACAGCTTCAGAATGTAAGATTTACCTTGCCCTAGCTAAACGTTTTCTACAGCATGGTTGGTCTTGTGATTCTATTTTAATGCTGGTGCGTTTTCCGTTGTACAGAAGCGATTGAATCAGTCTCATTTCAAGATCCTACTAGATAGTGCTGAGAAGCCTTAATAACTGAGGCGTGGCTCCTGAAGCCAGTCAAATTCCAACAGAAACCAGATTATTATCGATATATATATATATTTTTTTTTTCTTTACCATTCTACAATACCATAGGTTTTGAATTCAACATTTAATTATTCCTGGCTACTCAAAAAATTACATATCCTTTTTGTAAAAGAGTCATTTCATATGCATAAAAACGTGAGCAGTCCAATGTGAAGGGACGCTTCATGATCGGCAATGAATGGGGTTAGCTAATAACTCACTCAAGAAAATGTACTCGACTGTCTGCGTATCAACTGAATCGAAAATGGAATGAGAAAAATACGCTAGGGCTGACAGTCAATTCACTTTCTGGTTTAAGTTATAAATCTATATTTTTTTGTCAAAAGAAGGCAAAATGGATGATTAGAAGCAGAAACGTTTGAATTCCTACCCTAACAAGGTAGTTCTGACATACACGTTTAGCTCGCAGAATAGAGTATAATTTTGGGGAATACCTCGAGAAGCTTCAATATTTATTCAAAATTCGCTGTACCTAATAGAACTATGAATATTTTATGCCACCTTTAGCCCATTTCTGTCATTTCACCCTAACTTGCTATTTTGCAATGTGATTAGGTCAAGCCCGCTTATTGGTTTCCGTTTCAAAAAACTGCAGTTAAATATTGACTAAGAAATGCACATTTTTTTTCTTATCGAGAGTCTTTGTAACCATTCTTCGCGTTGTGAAATCCATCATAACAGCTTGAAGACGAGCTTGGGGCTATTTAGGATAGCAAAGCCATGGTATAGTGAGCTAACGAATGAATTTCTAATTAACTGCTGCAAAATATGCTGCTATTGCCTCAGTTAAATAGGGAAAAGTGAAGGTTTTTAAACCACCCATGTGAAGATAAACGCCTTTTTTTTAATATTTACTCAAGTAAAAAAATGATTATATGGCATGCCTCTTAACCTTTAAAGATACTTCACGAGGTTCAGATAGGGGTAGTGCTCTGACTCAAATGGAATCTCAAAGTTTAGCTACAACTGCCTCTGCCTTCTGTCATATGGCTGTGGCAGGGCCCAGTCGTACTTCCGATCCTTCTGACGGTGCCCAGGCACAAATTGCAACTTCTATGGCTGCCTCCACTCCTAGATCACCAGATGGGCTCGAAAGTCATAAGCAAACATTTGCGACCAGGTGAGGCAGTTTATTTATGGTTCCTTGTTTGCAGGAATTCAAGTTACACTTTAACTGGAATAATTTCAGGAAAGAAATTTTAAAGAAACGACAAAAAGATGTCATAAATTCGATTGTTGATTTGAATCGATTTGTTGAAGAAGCGATGGTACGTTTAATTTCACTTTTTGGTTAGTTTTTTCAATTTAGTTTTTTATAAGAAGTTACGCTGAAAGAATTGCGGTGAGGGATGAGAGGATCCATGCACTAATGGCCGAAAATGCCTCTCTTAAGCTGAAGTTGAATGAGTAAGTATCTAATGCCTAATTTAGTATGATTTGACAGCACATTGTTCAGCGAAAGAGAACAATGTATTCAGATGAAAATTGCTTAGAAAGAAAACTTGATCGGTGTATTGACCATCTTGCACATAAACTTTGAGTTTTGAGTATGTTGCTGCCGGTCTCGCCATTCTATCTTGTGAACTATCACTCAGCATGAGTCACTGAAGTTATCGTGAGAAACTTATGACATAAATTGTTCCGGAACTCTATACTAGCATGGGTTCCTCGTATGTAGATTATCAATACCATGATGATCCACCACCAATAACAACAAACGACTTTAAACACTGTTTGTTTTTAAAAAAATTTTACTGAATAATAGAATGAACAAAGCGCCTCCGGAGTTGGCGGGTGACGGGTGCCTGGGAAGGAAGTCATAGAACCGAAGAGGCTGCTCAAGTTGCTTTCAATGCACTTGCTTTGCTTAAGCCACTGTGATACCTCCGTTCTCAAGCTGCTGTACACTATTATTTAATGGCTCCCTTCACCATCGGACATGCAGAGTGGCTAATATTTGAACTTTAAACGATTTTTAATAAATTTAATTGTTACTGTGCATTGGCTTGGACGTTGAAGATTATAGGTTTAAATGTAATCTAACAGGACATTTGATGAGTTTGGTCATGATTTGAAACTATTGTCGGTACAAATCGCTAAATGATATCACGATGTTGTCGTTCTTGAGTTTGTTAGCTTTGATTTTAGGCACCCCTGACAAATTATGGTGTGCGTAATGGCGTTTCGACCAAACTTTTATTTAAGAAATCAACTAAAAATTCATAATAGAGCTTTTCGTGGGAGAAAGAATAATTTCTTTGGTTAACGCAAATATTGTGCTTTCAAAATGAAAAAAAATGGCGCGATTCTGGCTGTATCAGGAGCTCGATTTGTTAGCCACGCATCGGTGGATGAGAATACCCAAGCACTTAAAAAATTGAATGCCGAATCGCCCTGCAGCATGACAAATTTTCGAAAAAGTTGGGGGAAAACCCGAGAACCATTTCAAGGAAGGTTTGGGGTTGACCGTAGCACAGTCATATTATTCAAGCTCAGTTTATCACTAGTTAGGTTGACCTATGATATAAGCAGGAAATGCCTCAGTTTCTTATGCAGTAAATCGAACTAAAGGAAAATGTTATTATCACAAGATGCCTAGTGAGATTACACTTGATGAAGAGGAGAAGCGACAACATCTCGTCATCGCGGGATCCATTCGGAACAGGTTATAATACAGAGTCTTGCACTTTTGCGGGTATGTCAGCGTAAATATTAGCAAGTAAAACATTCAATTTTAAATTTTGCATATTAGAACCCCGGTTCGGTTCAGATGTTAGCCGCCAAACGACATTGGGTTCAAACAAAGAAACATAAATTAAAAGTAACATTATCTGTTAAGGCGAACCAAAAACAAACATATTATTTGCATCTGTATAACTGGTGGCACAAATCTGAGATTAATTGACACTTTAACAGCGGGGGGTGAGCGAAGATATAATTATTTGAACTTATATACTTATATTCAAGTTGTTGACGCTGAAAGAAAGAATAAGTCGATTTTAAATAAGTCCAATCCTCTTATCAGTTAGAATCTTTCTGACAGGCGTCATCAGAGAATCCACAAATCAGATCCTATTGATTGCAAGTTCTCTATAAACGCAAGCATGGCATATCAGTTTTAACCATTATCCACCTGCCTGTCCTCAAAAGCATACCTTATTTTCTCCATTCACTAAATCACTCCATCAAAAATTATTAAACTAAGATTGGCCTCAACTAGCAGTTGCTCTGTATATTCAGTCGGTACCCTCCTGTCAAGCAGGACTGCTGAGAGATAAAACTATCCATTTGATGAATTCTAAAACATGTGATTCTGTTATATATTAAAACCTTATGTTGCTTCCATTGGTCGGTTACTACTACTCTCATCGCCCTATCGAGCCGAATGATTTTCATGATACACTTTACTTGAGGGCGTCTTCTTGTGTGTTTCAGCATCTTCATTTTATTAGATCAATACCAATAAATTGCCTTTATTGAGTCAAAAATGTCACTTTTCGCATAACACAATCCAATGCACTGAGGTAGCCTCGTATACAACTATAATTTCAAATTAAGTAACGATTCGAAATGTACTTCCTTTTTAAATGAAAACGACTTTGAAAGAAGTAACGTGCGTAAGACAACGCAATGTGTGAGATAAGTTGTCTAGTTTACTGAAGTTCTTGATCGAAATATTTTACATATTATAAACAAGTGACTGACCACAGCTAGGGCTAAAAACTGTTGAAAAATTACTGAATTTGATTATTTTATTAATAGGAGTTAGTATTTTGTATATAACCCTTTATCATTATCTAGAGGTTTAGGCTGTGTATTTTGCCCATTTTATTGTGAAATGAAATAACTTAAAATTTCATCAATGCAAAGTGGAGCGAAAAAAGTTGAACGAATGTAAATAGGTGTCCTAGACCGCTTCAACTTGACTGCTATCAAATTTGCGCTGCTTGATTCAGTAGGATTTTAGCCTGATCCTGTCTGTGCTTAAAATACCGTGTGATACGCGGGTGGCACGTTAATCGCTATCACCATGACCTCGGAACCAGATGTGGAATGTTCCGTTGTTCAGTTAGAAGAGGATATTAAAAATAAACTGTCACTTGATGAAGGAGAGGTTGTTGAAAATTTAACCACAAAAAATGCTAATAAAAAGAAACGCAAGAGGAAACTTAAAAAGAATGGTAACTCCTGTCCAACGTTTCACTTCATTTGGTTTAGCACCATCCCCTGATGAGCTCAAAGGTATTCCTGATGACGTTCCGGCTGCAGAGGAGGAGAAACCAACCCAAACACAAAATAGTTCGATCAAAAAGAAGTCTAAGAAAAAAAGTAATTTTGATAGTAAATTCCTCGTAATTGTTGTTTTTAATAGGTCTGATTCAAACCGATCCTCCTACTATACCTGTGTCTCAGCTATATCCAGATAAAAACTTCCCAATCGGTCAAATTCTGGAATACTCGCCTTCTACTGATGGGTGCGTAAAGCCTGACAATTTAACTGATCCCATTTCAGAGCATTCTTAGTGCGGTTTCTCTTCTAATCTCTACAGTCGAACAGCTGTAAACAGAATGACTTCTAAAGAACTTCGCCTTCATGATGAGGCCCGATTGGAAGTTTATCAAGATATTCGTCAGGCAGCCGAGGTTCACAGAACAGTGAGGAATTACATGCGCCCACTTTTAAAACCCGGAGTTCGTCTCTTCGACTTCTGTGAGCAGTTGGAAGACACCAGTCGGAAACTTATCGACGCAAATGGCCTTCAAGCTGGGTTGGCTTTTCCAACTGGTGTATCCCTTAACAACTGTGCCGCACATTACAGTCCCAACAGTGGGGACGAAACGGTTCTTCAATACGATGATGTTTGCAAAGTTGACTTTGGTGTCCATGTAAACGGTAGGTGTGTTTTGTTCCCCGCACCATTGGAGTAATTCTAACTTCTTAATTTCATACCTTTCAGGCAACCTTGTTGACTGCGCCTTCACTGTCCACTTTAATCCTAAATATGACAAATTGGTGGAAGCTGTCAAAGATGCCACCAACACGGGTATCAAGGTAAGGAGGTTCCGTTAAAATTCTTTTCGGTGAAGTATGACCATAGAAATTACGATCATTCGCCTGTCATTTGTGTACTCTGATGGTTTTTGCAATCGTTTTGCTGGATAGCGAAGTAGCAAAACGAACTTAAAATTCCAAATAACATTATTTTATTTATTATTTACCTTCTCCCCACCTATTAGGGCAAGTCTCAAAGACTTATTGGGGGTACAACAGACGTACAAATAGCTTTCGTAGCAATTAAGCACAACAGTTAACACAGAACAGTCAAAACGTTTGTTGACGTCTTCGTTTATCTGTTCTCTTCTCTGGCATGGCTTCGTCGTACAGATAGCAGTTCAGCTTCGTAGTGGCACCTCGTCCGTTCTCGTCCGTCTTTATGTCTTCTACCAGAAACCTTTCAATATTCTGGCGGAGACTCCATTCATTGCTACATGCACGTGCATTCCATAGTCCAGATTGAGACCAAGAATCCGGTTATTTACGTCGTGCTTCGTGTACCAAGCTGTAAGAAGTTGTACTTCTGCTGGCATAATCTAATTTTATATGTCCGGAGGGTGATTAGTCCCATCCGGACGCCCCTCTCATTAGCCCCCAGAGCTGCCCCTGGGGTTACCGGTGGTCACCACGAGGAGGTTGAGAGTATGTTTGACCACCTCAAAAAAAACATACCAAGTTTTGCGCATCTAATGTATTGGGATTAGTTTTTTATGTTCATACCGGTCTTTTCCATGGATGTCTGATTTCAGGAATGTGGTATCGACGTTCGGTTGTGTGACATTGGTGAAGCGATTCAGGAAGTTATGGAATCCTATGAAGTAGAATTGAATGGCCAAACTTATCAGGGTAAGTACTCCAGTTTAATATTGTTGGGTTCTGTTGTTTTTGAACGCAAACAAATGTAAAATTACCTTCTGCAGTGAAGCCAATCCGAAATTTGAATGGTCATTCTGTCGGCCCATACCAAATTCATGCAGGAAAGTCGGTTCCTATTGTTCGTGGAGGTGAACAGACTCGGATGGAGGTGTGTTATCACTCAAAATAGTTCTTTTTCAGTTCATTTCTTTTGGATTAATTGCAAATAGTCAAATCAGCCGATTATATCGGTTGCCTCATTTACTGTGCAACCACTAGCCCTTTGTCTTTTGACGTCAAATCAGTTTACGAATAGGAAAAATCTGGTGTAAAAATGGGCTGGTATTGTGCATTGACTTGAAGTTTGAGAATGCCAATATTAGCTTTTACGTGAGTATAAGCACTCCCACTTTTTCGTTGTAATCTCGTTTTGAGTGCATGATTAAGGGCGTAAAAAATGCTCCATCTATAAATATTGCTTGGCAATCAAAAAAGTTTTTGTTTCCTTATGCTTACCTTGCATACTCGAATGTAAACGCCTAAGCCACATTCTACTGAATTCTTCATTTACTTTTACGACTTATATTTATAACCGCCATTGAAACGGTAATCTAACCCTTACCCGGTTTCGAGCCTTGACAGCTTTACCTTAGCTTTGTTTAAGAAAGATATTCCAACTTGGGAAAGTTGAGATCGAAATAACCTCATTCCACTCATTCCTCAACATCACAGAGGGCTTTCTAATTCCTATGCGGTATTTTTCTTCTAATCACTTGGAACACTTAAATCGCTCGGCAAAGCTTGTTGAGACTAGTTTAGGCACTTGCATTCTTTTAAAGGCTGGGATGATAGGTTGAAAAAAAGTTGTACTCTCGACGGTGTGTGCATGAGTTGGAAGGTTGCTACTTTTTTCAAGTAGTGTATGCGCACTCTGTGAATGGCGTCGTTACAGAGTGCGTCCTTAAATTATCCTTCAAGTTTTCTTTTTTTTCTATTAGGAAAATGAAATCTATGCAATTGAAACTTTTGGTAGTACTGGCAGGGGTGTGGTTCATGATGAAATGGAGTGTTCGCACTACATGAAGGAGTTTGATGTCGGGCACGTTCCTCTCAGGCAAGTTATCACTTTATTAATTTCTGTGATTTCCGCAAATCCCACCTGTTGATAAACCGTGTCTATTTATTGTTATTAGTAGTGCTTGTTTTTCAACTTCAGACAAACGAGAGCAAAGCAGCTATTGGCAACAATAGATAAACACTTTGGAACCTTAGCTTTCTGTCGAAGATGGCTGGATCGCTTGGGCGAGACCAAGTACTTGATGGGTCTGAAGAATCTCGTGGACATGGGTGTTGTGAGGGCGTATCCGCCCCTGGTTGATGCTCGAAACAGCTATACCGCTCAGTGGGAACACACAGTTATTTTACGTCCTACTTGTAAAGAGGTCGTGACTCGTGGTGATGACTATTAACATGTAACTTATGGCAGTATTTCCTTTCGTGGATTTTCGCTGGCTGGACTTGAAGTAAAGAACCTACGACCTTTTCTAGTTTGCTTTTTTACTGAAGCCCACATTGAGATCTGTTTTACAGGGAAAAAGTTGCACCAAGCTTTTTTTTTTACTAAAATGGCGCTATTATTAATTTTGTTCTTGTACCTACTTATGTCGAACGGGAAGATTGTTTCAGGTTTCGGTTCTAATTCCACACGCTTGTAAATTGAAATCAAATAAGTATGCAGTAACTGCAATGCAAGCGGATATCAGATGACACGGAGTGACTAAAAAGTGATGGTTGGGTGTGCTTTGAACAAGATTTTGTGTGGACAAATTAGGAATAAAACCCATTGCTTCACTCGCGGTGACAAACCTAGTCTAGGCAGTTCTCGTTTGATTTATTATGGGTCAAAGCATGTTTTTATTCGTCCTAAAAACTTGCGCACTTTGAGTGCAAGGGCTTTCACGGAAGACTTCCTTTCTCGAAGAACAAAAAATTAAGCGCCCAGGTTAAATGGAATTTTACCTTTCGTTTCCTCCACTCTATTGTTATAAACGATTATATTTGTAAATCAAACTGTGTACAAAAGTGACACTTTTACTGCCAATACCCGCCTCCATACCCCGATTTCAGCTTTTTGTTAGTATCTGAGGTGGATAACTTTAGTCTAGCAAAACTGTGATTCTGACAAAAAGGTCTTATTCAAAGTAACTGTAAGTCAAAAGTCAAAATATTATTTCCATGAGGGCTTCAGTTGCGATCCTAGTAGACCTTAGTCCAGCAAACGTAATATAAGTAAAGAAAAAAGCGGTCGGAACGATCTTCAATTCCTGAATCTATTTAGTGAAGAATGATGATGCAGCGACCAAAAATTAGGGGAATCAGTAACGCCTGGAAACTCTTTTAGTTAATCAAAAATTGGGAAAATTGAAGCATATGTTTTATCTTGATTGTTTAAGCGTGTCCACTTATCCAATTTCGCCTTGTTTTTTCCATTCATCTATTCCAATATTTTTTATACTCAAACTAATAGCATGAATAGTTTAGAGGACCTGCTTGTGTATTTCAAGAACTAAGGCGAGATGTAGCACAAAAGGGATCTTTGTAAAGGTCGATTCCATTGATACTTCAATAGAAACTGAGGCATTCATTCTCTTAATGGTCAGGCTGATGTGCATAGCCATGCGGATTTCACAACTATTATTAAGAGATTTCAAAGTCATAGTTTTCATTGAGTTCCTGAATCATTCTGGAGGTTTCGTTATGTCATTTCTTTCATTTTTTTTTTCAAGCTTGAGTATTATTGTCAACTACGGTTATGGCAGGATTTTCGGATTTGAGATCGTTGAGATGTTCAGACAAGCACCCAATGATACTCTTTTGTACTTTTCAAATTGATAGCACATGGATTAGGGAGTTTTGAAGTAACTCTGAGCTTGGTGATCGTAAAATAGGGCGGTAATCGCATAAACAATAAAAAATACGATTTATTTGTTGGCTTTCAAGGTGATGTTTAACAGGAGGTTTGCATCGACTGAGATGCAAAAGTCGAGTCGATGCTTTCACCGAGAAGGATCCTAGGAAGAGATGTGATGAAAAGTGTTTAATCTGAAGTGGACATGAGGGCAAGCTGAGAACAGATAATACCTTCCAACAGCGAATGAGTACTGGGGTGCAAAGATAACGTTAACTTTTGATGAGGTATCAAAATTTCTGCCTTGCCCTCACTACATTACTATAAACTTCAAAAGTTCTGCATTTTCAATAGGAATTTCATTATTTTATTAGCAAATGATAAAGTTTATAACGTGGAGAATTCTGCTGACGTCTATTGGGAGCTCTAAAGGACATGCGTGTGGATCGAAGCATAAACTGTTGCAGATGAAATGCTTGTTCCGATTCCTTTATTTTATTATCTTTTTTTGGTTTGTATTCCTGCATGATCTTGCTGATGGACAGGCAAATTTCATTCTTGGGCGACGCCACTTAAATCGAAATTTTTAGTTTTATCAGTTCCGTAGATTTCGAAACCATGTTCTTTTTGCTCCGTGACGGGGTCCAGTTACTTACAGTGCTTTATCTGCTGATCATTTCTCCAACAATCTTTTATTTGAATCGAACCTAGGAGAACAGAATGACCAGATTTTCCACCCCACTTTTGCCTCCATTTCCTAGGGTTTTCTTGCCTCAACGGTGCATACGAACTAAGGTTTTCAGTAGTCTTTGAAGCAGCTTGATACAAATCGTATTAGACTCATTAAAAACAGTGCATTCGTTTTTATTGTAAGGAATAGTGCCGATTGAATTTTCGGTGGGACTAAAAGCTGACACCATGTCTGGTACAGTTTGCAAATCATATAAATATACCAGGCCCAACTGAACAACTGCCACAAAGGCATCTGCGCTGAAAGGAGACTGAGCAGAGAAGTCGGCCAATCTTTTAAATTCGGTGAGTAGTGTTGCTTAACATAAAAAGACACAATATGCGAATAGTCGTTCCACCAACAGTCGGACCTTGAGCTATGCTAATTAAGAGGAGTGATGCTTTTGACTTCCTTATCATATATGTGCCACCATCACCGTCGTGAAAGCCAAACAAAGCCAAACAAACTATGACTGATTAACTGCCATATCAAAGTTCTCTTATGAGGGTAGCCTTTAAGCGAACAAGGCGACTTCAGGAAAAGGAGAACTGATTGATTCAACAACATTTCATTGAGTATTTTGACGATAGTGACTTCTAACTAATCTTGGGTGAGAGAACGCAACATAGCCTGTGTCCTTAGACTACTTGTTGCCTGAATGTTACTGAGGAATCAGGACCTTTGGGTCTCAGCTTTGGACTTTATTTAATAAATATGGGCAGCAATGTTTTTAATCCTTGTATTATTGATTATAATAATTTTCCCTCGCCGATCAAAATCTATGAGGCACTTGATTAAAAACACGAATTGATACTTCAATATCCTCAAGTCAGGACCATTTATGTTGAATCAGAAAATGTATCACATATTTCTAACAACAAATTCAGATGATCCGTTGATTCTTCCAAACCCACTTTATTTCAATATCATTAAGAATTGAATTCGTCGACATTTTGTCACATCGTTTCAATTCTTCCAGTAAATTTTGCGCATGAACCGGCGTCATTGACCAAAATATCCTAATTGCACTCTCCCCTGATTAAAACCACCTTTTTATACTTGCTCTGGCTCAGTTTATGTGCAACACGCTAATTTCAGCTTCAAACATAGAAAGTCTAGTTAACCGTGAACTTTAAAATGTGCAAATAGTTTAGGATTTTCGGCCTTTAGAGGGCATTTGAATGCGTACATCCGATGATGTAAATTTTACATTTCCGATAATGAACTAATAAACTGTTATTCTGGCTTCTAATTGAAACCATGTGCTTGATAAATATTTGATCTATTTAATTCAAAAAATTGTTTCGATCTCTGGTGTTTAAATGTGCGCTTTTTCATCATATGTTTCAAATTTGTTAACTTCAAAATGAGATTTTTGATAGTCGGTTTGCTGCAGATAAAACACGAAAAAAGAGCGGGTGAATTCAACAAAAAGATTTGCTTTTTTTTCATGTTCTACTCTCTGATGGCAAAAGATAGGCGTCAACAAATCATCTGACATTGTTTGAAATAGAGGAATTTCAATTAGCATGCTCTCTCAAAATAAGTGGGAAAATGAAATCAACTGCAATACAATTTTCTGGAAACTTTCCAATGAATTTATGTACATGGTTATCTAAACTGCACGAGAAGATGCGTGGAGGATGGTGATGCGTGAATGCTTGATGAAAGACAAATTGAACTGAAATCTAAAGTAGTATTAGAATTTTTAAGTGGTCATTTTGGTGCTTCGCTGATACGCTTTCGAATCCAGTTGCAGCTGGTGTGATCTAGGGACTTGAAGAAACTGGTTTTGCCATAGCGATGAGAGTAAAGTCCTACAAGATGGGGTCGTTTTCCATCCCCATGAATGCTAACCAGAGGCCCAACAGAATCGGACGGAATGTCGTGATTAAGAGCCTGGAGATAACGATGTTCACCCCGCTTCACGTTCACCAGTGCCTCATTCAGGAACCCGTAAAGCTGACCGGGAAAATTGAAACCTAGTGCGGCCAGTTGATTTGGAAGATGAGCAGCGCAGTAGAGTTGGATTGGTTGAATTCGATTGCTGTAAACCAAACTGTCTTCCAGTTCTATCAATACAAAATCTGATCGACGGCTCTGGGAACAGTAGCCGTAGTCGCGTTCAAAAATTATCCTTTTAATCCGGTGTTCTAGTTTAAGTAAATAAAAGGAGAAATTAAATAAGCAGCTGTCAGCGTGTTATTAAAAGATTTTATTAGGGCTAGATGGGCATGCAGTAATATCCTATGTGTTACAGCGGATGGACTGATGGAACTCGTGATGAGCGAGTGACTAAGCATGCCTTCAAAAATGCCATCTAAGTTCATTCATGGTAGAATTGTCCTTGTTTGTTTCACGTTTGCCAAAATATCTATTTATGTGCATGTACTTTGAAACCGATATTGGTTTGTTGGTGTTATTTATGGTGTTATGGTGACAACTAGAGGCAGCTTTTTTTAATAAAAAAGAGGCTTTCTAACGGTGGTTAGAAACGAGTCAACTTACGAAAAAGTGGAATAACTGTAAAAAGAAAATTCAACAAGACAAATGAATACTAGTTTCGGCAAAGCAGGCCAACACGGACTTGTATTCAATTTAATTTTGATGCTTCGGTGGTTTCTTATCAAATTGTGGTGGATTTATTGAGGCAGTATCTACCCTCTGAAGCCCTTCCAGTCAACTTAAAGAAATGTAATTTTGATTTTTGTTTCGATTAATCACAAAGACAATAAAGCACCTTTTGTATATAACAACTAATAGACATTTGAACATGAAGAAAACCAAACTATTTAAATAGTTCAAATAAGTTGACTTTACATTAATAAAAATCCACATAGTGAACCTTGCAATTTCTAACTATGAAAAACATGAAATTAACTTACTTATTTGCTAAATTTATTTTTGGTAGGATTATTTATTGCAAAATAAAAGATTTTCGTCCAAATTTTACTTTGGAAATCGATGTGCGGATAGATATTCCAATTGTGATCCAGCAGCAATGATTTCATTGGAAAGTTTAAAGTCACATTTTGGTCGCTACATTATTAAACTTTGTTTAAAGTAACAATAATACACTGATTCATTGCAACATCTTTGCTACCATTTGACAACTGTTTTATGAACATACAACTTTTGACATATCTGTTCAATGTCACATTGTTACCTTTTAACAAGCCTCAGCCTTCTAAAATCTCACGTCATTGAATGCGTCATTGTCTGGTTGAAAGCTGCAATATTTTATTGAAAAGAGAAAAAAAATGTTTGTGAAAAGATCCGCTTTCTCTTTCATGAAGTCAAACCCAAATGCCAAGCATATTCAATAACACAAGTAAAAAATGGTGTTGAAGCGCAGGCATCGATGCGGAAATGAAAGGCATCAGATGCAATGCATGTAGACAAAATGTCTATGAGGAAAACCGCACATACCCTCTCTGGGAAGGTTGCCTATATTTCTCCAGCTGGTACCAGCGTAGGCATTCGAGGGGCGGTCTCCTAAACATAAGCATTTTCCAGATATGAGAATAAAGTTTCGAGAGACGATTGCTCCTCCACAGTTTCCCACTGTTGCCATAAAGGGCGCCTTTTCAATTGACATTGGGTATTCGATCAGCAGGCCAGAGGTTAAAATTATCCATGGAGTAAAGGCGAGGAGATTAAGTGTTTGCATTATGGTCCAGAATAGAAGAAATCGGTTTTGAATACATACGATTGTTTATATAGTGAGAGTGGAAGAAGATAGACACCAATCAGATCCAAGATGCTGTTAGAGATATATGCATGCGGCAATATCGTTGGACGGCGTATAACCAACCGTGGAAGTCTTATTTCTCTTGACTGGTTATCTCCTTTGGATTTCTTATCTTTCAAATGTAGTGAATGCCGTGTGGGTGGAAAAGCGACAGGGCGTTTTCTAACAAAAGTGTATCAAAATAATTGTGTTTGCGATATTAGCATCCACACAAATTCGCTGAAACATGTAAATATGTCAATCACCTATTAGGAAGAAAAGGTGGCAGACAATATAAATAATGCAATTTTTTGCGATCTGAGAAACACTCCTATTCCATTTTACCACAACCGTGATATCAACGAGCATGAAAAGCTCGATCGGAATTAGTACAAACTCTCGAAAATTAATTTTGTTTGATTTATTTCTACGGGAAATCATATAATAAGCCTGGAAGATGGTCTCAACCAGGTCAAAATAAATAAAAAGTTCTCCTGGTTCAATATGTTAATATGCTCATCACTTAATGGGTAAATTAAGAAAAACTAAAGCTGGCATTATTTTGTAGATTAAATAGCTGCAAAATTAATTACTTTTTTTTCTTAAACAGAGACTTGGCGTTGTCTGTAAAGTCAGTAAAAAGTCATTCAAAACATAACTTCTCTCCACAGATCTGTTGCATTTCAGCAGAAAGGCTATTTTTCGGCAGAATGAAAATTCATGTTTTCGGCCCAAGGTGGCGTAAAGTCTATCCATGTGGCATCAGTGAGCGTGTTTAAGTCATTGGAAGATATATCTGAGATCTGATCGTCATTGCCTCACTAGTTTTGATCACTGGCATATAATTGGAACTGAACAGCGGTAAGCAGTTCTAAGATAGGAATTATGTTTCTTCCAATTCTATTTCTTAAACGATCATGAAAAGGAGGAAATAAGAGGTCAGAGATTTCTACTTGAAGTATTCTACTGGAGGTAGATATACGGCGGTCAAGGGCGTAAATGTCTACGCTTTCTCAGATATTTCTTTTGAACTACGAGATGCTTCAGGAATTCGCTTTAGAACGAAGGTCTAGAAAGTGCTTTCTCTAATAAATTGGATCTTACGGATGCATATTATATTGGCAACCATGTCAATAATGTAAATGTCGGTTGAACCAAAGCCTGTAAATGATATGAATTATCTTGGCATGTCCCGCTTGACTTTTACCTTCAAAGTCTTCATGTGGATATTTTGCAGCATGATTGTGAAATGTCACGGGGAAAAGCGCTTCCCAAAGACCTGAAAGTTTCTGATCATGACTGATAAAAATGTACAATGTCTGTGCATACAAACAAACGTGGTAATAAAAAAACTCATCGGTCTTTGCGAGTCAGCCTATTTTTAAGCAAATCCGCCAAAAAACGCACTAAGAAAAGAAATGAAATTTATTGCTAGTATTATTACTATCATTATTAGTGAAGACCACTTACGTAATAACATCCACAAATTGAAGAAATCGTGCGATGGATTTCAGGAAATTATCAAATTCATGTCAGCATTTTCATTTCCTTCTATATAAAATTTGGTGTTGTAATAACTCCGAATTTAATGCTAAGGGGTATACTTGTCTTTTCGGCTAATCAAATTTCTAAAAGAATTTACATAAAATATTTTGAAAGTGCCGAAAATTTATAGGCCCTTGAAGAATCGACACCATCCACTACCACTTTTCGTCGGCTTTGAATATCTCAAAGCCAGCAAGAGCACTCAACGACCACGTCAGTTCGGGAAGGTTTGGATTGAAAATGGAGTTCGCTTAAGTGAAAATAAGAAATCCCTAAATTTCGACCGTTTGGGGTCTTAGAGTAATTAAATGAAAAAAGGTTATTTAAAAATAAACTCAGCATATGACTGCTAAAAACCAAAATATTAGCTTCACAACGTTCAGTTTCGGAAAGCCCACAAAAGGCTGCCCAAACGCACAATGAGCACTTTTAACCGTTTCTAAGATTAGCACTGGCATTCATTTCCTCTCCAGGTGGCAAAGAATAAGTTCAATTATTCAGGGATCAATTTAGCCCGTGGATTAATACGGCGGCATAATTCACGGCTTGAAATGGGTTTAAGCCCAACATGTGTACTGAATTTGGCACAAAATGGCAATGAATACGCCCACGAAATTTTGGAAAACTTTGGTCATGACGTGGTAGGGCAGAAAATTTTTCAAAATCTACTCCAAATATTGGGTAACCTGAATCCACTCTAAAATGGCGCTGTCCTAAAATGCGACTGGAAACCCACGTTGGATTTTAGAGGTGCGCTCATCCCATATTGTAAGATATGATGGCCACTCTTACACAATTTTCTCCTATGTGAATTTTCCGTCACATTCCCTTCATATAATTAATTACAGCTAATATAAGTGCTGCGCTGACATACTGAAAAGACTTACACCAGTTACCAGCATTTTCACCTTCCCCGAAACTTCCTATTATATTTGCATTCTTACGAACTTACCAATTAAAACTTGGGTTTATGAGGCTGAATCAGAATTCACACTAGTTTTCAATCATTATCTTCTTGAACTTCTGAAACAAGGAATGACCAGTACACAGCTTGTCTCTGCGAAAAAAAGACAGAAAAAAATGAAACTCTCCTCTTAAAAAAATTTTCCATTTCATTAGCAGTTTTGAATATAAACACCCCATCCTTCTAGAGTCACATGCTAGGAAAAACTGTGCACTACTCAAGATTAAGGCTAGGGTTCGTCCTCTATAATACGATCTTTTCGCCATTAGGTTCAAGGGATTTATCTCAATTCTCTTCAGTGATACATCTTCCACATTTAAGGTTTCAAATGCCGTTCAAAGATCTCCCATTAGAAATATTTTCCTTTTTTAATTTTCAAGATTCATAATTAAACTAATGATTTATTGAAATGTTGGATTGAAAGGTTAGCAGCAAGGATGGAATGCGGCAAAACATCTATACTCATTGGATTTGTCTAATTTGGATTCTGGACGAAATTTTTTCAAGGCTAGGAATCTTATAAATAACCAGCAAGTCCACGATAATGCATGAATTGTAAAATTTTGAAAATTAAAAAATTACGAATTTTAAATTTAAATTTCGAATTTTATAGTTCATTATAAAATAGAAAGTTTTTTGATATGCAACAAAGTTTCATTTCATGATGGAAATAATGCGGACCAAATCTCTTTACCTGGTAATTGAAAACAATCGAGACTTCAAACGAAGATCCAGACGTCATTGTCACGCGATGATGAGTAATGATGTTTTCGGAAATTATAGTCAATTCGATTCTTGCAGGATGTTTGACAGGACTTTATGTTACTTTTCAGAATATATTATCAACCTTGGATATTTGCATTAAAAGTATGAAGAGTGTCTTTTGGTGTGATGCTTATTTTCACTCTGAATATGGGGGATACCATTATCCACCCTGCAAAACCAAAGGTTGACATTCATACTTATATACATTCTTCATTATGGCCAAGATCATGGTCGGAATAGCCATCCAGAAAAGTCAACAATTGAGTCTCGGCTGAAAATAAGAACTGAATAAGAGGACCTCGATCAGACAGATTCTCTCTTCGAGGCGTAAATGAGTGGGGAAACATAATTGGATTTTACCGAAGACAGTGTTAAAAGTGGCAGTTCGAAAGGACGCTAGCAGACATCAAATGCATGCAAAAACAAACTGGGATCCCAAGACAGAAGACTTGGGTCTCTTCACAGCATTACTTTAGCTGACAGTATGCTTAAATTCAAAAAAAGGCCTCATTCCCGGTTCTCGAGAACAACTAGGTTTGGAGTTAGCTGGAACCATCGTTCAACCTGTATGGATGACGACAGTGACATTGCACTGATATTCACATGCGACTTTCATCGCTTTAAAGGTGGATTTCTTCCTTTGAAAACAACATGACGTAGAACTGCGGATAAATTGATCTAATGCCGCTCTCCGCAACAAAATCTGTGTTAAACAAGCAATTATTAAGAAGCTTTTGTCTCCTCTTCGACATCACAGTGCCAGTAAATCATATTTTAATCTCGTCCGGAATTGATGAATAATCCATTCCATTTCGTTCCACTGTTTTAAACTGCAGAGAAATTTAATATTAAAACATAAATGTTAAAAATAAGGTAGTTTTATTTTTATGTTTTTATTTGATCCCGAATTTTATTTTAGCCAAAATTGCCCACAAATTATCTGTCCAATTGTTCTCTGTATAATTGCTATACTACAATACATTAAGCGAAAATAAATACTATGGCCAGAAAACACAAAACTAATTTTAATTGCCACTGTCGGTAGTGTGCATATTTCTGATAAAATTAGACTATCGGTGAAATATTCTTTATAACATTTAAGCCGCCTATATTTAGTTTCCGATGCCTGCGGTTGAGCCAACCTCGGTGTGATGCCGTTAGGCCAACGAAAATCTTACAATTGTAACTATCGTTTTGGTGGAAGGATGTGGGGTTAATACTGCCTTAATCATAGTAAATGGGACCAAATTAGTGAAAATCAGACAAAAATATCATTCTCCTGATTCCATTATTTGTATACAATTGAGTTACGATGAGATTGTTTTTAAGGCGTTTTTTGGCCTTATATATTATACCCACCTTGCCAGGTAGAAGTGAACTTCTAATGCTGATAATCCACAATTTTGAGAGTATAAATGATATTACTCATCTGGTAATTGCGACCGACAATCGAAAGTTGTCTTGTCCTTCAGCTATTTTTCTGGCCTCTCTATTATTTCGCCACTTATCTCTTTAGTGAGAAAGTTGTTGCCCGCTGTCATTAAACTAGTGCGCTGGATAAAGTCTTTCATGAATTCAGTAATCTCTCCTAACGACTTCCTTAGGTTTTTGAGGCTTGTGGTGTGCCAGCCTGGAAGGTGTCTCAAACCCCTTGTAGATGTCATTGACAATTAACCTCTCCGCCATAATAATTTCAAGCGCTAATCAAAGTTCTCCACAGCATTCCTCTTGCGGTGGAAGGCCGAGGGGTACAAATATTGGACACTATCACATAATAAATAATGCCTCTCTAAAAGAGAGCAGGAAGAAAAAGTTTGTGTCAATTCACTCTCTATATATTCACACAGGTAGTTATCCTAGTCATTCTTTCAACTTCCTGATGGGAGGTCAGGAACTCGAAAAAGCTGAGCCTACTCACTTTTCGCATATAGAAATAAGCTTCAAGCTAGCACCCGAGTTGGAGTCGAAAGGTCGATATCTGGATGAAAATCATACGATTTTGATTCAGCTTTGAAGATCCCATTTTAAAATTGAAAAATGCTGTGGACCATTAATTCTAAGATGCTTACTCTTGAATCACCACAAAGGGGAGCCCCAGCACGAGAGATACAGTTTTATGCTAACAGCACTAAAGTTTGGTTTATTGAATTAAGAGTAACTCTAATCGCTGCTTCTTCGCGTAGACAGTTCCGAACAAATTCAACTGCCTACTAAATATCCCTCTGCTACTAGTCATGGCTCTTATCGACATCACTGCCAATGCAGATGATATCAGCTGTTTTGATAGCACTGCATTTCATTTAGACATCGCCATTATCTTTGCGAAAATTGCCCTATTTCATTCAGTGAATGCTCCTTCGATTTGAAATTCAAGTATCATCACATTTTCAACAGATTGGTGGATGTTCTCCCATTCTCTAATTCACTAACCACGTTAACCAGAGATAAATACCCGGATAAACATTGCACTTGTTATTTCTAGATCCATGTTGGTGCTTATAGGCAAATCCGATTTTTAGTAACCCAACTTTAAGGCTAACAAAGACAATTTGTCTCATTCGGTCAACGCATTCAAATGACGAATTGAGATCCCCAGCATGAAGACACATTGCTATCTCGAAGGTTTAAGCTGATCTGGATAATTTTACACCTTTTTTAATATCAGTATGGTATTTCATCAGTGGACTTCTGTTTTCCGCCAGTCAGTGAGTCACCCATAAACCAAATACTTTGCCTGATGGATAGCAGTTTGAATGAGATCGTGATCCCATTCACGTAAGTATCAAATACCTCATTTGGTTTGATATTAGCCAAGTGAAGAAAAAGGTTCGCACTTAATTGTCACGTATGAAACGAAATCACTGCAGTAAATGATAACTTACTAATCAAACTCATGGACTGATTGACTTTGAAGCAAGAGCGAAAGAATCGAAGTATTTGGGAGCATTATCAAGAAGGCGGTCTCTTGATCTGCTTGTACTGCATCACTTTCGAAAGTCTTCCTTTAATGATTTAAATGACCTATCGTATTAGTACAAATGACCAATCATGTTGCTTTTTATATTGCATGAATCATTAACACACAGCTGATCGAGTGTATAAATACTTTGGACATCCACCAAAATTTATCTTCTGGTTCATTGTAAAATGACCTTTTCTTCACAACCAGCACTGTAGAGTCCGAAATTTTGTAAAACGAGTGTTTGAATGCAAATCAATGCGTAATGTGAAAATCATCGGATAATTTGACTGTCGACAATGAATGAATTTTTTCCCGACTTAAACTAACAGAACTTAAGCTGGTTGAAATGGCTACATTCGTGCATCTGCCCGAATTTCCAATTGAGAATGGCGAAGAGGCCAATAGGCAGGTAACGTTGAGAGCTCATCAAACAAAAGGCATTAGGAATGGTCAATAACAGTTATTGTAAATGGTGATGAAATTACAAAATTCAGTGCTTTTGTGTCAAAATGCATAGAAGCTGATTGACCGCGTTAGTGGGCCAGTATAAGAACGCTTATCTTAGTCTTATGGTTTTCCATGCAATTTCTACAGTACAACCATTAAGGATCTGATTTTACTTATCCTAATCGGTGGAATAAATTCATGAATAACATAAATTTCGATGTTTATTCTTAAATGAGTTTCCTTCTTATGTAACTCCTTGGTTAACAAATTGATACCTTAGCACTTCACCATAATGAAACGAAAGCTGAACCGCCTGTTCGTTTGTATAATAAGCCACTCAGAGATGAGGTTGCTAAATAAATTTCGATCACAAGACCTATGAAAACTTAGAATTATTTTACACGCTTCTGCAATGCCCAGCAGAAAAACCCTCCATTTCATAACGCCACTGGCAAATCTCACTTTTTGCACGCCTTCCTGGTAGAGGTAGATAAGACCGGAGTGCTGAATCAGATGAAGTGAAAGGGAATATCGGCAGCTTTTTATATAAATAGCTAACTTAGATGGATAGGCTGATTCATCGAAAAAGAACATTGCCTTGCTTTTAGTTAAGACACTAAGACGAGAAATGCAATTTGACGCTCATTCCTTTGGTAAAATTTATTTTGATTCCATGGTTTGCTCTCATATTTGCTGGAAATGCATTTATTTGACTATTTTTAGATATGAGCAAACATAAGAATTTGAAATTCTGAAAGCCGACGTATGTTAATTTTAAAATATAATAAGGTGCGAAATAAAAAGGCTCAAAAAAGATGAAGAGTGGCGCTAAATATTGGGAATTTTCGAAAGCACTTGTTTGGTTGGCATTAGGATCACCAGTACAAACGGTTACTGAAAGCGAAGCCACACTTATATATCGTGCATAAATCGTATTATTTGAAGCAGAAATGAGTAATGGGAGAGAGCACTTGTTTCGTCATCCATTTTCTCTCCATGGCTTCCTAAACTACCGTCGAACTCTCCATCTCGAAACTTCACCTCGACCTTCTTGTTCGTTTTCAGTGACATAAACTGAATCCCTTTTCCAACTTCATTAGTTTAGATTACCAATCTTCTCAATATTTCCAATTTTTGTCAACTCGGTTATTCCAACCCAATCAGTCAACTTGATGTTGCGTCAGCTCACAGAATTTCGTTATAGCAAATGGTCCCTATCAATACTTAACATCGTAAGAGAGTTTCATAAATGTAAAACCTGAATTTGAACATTACCAATCAACGTATAAAAAAATGAGTTCCAGTTCACACATCCGCTTTGATTTTATAGAGCCTCTGTGCGTGACAAGTAGAGGTATACTAACAAATCGAATTCAGATAATCTTGGAGGATATTCAGCTGTCAAGCAGCTTTTTTAGCCTGACGCAAATGCGGCAAGAATATTTCAGGCTTTAAAAAATCAGTCCTCTCTTATTTTGACTCAAAAATATAAATCAATTTCTAATTTTTAAAAAATAGTCCATTTAATTTGATTTTTTTAGTATCTTTGAGACGAAGGCCTGTTTTAGTTCATATCTCATTTTTGGTCTGCGGGCCGTTTGGGTGCGAGATGTTGTACTGGAAATATGATAAGGATGAGTTGATAATAAATGACCTATACCGTTTAATCAGGAAGATCGGCTGTGGTTCATTCGGTGTCATATATCTGGGTGTAAATCAAAAAAACGGCGAGGTAATTTTAGATACCCGTTTTATTAGAGATATCAGGAAGTTGCGGTCAAGGTAGAGAGGAATTCTGCTCGACATCGACAGTTGGCATATGAAAGCAAAGTTTATCGGATTTTGAATGGTGGGGTTGGTATTCCTCGCTTAAGGTAATGCTTTTTTAATTATGATTTTCTTAGATGGTGTGGAAGTCAGTATGAGCATTATTTCCTTGTAATGGATTTACTCGGACCAAGTCTCGAAGATTTGTTTCTGTTCTGCGCACGGCGCTTTACAACTAAGACAGTACTGATGCTTGCTGATCAGATGCTATCGCGTGTTGAATTCATTCACAAAAGATGTTTTGTGCACAGAGATATAAAACCGGATAATTTTCTTATGGGAATTGGTCGGCACTGTAACAAACTCTACATAATCGACTACGGTTTGGCCAAGCGTTATTGCTCCTTCAAGGGACAACATATTGAATACAGAGATGACAAGAATCTCACTGGAACAGCTAGATATGCTAGTATCAATGCGCATCTTGGAATTGAACAGTCCCGAAGAGACGATTTGGAGTCATTGGGTTATGTGCTTATGTATTTCAATCGTGGAAGTCTACCTTGGCAAGGGTTGAAGGCAGGTTTTTCTTCTCAATATATTTTTGTTGTTCGCTCTCCATCCCCGTTTACGTATTTTCTCATTTTTCAATGTCATGTTTTTTTGCTTCATACCTATCAGACTTATTTATTCTAATCCTATTGGCGTTAAGCTTATGCCGTTCAGGCTCATAAATATGCGATCGTTTGAGCTTTTGAATAATTTCTCTCTTTAAATGATTTAATTTTATTCAAATTTGTAAATCGATTTCATTTCGATTTCTTTATAACTGCTCTTAAATAGCTTGGATTTTTTCTTGTAACACGAGCGATCACATTCGACGTCTTCATGCATCAAATGCTTGTGGATTTTTCATTTGAATTCAATTTTTCGATCTCGCGTATTGCGCTTGGATTATCGCCACAATCAAAATAAATGCCTATTCCTTTCTCGGATTACGCCCGTTTTGCCTCTAAGTTTATCATGGTGTAGTGAACAATTTCCTATTTTAGGGCAACACTAAACGGCAAAAGTATGAAAGGATAAGCGAAAAAAAAATTTCAACTCCTGTAGAATCTCTGTGTAAGGGTTTTCCAGCTGAGTTTGCCATGTATCTGAACTACTGCCGAAATCTCCATTTTGACGACACTCCCGACTATTTGTATCTTCGTCAACTTTTCCGTATACTCTTCCGGACTCTCGGACACAAGTTCGACTTTCTCTTCGATTGGACTATGTTGAAGAGGCATACCGAGAAGCCAGGAGCTTCATCCTCCGGTCCAGTTGCTGGCGGCCCATCGGAAAATATCTTCGACCCCCCCAAACCTCCGGTTCAAGTGAATGAAGCACTGGCTAACAATGCCATTGGGTCCACATCTGCTCAGGGCGATAACCCAACAAGTGCACATCCCGGTAACAATCCCAAACAGGTTGATGACGTAATAGGTGATACTATCCAATCATTTATTGATAGCTTTAGGGATTGACTTCTCTCAGCATGTTTTTCGCGTTTGTGAATAATTTCTGACAGGGATGCCACTTCATCGAGTATTTTATCTTTTCCGTTCACTGCCCGTTCTTGATAAGGCGTAACGCATCTCTCCCTCCCTGTGACAATTTCACAGACTCAAGACCTATAAGTTTTCCTTTTCTGTATCAATAGCCATGGGTGTATCTTAAATACAATCCACACTTTTCTATTCACATTTGATAACTTATTATTTAAATCCAGCATTTGTTTGTCAAGAATCTGGAGTTTGCTTTGATGACGACCGATGGTTTACGCTAGTTTTTGCATAATAGAACGCGTGAACGCACTTTTTGTGGGTTTCTTATTTTCCATTTATAGGTGCAATTAATCGCTACACAGAAGTGGTCACCTCCTCAGGCTTCATTATAAGTCAGCCGAAGTTTCAATATTGATTGTAGAGTCACCACAGCCTTGACAAAAGAAGAGTGAGATAAAGAGACCACGTCTCTATTTTATCGCGATTCATTACACTTTTAACAAAAATTAAACATCTGCTCCTTGTGTGCACGCGCACACAGAGCGAGTGGGAGGGTAAGCAGAAGGGACAGACAGGCAGGCAATGAAAGCGGCAGTGTGCACAGCTGAAGCGGTAAAAACCATAAAAGTGAAAGGGAAAGGAATAAACGAAGACACAAAGGCAAGACCTAATGTAATTCGAGCTCGCTTTGGGGGGGAAAGAAAGAAATTAAGTAGCACAAGCACATTTCGTATTGATTGCGCGAGGGCTTGCATCACTGGGTGAACGTGAATGGACGAAAGGAACCGGCGATCGGTTCCTGCGATGATGACTTCACGTGAAGTATGAATTTGAATTTGAGGAAGCAAAGAACACATGGAGAGGGAGGTGTGAGAGAGCAAACAACGCTGATGGTTTTAAAAAAGAAACTAAATATACAGTGGGTGTACGAAGTCTAAACGTTATGGGGGCGGGAATCAAACCAAAGAGGGCGAAAGCAGGCAGGAGGATGACGAAGCGTCGGTATTTGAAAGGGTGACGTCATTTAGGCGGACAGACACCTAAGAGGAGTTGTCGGTGTGGCCCGCAAGAAGGTAGATGTTGGAGTTGTTCGACGAACCATCCACTGGCCGACTCTCAACTACTATGTTTCTAAGTAAAAAAATAGCAGGGCACTTATAAAGAATCCGTGGTTACCACTTGTAGGACTACTAAAAAGTCTCTTAACTCTTACAAAGGGAGACATCAGATTTCTAATTTACATCTAGAAGTTGAACAAATGCTGAAATCTATTTCGCCTAATAGCTAAGAAACTTTTACTGACACGATCAACTATTAACACTATTGTTTCATTGCTTTTCACTCGCTTGGAGGAGTCCTTATTTATTTATTTATTTATTTATTCATTTATTTATCTATTTATTTATTTATTTCTAAGAAGGTTCATCGGACTCTTGATGTTACGCTAGTTTGGTGCCAAACCAAAAGTATGTGTAGAAAAGCTGCCTGAAAGTAGCTGAGGGCGACTCAGCGAATTTCCGACACAAAACGATCAACTTTTCGTCTAAAGCCATTAATATCAAAAGTTGTGCTATTTGTGTTTCTGACCCAAAATGAAAAATGTTTGTTAAGGGTAGAGAAAAACACCAAAAATATCAAATCATTTAGTGAAACAAGAATTGTGGCCTTACCGATCATGACCTAATACTCGGTAAATGTGTTTTTCGTCGTTAATTTCTTGGGTAAGCTACAAATTTAAGCAAAAAAGGGTTTAAGCAAATAGCGGAAAACCGAGGTGCAGATTACTGCATTAAATATAGCCTGCTTGTAATTATTAAGTAGTGATAAATACCTCTCCAGAGAAGCTTTTCCCGAGGAAGCCATGTGGATGAAAGACTAGAAGGCTGTCACGCAGACCAACTGTAAAATTTTTTGTAAAAGAATAACTATTAGGCAGACTTTAAAAAAATGAGGAAAGAAATGGTTGGAGGTTTCGGAGATCAGAAGCTTACCGACGGACTGAATATGGAGACCATCGAAAGTTATGGTGTTTGGTTGGCGCAGTTTCTTTCGTAACCGACCACTGAAGCTTAACAATTTTGCGCAATCGGGGAAACATACGAGAACAGTGTTCTTCAACAGTTGAATCACACTCACTACCGGCAGTCGGTCGGCCTCTACAATACCAAATAAGTGACTTTCTGGCCTTGTAATAATGCCCATCCAAGTGCGTTAAATTACGATATTTAACACAAGAATGGTTTAAGCATTCACTAAAGTAGTAGATAAGCCGGTAAGAACGTTGGGGTGAATCAGCACTCCGATCCGATACACGACTTTCAATCGCCTGCAACGGCGCACTGCTAAAATTACCAAACCCCATGATGTGTTTAGACTGGATGTTTTTGCTTATAGTACGAAGGATGGGAGTAAAAATTGTGACCAGTGCTAGGTAAGGTGCTAGTTAGGATGATGTTTCACTTCGAACCGAATCCAAACGCCTAAAACCTAATAAGAACAACGATAAAAAAGGCGCGCTATAAATTGCGAATGCAAAACAGTAATGATTTCCAAGACAGCGGTAAATGACTGCCTATTTGTTTTTTTGAAATCGTTTGAATAAGTCAGTTCACCGAAACAAGCGATCCAGGCACTTTTGAGGGCCTGAAAACCGCAGGATTCGAACAATTTAGTCAGCACCGATTTGGATTCATCATCAAGACCTACGTCTAAAGTTGCTCAATCCATTTTGATAAAGGATAACTATCATCAATTAGACCCATTTTCAGTAGAATCAAGAGTTCGAATAAATCTGAGCTTCAAACGAATAGCAGCAAACGTACACGGAAGATAGATAAATTAAAGTCCACTATGTTATGGGTTATTCGGCATTGTGAACAAGGTAAAAAGACACTTAAGCGATTGCCATTAGGTTGAGAAATCAGAACCCCACCCAGAGCCTTACTCTGAGGTGACAGTGTGATGAATTTCAAGAGAATGAAATAGAAAAAAGTACTCAAAAGGGAATAGATAAGAAGCAGGAACTTAGGAGGAGATATCGTATCGAGGGGAGCAAACGGTAGAAACCGGAAGTGGGTTGCTCGCCTTTAATTCCATAAAAAATGGAGGAGGAATCTGAAAGGACAAAATCCGACCAGCTTAATAATACTATCAGTTCTGGACGTATCAAGAGGCGATTTGTTCCGATAATAGGTAAGTTGTATACAATATGAATACGATGGACGTATTAATTAAACGGAAGAGTAGTTGGTTAACTTTTGATTGAACTTTTTGAAAACATACCTGAACATTTACAAACGGATTCAAAGTGAACTATAGTACGTCCTGTTGTGGTTAAATGGTTCAGCGATCCAATAATTATCCAGGTGAGGGGAAAACCCTAGTGAAAGTTAGAAGAGGCATGTCCAAACACCAGATCGAATCCAAGCACAGATTTCAATTTCGCCTATTAAACTTCTGCAACAGAGATTAATCAAATTTCCGAAGACTTTAAATGATTTTGGCAGTACTGGAATGATGAGCATACCAACGGTTCCGTGATCGGAACGACCACCCACTAAGTCCAGCTTTGTTTTAGAAAGGAAGGCCAAGTGGGAGTTACCCAGTCTGATGCACTGTAATTACTCCCGCCAAAAGATAAGAGCCAAGCTGGAAAATGTATTTAGTTGTTATGTTACTGCTTATCAACCCATCGAAGTAATAAGAAGAATTAAAACAGGACGAGTAGTTTCATCCTGTTTTTGAGGCAATCGTTGTAAAACTACACATTCATGCACTTCAATGCAAGCAGTAAAAAATGAGATTCGCGTGGACTGGAGACGAAAAGTTTCAAAAGTAAGCATAATTACAAATGCAAAAAAGTTTATAATAAAGGACTTCTCTTTATGAATAAAACTTTAGGTGGTACCCGAAAAGATGAACTTGCTATTTCGGGCGATGCTGACTACTGCAGAAGCTTTGCCTTCTATCTCTTCGACATCTTCCAAACGGGTTTTGGCAAGTTTTCTGGATTCCGGAATTGGAGTGTTGGGAGCGGCGACCGATGGAGGCATGGCGCGTGTGGGGAGTGGCTGCTGAGGTGGTGTCGGTGGTGGAGAAGGCGTTTCTGTGGATTGGACAACAGCTGGAAAATCTGCAAGGAGCGGTGTGGCGTTAAGATCGACCAGGTACAGACGATACCGTTCACCCGCCAAGCCTCTACGAGAGTGATGCTGATAGACACCCAGACAAGCCAGAGGGAGCCGGGAGTCTTGTTGCACCAGCAAATCGAAGGTGGTCAGGGACGCGGGCATGTTGGAGACCGGTACCTAGAGAGGGAAAGGGGGTCAAAATAAAGTAAACCTGCTTTCAGAAACTATATTTCAAGTGAATGAAGTGTGACGCACTCGTTTTGTTTCGATGAAGGTGGAAAGAGTGTTCACCCATTCCATAACGAGAATTTCGTGGGGAAAGGCAGCGCAGAGGTACCTAGCACCGGTAAAAGGACTTCGGACCAAACTGGCTCGCAAACATCCCTTCGTTTTAGAGACTTTGTTTGAGGGTGAAAAGCGTCTAGAAAAGATGAAGAGTGCGGATTTAAATGAGCCCTAGTGCATTTCATTTGCCGAGCGGAGCTTCAACATTAGGGAATTCGATCTTGGAATTGTTAAGGATGAAGCCAAAAATCATGAATATCAACTTTTTTCCAAAAGCGCAAGCAAGAGAACAAATATGACGGTTGGGGGACGGCAAATGAACTGATTGTAGACTGGGAAAAAGAGTAACAGCAGGATATCCCCCAGAACCATAAGCTGCAGGAAAATTTTATAGACGGTGGCAACCAAGAGGACTAAAAAAGCATCAGGAAAATCATGTGAAAAGGTATGGATGAAGGTCTCATAGTGAAGAACAAAGATAAAAGCTAGAGAAGGAGAAGGAAATTGGAGATGCAAATTAAAAAATGTCGTGAAGATTCGGCAGTCGCGAAAAGGTTTGTTTGAAAGGCAATTGGAACCACAAAATTTGCACTAGCAGAAAATGGCAAACTGTTCTGATTGGAAATTGGGGAAAATCGACGTTTAAAACTGAATGCAGCCCTCGGAAAATGAAACAGCCATGTGTTATTGTAACGGTGAACATTCTCGGTACTCTAGTAAGATACAACAGCATGTAGGTGTCAAAAAACATCCATGCTTTGTTTATAATAACTGGGCTAACAATAAACATGTGGATCGAAATAGCACGAGGCTTACTCCTGATATAAAACAGGCCACTTTTATCATTCAGCCAACTAAATTGTGGGATAGGCTAGACGTCTACGGACAACATTTATTCCATGAAGAAAGCAGCCAATCAGCTGCTTGTTCACAGCTACGCATATGATTGCCAGAAATGACAAACCAGAACACGGGCCCAGCAACCAATCGGCGCCTCCCAGATAAGCTGTCAAAACCATAAAAACCCATTCTAGCAGTTACTGATTGTAATTTCCAAGTCTTATATTGACTTAAAGCATTTTCCAACACCAGTCTTAGGACGAAGAAAGTGATTGGATTAAGCCCCTATAGAGGAGCATTTAACAAGCTTGGATGGTCATTCCAATCAATAGAAGAGATCCGAACCCGCTGTTATGATTTATGGGCCACTCCACTTAGGCTAAGACGCTGGATTATGAAGATCGAATCCGGCTTTGACAGCTAGTATTCGCCCATTCAGATACCTCGAAAAAAGATGGGGCGAAGAGAAAACTAGCGCCAGTTTGCACGCAAGCACTTCAAAGCATTGTCAGTCGTAAATAATGCTGAGAATGCTAATATACAGCATCAACACGAGCAAAAGTATGAAATGAACAATAGAGCAACTTTTAGAGAAATAAGTAACTCCCTTAGAAATCTGATATACACTAAACTGGGCCTGACATATCACAAACAATCGGTGTGCTTGTTATTCCAAGAAAGTTTGTGATTGTTAGCACCAAGTAGGGTACTAAAAACTAAACCAAGAGCAATAAGCGCTAGTTTCTGTACTTGTCGAGCTAGTCAAGTAGTCATAAGATGATAAGATGTTGCTAGCACTCACTTTGGGAAGAGGTTAGAGATGCCTTTGAGTTTGGCGTTCATGGAGTGTCCAGAGGCCTTCATCTTCATCAAAGTGGTGAGATTATGTGTATAGAGGTGTGGTGGATTTCCAGACACTGAAACCATTGTGTTTTGTACTACTGCTAGCCAATGACAGTAGCGTGAGGAAAGCTAAACATGGAAATAAAGCTCAGGTGGCATTGAACGGCATAAGTCTTGTCAGTTAAAATCTTAACCAAATCCAAGCTGTAACCTAACACTGTTGCCGAATAGAGGAAAAGGCTTTGTAAAAGTGGGCAGATGCGATTAGTCTAAAAAAATGGGTGGGGCATTTGGACTTGGAAAGGTGGCAGGGCGATCGAGAATGGGGAGAGATGTGTCATTACACCCCAATGGTATAAATCACATAAACGCAAAATATTAAAATGATGCGTGTTCGCCGGTAATCCTAATGAGGCAACCAGTGTTTAATTAAATTAATAATTCGAAGTGGATATAACACACACAGATTTCCAGCTTGATCAATACGATAGATGGTAAGGTGATTTAAATCAGACTTACCAATTCTAAGGAGCGATCGGCGAGGTCCCTAAGACTGAGAAAATAAATGCCATCTGTGCTGCCGAAAAGCAAGATTTGTCCTTTGGTAAAAAAAGTAAAATACTTAAAGATTTTGACAAATAGCTTGCCAAGCAGTGATGTAATTTCGGGATTTACCATTATTTGCGGGATTAACCCAGCTTGCAGTCGAGTTGATAGTCAAAGGACAACCTTCGAAAACCAAGGTGAAGCAAGCTCCCATCTAATAAGACCGAAAAAAATTGGTGGATTCAAGGTGCTTCTAGAAGCACGTAAGGGGGTAAATACGCATGTGCATTTTTAGGACACCCTTTGTCTACTTTGTTTGGGAAAGCATTAAACGTTTCTCAAGGATTAGTGTCTAAAATTAGAATATTGCTGAGCAGTAAAAAATTGTCTTGCAGTGTTAGATAAGCGTAGAAAAGGGGAAACAAGTTACCTAACAACGGGGTTTCAATAAGAAATACCACAATACGGAGGACATACATGAACCTGAGGGGTAGGAGGAATGTCCGTAGTGGACTGACGTGCCCAAGGCGGAGCTCTGAAGCTTCCCGATATGCTACCGCCCATTCTTGCCAACCGCTGTAGATCATGGTCGAGAGAGGAAACAGACACTGAAGTTGGCCTAACTTTGCCACTACCAGCAACGATACCAATGGGACTCTGCCTCACACGTCGCAATATTCTAGAGGGTTGTGGAGACAGATAAGTCGGTGGTGAAATGCGATGCTGTGAAGCGTTTTTCGACATCACCACATCAGTCACAACTGCAGCAGGACTAGGCTTCCTGATGATTGGTTCTGTGATGACTGCTTTGAGACCATTTGCAGGAATATCTTTATTGACGGCTTCGACTCCAACTACACCTCCTTTCGTATCCTCTTCAGTGATCGAGGGGGCTGAAGCCGTTTTCCTTGGAATGAATCGTCTTAGAGGTGGATCACTTCGAGTGAGATCGAGGAAACTTGGACATGAAGTAGAGATCTTAGTGGTAGGTAGGATGATGTTTTGTAAAGTGGGAGAGCTGCGAATGCGACGAGGGTGGACGGCACGATATGAAAGAGCTTCTATTTTATTTTTGAGTTGTTTTTCGTCCTCATCATTTTCTGCTTCTACAATTGCCTTATCATCATCACCACCATCATCGATTGGTATGATGTCCTCTTCTTCAATTTCTTGATCAGCAAGTGGAGCCGCACCTTCGGGAATCTTAATTCGACCTTCTTCGACTATCTGCCGCAGACCATGGCTACATCCTGAAGACCCATGAAAACATGCTTTCTCTGTTTCCAGTGCGCCATTCCGCTGATTACGACTACCCAGACTGTAGGATGTCAGAAAAACCTAAGGACACGACCGATAACTAAATAAGTCTTACAGTAATATGATAAGTAAGTAGACTTTAAAATTTTACTGCAATTCTGTCAACTACTATACACACGGGAAGAGGTCGATGCGGTAATTGAACTTACAATGAAGCAAGTATTTAGTAATAGTTCAGCAGCCCCTATTAAAAACGATGAAGCGGGCAGCTAAACAGTCAAAATTTGCATGCTTAAGCACAAGATGGGGAAAAATAATTTCTTCTAGATGTACTTATGGGCTTGACTTCCAGTTGTGAACCAGCGAATGAGGTCATAATGGTCAAGGCATGTCCTAGTAGAAAGCAGAACTGCATTTAAGTGATATTAAAATCTCAAAACGAATAAAAGAGAACGTGCTTCAGTGCGCAGAAAGGACTGAATAAGTAGACAGGGAGATGTCTGGGCTTGAGACCTTGGCGCAAAGCCAGGGCAAGAAGTCTCTTTTAGTGACGATGGAGTCTCGATAGCGGATACTGGTCGCCGCTGTTGAACATCTAGTGAGTGAGTTGGCGAAGGATGTTGCAAGGACATCGCAGAGGTTGTCGACACTGTCCCTGCAAGACGGAAATCATCTTATTCAGAGGTAAAGTGGAACATTCAGGTGGTAATAAATAGCATGTTGATCTTCAATAATTAAAAAGGGATTTGCAGCTTTTTGAAATGAAGGTATTTGAGGGATCGTTATCGCCTAATCTGCCGAAAAAAGAGCATAGAGAATGTAACACTAAAATTCAAGCATGCAGCCAAACTAAAGAAACGACGAGTTTTTTTTTCTTCCTAATTTTTAGAGGTTTAAACCCATGGATACAATCGGTGGATGTAATCAAGCATGCTTCTCCCTGGACTAGCCTTTAACTAACCACCAATCTCACTTTTTAATAAATTGAAGTGGACCCGGAGAGATGAGATAAACCAACTTATTATTTTTGAGTAAATGGTTATTCAACTTCTGCATAAAGGCGAAAAGGAAATAAAAAGCAGGAGAGGAGATCAATACCTTAGGAGAGATGTCTTTATGAGATTACTAACACTCTCCCATTAGAAACAAGGAGATACTCTTCAGAATTTTTGAGCCGGCCATGATGCAAACATATCGACCGTGGCTCATCAATGGGATAAAAAGGGCCTCAAACAGTACTACTCAAGTTTTAACGGCGCGCTAATTTTAGGCTTCGCAAATACAAGTGCAGCGGATGGAAATAGCAACGTACAACTATGATATGAACAAGCGTTTGGTTGTACATAACGTTTTTATTTGATTGATAAAATCGGTGTTGCCTTTGCCTATCTCTGAATCCCCTATTCGTTTGAAAAACCCGACATCTCTCACTTCAAGTATTTCGTTGTTTATCTAATATTAATAGCCTTAAAATCAATTTCTTTAGCAAATTAACAATAGCTAAGCCCTATACAGAGAGAAGATTGACTTAACACCGAGCTGCCCATAGTGGATAAGGAGATAAGCCAAAACAAATTTTAGCAAAATCACTTCGCTTTTGGTTCCAAGTGGTTGGAATGCCAGTAATACTCCGAAAGTCTAATCAGCTAAACATATCTAGCTGCTATGAGCAAATTGAATTAGAGATTCCTTCCAGATAATCACACACTCATAAAATAATTACTGGTGACAGGTCCTATCTGTTCGCTGATCCACAAGCTTATTGCTGAATGGATGTACGACAGCGAAATTTCTCCAAAACCATACCATGAAAAGTAATGATGGCGGCTTATTCTCAGATAATTGTGATAGTGAATGCCTTGAAAAACATATAAAACGCACTCCCTCTATTATACGTACTTTAGCTAAGAGTTTATGCTTTTAAATGCCCAAATCTATATGAATGAGCAAAACCTGCAGTGTCTTAGGTCTGATGTGGCCTTAGTCGACGCGAGGGAAAGTACAATGTTATCATAGCAAAACGGGTTGCTTCCTGGATTTAAACAGGTAGGGTAATACGTGAAGTACTTTAAAGTAGGTCAAAATTCATCCAGTGAGTGACCGTCCATCGGGGATAGATGGCAATAACACTGTTAAAGGAAGCGAATCAATAAGGGAGAGTGGTGAGAAAAATATACTATGTATCCGTGAAAAGAACACGACAAATGGCACAACAATGCAGCAGATCGAAGTAACGAGCAAAGAAGAGATAGCAGTGCACTTGGTAGATGACAAAACTTACCGGGAACAACGCCTTCTGTTGACTGACGCTCGGATAAATGCGGTTGTGAGCTCTTCGGTAAAGAATCTTGCCGAGCGGGTTTCGAAACTTCAAGTTCTTGTCCTTAACAACAAAATCAGCAAATAAATTAAACGATTTTAATAAATCTTGAAGAAATCCCGCTTCCCAGTTTCGATAACGATGATTTTGACTTCTTATATCTCTTAGTATAGTGTAAAGTCCTCTTGCGAAATAATTTGTGAAAGCTGAGCTGAAGCTTGAGCACTAGCAATCTATTAATCCTTTACTAAATAGCGGTTCCAGACTATTGCGAGTTCCTAAACGACAAAGGGTGTTTCAAGAGGAGAAAGCTTGGAACTATCGCATTTTTCAGAGAAACAATCTAGATCGGTCAAACTTGGAAACACAGAGCGAGAGCGATTAATTTGTTAAGAACAAAACTACGAAAGACCATAGTCATAATGGCAGACATTTACTAACAAATAAGAAATAAGTCTTGAAAAAACGGTGCCCAAAAGTGGTATTTCTCGGTGGAAAGTAGCTTTAAGATTTAGAATATCTAACGGTAGATGAAAAAATCTGGAAAAATGTCCACCATTAATCCGAAAAGAAAAATGGAAACTGATTGCTAACCAACAGAGAAAGGGTGAAAATAATTATGACCGATACTTTATTCGTCAGAATTAAATTCTCCTTCCAAGCAATTAAAATTTTCAAGGCTATTGGTTAAGGCATGGATTTTTTTTCGCCTAGGAAATGCTGAGTCGAACGAAAGAGCTGAAGAAAGTTAGAATAATGGTAACTGCAGATCGCAGACACAATCCCTCTGTCCACTCACTTTGCCCTGACAAAATCTCTACGGTTTCGCCATTTGATTTGAAACTTAAGATTACATCAAATCATGATAAACTGCCTCATTAAATCTGAAGGCAGATGAGCGCAACAGAAAGATAGTCTCAAGCTTTCAGGAAATTTAACCCTCCAATCCCACTTCTAGTAAATAAGGTTTCAACGTACCAAGATCAGTAAAAGCACTATCATTAATAGCGGGAGCGGTGAAGTCGACATCAGCAGCGCCTAAAAAGATGGGCAATAATACAATATAGCGAAAGATTTTGAACCCGTGTTGGCAAGCTATCATCACATACCATCGAGTGTGGCAGTGCTAGCATCGACGCCCGTGATTTTGCCACCGACGAAAGCTGAGCGTAAAAAAAGAGATGGCATAAATTGAAGGAGGGAAGAGAAGAATAGAGAAAAAAGGGCCATTATAACCCACTATCATTGATTTCACTGTTGGAATCATGAGATACTGAGAAATTGATGGCACTGGAAGCGGTATTGAGGGTACCAGTCCCAGTGGCAGTGGGCATTTCGGACAAATTGATGACCGACTGGACCCCGGAAAGGGCGAAAGGCGAGTAGGACGTAGAAGGAGAGATAGCGAATGGTGCTAGTGGTCGTCCGCCAACCAGAACGGAAGAGGAGAGAAGCCCTGAAGGCATCGCCGGCGTAGACGTCTTGGGTCGTGGCAAAGGCGATGCAACTGGCGGTAGGGGCAGAGATGGGCCACCACCGTGCTCCTCGTTATCCGCACTGTGTGTAACTGGATGAAAAAGCAAGCCACTTTCTTCTGATCGACCATTCGAGACATGAAGATGCGATGAAGCGTCAAGTGAACTCTTGACGTTATGCAAAGTTGGTGTCGAGCCTGGATTGAAGGATGTCAGACCAAGTGGTGCTGCCGACGGCTCGCTGAAATAAAACACTGGATATAACAGTAGTGAGCACATCTACTTTCTTAAAGGGGGAACACTTACCCAGCAAGCCAAGCGAACTTCTGAGCAAATTTCAATTGCCTTAACATATCTGCCAATTCACTGCAGCGGAAAAAAACGCTTTACCCAATAAAGGGAGTCGGCTTTTAAAGAGGAAGATGAGTACTTACGCGCCAGTCTTCTCAGGAAAAAAGTCATTTTGAGCTACCATCTGTTGTTTCTCCTTGGTGGTGGCAGCTTCGCCTAATACGGCAGATTCATCGACCTGAGACGTTTTGGGGTCGGATTTACCCCGTCGTGGACGCCGTCGCATGCGCTGTTGCTGTGCCTCATTTGAAACCTCAAAGACACGGGATCCACGTTGGTCTACAGCCCCGATTCCGCTTGTTGGTTGGGCACCCGGATGCGAGATGAATCTGTGAAAGGGATGGCGTAAAAAATAAACATCTGACCAAGCGAAGCTAACTTCCTGACTGAAGGAGAAATAGGAGGGAATGGGGAAGGGCATACAAATCCCTTCTGAAAATCACATTCGGAATTCAGATACTGTTGCTGATAATAGCAAGCCTCAGCCCCTTTAAAAACAAATAAATCAGGAATTCACGCCCAACGTGGATACCACCAGCGGCTAAAAATTCATTCAATCGCATTGTGAACTGTAAATACCACAGGTTGCTCAAAATTGTCAATAAGAACGCACGATCAAGTGCAATCGACTTGACCTGAACCGTTGAGTCATTAGCTGAGCTGAATCAAAGATTCTTAGATTATGTTCAGTCAAATAGAAAGGATGAACACCGAATAGGGTGAAAAATGTTGCCGCATGGCACTTCAAGTGCTACCGTCTAACGGTTGCGAATATGAAAAGTTTATTTACGTATTTTCTTCCCAGGGAATTGATTATATATTAAACGGATTGGCTGGACAACATGGACTCGATACAGAGGAATGTGCGATACAGATAACCAAAGACAGGAGGAAAAGCTCAAGAACCATTTTTCAATGTTTTGTTTAGGCATATTGACAGACTAAACAGACCTTAAGGTGTGACTTTGATAATGTCCGACAAATGCGGTTTACAACATTGTCCGTAAAATAAAAAAAAGTAGGAAAAAATCGCAAAATTTGCGCACAAGGAGGTGTAAATATTTAAAGACCCAAAGATAAAATACAATAGAGAACTTGTTAACTAAGCGAGTAAATCCAGTTATCATTACCTTCAGTGTCAGAATATCGCCAATTGGTATGAGATGAAGTTCAATTCACAACTTTTCAATCGGTTAGCATGAAAACAGTCGATTTTACTATGCATAATGACATCTCATATTGCACTTGAAGAGAAGTGGTAAGAAGAGTTTTTTTGCGTTTAAGGGGTGCCAAATTTAAGAGCTGGATGGCGAGTTCTGAGCGAGGAAGATGTGACGGACGACTAAGGACTAGTCCCATTCATCGATTAAGCGCATGAGTTCCCTTGACCATTTAAAGGAATAGTTAAATATGCGTGAGTGTCTTTAAAACAGTCTACTCTTTATGACACCCGAGTAACTTTATGCCCAATTGCCCGTAGAGCGAATAGCTGATTTTCAACTTAAATTGACCAGAGCATGATGAAGCAATTTTAAGGCTCCTAGGGATTCATTCCCAGCAGTACTGGATTTTGTTATCGGAGTAAATAGACAGTAGTAACAAAGTGCTGGCTTATGGAAAGGTTCAGAGTAAACGAAACGGTTCATTACAGTGCGATTAGAATATTCCAATAGAAGAAAAGCTAAGAATGGTGAAATCGTTGGGCTAGTTCATCCAACTGGTTCGGCTCCGCGTTATTTGGGGTTGACAGTGTGGCAAATAAGTTAAAAAAACGCTTGTTCCTTTGAAGTAACCAATTGATGGCTTGAAAAGAAGACATCGAAAGCATAGAATCAATCAGCAAAGCTAGTTTTCTTCAAGCAAGGACTTAGTTAGCCATGTGACAGCAGTGCTAAGTGCAAACGAGTCAGATGACAAAACCGGTAGAGAACAAAGCGAAGTCAAAGGAGACAGAGGACGAGAGCAAGCGATTACTTTTAGCAGACGTTGTGGGATTTCGGCCAAGTAATTGTGTGGGTACGAGTTCCGCCACCATAAAGAAAGCTGCGATTGGCTAAGGGGCACCTTAAAATGACGGTTACAAACTAAAGGAAACAGCATGAGAGCATGCCTCTGAAAATGCGCACACATATAGAGAAGTCAGGAAGCACTCAATTCGAAATGAAATCATGACTATGACGAGGAAAGACTAGTCTACCGGAATCCACTTGACTGCAAACGGACTACAAAAAGTTCACTGGCGGTGGCAGGTCTTAAGGCAAGTGAGATTCTTACCCAGCCTCTGGATCGATATCTTCAAAGTCTGGCACATCATCGTCCTCCTCGTCATCCTCTTCTTCTTCCGACAGATTTCCATGCATTCGAAAGCCGAATTCACTAATCCGGTCTCCGGTTCCAATGGAATCCTGAGTGAAAAAGACGGTTAGCCGAAATAAGTGTGGCGCACATTTAGTACACTCGAAAAAATACAAAGGAACTGAGCAGTTCACACTGTTTTGGGACGGATAATGCTTCTTATGCATTTTTACGGGAGAGCAGATTTGGATGTTTTTCAGCCAAAAACCGCTACAAGGATTCTCGCCTGCTCTGAGAGTGAGGCATTCTTACGCAACAAGGCAATAAATCACACGGACGAATGTTTGTGCAATCGTGCAGAACAAAGTAAGGCGCGTCCAGTTGTGAAGGCCATACAAACTCAGGCGGCTGAATTCAGACGTTCTCGTTAACTCTTTCGCTGTCAATGGGTTTTTTTAGCAAGCATTTAAGGCAGGAATTTCTACAGAACTGTGTGCAAGCGGGGAAACGCAGTAAGGGAGAGCAATTACCGTTCGGTTTGAGGAGCATTTGCCTAGAGTCAAGACGCCATCAGCCGCCAAGAGATGTTCATCTGCCACGTCTAGATCGAGATCAGCAGCAGCGAAATCCGAAGTTTTCAGTGTTCGCGAACATTCCCGGCTCACGTCGTCGTCAGCACCCCCAACCAGTGACTCTGTTTCATTAGTCACTTTCTCGGTGCTTTTCACTGACGCTATTGCTGCTGATAGGGTTCCATTACAACCGCCGGCGACACTTCCCATACGCGACGACAATAGCGCCTATATAGAAGGATTTTCAATTTCGACCTTATTAGTGAACTTAATCATATCTTTACCATTTCACCAGTTTCACTGCATAATGCGTAACTAAGCTTTAAAATAATGGAAGTGGGAGAAAGCTTGTTAGTTATTAGACTTTCAAAACTTAGATAAGTACAGAAAATAGCCTGACGCAAGGCAGAAGGCATCTTAAGCAACCATAAAGAGAACCCAAGCTCTGGTAATTTAATACATCTATAATCGGTTTTTTTTTCGCCTTTGAACCGAAAAGGGTGTGATCCGCGAGGATTAATTTTCATGAACTACTTCAAATGCCGGATCAGTCGATGATCAAGACGACGAGGGGCGTCAAAGAATACCAAGTCTAAATATCGGCCAGTACATTCTAACATTCAATTTAACATGTAACTAGTACTACCGTGCTAAGTAATAAATATTGACCTGGTTTTAGAATACTGATTTACGCTCCTCGAAAAGTCACAACCGAGGTTTGTAAAAATGACTTCAAATCCTAATTTCTATGTGGAATGTAAACGCAACTATGGACAAGAATTGGTTAGATAGATACGATACGAATGAATTTTAAGTTATATAAATTTTGAGATGATGAAAGATACACACTGAGCGAACGGGTTGAGGAGTAGCATCCGGATCAATAACAGCTTTGGAAATGACCTTCGCAGAACTGAACGATGCTGAAGGTGAGTGAGACTTCTCAACCAATTCTTCTCCCTCAGAGGAAGCCTCTTCGTCTTCAATTTCTTTATCTTCACAGTTTTCGTCACTTTCATCTTCACAGGGCACACTTGATGAAGTAGAACTTCGTGAGGATGAATCAGAAGATGACCCTGATGAAGAGGAAGAAATGGTGTTGCAGGGGGAGATGGAAGCAGAGGAAGAAGTGGCAGATGGGATAGGAGGTCTAGAGGGAACGGTTTCGGTGGGTGGTGGTTTTGGGGCTGGACTCGCAGTAGGTGCATTGGCCGCATAGGCCGGCAGTGGAGTAGCCAATTCATCCATGATCCGAACATCTTCCAGGCGTTTGCCTCGAACTGGGAATCGGGGATACACGGAACCCACCGCCGGAGTAGGGACAATACGCTCGGGTGCACCATTAGCTTTTGGAGGAGGCGCTTGAGAGGATATGAGGTGAGGAACTTTCGATTTATTGGGAGAACCAAGGGGGATCATACCTATTTCCTCCCGATGTGTGGCAACATACTTGCTAGCGGCCTCCAAGCCAGCGGAAGAGAACGGGAATCGGTTCGCCGGGGTCTTTAAAAGACATGACATATTGATAAGCGACGGTAAGATACACATATGGAAAGAACGAAGCAAACTAAATGGTGCAAATAAGATACAATCACCGTCGTTTTAATCGAGGACATCTACATTGACTTGAGTAGATTTACAAAGTGCTCGCACATCTACTAAACCGATACAAAAAATGTCCGGTTTGTAGTCCCCCTCCCCCACAGGTCTGTTAAATAGGCTTATTAATAGCAGGACAATTGTGCCAACTGAAGCGTGAGTGGCGCAAACGACTTGTTACGAAGTAAATGAAGGTTGTTTACATCGATGCTAAATTATCTATGCTTAGAATATCAGTCATTACCTAATGGCGATTGTCTTTAACAAGGGTACCTTAGAAGAGTGACGAAACCTCAGTGGACTTACGCTTAATGATGTTATATAAGGTCTAATTTATCGAGAAAGAAAAATTTCAAGTCTAATTTAAACGGTCACATCATAATAATGACAGCACAATAACGTTCAACACCGAAGATGCAGATGAATAAGGATGTACAAACGAAGCTACCACCGAACTGCGTTGTCACGAATGACTGAACTTTTCAAAAACCAAATCGGATTTTTAGAAAACCAAACGCTACATCAGCTACCTCACACAACACACGGCTGTCCTCAAGTAAAATCGCTCTTTTGAATTAAGCATATGCAAGTGTACAAATGTTAACTTTCTTTTCCCAACAATGAAAGTAATTAACTGACTAAGTGGAGAGTAATGCACTGGAAGTAGTTATAACGAGTATTATTAGTGATTGAAAACTAATACAAAACTCGCCCATCATGCAAAGCCACACCGCTGAGTTCACAGCGCAAGAGATTAAAAAACTATCTACAGTGGAACCATGCAAACAATTAACACACAGAACATATAACTCTGCAAAAATTGGAAGTTGAGCATAAACTGACTTACTCTTCCCTGAGTTCGATTAATTTTGTCCTACAGCGTACACAGAAGGGATATAGAGAGTAAGCGAGAGAGAGACGGTACGTGATGCAAGCAAAATCGCATTTTTGGTTTCAAAAAGCGATTCCCAATTTAACTAACTGTCTAACTTTGAATGTCATAGTTGGAAGTGGTCCTCTCTCACCTACTTGGTCAACGTGATGTCAAAAAGCTTGAAGGAGTGCCGATTGACAGGTAACGGAATTCGTAAAAATTGGTAGATTCAAAATTTCCATGCAAGTCTTACTTTAATATTAACTCCCTCCGGATGCGAAGCCTTGGGAGTGGCAAGTCCCACAGCCGCAGAGCCGTTAGTAGTAGGAGCATTAGCCGGCATGGGTCGCTTAGTGGCTAAAGCAGGAGGTTGAACCTGATTGATAGGCTGAGGCCGGGCACCTACAGCACCCCCAGGTACCCCCGCGGCTGCAGAAGACCCGGCAGCACGTGGTTGTCCGAAAGTGATTGGGTCTGGATTGCGATTTTGTTGTAGCAATTGAAGAGTCAGGGTTTGCGATAAGTTCGGCTGGGTCACGAATTCGTGCTACGAAAGATCGAGGGAACTATTTTAGTTCATCATCAGGTTTACGCTTAAAAGAGTAAACTGATGGAGACCTAAATGAAATACAGAACATCGACAAAAAATTGAAGTGTTTTACTGCGGAATGCAACTTCTGGGACGGAACGATAAACAAAGCGCGTCGAGATACCATTGATGACATTCGAAAACCAAAACGATATCAAATCAACGAAATATTGACAACAAAATAGACCTAAATATTGGTAGAAGTTAGAGAAAATATAAGAGTCTGACCTTTGGAGGGACATTATTTAATGTGAAGAATTAATCGTTTGCATATAATTGGGATATCTGAAGAGAAACACGAAATTTACGAATTTATATGCGACAAATTGTCGTAAAATTTCTCGCCATTTACGACGACGTCATTGTGACGTCAATGAGTCAGTCGTAGTAGTGGCCCATGTTGAAAATCCGTTTGGCTGAAGACTGAGGAGGGGAAACCGATTACATCTTTCTCAAGGTTCGCGGCCTAACGATAGTTCTAGAGGTGAAAGACAAATCAGATACCCTATTTCACTGTTGAAAATAAGCTGATGGTGTAACAAATACAAAGAACACAGAAGAGAAGACCAGATGAAAGATCCTCACTCATTGGAACTTGGACTTGAAAAAATGACGATTAAAAGTAATTGCTTAAAAGAGGAATAGTTTGCGATGGCAGATGTGATGGAAAGCAATTCCATGGCTGAGCTGTACAATCCTTTTGAGTTCATTAAATCTATGGACAATAATCATACTGAAAGGCTGAAGGTTGAGTACGCTAGACATCACCCCGAATAGCGTGTACATACCAAATTCATGAAAAAAAGCTATTCATGGGTGCTTAATATATAACAAATGGCTATTCAACAAAAACAGAAAAACGATAACGTTAAGTATTGAAAATAGCAAAAGCTAGAGTACCCTCAATGTGATCCATCTGTTTGAATCTTAGGGCGTGAAACAAGGAAGCTCGGAGGTAAATGTGAGCGCTATGGCTTGATAAAATGCCTATCACTTAACCAAATGAACTGCAGGGATGAGAGAACGTGACTGCTTAACGCGACACCAAAGAGCAATTGCACTCCGAAAGATACCGGTAGTGACTTGATACGAGCAAATATACCCACACGAAACCCGATGAATCAACGATTGTGGAGGGAAACAGGAATACGTGGGGATTCATGGGCAGATTAACTAGCCAACTGAGTACGCTCTCCTCTGTTTGTAATGTCTAGCAGTCAGATAAACATCCAGACCGCTTGCATCATCCTCAGAACTAAGTCAATCGTAAGCTTATTAAATCCGTTGGATTAAAACAGTTTATAGATTCGACAGCCTGTCCAACAAGGACGTCACTTCATGCCAGCGAGATTTGGAGTGCGAAAAACTGACTGCACTTTGTGGGTAAAAATATAAGCACCTGGTGTCTGTAGGCAAACAGTGTACCTGTGGATGGCGTACACTAACTGAACACAGTTACACAATCCAGCCGTTCAGAGAGGCAGTCATCCTAATCCAACATTTGAGATTGACCCAAATAGGGGAAAGCTGGAGACCGGAGAGCTTTCGCTGAAAACACACAGGGGGGTTAATGCTTCTGTACTCAACAACGTTTTTGGCAATCGGCTGGCCTCTTGACATGAAAGCAAACTTATAAACATGAATAACACTAAAAAGGATCCTAACAGCCAATTAGCGAAACATTAAGAATTTTAATAACTCTCAGAACACGATTGACTGAGAGTAGGTATATTTTCGTTGATTATTTTGCTAGCAGTGAGAGCATAGTGAAAAAAACAGGCAGTGGAATGTGAGCTGTTCATGATTTTGCATGAAGTGAAGAGAATTCTAATTACTGCAGTACCGATTATAAGCACACAAATGGGTTCAATGGACTGACGTATAAACATGAACTAACGAAACAGCTGCTTACCTGATGAGAGGGCAAAACTATACACAAAAGTATTTACCAACTGAACAGTGAAAGCTGACGTATCGTCTATTATACTAGGCATAAAGATGCCTTCAAAAAACGTAGCGCAGCTTACCCCTAGCATGAGTGTAGCAGTTGGTCTTTTCTTCTCATTTTTGGTAAGAGCGAACTTTAAAAATCCATGAAATTTTCCAGACCTGACATTTGAATAAATATGAATTAACAGAAGAGAAATCCGGTATACTAAGAGGATGTAAGAAACTGGTGAACTCACCACTTTAATTTATTCCTCAATGTTGGCGACTTATAGCTCTTCATGCTGAGTATCCGAAGTGCTCTATCAATGAAAGGAATGAAAACGGTTGGTGATGGCGAAATTGAGAAGAATGATAACTAAAAATGCGAACACACTTAAGCGGATTGAGATCGAACATAGGAGGCTGTAGCTCGGCATACTCGATTGCCGTAATTCCAACAGCCCAAATGTCACATTTTTCGTCATATCCCCCCTTCCTCTCCACGGCAACAACCTCAGGAGCCATCCTTTAAACATTAAAATACGAAATATACATAACCTGTGCCCAAAGGGCTATTTACACTTTAAGCGTAACTTGTCACGAAACTCAAATGCTTTCCTTCTGATTAAAGGTTAACAATACAGACAGAATGACCAAAGGTCACCTACAAAAAAGCTAATTTTGCGAGCAATGTTAACGTAAACAGTTGAAAGATGGCATTAAAAATAATGTCCGATCGGCATGGAACGTTTATCATAGGTATGTTTAGCTATTCTCGACATAGGAAAATATCAAATGAAACAGCTGCTAACCTGGAACCGAATAAAAATTTAGGGCATTACCAGTATGGAGTCCCGATGAGTGAGTTGCGCCGCTGGATAGTGTGCGTGATTTGAGCAGCAACGCCGAAATCCGCTGAAGAGGAAGATGGAACAGTTTGTCAATTAACAACTTATGCTTTAGCTCCTAAATTGCCGATCTGAATACTCTCGATGGTCTCAATTAAATGAGGTAATAAATCACTTGATAATGTCAACCATATCTTGGTAGACTCAGGGAGGGTACATCGACTAATAATAACGGGGTATGTGGGCAGTCTGACAGGCATCAACAGGAAAAGCTGTTAAGACAACAGTACGCGCCGAACAATCAACGCTGTGAAGTAGGGTCTGGTAATGGGAACATCTCGTACAATGAAAATTATACAGGCGCGATTAAAAATAAAATCGTTATCTGAGAAAGAGCGACAGTTCGATAACGTTCTTTTATTTCACAAATAATGAATGATAACCAACCCGATAATAATCAAGCATAAATACTATATTACAGAAAAAATATGGAAAAATTAATAAAAGAACAAGTTCACAAAGCAACTCAAACAGCTGCGACAGTATTGGAACTTAATTTAAAAAGGAACACAAAATAATCTAACGAAAAATGAAACATGAAGGCATTCAAAATCATTTAAGGCAATTATAATCTCAAAAAAACGAACCGATTTTGACAGCCCCATCATTGCACAGCAGAATGTTTGCTCCCTGAAACAGTGAGAACAACCAAATCATCAGAAGTTCAATAAGAACCGAACTATCCGAAAAGCAGGTAGATCAAACGTTGGTAGAAAAATAGCGTGAAGTGGGCATAAATTTAAAAAGATACCTTAATATCTCGGTGAATTTTTCCTTGGCTGTGCATATATGCGATTCCGCGAAGAGTTTCACGGGAAAGAAAGGCAATGCAATCTTCATCTACAGGTTTTCGTGTATCTATGGCAGTCATATCAAATCAGAAATATTACTTGTGTAAATGTCCTGCATTGAATAGCCACCGCAAAATTCCATACATATCCACAACTTGTTATGTCTGTGGAGAGTAAATAACAAAGGAATTCAAACCGAAAATAGCTATCATAAAACTCGACAATATTGGGGTGTCGGCAGTCCCTGAGGGTCTGTATTTCCTGAAGAACCGCTTTGATATCATCCTTTGCATCAATTTTTATGATCTTGACTGCTGCGTAACCTTTAGTATTTAACCGAAGAGCCTAAAAATTGAAATGTACCAAAAAATTATCTACCTTATAAACCTCGCCGTATGTTCCAACTCCTATGCTGCGAATAAGTTTATAGTCCTCTTTCGGATCCCTCTGATTCACAACCTCCCGAATATAATCAAGCTTTTGTTCACTTATTAAACAATGAGCCGACATCTAAGCGGCTACTTATATAATGAACAGACATCAAAACTCATTTACAAACTAGCCGCTACAAATACCGAATCATTGTATGAAATGCGCCATTCAGAAGTATTTACAAGTTAATCGGCAGGAAAATTGGGGATAAGAAATGTTGCAAGTCAATGTTATAAAGATTATATCGTTTTCGAAATATTCCCAAGCCCATTTGTTAATTTTTTTCTTTGTCTATTTTGAAAATTTAAGATATCATTGCCCCCGTTATCCAAATTCTTCCTATTATTGAGACCAGAGAATAATAGTTTTGTATATAGATGAGAGGTAATACACTTTTACTGATCATTTCTCTTTCCATATTGAAATATTAGGTGAAATTTACAAGCTCCTGGAAAAAAGTGTTGATTGGATACCAAAAGGATTACATTCGAGGTAATTCAAGCTCTTGATTTCTTTATCATGGGACATTCTCTGAGCAATAGGGGATTTCTTATTAGCGTTTCCGTCATTACCGAAACTTTTAATTGAAAATGAATGCCTGTTTCTTTCCTGATTATCGGCTTCATATATGAATACAAGCTGCCAATGGACAAGCGACAGTTGTTGCTTTCAATAATTATTTACAAAGGGTGCAGTCTGCAGTCAGTCATGAACAAAGAGCCTTCGCAAGGTAAATTAATACATGCAGCTGTTCCCGGTAAAATTCGATTTGAAAGAAACTAAGCTGCACATTCGTTCGACAGAAAAGTTTAAAATTACAAATTGTGTTCTTAATTAAAATGAACTTGCGCTTTTGCTGAGAACATCAAGTATTGGAGTTCATGTTTATTGGATTATTCGAACGAAATTAATTTTATCATCAATCACGTTTTATATGAACTTACATGGATATTGCGCAGTCCAGTGAGATAATTTTTTCGTAGGCTTCCTGTTATCTAGCCTAGTAGAAATTTACCGTCACGAAAATTTATATATATATATATATATATATGACTGGTCTAATGCAAATTATCCTAAGCAGAACAAGATTAAAAGTATCGAGGAAAATTAGAGAAAGTGAAATTCTTGATATAGTCAAAGTAAGAACCGCTTCGAAGGTAGCTGTCTCGTCAAACTGTCACCAGTCTTAAATAATTCATAGAAAATTTGAGCGGATCACTATTTGTTTTGACTCTAACAGCTTCTGATGGGTCAAATTAATCTTAAAGTTCTGTGTTATGCACTACTTTTGGCTGACAGTTTAGAAGACCGTAAGAGCAAGGTCCTATGGAGTATTCCTAATATTGTAACTCTTTGCGCAAATTGAATTAGTTTTTATCGATTCATAGACTAGAACAACTGATATTAATAAGACCACGATTGTGTAACCTTTCTTATGTGATTGCATTATTATACGGTATGAGCTCCGCAGGGAGTACATAGGGCAGGATTCATCAAATTATTAATGTTTTCGTAATAAGGAACCGTGAGGCCATGAACAGATTAAAATATCGCACCTTCAGCCATGTTAATATGGTTTAAAATTAGCTTAGTAACGAAGTCGCTGTGATTTAAACCAGCGCCTAATTTGGTATCTGCTTTGTACACTTTTGGCCTATCGGATCAGAATGGTACGTTCCGTAATTACGATTTAACCACATACTCAAACATTTCGCATATTATCTTTCAAATTTACTACAGTCCGACTCAACCTATTACATGTACACTCTGAATTCTCCCCTATTCGGTCTAGACGAGGATTTGAATAACTTCTTAAATGATTTCGTTAACATCGGAAGTCCAAGATTTTCAGATTTTGCTGAACTTTGGAAAGAAAAAAAATTCATCGAAGTGGTTTATGGCCGTCAGAATCAAGCGTCTCTCAAGGATGTCATCGAAGGCATTTTCTTCTATGTCGTTTTGAATTTCACGGATTCGTCTGATCTGCGGAAAATCGGATCTCTTTATCTTTTGTACGCTTTCTACGGAAAGCAGCCTATCCTAAAACAAGTACTTGGCTTTACTTACTTTCACTTGTTTTCTATGGCCTACATTCAATTCATTCTTTTTTAGTCTCGGGTTAATGTCACCCCAACTATTTGGAAATCGCTGGTGGAATTCGCTAAGCACATCGCGGCAGATAGACAGTGGGACGCTTACTATATTTATCGTCGACTCTGCGTACAAAGCGCATTCCGGTTCGTCGCTAACCTGGAAGAATTATATCCTGGTGTACCACTTTATACCAGGTCCAATATATCGCTACCAGTACGTCGAACTTTTCTCACAAAAGTGCAAAGAAAGCTCCTTACAGCTGCTAACAGAGAAAGCAATAAGCAGCACAAGGAAGCAAGTATAATACCTCCTGAGATCTTTGATCTCCCAGAATACTTGAAAAATAATTGGAATTCAATTTATAAAACTCTCAAAGACTATATCAGCTCTAAAGATCAGGTGGGTCAAGTGCCTGGGCCTTCTGGTGCCGATGATCCTTTCGCTGATGCTTCTTCTAATCACACTTTGTGGAGTTTGAATCTAGTAAATTATAAGGTAAATGGGCTACCATAGTTATTTTTTGGTCTAAGAGGGTTTTATTGCCGAATTTTACCGCTTTTTTTAAGGATTCAGTCGCTCCTATTGCACATTTGATACAAAAATTCACTGGTGGAGTTCACGCTAATGTGGACCCAACTACGGACTCGGAGGATGATATGCGAGAAGCGGAGGAGGACATTGGCGCCAGGCGAAGGCGACTTCGAAATCGAAAAGATTGGTGTGCGGCAGCGCTAAAATCCGACAACTAAACTGATTGTATTTTGTATATTCTTTGTAATTGCTAAAATGAAGTATCTGGTTTCATAAATTTCCTTTCTCTTCATTCTTCAATGTTATCTTGTCTATTTGCCAAGTTTGATTGCTAGGCTCACCGATCCCATTTGACAATCATTGTTCTAAAGCCTATGCTTATCATAATCTTCCGTTTGTCTTTAGTGTTGTTCAATTTCTCCTAATTTCTTCACATAGGTTGTCATATGAATCGCAGTGGTGTCCAAGCGGAAGCGTTTATTTTAATATTGAACTCAAGTAACTTAGCCTTAACTTTAGAAACAAATTAGTATAGTTAAATACCCCTGTTCTGCCTTCTGTTGCCTGCCATCATAAGAATTTCAACGAATCAGCTGGACAAAATTGTACTCGAAGTTTGAGACCGTTGTGAGCCCCTATGTACATTTTGAACTGTCAATATTTCCGCTTATTATCATTTCATCGGAGTAAATATTTTTCACAGAGTATCTGAGTTTCATGTCGTCGACCGCGTTATTCAATGATGTCCATCAAAGTGGCTCCAATTGCCAACTGTCTCTTACGTCAAGCAGTCCTCATTCTGTTGAACCGACCGCAAGAGAAGCATCCACAAATGAAGTCTTGGATTTCTATCGCAAAAAAGTCACTGTTCTCGCCTCAGATAGCGAAAATTTTCAGAAGCAGCTGGACAAGATTGCAGAGGTCATCGATCATCAGTATTGCTTACGACTGCAGCTTCGAGAAGGCGATGAAATCGTCATGAAGCTTAGAAATCAAGTATCAGAACTACAGGTATTTTCGCGTTTTCTAAGCCCTTCAGGACTATTCTGTTAAAGTTATCTTTGTCAACAGTAAATACATCAGTTTCATAGCATTTTCGTTTTCGCTCGCATAATTGGTAAGCCTTTAATTGTTTGAACGTGAATAACTTTTGAAAGTTAACAAATTGTTAGTACTTTGAGCGACTGGATACAGGGGTACTGAACTTTATTTGCTCTTTCGTTAGGCTGCGTTGCACGCGGAGCGTGACCACGTTTTGAGTCTTTACGCTGAAAATGATCGGTTAAAGCTGCGAGAAATTGACGATCGTAAAAAGATTGAACAATTACAGCGTCTAGCGGCACTCTCTCCAGCTGCACTACGGCCTCTAAACGCAAATGTTGAGTGCTCTTCTGCGGGAATCGTCCATCGTCCTTACCCTCTTAAAGATTGCAATGGTTTGGGGCAGTTGATATTTGATCACCTCTAATTATTTGTCCATTTAGATGATAGATCAAGAGAGAACACTACAAAACTGAAGCATGAGACCGTAAGGCAGGACTTGGAAGATGTTCAGCGATCTCTCTTTACTCTTCGAAAACAGCTTAGTGAACAGTCCAGAGCTTCCGAAGATCGCATCCAAAGTCTTTTAGCTGACCAGGAAAGACGTATTAAGGAGGAAGGAGAACGAAATAAAATTTATCAGATACGAGAGGCAGAACTTCTTCATCAGTCAGTTGTTTACACCTGCGTTTATATCTAAATTACTATTCTAGACTGAAACGGTGTCAGCTAATGCTACAAGAAACGGCAAATGAGTATCTACACCTAAGGTTAAAATATCGTCTTGCTGAGAAAACCTGGATTGCTGAGAAAGAGCAATTTCTTGGTTACGTCAGTCTGGAACCTGGTGACTCACCGAATCAATTTCGCAAGAAGTCCAACTCGTCTCATTTAAAGCCTTTGGCCTACTCCGGTTTCTTAAAGTTGGAGCTTTTTGACGATTTCGATAGTGAAAAGCTGGATGGTTCTCGAAGACGTGAACGCGAACTCCGCAAATTCGTTGAAGCTCTTGAGCTTCAATTTGATCAGCAACTTAAAGTTACTAACCAATTTCGAAAACAGGTAGTGTACTCATTTGAATTCAGTAGTTGAATGTCAAATATATAGCTCGTGCAAGTCAAAGAAGACAATCAACACATACGGCAGAAATTCAGTCGGTCAACTGAAATGCAGGCAAACAAAATTAAGCAATTGAAGGAGAGGAATCAAATTTGTGAACGTAGATATGAAGAGCTCGATCGTCGAAGGAGACTAGAAATAGAAGGATATCAAACCGACATTAGCTCGTTGAAAAAGAAGCTTGTTGATACAGAAGCGAAATTAAGACAGGTAATTCTTTGACAAGATGCTACAAAAATTACCGAAATGTTACCTCAGTGATTGGTGACCAATGTTCCCTTTTGAAACCACAACATCTTTAATTTACTCAATAGACTTCTAAAATACTGCTTTTGACACAGTGTACTTCACTCATTGTCTTTTCTTTCTCTTCAAGGTTACGAAATTCTTTGAAATCAGGTCTACTTCAGTAACAACAGACAGAGATTGCTGGATGATGCTTGAGAGTTCTGCAGGCTCCCAACGCAGCGAAATTTTGGCTGAAGAACTTTGGAAGCTGAAACACATGATGCTCGCGTTAAACATGGAAAGAATGTGAGGATCTAAATGCTTCTTTCATTCTGCATTTATTTCTCAGTTTTATGAGTTTTTTTCCTTACCTTTTTACTTGTTTAGTAAATAAACATAGTTGTCTTAGCTTAAAATCGATGCTTGTTCATGGTAAATGCGGGCATTTACAATTGAATTTATTTTTTACTAACCAAGGCAGTTCGTGAGAGACGTTACTCTTTGAGTAATCGACACTAATCGAGAAAATAAATAATTTGGGTGCTGTAGCTAAAAGTGAAGTTAGTTGGGCAACATCTGGGAAGAGATTTTAATTGCGCAGCTAGAGCTAATTGCCAATACGTAAGGATATATTGTTGTAGCTTGTGAATCATGCGGGCTTAATACCTATCCCTCTGAATTCCGAAAACTCGCGATTGATGCGTTGTCATGTTGGCAAACCTCATAATGGGTAGTTATAGAGTGTATTAGGGTAAATGCCCTCAGAATAAATGAACATGGTTATATCTAGGGGGGACTTTGGAGCTATCTTTCCAAACTTTTCAGATAGAGTTTGGCAATAACTTTAGTAAGAATAAACCTCATATCGGTGCCTGTATGGCCCAAATTCAATCGCAGTCCGTTAGTTCATAGGCTTAAATATACTTATACTCCGACTAATACTTCAGAAACTCTGAACTAAATTGAGGTCTCCTAAATACGATTTGGTTAAAAAGTGGTCTGAAGCTTCAATTGCGTTCGGCTGCGTTTGCGTTTGTTAGCGACTGCTCCTGATTACGCCAATGCACTTATACCTAGTATGCGATTGTCAATCTCGGAATCGTTTCCTCCAAACTCCGACTCACTTTATATCCGTGTCCTGATTTCGAGTTCACAGAACAGCAACTAAATAGAGCCTGCTGCATCAGCTTTCTCATTGAAGGTAGACTTGATATTATTGAGCAAATTTAATGCAAATCGGAAAGAAGAATTTTGTCACGATTTCAATGGCTGAGCTCTGAAAGCGTTTCACCAGTATTTTATAAAAGCCCAAGTCGCCCATTGTGTATTCTGTACTCGGAAGATAGGAAAGAGACATCAGGATTAATTTATTTCAAAGTGATAGGACCAGTCGGAAGTTTTATTTTTTTAAGTGCGAAATATTTTGCAGGCGTGATACAAGGTTACATTGAGCCATAGAGGGCACTGAAATCGGCAGATCCCCCTAGTTATGGGGGAGGAAATATTCTAGTCTCCGAAATAATGGCTGACCACTTTCGTAATAACAGTGGTAACAGTCCTACTTTACGTAATTATCAATTAAAATTCAAGATCAAGGCGAAAGGATTGTGTGGAAGAGTTGGTGGATCGGAGTACGGAGTCACGTTTACTTCATTTCTCTACTTTCCCAAACAGCCGGCTATCCTCTCGCAGTTCGTACCCTTCTCAGAGACGGTCCAGAGGCTTCGAACGCCTTCGGCCGGCATCATTTTTAGCCCTCGCATCTGAGCACAGATCGTCGCTAACCATATACATGGATCATCCAAGACTTTCGGATATTACCTGAAATTGTTGGCTTTTGCATTTGCGTTTTCAACTGCTTACCGAGCGGTATAAATTATGAGAGAAATATATTGAGTTTATGACGGAGAAGGGATGGAGAATTACAGTAAATTTAAAGGAATATGAGTTTGATGAGGTAATCAGCTTTAAGAAACGTCTGGCCTCTACGTGCTTTCTCTTATACCGGTATTTCCCCAGAACCTCCAGATCGTCCATCGAATTCATTCTTTCTTCAAGAGGAGCAAAACTAGCAGATAAAGGAGCGGTAGTATCATCGTACATGGTAAATCCAAGCACTATTACAGATAATTAGGTTCACAAAACCAGCGAGTTTTAAAGTATCAACTGTTAGTTTTTATAATTACTTCCAAACTCTGCAAAAAAAATTGATCCCAGAACTTATCGTGAACTATGCTGATGAAGTGAAATACAATTGTGGTGATCCTAATATGCTGAGGTGAGTGCAACAAGATTTTTTAGGAGCACCCTTTATCTTTATCAGTTAACACAATTTAAATCAAAAACTGGCGGGGAATAACCGATCGAGTGGTCTCGTTACAGGGGTTTAAATGCTACCGCAAATTATTTTATTCGCATAAGGCGACTCCAATCTGGGTGTCTTCTGTCGTTTCTGCAATAGTTTCATCATCGCCACAAATCCATTTGTGTTGACTTCATCAAATAGGCAAATTATTTTAGATCAGTGCCACATGATGACGATCAAAATGTGCTTTTTCCTCCAAATCAGTTAGCAGGGTAGATGACGAAACATATTATCACCCTTTCTGAGGTGAGCAGGTCTGACAGAACGGTGACTTTGTTCTGGCAAATTAGCTTTCTATCCTACATAGATGTGGAGTGTCAATGTCACCGAAATCAACTTCTAAATGGTCAATCTTTAAGAAGGTCGACATCAGGGCTATTTTCGCTGAAAAGGCAAGCCTACTTGCTGAATTCTAAGATGATAGAGGATGGCATTCAGAAGGCTGTTGATATGATGTGACCTTGAGCAATTTCAATTAAGAACCTTTCCGACTAATTCCTTGAGATTTTGGTGTCATCATGGCTTATATGCTAAAAAGATGATTTCACAACGGGAACTGTGGTGTGTAAACCACACGGAATCCCAGCTCATTTTTATTGTTTCAGTGGTCAACTAAATTTCTTTACTTGTCCTCCACAGTCTCCATTTGTCTTCAAGGCTAATTGTTCTTTAGATACGTCCTTCACTTTACGGTTCGACTTTATGTTTAATGTTATTACAGAATACATTTCCCACTGCTAATCTGCACTAGTAATACTTTTGTGGCTTCGTTTTGGGGGATTTGTTTGGCATGGCAAAAGGATCGCAAATCATGTTTCTGTTTTTTTTTATTGACTAGCAGCTATGACCATCCTTATAATCACGACATATATACACAGATGCTTATAGAGTGGGTAAGAATGGGAACAATTCTGAACAGAATATCACACATGAGAGGCAGCAGATCACGTTTGGCTTCTCCCTGGTCAAAAACCATTCAAGGCATTTCAAAATCTTCAACTCTTCAATGGTGGTCTCTCTCAATACTACATAAGATCGTTATCCAGAATTTCTACCCCGGTCCGTAATCTTGTCAGAAAAAAATTCCATGCCACCGGAGAGGAGATGCTTAGGTTACCACTTAAGTTAACTGAGTAAATAATAAAACGTGAGCCGGAATTCTGATTAGAATTGCTCATTTCAGAATTGAGACATACAAGCGAATATGGCATTACTGTAGTTAGTTAAATTTGAAAATTTCCAATTCGACCTACGTGAATTTTAATCACATAGTGGAGAAGGTGTTGTGGAACAGGCCAATCACATGTGGATCAGATACAGAGCAAAAAAGACTGGCCCATATGACTCACGGGCCTCGGTAACAAGGTGTCATTCACCTTTTTTTGAAATTTCCCCATATTCAATCCATTCACTGAATTACAGATAATCAGTACTGTTTTGAATAGGTCTCCGACACATTCGCACTTGGAGTCACTGAGCTAGCAGACCTCCTTAAATTGCTGAGCAGATTTGGACTTTTGCCAAATCACAGAAGACACCTCAGTCAATGTTTTAGGTTGTACTGAAATAAAAGAAATTGAGGGTGGCAGTGTACGGACCTGCTTAATAGACGACGCGTAGCCAACTCTACGCTGAACCAGGCACCAATTAACCCCAACTTATCCGTTATTCAGAAGTGCCCATGCCAACCGTCATGCCCTTAACTTGTTAGGTATAATGTTCATTAGAATTTTCAAGTATCAGAATTGACTGTTTCCTCTGCAGAGTTGAAGGTTGTTTCGAAAACTGCAAGGCCATGGATTTGATATATGAAGTTTTATTTATTTCTTTAACTAGGAGAAAGGTAGAAGCGCCAATCCAAAGGAAAAAGGAAGGTCTGTGAAAAAAGGCCTTCGCATTTATTTTGACAACAACAAGGTTTGTAAAACTCGTGGGTTATGCTGGTGTAGCCATGCTCCGTACCATGTCTAGTTAATTCTTTTTATTTTTATTTGTTTACTCCGCCACCCATTTGGGCAAGTCCCAAAGACTTATTGCGTATATAACAGGAGTACAAATAGCTTTTACAACAGGTAGCACAAAAAAGTTAACACAGAAAACATTTAAAAGCGTTTATCGACGCCTTCAGTTCGCTGATAGCTTCTCTGGTATAGTTTTGTCATGCAGATAGCAGTTTCACTTCATTTCCACTTCGTAGTGGTACCTCGTGTGTCCTCGATACTGTTAAGGACATACAATCTTCATACCTCCTCCAGAAGTCTTTTCAACTTTCTGGCGAAGATTCCGCGGTCCGGTGAACTTAGACATTTACGTTGTACCTTGTTTGCCAGGCTGTACGAGGTTGTACTTCGGATGGATTACTCTAGTTTTTTACGTCCGGCCGCCCGTCTCATTAGCCCCCAGAGTTGCTCCTGAGGTTACCGATAGTCACCACGAGGAGGTTTAGAGTAGGATTGACCACCAAGGTCTGGTTAACCATGACCTAGGTAAGCAGATCGTGAACTCGTATCTAAATGCTGGACGTTCATGAATCACTGGTAAATCACATTGAATTATTATTAAACTTGTACTGCGATTATAAATGAAACCGGATCGAGCGATTTTATTGTTCCAGCCGATCTTCTATCAACTCCTAATTTCTTTAGTTTTAACGCTAGGTCGTTGGTCAGCTTCTTTGAAGACCCGAACCCCACACAGATGTGAAGTTTGCGTACCATGGTAATTTGGGTTCCGAGATGAAACAAAGGAGTTATGTCCTCTTGTGATGAATTCGTTGGTGAAAGGTATTGCTATTCAGAAATTTACTACGAGGTAAATGAGAGCCATTCTTTCTAGGCTCAAAACAGAAATGATGTGGGAAAGAGTGTATTTTTCTAAAGTTCTCCCTCCACATGTGAATTGTGAGACGTCGACTGAAGTTGGACACCACATTGGGTAAAGCTACATAGAATCTCACTTACATCTCGCTTTGATACTGCCATCTCAATGAAAAAAGAGGCTTGAACAGAAGGATCTAACTCCAAAAATGGTTTACCAAAAAATACCAAGAAAGGCAAAACGTTAGACTTCAAGTATTGTATTTCTACTTTCACAATAAATGCAACGATGGTGGGAGTATTCCTGGTTTCTGTCCAGTCATAAGTATTGCTAGAAAGTTTTGCAATTAATAAACAAACATTAATTGCTTTTGGTAAGTGGATGCTTAGACCCTCCTCCTACTCAATCCTCTTGGCCACCGGCCCACCAGTGTAAAAACAAGGGTTTGCGTTTATTAAATATCATTTTCATTTTCATTTTCTTCAAGCCCCAAATATACGTAAATATCAGTGCACTTCAAGTAAAATCGAGTGGTACACCGACTGTGGTATGTATGTGGTATGGAAGCTATAGAGCAGGAATGTCAGTGGTTTAATGCATGTCAGGCAAATTTATTGTCAACAAGAGCATATTCAATCACTTGAGAAAAATCGGCGAAATCAACTTGCGGTACAGCACCATATCCCACTATAATTTCGTTAAGAACACTTAAATATGATAATTTTGCCGACATAAGAGCATACAACACTTGGCACTGAATTTAGCATAAATGAGTACATTTGCTGTCAAGAAAGCAATTGGCATTACATCTGATATGTAGGGAAAGAAGAGCGGCGTGGAGAGGGCATCATTCTTAAGAGTGCGAGAATTGCGCTCGGCATTTTCTGATCTTCATTTTGAAGGCACAATGAAATAGAGAGATCATATCTGCTCGGCTGAACTCATCCAATTTTTTTCCTAATATGACATCATTTGTGTACAAATGAATTTACTGAACTACAGAAGCTTGGTATTAGCTTTGAAATGGCAACATAGACATTTGCAACGAAGCATTAAATCTCACTCATTCGGCTCCCTCACGTCTACAAAACTAAGGAAGTTAATAAATTTTTTTGAAAAAACTTGGCAGTAAATATTTCAAAGTGCAATTATACGCCTCTCGAACTGCACTTCTGCGCAGTATCGAAAGACACCTTTCTTACGTCATAGGCAGCACAGCAGTAAAGAGAGCCAAATATGACATGCCAACTATCTGAACTTTGATACTTGAGTTCATTGTGTACAACTCAGATAGTCACGTGAAAAACAAGTATCTAGTACTAAAAATGCCTTCTAGAGCTTCTATGATGCAGCCTTTCAGTTGGCCCCATTGTGTTCACTTTGTGTAAATTCACCCAATGGATGGTACCTCTTTCATTCCCACATACATAGCGGCCAAATAAGCTAATAACAGCAGGATTTTCTATGGCCCCGGGTTTTTTTATAATTTAAACAGCCACATAAAGAATAGGCTAAATAAAATGCACGAAGCATTTTCTAGTAATATATTTTAGAGTCGCAGTGGGTTAAATTAACCAGCTTTTTTTCTATTATCAAAGAATATTGCCTCCACTTGCCAGTTTAGGGAAATTTCCTAGAAGTCAGAGAGCCCTGCTGGCAGACACTGAACTTTTTAACCTTGTGGACACGTGCCTACAACTTAAAGCCATAAGGTGCAAAAAATAACTAACTGACGGTACGCCTGGATCTCGACTGCCGGCATTACGTTTTACTTTTTCGTGAATCTCAATCATTGCGATAACTCCTTCGCTAGCGTACCAAAAAAATGAATAAAATGACGTCCATTATCAACATCATATCTGGATATTTCTATAGTGTATAAATTCAAAATCTACCTTACCGAAATTGCCGCCATTAAAGGAGCAATAACATCTGTCATCGTCCTCGTTTAATGCTCATCCAGAGATGAGTTGGATTTTGTGTGTTTTAACTTTTTGAAGCGCCTAAAGGAACTGATGGGCAAAGTTTTATTTGGGGATGGAAGAAGGAATATGATAACGAAAAGCCTTAAAATAGCGAAACGCGTGGTCTTAATTTAAACATAAACTTAAGGGCAGACTTTGTTATTTTCGTTAGTTACTCAATTTTCTGGCAGTAATTGACCAAAGTTGCCAAGATTAATATCCTTGAGGCCGTCTCAGATACAACCATCCCATAAAAGACAGTATGTGATTCGCGTTCTCATCATCGAAACAAACAATAATATATAAGAACTTAATTTGTAGACAAATCAAACCGTATTGCAAAAACATAGCAATATCTTTTAAAACTGTTCAGATTCCTAACAAGACCGGAAACGTTACGATTTATCCGGATCCAACTGATCTTATCCTACCCAAATGAGCTAGCCAGTGATTTCATAAGTGCCGATCAACCCATTAATGAAATTCCTGATACTGAATATGTAACTGAGCTATGGTCAATGTTGTCGTAAATTAAACTGCCTGAGAACAATGTCAAACTAAAACAAACTTTTGCGACCAGTTGTAATTTATATAAGTTTTAAGCCCAATCTTACACAAGAGCATGCATTATATGGGGTTGCAAAATCTGTTCTGATCGAAAAAAAAGGATAGATTTCCTCTTCATAACGCCACGGTGGACTAATTTCTCGTTCTGCTGGCTGAACTAACACTTTGGAAGTAACTATACTTGTGCTCAAAAGTGTTCATATCAAACTAAATTATTATTGCTAAATAACTGGTTGGCATTGTCAACTAATTATTGAATATAACAAAATTACAACTTCCTTCAGTTTGTGGCTTAAGCATTTGGTTCTCAGCACAGTTTCCCTAATAGATGTTGCTATTTACAAGTTTATGGCTTATAGAGCTCTCTAGGTATGGCTTTCAATCTAGGTTTGATTTCCAAAATTTTTCATCTAAATGAGGGCAAAAAACTCCTTTTTCTAAATATTTGTTAGGTTGTTTTCGAATATGTCCTGGTTTATCAGGATCGATCCTGAGGTTTTCAGCATCAGCTGGACCACCAGGCACTAACTTGAAAACGTTGTTAGTTGTGGACCATAGCCATTATTGCCCGAGAATCCCTTTTAAATTCCATTTCTACTGTATATTGTCAAAGACTTCGCTGAATATGCGGCAGCACATCGGAGGGAAGCTTCACACTCTAAAGGCTAATTTTCAACCCACGTTCGCAGCAACTATCCACGTAGTTTTGTTTTCTCCCCACCAATTAGGGCAGGTCCCATGGAGTTATTGGGGGTACGACGGAAGTATAAATAGTTAACAATGTTGACGTCTTCGTTTGTCTGGGCTCTTCTCTGGCATGGCTTCGTCGTACAGGTAGCAGTTCAGCTTCGTAGTGGCACCTCGTCCATCCTCGTCCGTCTTCATATCTCCTCCAGAAATCTTTCCACATTCTGGCGGAGATTCCCTTCATTGCTACATGCGCGTGCATTCCATAGTCCAGATTGAGACCAAGAATCCGATTATTTACATCGTGCCTCGTTTACCAAGCTGTAAGAAGTTGTACTTCTGCTGGCCTAATCTAATTTTATACGTCCGGAAGGTGATTAGTCCTAACTGACCGCCCCTCTCATTAGCCCCCAGAGCTGCCCCTGCCTCCTGCCACGAGGAGGTTGAGAGTAGGTTTGACTACCATCCACGTAGTAAGACTTTTATGGCATTTTCACTCAATAACAACTTAAACAAACTGGCCAAACCTTGTGAACATTTGCAATGCATGGGAGGTTCTAGCAAAATCAGAATTACTCACTGGTCAAAATGGAGTGGCATTGCACCTTGTGATATCGCAGTGAGGACAGAATTGCCGAAAACACTACAAAACCATGGTAACTGTCTCCGGCTTAACTGACAATATGAATACCATTATCAACCCCATAACTAGAGTCTTGAAAATATAATTTCTTATGAATACGTGCTACGATGACCCATTTTGAAAAATATTGTGATGAACGGACCTGAGCCAACCACAATTTTTCTTGCAACTACGGTTCGCTTTTACCGATATGCGCGCCCCTTGGACCATGAAACTTGTGCACTTCTGAACTTGACTGACTGAACTCAAGCACACATTGTCCTTGGGTAGAAAAGCGTTAGTAATAATCCAAGTGCCTAAACAAAAGTCAAATTTGATTCTTCAAGGTGGAAGCTGAGACAACCTCTATTATGTTAAACCATTTCTGTTTATATCACCTTTTTTAAAAGCACATAGAAATAATGTAATGCCGAAACCTTAGTTTCCATGATCTTCATGTTTTTAAAAAAGCTTAACCTCCCTATTTATTTGTACAAATAAATTCCCAGGCATAGTTGGTTTTATATTTTACCGTCAACCATTGAAATAAATGAAGCCAGATCATGAGCAAACAAAAGATGCATAGATATAACAGATCCATGTCTGATAAAATTGTTCGTTTTGGATCCAAATGGCATATTCACAAATACATCCGTCGACTGCTCCTCCAAGTGCGCAAAGGTATCCCTTGTGGAAGGCTTTTCTTCGACGAAGATTTTACTGTTACTTGGGAACCCACCGGTTGCATATTTGAAAGCTGGCAAGTAGTTCACATTAGATGGACCCCAGAGACGAAGTTTCTGAGACCTGTCTTTGTAGTATTTTTTTACTTCTTTGTCAAGTGTATAGAGGGCGGCAAGGATGGCTAGAGTGAGGGTCCCTATTATAAGAACGTAACCAAGTAGGAAGTAGATTTGAGGCAGTTGGGGTATAAGTGGTGTGTAGATCGTAATCGGATTTATGTAATTATTGCTAGATCTCCGAGAACGACGCAATGCGCTAGGATCTGGCGTGGATGTGGTCATCTTATTCCGTTGTTTTTTGCAAGTGAGCAGCTTTAGTCGAGTCAGGCTTCTAATCTATCGACTTTTTATCAACCGAAATCTTGCTACAATAAATTAGCGAATCCTAAATTAATTATCCAGTCACTATCGCCAAATTTATATAAAATGAAAAATCTATACATTTGGATGGCGCCTGAATTGGCCTTGATTCGCCCTGATTTACGACCTTTTGCGCATTAGTAAATAATTCTGAACTATTTCAGTTTACATTTCTCTCATAAATACCGCACTTATTAAGCAAATAAGAGATTCGCTTTTGTACCAACTTTATGACAACTATTTATTTCATTAATTCCAAATCGCCAGCAACGCTCGATTTATCGCGTTGGATTCACAATTCAGCACTCCACGTAGACAATAAAAAATAAAAAGGACTCTGTTGTTCTGCTAAAAATTCAATCAAATGAACTGAGTAACTATACTAAAGAGCCAATGTAATCAAAACATGGCCTTTCTAGAGTCGTTTTATCGGATTTAATTAGGGCGCAATTAGTTTACTTGTGGATTCTACCAAAAATACCGAGCCTTGGCCAGGGTAGGTACCCAATTGTCCGAATTAATTAGTTAATTGCTTAAAGATTGGTCATCAATTTCAGAAGCGTGAAGGAGCTGTAGTGGTCGTGTTTACTTACTTTCAATCGCTCGGGCGGGTAATATTTGAGACGTCTGCCAAAACTCGCCTATTTAGGTCCATCAAACAGGAATTGCTTTGAACCACCGTATTTTCACAAAAGATGTGTCGGAATTGGTCGCATTCTAAAGAAAGGAAAATATTTCACGTGATGAGCCGCGATAGATCTTTCGAAAATAAATAAGCATCGGAAAAAATAATAATTTCTTATTTGGAAGTGAGACACAACTGATGAGAATTGACATGATGTGGCAGTGCGAATTCTCATTTTCTTTTGGAGCTGTGAGCTAACGTCAATGTCGGTAGGGCAACTGGGCCTAGGGATGTCGGCCAACCAGATTTCAGTGCTCTAAATCTTTTGCAGCCTAGTCAGAGAGAGAAAATTTTCATGGTGATAGACTCATTTTTTGGAAGAGCACGCGGTAAGAGAGCTGTACAGTGATCATTCGGATTCCAGTGGAGTATTTAAAGTACTCCATCATCTAAAATGGGTGGAAGGCGACAACCAGATGTAATTTAATGTTTTAATAATGATATGACCCCGAAGTCAGTTCCCAATTACTTTCCATGTTACTCCTATCTAGCAGCATTGTGATTTGCTGTTCATAGAGAATATTAGACCCGATGAATCAGTTCACTTAGCCAGAAAAAAAATAAAACAGAATACCATTCAAATGGCCTAGAGAAATGTGTTGGAGGACAACGAAGAGAAGCCAGAGAAACTCAATAGCAAGGGCTGCTCTACAATAATTTAAATGTCTACTAACCTACGCAACTATGTGTTATTGTCCTCAGGACTTGCTGTGTCGATTGGCAAGGTGCTGATGATTACCTCAACTCAAGCCATAGTTAATTGAGCGATTTGGCAGACCGCCGGAATTCATGCAGCTACCCATATCATTCACAAAGACATTTAGGTGGAAACAAAATCGGTACCTTGCTTTCTCACCTCTTTGGCCAATTGAGGACACCTAAGAGAGTCCTTGACCACAATAAACCCTAATTCACCCCCACCCGACTGTCGGTGATCTATGAACTAAGGGAGCAAAAACTTTTTCCTATTTGGAACTACGCCGCTGCTCCAAAATTGGCAATAAAAAAGTTGCAGTACAAATAAAAAAGTGCATTATTTTCAGAACTTAGTTGAATAAATCATTAAGCTGGTCCACATTCTGGTGTTTAATCACACTCAATGGGGTAGTTAGAGGGGCTCGCTGGAAAGAATGCTCAAATCAAACAACTTTTAGTATGAGGTAAACTGATTTCACTGAGTATGCGAGGAACCTTACTCCGGTGGTTTAGGTATAGGGATTCGGCATTAAATCGAAGGATAAAGCATTGACTTTTTTCAAGTGAACTTGCTCATTTGCAGCCTAACTAGAGAGATTCTGCTCGACTCAACAACTTTGCTATCATCAATGAGTGAGGTGACTGTGCTAGGACACATGAATGACTTCATTTGCATCTTGTGTATTCACTGATGTTAGTGGGTCTAATTGAAGACCAAGCCATTGTTTTACTTCTAATATTACGTCGAAGATCTGTAAGGATCTAGGATAGAGGCTTTCTTTTATCGCGATCGAATTTTAATACATTTGAAATCAAGCCTTTAGTGATCGGTCGTGGGGTCTACTGCCGCCTTAGCTTAATTATTTTGGATTAATCTTGAAATTCACATATGTTCAGATTTGCGGTGCTACTTCTTAGAGAATGTTCTTTGCATTTTGATGCACGATGAAGGCATGTTTTCGTCCATAGTAAACTAGTGTGATATTTTTGCTAGGTAATTATTCAAGATTCCATACAAAATCAGGCTGAATTATTGTAAGCGAACGACACGCCTAGAGATCAGTTGGGACTTTGGCTGGGGCATCTTTGCCGTTTGCCCGTAAATTTACATGCCTAGCTCTCCTTCCACTACCATGCTCAGCTAAAGGATCAACGCTCCGACTTTCTAAATAAAAGCACGAACAATAATTATTGCGGAAAGAAGAAATTGCCAAGGTTCGGCCGGGGCTTCTGCTTCTCTAACCACTGTATGTTGATGCCTCCTCCTAATGCTGTACCCATGAATCAAACCTTACTCGGGTACGAAATTAATATCCTGACCTGTCTAAATTCACATCAGTAAACACCTAGCAAAGTATACCATCATGGCACTAAACTACTGGAGAGAGTCTGCCAACTCCTATCAAGGGAAGAGACGGGAACAATGAAGTCTTTCTGGCTGTCTCTTTATACAAAGGCCCTTCCATCCACTGGTAACACAAAATGATTTAACCTAGTAGTCTAAATGGTACACTTTTAACCAAAGGCATTTCTAGCCATCAACCCGATCCTTAATTTATCCTGATACACTGACGCGTCAATACTTACTGACGCTGAGATTTCGTCATTCCCTTACTGCTGAAATCTGATTGGTTGGTCCCTAACGCGTTTAGCCAAATATGATAGCTACAGGGCGTTGCGAACACTTTCGTGGACAAAACTAGTCTGCGAATTCCCATCTTTACTAGTCTAAACGACAGAAAGTGAAAAAAATTTTCAAAAATCCTTTTAACGATAGAGATAAAAAAGAGTAATCGAAGTACACATAAAATCAGCCAATCAAAATCAACCAATCAGTGCAAGCGCGGGGTACATAAAGAGAAAACTGGCTCCGATGGGACTCACTTTGCTAGGATGTCGTCGGAGGGCTCTGCTTTCACGGAGGACGGCTTCGATCACAGAAAATGTCCTCGAGTTCATTGGAGGCCGTTCTTGAAAGTCCTCAAGGACAACCTTTTCATGATACTTACTCTCGTCGGTGTAGCCATTGGCTTCGGACTTGGCTTCGGCCTTAGGGCCGCCACTGACTCCCCTATCGTTAAGCAATGGATTGGCAAGTTCTGGTTTACTATATTCTACCTTGATTCCATGGAAATACCAGAAACTTGCATTGATATTCAAATTTTTTTGACAAAAGCTATTGACTAAACGTATTTATTATTTTTATTAAAATATGGAGAGTATACTAAAATTTTGGTTACTAAGTTTCACGTTCCCTTATTTGCTGGCGTCTTTGAAAACGAAGGTCTCGATTGCATATTATGCCAATTTTCATTTTTTAGGGCTTATCGGTAAAATATACATCAATGTCCTAGATCTGACAATCCTTCCTCTGATTGCATCAAATCTCATTATAGGTTAGTTCCATTTTTTGTTTTTTTTTGCCGATTACTGTTTTGATGGCTTGAAGGAAAGTATAAGCTAGAAAGGCTCATTTGTGTGAATAGTAATAGATTCCCTCATTGACAAAGTTTGTCCGATTAGTTCAACTAATCTGGCAATCGAGATTAGACATTCATTTTTTATTTGCACTCTACACGTCTCTAACGATAAACGGCTTTTATTCCTGTAGTCGTCTCCAAGATCAATCCCAAAGAGCAGGGTGTAACAAGTGTAATAACGCTGGCTTTCATAATTGGTATGAATATTTTGGGATCTACAATTGGAACAGCTACCTCGGTCATCATCAATCCGGGCAGGGTAGTCACCGAAGAAAATAAAAAAAACACTACAACCGTCGACCCGAAACTCCAGCCAACCACTTCCGATGTCTTTGCCGATCTCATCCTGAACATCTTCCCCGATAACATTGTCGCCATGTGCATCCAGCAAGTAAAGTTGCAAGTTGTTTACCATCATTTTTTTATAGACGAAAACCTCCTACGCTTACAAAGCCTCAACAAACAACTCCGAGGTGGAACGAATTGTCGGGACAACTGGATCAAAGAATCTGATTGGTAAGTGAAATTTCTTGTATTTCATTTCTCCTATATTCTTTCAACTCTGTCAACTACCAAGTTTGTTTATTCAGGTATTCTTTTGGTCTCCATCGCTTTCGGTTTGTCTGCAAGAGCAACGGGAAAGAAGGGCATGCATTTCCTCAACTTTTTTGAGTCACTCAGTGTAGTCACTCTGAAAATGGTCCGGGCCTTCCTCCTGTAAGTGTCATCGTTTTCGTATATTCACCTAGCTTGAATCATTTTTTCATACCTTACTAGTCTGCTAAGCCCTTTGTGGTCATTTTAATGTGCATCTTCACTTTTTATTGTTAAATCGCAGTTTTGCCCAATTACGATAAAGTAGTTCTAAAACCATTATATTGCCGTTGCCTAGTCGTTGATCCGGCACAAGTGGCAGTGAGTCGTAAAACAGCAAAAGAAAACTATATCCAAATGTGAATAAAATGTCTTCTCAACTATAACGTAACCACTAACTTATCTGGCTAAGTGGATTCTGTGTCTATGCCCCGAAACTCTGCAATATTCTAACTTGATTTTGCTAGGTTGACTCCCGTCGGCGTTTGCTTCATGATTGCCGATGCTATAATGGGTGTTGGAGATTTAGTGGCCACCTTCTCAAGTGTCGGTCTGTTCGTGGTCACCGTTACCGTGGGGATTGGCATTCTCTTCATCCTCATCCTCCTCATCCACTTTCTCTCAACATTTAGTAATCCTTTTCCATTCCTTCCACGGACTTTAAAAGCATGGTTCATTAGCTTCGCAACAACATCCCCGTAAGTACACTCTTTCTAAAACCGTCAGATTTCAGTTAAACGAAGATTCAGTTGAAAAGTTTATTTCGTCGTTTTAGTATCGTTTCTCTTCCAGAGATGTTTGAAGGTTGTGACGAGTATGGAATCGACAAATCAATCTCAAGATTCGTCTGCCCCATCGCTACAACCTTGAAGTCTGATGGTCCAGCCGTTTTCATCTCGTGTTCTTGCATATTTGTGGCCCAGCGGGAGTTGGGTACTGTTCCTCCCTCAGTCATTATGGTTATCTGGCAAGTGACTTGCTTTCAGACTTTCCTTTTAATATAGTAATGTTGTCGTAGTTCATGACTTCGTTTAAATTATAGGCTCCTGACATCCGTGTCCGTATTGGCGATTCCTCACGTCCCGAGTGCGAGTATCCTGATAGCCATCACCATATTGAACTCGGTTGACGTACCTACTCAAAGTGCTTTTTACCTGTACGCCGTTGATTGGCTGCTGTAAGTGAAGCCCTGCTTCCATCTTTGTCAGTGCTGACAGTTTGCTTAATCATTATCATTTCTTTTAGTGACCGCTTTCGTGCGGGAATCACTACAATTACAAGCATGTATGGCGCGACCTTATTGCAGAGTCACTACTCAAAAAGTGGACTGAAAGCAGAATCTGATAACTATGATTTTGATGAGGTTCTTGTAAAAGAGCATGACGACTCTACAGCAAGCAGCTAACTGTTGCTATGAGGTCAATAAACACTCATTTTACTTGATTGACTGGGGAAACAACGCTCTCGTCTCTGGTCATCTTTACTAATCAACTAATCTTTACCAGCTTTCTCGCCTCTCACCTTCATTGCCTTCTAACTCGTTCTATCGACATTTTAATTGGGGTTTCAGTTACACCAGTAATTGTGCTAGGAGTTCGTGCAGGGCAAAGTTAACAAATTGTGAAACATGTTTGTTTCTGCTAGCCCTCATCTCTCACGCCAATATCCTCATTGTGCATGACGCCAAGTCAAAGGATAGTGGCTTATTAGCCGCAGGCAATTGTGCCCTCGGTACATCGTTTAATGTACGAATTAAGTTAAAATAGCTATGAGTCTACAACTTTTTTTGATCTATAGTTGCGCCTCAACATCTGTTCCTCTTGAACTTTTCAGAGATCGGTTTCGAGCAGGCATTAATACCTTTACCGTCATGTATGGAACATTGATAATTGCCAGTAAAGTCTAGAGAGCAGCAAACCGACGCTGGCAGTGAGAACAACGTGACGGAGATGGCTTGATCCCTCTCAAACCCGCTATCAGTCCGCCCTCCCCATCAATCCCGTCAACTTAAGTTTCTGTTTTGTACCCCAAGTATGTGTGCTGCTATTAAAATTTTATCTGCATATAGTGGACACTTTTCTGTTTAACCTATCCGTTATGCATTGACTTCGTTCTCTATTCGCCACCATCCAACCAATCGATTAGAGTTTTCTATAAAATGGCAATGAGGTAAAAATCGCGACTGCTTTCTTAGCCTTTAACGCTGCCGTTGATTTAATTAGTTTGATTAGTTCAATAGAAGCATCGCATTTCTGCCTCTGCCAAATTTTGTGCTCTTTTAAATAATACGCATTATCCTCGTTATGAAAAAAGCTTTTCTCACCCGGTTCCAGTTTATAGATTGATTAATCCTTTAAAATTAATAAATGCGTGTTGCGAATGTGAGAATTGACACCTAGTTAAAGTGTTGATTGATATGTGCACAAGCTATTTGCTCAGTAAAAGTATTTATGAATTAGATTGGACCGGTGATGGGCTCGTTAATGACGCGAATGCCGTAACGTCATGAGAACGCAAACTAATGGGTATTAGAAAACGTTAAAAGTATAACAAGTTAGGGTGTCTCCCAGGCCATAATCGAGCAATATCGGTGAGTATCATGGACGAAAAAACGCTAGTTGACACCTGAACTCCAACTCGACAACTGAGTTTCGGATGACAATAATAGGGTGATTGGGACAAGTTAGACAAAGAAAGCCAGAAATTTGAATTTTCACCAGTACAATTTGCATTGAAACTGGACATTTCGAGTTTATTAGACAGATCATAACGTTCGTGTGTTCCATGAAGAGATAAATAGGCACTATTCATGTTCGTCTATTTTATCGGAAGTCTGATCACGGTTTTGGTTAATGGATAATGACTTAAGTTATTATCAGAAGACTGAATCGTTTATAAAAAACATGGTTATTCGAGCACTGTCGAGTAGGGGGTTTCAGACTGGAAGTCTCCTCAACTTAGGGCCTCTAATCAGTGCATCTACCTGTTCGTATTTAGTTGATTGAAATGCTGATTCATTTCGCAAGTTTTAGCAGAGTTCTGACGAGGAGCCAGCTCCACTTTGAATCCATCTACAATTAGTCTTCTAAAAGGATGTGCTGGCTTTTACAATCGGATAATGTGGCTGATTAGACCTCTAGAAGTGTTCACTCTTGATACCATCCAGAGCAGGATGTCTAATAGTCTGTAAAGGGGAGACATTTATATCTGTGAAGACAAAAAGAATAGGAAAAAAGATAAAAAAATTTGAGCATGGGAGGAACTTGGAAAGCAGACATCGGAATATAGTTCATTTAAAGTAGTATTTCCTTCGGCTTGGCCTGATCTCAACCGCTCCACCCTTTATAAGCTCCGCCGTTCGCTCCTAAATTTCGTTGCCATTGATGATATTTTTCAAGATAAAAATTTTCGAAATCTTTTCTCATTCAATTGCCTAAGCTCCCGCTCCTGTAGCTCAAGCGGGTTATTTCACTCGATCTCATCTTATGCTTACAAAGTGCTCTCTGAAATCATGCGATTTAGTCCTCAGCTCAGTCAGTGGGTGCACACGTAAAGTGCATTCAATAATTAGCCAAGTGCTAATTTTTCCGACCTAAACTTGAGCAATAATACTGAAGTTATTCATTACGGTTTTGAAAACACAAAGTTGCTCAATCGTTTGCACCAGTTCTCTGGAACAATCGAATTTATCTTGGGAATGAAGTGTCGCAGTCAAAACGAATGATAACAAAGCTGTCTTCAAAGATTTATCTCAAAGTTTGTGCAGGAAATCACTTTACGACGAATTCCCATTTTAGTGCATTGGCTAATTAAAGTATTTGGTCTTGAATCGGGTTCGATCAAGATCACCAGCATCGAAAACGCGACGTCATGCACGCGAGGAATTATAGCTCGTTTTAGCCTGCCAGCACATCATACTGCACCACAGTTCGCGCATCTGAACACCAAGGCTCCTGTATAAACGGCTCTCCTGTCTCGGAAATCAACTCTCTTCTGTAATTTGGGAAGAATGAAGGCGTCGAGTTCAGAGAACTAGGTGGGACCAATGAGGTTATCTAATTGGACGAAAAGTCCTATCAGAAATCATTCATCCGATTCACCTGCAACAAAAATTTCATGCCGACCAGCATTGCTGGAGTGAAGTTTGGATCCGCTGAATCTAATATTTGTCGACTACTTGAAAGTCAATTTCGTACATATACGTGGTAAGAGACGGTGATGTCACAGCTAAGCTTATATTTGAGAGGGTTCTCGACGCTGACTATGGAACCAATATGATCAGTTCAATGAATTGTCGAATAGTTGTAAATCAGCTGAAATTGCCCTTCTGCGCCACAATCCGGAGAGTTTACCGTGGTTGTACTCCAACTGTGGGCCAATATTTTGCTGCTTGATGTTTGAGCATGCAAGCATTACATGGCATTTCCAGTGTGTCAGGTCGCCTCTTATTAGTTTGTGAGAGAATACAAAGGTTCAGAATGCCCCATTTTCAAAGTCAAATTAAGAAAATGAAGAAAATATTCTTGTCACTTGCTTTAGGTTTTAATAATATCAAAGTATTCAATGAGAAAATTATTTGATTTAACTTGTTGTATTAAAATACTGATGGAATGTTCTGACAATGGAATCCTTAAACCGAAATTAAAACACATCTATGATCATCCGACAGCAATAAGGCATTGGCTTTCTATTCGTGACAGGCTGATCCTAATTGGAGTATACTTCATGATCACTGGTGCAGTGATCAAAGTGGACAATATTTTGAACAGTTTCGTCGTTCGTTGCCGCAGTAGTTATGGGTATCACTGCACTTACGATTATCCAGCTGCTCTTCTACTTTGTTTGTACGCACAAAAATCTCTTCCAACCTCTCAGGTATCTCGTGAAAGCCCAACTCATTGTCTTCGCCACCTGCACCGCGAAAAACATGGTTAAAGGATGAAAAAATTTAAGAAGATGGTTTTCGATGACTGCATTTTTCACTTCCACTCTCATTGTGGGTATTTAAGAGTTCAGTGAGTTATGTAAAGTGTCTCCTACAATGGCTCCGTTTAGAGAAACTAGCTTCTTATGGTCTCATGATTCGCTGGCATACTCATTTCATAGGAATAATATTATTTTCTGACAACTGACGTTTTAACTCCAAAAATACACAATTTGACTTACAAGTTGTACCTTTTATTGAAAGCTAATGTCTAAATAATTAAACGAGCCAGAATAGCGCCTTATTAGTAATACCATTTCTTTTACTAAGAGTAAAATCTGCTTATTTTTGGTTACGCAATGTGTTCAGTTCTCATCTGTATAAGAAGTCGTCCACGAGAGTTGATAATGCGTAGAATGTGAAGACTTAATTAAAATCCCAAAAACAACTTAAAGAAGATAAAGAAGAATTTAGAGAGAAGCCGCTTCCGATTTGTTTTCTCTTTTATCTCTTTCTTGAGGCATTTTTTTACTTGATCTAGTTAACCGTCGTCAACTTTCATTCCTCTAATCCAAGAAACTCGGTAGCCACTTGTTAAAAAACTCCGAGTTTCTATCCTGAAAATCTGCGAGAACAACAGCGCGAAGTTTGAGGAACTAACAGGATGGCAGCAGGCTTAAACCGGGTCACTTAATTTCATCACTTTTGAACCATCATGCAGTGACTCGAGAGCTTTAGCCACGTCAAATAATTTAGTGTGTGTAAGTATAATTTTGAGATTTTTGAAAATAAAGACACATTGAACCGACCTTGGAGTACTTTGAGATTGGGGAGAAATCACGCTAAATACATATTTGCTTCTGCCCAAATATGGTCTGAAGATCAAAAATGTCTTCTTTTACCGTTGGCTCCTATTAATAGTATCTTCAAACTACAATCTTTTTAGGTAAAACGAACTTTGTTGATCAATTCCTGTTGTTGATAGAATAGGTGGAGTGCCACGAAGTAAAGTACTGTTATAACGTGAGAATTCAACGAGCTACCTCCTTCTTAGCACCACCGGCAGCCACGCTTGAAGCAGACGTTTCTGCTACCCTCATTGCTAGCTTCCGTGTCTTTATTGCACAGGCGGAAGGCTTTAGCCATAAAACTGATTATTTCACCAGTACTCCCTTTTCGCCTTAGAAAATGCCTAACTATTGCTCACATATTACCACTCAAGAGCCTTTGCTGAATAAACTCACTTTACATCATGTATCACGGAATGGTAGTGACTTTAAAGGGTGTACCCTCATGTCAGTTCGAAATTCATCGAAGCATCAACGTCTGATAGGGCAATCACTTGATATTATTAATGCCCCTAAAGGTCCTTCATTTAATATTAAGCATGCTTTTAGCACAAACGTGGCTCAGCATGTAAGTAACGTGAACTGAAACATTAACACCCGCTCCAACAACTTTTAAAAAGCAATCCTAAATTTCTGGTGCAATGGAGGTCAAGCTATGTTTTGTCTGTGGCAAGGCAAAACCGACGGAGTTACGGAAGACTGATTTTTAAGATGATCCGTGACTGTGAAATTCATTCTGTTAAAAAAGCTAGCCTAAAAATTAGAAGTCAAATGAACTCATTACAATATTGTACACTTCACTTCACAATGACCAAAATTAACATTTCAACTGCATCTGAACAGCTCAAACGACACTTGAAAAGAAGTGCGTCAGAAAAATTTTGTAAGCCTGTATAAGATAAGAAGAGCTACACTATGGTTTGCATTTATAATAGTCAGTTTGCGCTCTACGAGCAAGTAGTCATACTAACAGTCCACATGTCTGCTAATGTCCCCGTGCAACAAATCCCCCTGCCTTTCGTTACTGAGTGCCTTCTGTGAGTTTTGCAGCAGTTAAGGGGGATTCCAGAATTTAAGATAAACCAACATGAATGATTGGAAAGATTAGCGTCCCTGCCCTGTTGAACTCACCACAGTGTCTGTCGATACGCCAATATCCACACCTTCCTCTTTACACGCGGTTAATAGCCCCTGACAGGTTCGGTCCGCTGCGTCTCAAATGTTTGTTTGCAACTAAACACATAGGAATTGTCATTTGGCCTTAAAAATCCTCAACTTTGACTTCTTTCTCTCTTCTAGATGGTTTGGTTTATGCTAAGTAGAACTGATAAACAAGCTATTTTAACCAATTACGGTTGCCTCTGATGGATTTTCATAAGACCTATGTTTCGCTTAAGGATAATAAACTAATAAATTTATTGCTGTATCACTAAAAGTCAGGTCGAGCCTTGAGGACCCGTATGGGGAAGTCAAGCACCTGTTATAAAAATCGTAAGACGTCAGCTCGAATTAGGCAGGCAGCTCACCTGCAAAATGAGCAAAATGAAAGTCAATTTCGGTGGGTCCTAAAGCAGCCTCTCATTTCACGCCTGAAGGGTTTCATCTCTTGAGGACCATTTCTTCCTTGTCAATTCCTATCAACCCGTTGATTTCACCAACTGGGAGAGAGAGTCTTCCATAGTTTAAGCCCTGACAGACGTGCCTATTTATTGACCTTAAAGATTTGTAACTGCGACTCACAATGGAAATCGGAGAGCCCCATTAATTACCACCTCCACTTAAAAGTATTTGTTTAACTCTATATTTATAATAATAATAATAAATTGCAGAAAGCGACTAAAATGCAGACTGTTTTTAGCTGTTTTTCTTGCAGTGGAGTTCACTGATTTCAGAAGTGTTGCCCAAACCTCAGTTCTTCTTCGCTGATTTTTTTCTGGTGCCTAGACTATACCACTGAATTAATTACAACGTTAGATATCAGATTTACCCTTTGCCAATGTTTGTATAAGTGTCACAGTGAAAATTAGGCAGTATTGCAGTAGCTTTTAAGGCAACATAATATTTACAGCTTCAGTTTCGTGGATGAAGTAAGTCAACGCTATCAGAAGATTCAGTGATTAGATTTACTTTAAATTGTCTGTTTCTGCGTTTGCTTCGCGGAACGTATTATAACTGGAGAGGGCGGTGTAAATAATGACAGCAAATTCGATGAACTCATGCCACAACTATCACAGACCAAGGGTTCAGAAATTCCTCTTGAGGATAAAACTAATAAAACTCTATTTGGCCCACTGCCCTAAAACATTTGTTGAATACTCATCATACCGAAACTCCCATAACATCTCACTTGCTGCTCTTTTTGTCATCTTGTCTAATTAAAAGGAATGTCATTCCATAGGTTTGAATCACGTATTCAGAGAGACTGTTTTTCTAGATTAACGGTATTTTTTTTTGCATGTAAATTTCGTTTTGAGAACCGTGCTCGGAGTGCCCAAATGTACCTTAAATCTGTGGTAGCTTTTGTGTCTGCCACACCAGGCGACACCAGTCCGTTTTCGCCATTGCAAATCTAGTGATTGAAATAGCTTTTCACACTGTTCAGTGCTGGTCTCTATCAAAGGAATGGCCAAGACACCTTCCCTGTCCACAGGTCTTGAAAGACTATTTCCTGCATTATAAACTCAGGTGCCTATGTTAATAAGCGAAATAAACTGTAAAAGTCTAAGATAAACGATGATACTTATTTGTATAAAACCAGTAGGCATTAAATAAATTATTTTGAGGTAAATGATGCAAAATTGCTCATCTAAACGCTGGTTTATTTGCCATTAATCAGACACAGAAACATGGTGAATGCCTAATTTGGTTTTTCGAGTAGGCCCGGTAGCACTTAAATGGATAGCTTGAGACATAATAACATGAATAGTAGGGAGAATAGACTTTTCAAGGAACAGGCAAAGCCCGACTGGAATAAGCCTCCCAAATTTTCTCTGACTCCGGCCCTTCGCCTCTTTTATTAACCTCTTTCAATTAACTACAATACTCAACCAAACTACACTGTCGGTTATTCTAACTTTTCAGAAACAGAGGCTGTAGAGGGATGAATGTTTAACAGTGTGGATCATAGTCATTTCCTTGACATGTTAAAATCCTTCTAAACTATTCTTGATATATACGAATGCTACAGTAATTTATGATGGCAGGATCTAAACTACTGAACTATGTTGCGCAAATGCGCTCAAGGGGATTCGAGTTAATTAATATTTTGTGACAGTCAACTATCTGAAATGGCAGCTGGCGGCTATTTTATGCAATTATATGAAACCTAACCCAATCAAGTTTTCTTCTTGCTGGTCCGGTATTCCACTTATTTTCTGTTTGGTATAGAACTCGCTCAAGTCAGGTATCGTCAGCCACTCGTTGAGTAAGGTATGTCAAATGGCAATCACTCTAAAACGAAATGAACCTCATTTCTATCGTTCATAACTTTTCATTCTCTTTTGATGCAACTAGTTAATCCTTTCTGAGTTCGTTTCACACTCGCCAATCAAGCAAACCATAATAGCGTAAGATGGCCGCCATCGGTATACTGATTTCACCCAGCCGGAACATTGAAAAAGGATGTAGAATCGAAAATTTATGGGATAATACTTTGTGCAATGAACGGAATGGGACTGGCAGATTTGAAGATTCCAAATAATTTGGCGGAAGGGATTTTAAAACTCAATCAAATATTTAGAGGGCCCTTGAACTTAATAGTACTAGAAGACGATCTCCTTTAATGGGAATTCAAACAGAGTATTTGTTGTGAGAACACTCAGTGTTTAATAGCTACAAAGAGCACTGTTCGAACTACTGCCTTGCAGAAGAAACTCAAACTGAACGTCGGAATATTATAACAACTAAAGTGCCATAGTGATTTTCTAGATGTATTCAACTTGCCATCCAATTCTAAGTAGTTCAAAACAGGTATGTAGTTAGTTAGTTTCAACTTTTTTTCAAAGTATTTGAAACTTCTCTTACTGAGTTGTGTGAGATAGTTTTTGTGAAATCTAACCCTAGTTTTTAAACATTGTGATGTCAGACAGCATGATCCATATCACTAGAGTCCCAGTTTTGCACCCAGTCCTCCGGTGGTCTTCTTGCCTATGTAGAACGGGCTAAAAGAGCCTTCAATAAAGTTCAGCAGTGTAAAAAAAGCATTAGAAGGATTAATTATACCAGCATCTTCGAGTTATTTAGAATATAAACTCCACTGGCTGTATCATCCTTGTTGAAGCCGCTTGCACTAAATCCGCTAAAAATTCTGTTCAGCGCCTCCGCCAACTTGCATTCTAATGGCTTTAAGGCTGTAAATTTACCCCCATAATTTTTATATTACTTTTGCATTGCATGTCATATTCACTGCCGTTGGTATGTAAGAAGGCGTCACACTCCGAAAAGCGTGAGAAGTCATGCAAGCACCAAAAATTCAATGAGATAAATCCTGCGAATGATGCTACTTATGGCAACAGCATTTATTGTAAACGATCAGTTACAGTGAAGACTTGAAGGCGGTGGATGATAGACTTAGTTAGTTTTGACTGACGATTGTCATAGAAGTCTTCCAGACATAAATAAAATGATCTTGATTATGAAAAAAAGGGACGACAAGAGCGCAGGTGTAACTGCTTTAGCGTGGAAGAGGTAATCATAGGAATGATAAGGAGTAGCCTGACAAACACTAAAAATATTCTTAGTAGAAGAGATAAATCAGACCTTTTGGAAAAGAGCAGGTGATAATTCCACAAGTTGAATTAAATTGAGTATGCAGAAACGATTTAAATTTTCTTCGCATATTCAATAGTTCAATTCAGAAAAAGGCCTTAATTTTAACGAAATCGAATGGTAAAGCGGCGAAAATTGAAACAACCAAAAAGATACCGTCAGATGCGTGGTTAAATGGACTTCAGATAGTACAAAGACAAATAAATGCTAATGAAATTAAATGAAAAAGTTGATGGCGCATTTATGCGCAAGGCAGAATAATTAATTTAACCGTTATTCTCACAAAAAGCGTAGAAAATGAGATTAAGTATCCAAATTTTGGGGTTTAAAACATTTAATAGATTATTCTAACCTCGTTGAATCGTTATACTAAACACTATTAAATATCATCGGATATTTAGGAAACCATACATCTCTGCTTCTTACTTGCTAAAGCTTGACCAATAATGTACTGAAAAATAGTAGCGCTCATTCTGAAAACGGCTACATACGTGTACGATGTTTGAGCCTGTGAAGGAGAAAATCTCTAATTTGTACGAGAAGTATTCAATGGTAACGGTATAACGTCTGTCATTTTCCCAAGGATTTAGAGGGACAAAAATTGGCTGAAAGGATTATGAATATTGTATTACCTCTTTTTTGTGTACGATGTAAAATTTAGCTTAACAAGTTTAGGTTATTGGGTTTGCCGTTGGCTACTTAATGGAGAGATTGTCTATCAGTGTGGCAACGACTGCTGCAGGCCTTTTGGTTTGCATGCTGGTAATTTTCTTTCCTCGACAATTTCTTTTTGTAGATTGTGTTACCTTCGTGGCCGATGTACAGAAAACACCCACTCAAGTGGCAAAAATGTGTGAAAATGCATAGTGAATAATAAAAAAGCCTCCTGTTTTAATTTTACGCCGATTTTTTCTTCTATCAGTGCACCTTTTGCTTTGTCGTTCGTTCTATGTATGTATTTTATTTATTGTTTTCTCAGCAAGCCGTTTCTCGCTTTGCTAATGTGTATGCTAAAACGCTTCGGCTTAGAACCTAATTTAAAGACAGGTACTTAAAATTAGTATTCTCATCCGCGTTTATTTCCCGATCTTTTCTTTGTTTTGTAACTGTCTGTTTTTTATCACATCATTGAATCCATCTACGCGATTGAGATTGGGTAAGCCGTTAGTTTATTTGATGAAGCTTACATAAGTGCCTTAACCGTACCATTTGGTTCAGTATGACTAGTCATGGTAGTTTGCGCTATTATTTCTGGGTTATGGGCTTTGTAGATTTACTTATACTCATAGGTGTTTGCCCTGTTCCTTTTCCTTCACCTAATTGTATATCGGTCCTGCAAGAGATTGAGAATGAAATTCTTTTCGATCCTAGGGTGTTCCGCTATTCCGTTAAATTAATGAAGAACGTTAAATATTGGGGGGAGGGGGATCGTGGTACTGTGGGAGTGGCGTCTCACTTTTGGCATGTCATCTGTTTGATTTGCGCCCATGCGCGCGTAGCTGGACCCGGTGAGAAAGTATAGAGAATAGGTTGTGTGAGCTGGGAACATCCAAACTTTATGGTACTCAGGGAATCTAGATAATTATCCGATAAATTGTTCGCACGTAATTGGTGTAAGAGTGCCATTCATCAATGTGCACATTGGTGAAAATAGTCTCGGAAATTGGCGCAATTGATTTCGGTTTTTTAACTGATTAATATGAAGCTAATTTGATTTTGATAGTAGCAAAATCATTTCACAGCAAATACTGAGAAATTATTATCGGCATAAATTATTAAATCGAAACAGTTAAAATGAAATCCTTCGGTAATGATAAGACGAATGTTTCAGCTGAAAACACTCGTTTATATGCATAGATAATTTGTTTATTAAGCAGTGGCAATTTCGAAGGTTTTTTGCGTTGAGTGATTGTGTGATGGGTTTGGTCCGAGGGCGATCCCTGGTGCTGTATTTGGCATTATGCGCACTTATTTTAGCCCTCATGTGTCCGTTTTCGCTTTGGAGGAAAATTTACTTAGAGTTTGATGAGTGTGTGAAATTATCGAATATTGAGGCCTTTTTAAAATCGTCTACACTATATGTAATTATCCAAAAATATTTACTTCGACATCCTATACCCGATTGCTCAGATATACAGTGCCTTGAAGCCCAGGCTCCCTTTGAAGACACTTCAAGCCTGGACTTTATGCGCACTTTGGTGCGCAGTCAGCATGAACGGATTTGGGATCGTGTTGGGTTTGCCAATATTGATAAGGTTGAAAGTCAAAGTAAGCGGATCTGACCGAGTTTAACTGAAACAGGTGCCCAGAAAGAGGCAGAAATGAGCACGCTCTTGGCGATAAAACATCAATCAGCCGGTCGGTCGGACTCAGCGTTGAAGCTCCTGAAACATGCGGCTCAGCTTGATCCTCGGAATTCTGAAATTCTGAATCTGCTTGGTGAGACTTTCGAAAAACTGTCTTCTAAGGAAAATACGGTTGATTTCGCCCTGCTTAATCGAGATGAATTCATCAAATCTTTATCTCCTGACCAAGCTCTAAATCTGGTAAAGGCAGAAGGCTTGTACACAAAAGCGCTTATTAGTGACCCCTTAAATATCCGTGCAACTAGCAATCGGAAGAGAATGAGTTCTATTGTGAAGAAAATTGATCAGCAGCGGTAGACTATTTTTTCATGGCTTTTATTTTGATATTAATTGAATTCATTCAGAGTTCACTTCGGTGTTTTAGCTTCCGTCAGATCGACTTAAAAGTTGCTCGTTTCCATCTTATACCTGAATCTGATCCCGGTCTAAGGAGAGTAAAAATTGAGCATTATTTTCTTCATATATATCATTCAAATGCCATTGAGGGGAATACTTTATCCCTTGCTCAAACCAGGTCTGTTCTTGAAACACGTCTTGCCGTTGGTGGCAAAAGTCTTCAGGAGCAAAATGAGGTCAACAAATTAGCTGTCTTTGCCTTACACTCTCCTATCTTTTCACTACCAGCTTTTCTTTCCTAGGCTCTTGGCCTGGACGCAGCGTTTAAGTACCTCAATAACACTCTGCTCAACGGGATTTTGTCTCCGATTTCCTTAAATGATATTCTGGAACTGCACCGGAGAGTTCTTTCCTTTGTTGATTTGACTGAGGCTGGTCGCTTAAGACGAACTCAGGTAATATTACTTGGTTGCAACTCCGTTCAATCGGTTTTGAGCATACATGATGTTTTCCTTGTAAGGTATTCGTCGGTGACCACACGCCCCCTCAGGCAGGTATGCTACCCGAATTAATGGACGAGCTGATTGATTGGATAAATTCTGAAGAGGCCCTTGCCCTTCATCCGATTGAGTTGGCCGCTTTGATTCATTGGAAGCTTGTTTACATTCATCCCTTCTATGACGGCAATGGTCGGACGGCTAGACTCTTAATGAATCTCATTCTCATGCGCGCTGGTCTTCCTCCTGCCATTATACGCAAAGAGGATCGTTGCACCTACTACGAATTCCTGAAAAACGCAAACGCTGGAGATGTTCGACCTTTCATTCGTTTCATTGGTAAGTATTCAATTTGGTTATATAAATTATGAATTACAATTTTTTTGGACAGGACTTATATATTGGTTTACTCTGCCCCCAACCAGCCGATTGCGTGGAAAGGGCTATTGATGAATATCTCAGGGCTTCGGAGAGGATAATTGTCTTTAATCCAAATCGGCCAACGCTTACGCAACTTGGGTCACTCATTCAGTACACTGCTCCGCCTCTTCGCTTCCCCTGGCTTCCGCATGATCAGCATCAGGGACATTTTCATGTCATTCACAGTACATAAATCACCATGGTTGGAGCACCGATGTCTTTCATTTATTTATCAATCATTGTTCGTAGATCTCTGTTAAGATGGTTTCCTAATTGAATAAAAGTCGCTACTTTTCCACAATCTTTTTTCTCTTCCTTTCAACATTAATTGATGTTCGGTGCCTCTTGTGACTTTGCTGCACACTTTGTTAATATCTCCGTAATCCCATCTCTTTGAAGCTAATCTGTTGGAATCAGTTTGAGATTAAAACTTCAAATCTTTGTTCCCTATATTGTTAATCTGCGTTGCATTTTATTTAAACATTGTTAACGCACTGGTTACCTGCAGTTCTATGCGAGGCCACTTATTGATTTTGCTTACTCGGTATTATAGGGATTTTCTTTAACCCTTTAGGAAACTACCGAAGAAATAAAATTAATGATGAGGTGAATAATCATACAATGTCATCATAACGGAAGTTACCAACAAGTTTTTTTTTCGATTTACATTGCTTGATGATGGTGACGTCCGCATGTGTATTATATTTACGAAATAAAATTTCCCAATTGAAGAATTTGTTAACGAAATGCTGCTTCGATTTAGTTATTCCGGTTCTACTCCATTTATTTCGCCCCTAAGTATTTGACCTGCTTATTCGTTTTTATCATAAAAAGCTGAGTGATTGAGGATGTCGGGACTCAAACAGGCCATTGAGCTGTTAAGACGTGAAATACGGAATGCTCACGTCAAAACAGAACATGACTTTCATTCGTAAGCTGGTTCTTTTGGTTCGATTCGTTTTAATCCTTACCTTGTTTCAGGATGATCGTTGGCTCCAGTCAGGCCTTTATCAACCTCTATCGCTACCTCCTCTGTGAATTCGATCGAGATATTTCTCTCTATCTCACTTCAAATGACTTTTTTCTCAATGGTTGGCTAATTGCGATGAATTCATACCTTTATTTCATGAGTAATACTAGTGCTACTTTTGTTTCCGTTTTTTAGGAACCACAGACCGTCGATTCATGGAGATACTTTATCGGATTTGCCGAGACGTTCTCAAAATTAAGCCACCACTCTCTTTGGCTCAGTTTTTCACCAGTTCATTCGCTGAAAAGAAGCTCAAAATGGCTGCAGAAATTGTGAAGTCGGTCTCGGAGTTGCAATCACGTCTAAATAAAAGGGCTCGGGGCGCCCCACGCAACCTTGGAATAACTGGCTCAACGCGTTCCTGGGTGGCGCGTCGCCAGATAACAACTTATCCTAGTATCTCTCGTTCAAGGCCTTCAACTTTGGCCATTCGAATCCCAGTTCCATCTTTAGTCTCACAGAAGGCAGCAGGTGATGACAAAGCATTTAGTACTTCCTCCAGACCGCTGCGCATCCCTCAGATGGATAATACGCCTGTGGATTTGGCATCCCGTGCTGACAGCTTAACGAAAACTAATCCTTCAGTCAAGGTAAATTTGAAGGCAGTATTAATTTCAACTAAGCAGAGGGTCATGTTAGAATGTTTTTTCGTTGCCTTTCAGAAACCTGTTAAAATACAACTGGAGCAGTATGAACCGGAGGGGGATGTTGTGAAGACACCCGACTATATGCCAGATCTCATAACCACTCTCAATATACTCTCAAACCAGATTTCGCAGATAGTGGATAGAGTAGCCGGCATTGAACTGCGTGTCAGTGCGATGGAGCAGCCAGTACGTAAAGCGGCTACTAAGCAACTAGAGAAGCAGAAAGCCGCGTTTGAGGTTTGTTTTTCGTTCATTAAGTCTAATCATTTATTTATAAATGTAAGAAATTTTAGTTACTGACAAGCGAAATAAACGTACAGAGAGATTCAAAGTATTAGTTGGAACTTGTTTAAGGTATTCTCGGGTTGTGTCTAAAAGCAGTGTTCGACAGCATGTCGATTTTGCCAGTATCTATCTTAAACTGATTTCAAGATTTATAAGTTCTCATTCTTCTGCATTTCGCTTTGCTTCGAAAGGCCATTTCTAGAAAACTGCCTGAACTCCTTTTTAGCGAGGTTTCTTCCCGAATCTTGTTCCAGTCTTTCAAGATATGGTCTTCGATCTAGCTCTGGTACCTTGCTGCTCTGGTTGAGGATCACTCATTTGAACTAGCCCTTGGTTGAGTGGTAGAGCGTCCGAACTTTGAATTACTTATAACTTTTTTTTGTGTTTGCCGTCAAACTTAGCTCTTTACAGTGACTTGAGACTGTTCAAGTCACATGAGCCTACTTAGTCATGTGAAATTAGCTAAGGTATTCATTGTTACATCACTTTTAGCATGCTGACAGCGGGAAGGAGGCGGCAGCCACACAAGTTGTCAACCCGAATGGAACTGATTTGCCGCAGATATCGCCAAACATTTTTCAGCACAAGAGATCTCCACAGCCGGAAGATCCATTAGTAAGTTTTTGTAAAAAAAGTGAGCACGAAAACTTATCGATCGTTTATCTTTTTTTTCACAGTCCCTTTCGGATGTTAATTCGTCCGCGGAGGTCATTGAATTCACTCCAGCACCCTTATCTGAAAGCAAGCCATCGCCCAGTACTGCCGTTGCACCCAACCCCGATCGATATCCTCCGGTATTTAGCGCGCTTCCTCGCATTCCCACGTGTTGTGAAGACGGTAGCGGGGCGCTGAGAGACGCAAATACTGTGCCGCAGTCGGCTTTCGTTACTGCTCGCAACCCCACTGGGCTTTGGAAAGCCTTCAGTGACTCTTGCAGGAATGATGACATACTCCATCGGCTCGGACGTGTGACGAAACACGTAGGCCACATAGAATACAGCTAGCCCAACCTGTTTTTGCCCAATATACAAAAACGTCTTTCTTATTTGAGCTCCCAATGAACGATCAGTCGAAACTATTCAGTGGTGGTGAAAGCCCAAGCCTGTGCGGCAGACAATCGCCCTTCACTATGAATAATAAGGAAGATCCCATCAATACAACATTCAACTCTAATGACTCCAACGCCAGATTTGAGGTTGATCAGTGTTTGAAGCAGCAGGTGAACAGGATTTCCTGTATGTAAGCTACTCCTCGTTCTACTGATATGGAAATTTTGCTCAGGTTGGCCGAAACCCAAGACTTGTTAAACAATCGCCGACCACTGCCACGTAGTTAAGGGCAATATGATGCACATTTTGGCCGATTCATCAATACGTGCCTCAACTCGACACAATCCTATTCGTTACCCTGCGACGCACTTGTACTTCATTACTGCTTAAGTCGATTTTGCATCGAATGCTCAAGAACGAACTGTCTTCTTGAGTTTGGCTAATCAGCGTTCTTTAATGGAAATGTGACTTGCTCTACCCAGTGTTCTTTAATGAGTGTGACTTGCTCTACTGTAGTTCAAATCTGAGGACCTAGTGCAGTGTTAACATCGTTATGAAAATGTGGAAATCACTTTTTATTCGTACCTAGGCCTGTAAAACAGTTCAAAATACGAATGTTGCCGATAAAAACACTGCTTGGGGAGAAATATTAGATACGCTGACCGCTACGCTTATGATGTCGGTTTCTTCCACTTCGGCCTCTTCCGTGAGAATTTGATCGAGACCTAGAGTATCGCCGGCGCTTTCTGTTATAACTGTCCTCAGAAGATCGTGAAGAGGACCTTCGCCTACGCTTGGCATAAGCTGATGGCGGACTTCTGGAATCTCGCCGTGTCTGGAGAAGCAGAGGCACATGTTCAAGTGGAAGGAAGATTCAATGGATTAATTGGAAGGTTAATATCCCAGCAAGAACAAACTCACTTTACTCCTCTCGGAGTCACCGATAGCTGCGGCTGCGGCGGCAGCTTCCAGGGCTCGTTCTCTTTGGGTTTTGAGTTGAGCAGCAACTGCGTTAGCAACAGCAGCGGGAACCGAAGAGGGAGGGGGGGGTGGCGCGGCAGTTGATGTTGACGGGTTTAGTGACGGCGGTGGCGCCGGCGGTGGTGTGGCACGCCTTTTCTGCCGTCCTTGCTTTGTTTCCTTTTCGACCCCAAACTCCACCTTGCGCAGTTTTGCCGCTTGCAGTTTGGCGGCAAAAAGTGCGGCGCGTTTACGTCGCTCCAGTTGCAGTCGAGCCTCTTCTTCCATCGATTGAATATCACGAGCGATTTCCTCTGCCGTGAGAAGAGTTCCTACTACTGTGGGTTTAACTGTTCCATTAGGGGAATTAGTGTCAATTGACGGAGACGATGAACAGGATTTAGTTCTGTTATGAAAATTTTGGGACGATGGGGATTCTTTTCCGAGTGGAGATGTAGATGCGGCTGTCTGTGAATCCGCCAATGGGTTCGCTACGAAAAGAATATTTTACGCGGACCTTTTCACACGTAGAACAAACAATTATACATGCTTTAATTGCTAGCAGAACAATTTCTGGGTCTTAAAACAGTGTGAAAGGAAGTCAGGCATCAAAGTTAATTAATTTTAGCCTCTCCGACCTTTCTCCGGATGAGCTGAACTGTTGACTGACAATCGGTTTCCATTCTTCGGTTTGAAAGCATTTTAAGCCAGCCCTGGATCATCTCCACGTCCGATTTTACATTCAGATATTTATACAAATTAGGTTAACAGACTAAAATTGAAGTCAGGTGAAGGGCGAAGTTTAATCTGCATAAATCCTCCCATACCCACCTGCACTTTCTTGAATGAGTCGATAAAAGGCCCCAATAGAAATGAAGCTCGAGCTTACCATTTTGAACATCAGGAGCAGATGTGTTAAGAGCGAAATCCCCTTCAACTGGATTTGCTGCTGGCGAATTTTGTGGAGATACTGTCCCACTATCACTATCAGAGGAGTAGTTGCAAATGCCGGGCAGCACGTTGCAAGAGGTGTTCAAGTTAACAGTTTCATCCTCAATCATAGCCGGAGAACAAGGCTCATCCATTCCTTTCAAACGATTGGAACTTGCGGACTTGGTCAGACGGAAAGAGATGCTTCTGTTTTTACTAGTAGCGGTATCAGACAAAGGACTGTTCTCTCTTTTTAAGGTTTGACTTTTGGCTAAAACACGAGGCAACGCAATAGTGATATGAAGCTATTCAAGAAAAGTAAAATTGCCAAAAACTACAGTTGACTTACATTCACTAACGTCTGAAGCAGGAGCCATTTTATCATCATTTGCATGCGAACGCTCTCGAAGTGCGGCGGCAAACTCCGTCTTCTTGGCCAGATAATAATCGTGATGAATGTGTCCCATTTGAAGGAAGGCAAAACGAGGATCACCTTGCTTTTTGTTTTTGACAACCTCCTGAAACTCATCTCCGTTGCGAGCCACGTATTCGGCCATTTTGTCAATAATTCCACGAAGGTCCGTCGGTGGAAATGAGCTGTAAGACATGGGAGCATATCAGGAAATACAACTCAAATACATAATACGCTCTAACATCCACTACGTGCTCTAAGTCAGAATTTAAGCAATGTTAAAAACCATATCCCAACTACGTAGTTTAAAAGGTTAAAAACCAACGAAGCATTGTATTTTCGATCTAACTTGTGACGAAAATGAGGTGAATGTCTCAATTAAGTTGCAACAAAATATAGCTAATTCTTAATTGTGTTCACTTGATTACTAACCTGGAATTAGAGACAATTTGGGACTGTCGTACTGCGTTAACAGCCGCGAGGGCGGCTGTGGCTGCCGCACGGGCAGACTCTGCAATGATCCAGGACTCGTTTATTACTTCTCTAGTTGTGGTGCCTGAGAAATGCATGTAGTAATAAGAGTAGTAATGCCGATAGTACTCTTGATAGCATCGCTCATAATCTTCATTAGATATAGAAGAAAATGAGGGCTGTTCTGGTCTTGACACCAGATTGTTATCTCTCATTGGTGAATCCTTTTGATTATTCGGTATCGCATTTACGCCACACTGTTCTGAAACATAATTTACCTCAGGATTTAAGTTAGGTCTAAAATAGATACAGTTAGTGAGAGAAGCACATCTATGTTTGGATACCAGCAAAGGGTAGCCAGAACTTACTTATCACCGTTAGATTTTTTGAAACGATTTATAAGAGAAGCATAGGCAGTTGTTGAAATATCGACTTTGGGCAATTTCAATTCATAGGGCTCGTCAAGATTGTTCTAGACGATAAAATGTGCTGTAATACATGATATCAATGCATTTAAAAATTCCCTCCGAAACAGAACTCACATCCATCTCCGCTGAATCGCTTATAGGCTTGGAGGAATCTAAGTTGGGTCTGTGTCGGGGAATATAACGACCTGACTTTATGAGTTTAACCAATTCCTTGTAAAAAGGGTTGAGTTTGTCATCATAATTTAGGAATTTGAATTGGGGGTTGTTGGATTGCTTTGTTTTGAGGACGATTTCCATCTGAGCATTGTTGCGAGCGATAAATATAGCTGTCTTCTCTATGATTGCCGCTTGACGATCAAACTCGGGTAGAAACATATCAGGTGGAAGAACAAGCTCGGGTGGGCAAACGTAGGGCTTGCCATCACACTCCTTTGAAACCTGGTTTAGATCATGACTACTAATACATTCATCTTTATCTAAACAGTTACAAAGAATATTTAAACACGAAACACCAGTAATTAAGGGTTGAGTGGGGACATATTTACCATGGTTGTCCAGATGTGGACTAACCTCCCGATCATCCTCACCATAAGAGAATCCTACCGCCGTGTAGGAATCTTTGAGCATTTCCTCCCGTCTTTTACGTTCTTTTTCTAAAATAAATATACAAAATAGGAGTAAAAACTTGTTCAGGTTTCTACCAGGGCGAGTAAATTTTTTGCACATTTAGAGATTTTTTCACTTAATTACATGACGTTTCGGACATCATCCATTAGAATTGTTGCCTGAACGTCGAGGAATACCTATATCATGAATTGAAACCGGTTGGCTGAGGCGAAGGGCTGGCAGCTACGAGGAAGTGCAAACAGAAACAAACGTATTTAACTTACGAACTTGGAAGACTTCAGAAGAGAGTTGGCTTTCCAGATGCATTGAAAACTAGGACTCAAAGAGGCAATTTGGCTGCAAAGGGCAGGCCATAACAACGGAATCGAGAAATGAATCAACAAGATGAGCGTAATTATTTCAAGCGTACTCACCTTGAGTAAACTTTTCTTCGTGGATATCCGTCTGCAAATCGAGGTAGCGCTCGCGGTTACACAATTCCTCTAAGCCCGCCTCTTCTGCTGCCTGGATTTCTAATCTATGCACGTTATCCGCGTCATACTCGCTCAAATCTTGCAAGTAGCCGCGACAGTCATATCTATGGTTGAAATTGAGTTTTGATAAGTTGCGATATGGGGACAAAGTTAACACATTCAAAGTATTAATAAGAGAATTACCGATCAATCTTAATATTTGTACTGCTTCCCCAAGGCACTAAAAGTTTTCCGCTATTTATTTCCATGCTCTTTTCCGGATCATTGAAAAGCGTGCATCTGAACCCCACGACTTCGAAGTCAGAAGAAGCCGCCAATGGGTCGGAATCCATTTCTTGAAATGCCCACTTTAGCCGCCTAACGTATACAAACAGATTACATCCAGAAAATATTATATCGGTTAGCTTTTATTTACGTGTGAGAAGTTTATATTTTCGAATAATTTTACGACAAATTTATATAGTCAGGGTAAGTATAAGCGCATAGAAGCTCCCTGCAGGTCAGCGAGACGTTATTCTCATTGGTCTCTCAACATGGTTTCATTGAATAACAATATTAAGAACTAGAAGTACCTTCATAGAAAGTTTTTATTACAGATGAGAAATTTCAATACTAGATCGCACTCTTCAGAGCGATAGCGATACTAATTGTGACTTGTTATGCTGCATAAATTGCTTAACTTTGCAGTGATTCTTTAAAGGCCGGTGCCATACATTATAGAGTATAAAGCAAGCAGGTCAATCTATGCACAGTACGATAGAGCTAAAGCTTAATAAGATTCGAGTCGTGACGTAACTTCAGAAAGAGTAATTGATCACCATTCACATCGAGATGCATCGAACGGAAAACAAGAAGTTACATAGTAAGAAATATACGCAAACCCTGAATTTCAGCGACAAGATCTCACCATGAAGCACGCCTGCCCCAATAACCATAGAGCTTATATTTCAAGATTCGTTTATAGCTTTCGTTACACCACGTCCTATGCCCATTTTATAATATTTTTATTGTATCCTTGCATTGGTTAGCTGGGCATTAGGCAACTATTTTCAATTTTTAGGACTAGTTTTTGCGCACCAGCTGGAAGTTTTACTTACGGATTTTTTAAAATATTTGGATTCCATCAACTTATTGACTTAACAATCAAAAGTTTCTCTGAAATCACCAGATATATTTATTACCGGCCATCCAACGCTAACTGATGGGTGAAATACAGGATTAGTCATGGTGGATAAAACAAAAATCAAAGTTTAATCTATTGAAAAAGAAAAAAATTTGCATATATGCAAGACAACGCAGGAATAGCTCCATGACGCCTCGCGTGGCATCCTTTTTTGAAATGGAGAAGCAATTATAAAATTGTATTCATATGTTACACAATTTTCAAGTGTACAACTTTTTTTTCAAAAATAACTGGGCGTTGGCGACAGACATAACGTAAAAACAGACCAACCGGCAAATCATTTTTCAACCAATGGCTGCTGGATTGAGCTGAGTCTCGTTCCAGGTATCCGACGGTCATATTTCCGTCGTTTCTTCACTTCAGTTTTTTTAACAGTTGTGGTGCTATTTTCATTTTTATAAACTGTGCAATGTGCTGCAAAATGGCAATTTTGTCTCTGCACTTGCGATGTTTTTCCACGTTGCGTTCAGTGCATTTACATGTATACTGAGTGTTTGGAAGTGCCACGCTAAATTACCTGAATGATGTATAAATTATTGCATTTTGCGCTTTTACATGTGACATCTAGTTGCTAAATGTTCGAAAAACAATCCTGGTGTCTCGAAAAAAAATTTAATTAGGCGGTTTACACGTTTCTTCAATTCGTTCCCTTTTTTATTGTAGAATATATCAGACAAACCTTTGGACCACTTAGAATGTCCAATTCTACTCTGCCTCCTATGCTTAATGCTACCAATTCGTAAGTTTGCACCCTCTCGCATATTTTCCATCTAGTGAGTTCGCCCTCGCCACGATTAAAGACAGGCTTCCTGTTATTTTGGTTAAAACCCTAGATGATCTCGTGAAATTCAAAGAAAAATATGGCAGTCCTCAAACACAGGTACGTAGTTTATTTACGTCTTTGCTCACCACTGTAGTTTGCGGATGTCAAGGCTGTAATATCCGAGATAGCCAAGCTTCGGTACGAACTCATGACAAATAAGCCCTTTGCACTGCTCTCACCGGAGTCCGAAGTTGATGACATAGAAGTGTACAATGATGCGATTCAAAAGTAATCAGAATTTTCCTCACCTATTCTAGGTACAACAAAGCAAATCTCTCTTGGTTTGGTGCATCATGGCTTTTCACCGAATGCTATATGTACAGACGGTTAAGTAACATCGTACATTATTGGTAAGCTCCACTTTCATTAATTTCTAATAAATCAGTGGTTTACCGTTTTTAGATGTGTTCCATGAACGAAAGATCTCCAGTTTTAGTGATAGCCTGCCAATTCTCATTTCGATGTGCGAGTTCCTTGAGAACGGTATTGAATCACACCACTCCGAACCGTGCTTAGAAGACCTAAAATCTTTCCTATTGGTACCAGGTCCTCAGTTTATTCTATGCCTTCTAGTGTTCCCTCTGGTCAAATGAGTTCGATCTCTCCATGCAAGCTGGTGAAACTCGCTCTTACTCTCATATTGGTGCTAGTCAATTAAAAGCAGATATTAAATCTAAAACTGCTAATCAGATGGCAGTAAATGACCTTGATCAAATAGTTGCTCGTTGGCCCCCCAAGAGTTCGCCTCGCACCGCTGTCTTAGTGATGGATAACACTTCGCCGGAAATGTTTGCTGATCTGGTATTGAGTGAGTTTCTTCTCTCCACCGGATTGGTTGAGCGCATTGTTTTCATGCCGAAGCGCATACCGTGGTTCGTCTCGGATGTTACTCCCGGTGATTTTGAATGGCTTCTGAGAGGAGCGCTGCCTGGGTCCCCCGAACAATTGGCGAAAATTCGACCGTGGCTGGAACGCTGGTCCCAACGCTTTTGTGATGGTTCATTTGTTATTGAACTTCATGGATTTTGGACTCTTCCTTTTGGATACAATGAGATTCAATCCAGGGCCCCTAATCTTTATCACCGGCTTATCAATGGATGCAATGTTGTAATATTTAAGGTGATTTAAAGCTCTCATATCTGATGAATCCTCAATCATCCATCTCAGACTTTGATAGAAAAAAGGATGCACATACTAAATTTATAAAAGAGCAAGTCTTGAGGACTTGTTTGGTAGCTAAAATGGAAGCGTAGTATAAAAGACTTAAGAATCCTCCTTCTTCCAGCTTGGAGTAATGTTCCCTCAGTTTACTTTCTGTCAATTTCCACTCTTATAGTTGTAGGACTGGGTGACGCACATCTTTGTATATACTTGGCCATTCTTTTGGCACAGCTTTCTCTTGAGATAAGAGGTGGTTCATTTCTGCCAAACTGTTTTTTTTGCTTGTCCTCTTTTACCACTGTTGCTGAGGCTCTAATGGTAAAGTTTTCATTAGGTTATATTCCTTTTGTGTTAATGTTATGAGCTCGGTTAAAGTAAACGAATCACTCAAAGCGAGTTAATTTCAGGGATTCCACCCAGAAGTGGTCTATATTTATCACTTAGGACTATTCAGTGTCAGTTATTAATCATTCGATGTATATGTGATGAAGTGTGAAATAGGGATAGCAGCCAGATTTCATGAACTTATGAACTTATTGGGAATATGTTGATCTAGAAGAATTAATTAAAGAGGATTAATTAGATAATTTTGATTCAATTATCTAGTTGATTGGGGATTGCATAGGTAACTCACAAAACTTTCCGTGGAGTGTTTAAATTTCTGTTGCTTATTAGCCTCTGTAATTTGTGGACCCAGGGTGATTTGAACTACCGGAAGTTGCTGGAGGACCGTTCGTGGATTCCGGACTCTGAGGAAGCAAAAGTGAAAGCTTTCAATCGGTGCTTTCCTCCTAATGACGGGGTACGCAGCTGTCTAGTGATGACGCTACGAATTGCCAAGTCTGACGTCGCTGTCGGCTTGACACCGGAACACCTCCAAGACGTGCGAGCACGCGATCCCCATTGGTGGGTCAAGAGCCACTATGGCTTTATTCAAATAATTCGCTAACTCATTTACTCTTGACGTGGCTTATTGTGTGGGAATACAATATTGAGCGAGAATAACTGGGTTTATTAAATGATCAATACGTGACAGAAGAAATCTTCACATTTAAAAAGCAGGAAAATCAGAGAGTAAATCGAAATTACCTTATTAAAGCAGTCTAATGTTAAGGGCTGCTTAGTGCACTTACAACAGTCGAGCTGCGTCGCCGCACTCGTCAGCTCCGAGATTTAAACCACCTTTAACATCCCCATTTTTGTGAAGTACCCTAAAATGTAAATTTGAAGCGGTTTGTTCTTAAAGTTGAGGTAACGAATACCTAAATAATGTGTCTAAAGGAGCGCAGTGCCTACTGATTCATACGTCAGCAGGGTACAATATCCCACCGAAAAATTTTTCATTTTGCATTATGGAGGTTAGTTTACTATTCTTGTGATAGATTGCTCCTGCTTGTCAGATTGTTAATGTCAGGGTCAATATTAATTGGCGTCCGCGAAAAAGCGATTTCGGTCACTCAAAACAACTTTCATGAAGCAGGTAATGAACCTGAATCTCATTTCCCCATATGGTACCGCTTGAGAATTCACCGGACCGAAACCAAAGAACTAATTATGCGTCTACCCTAAGAGGTTTTACAACTAATAGCTAGAGCTGTTATAATTTAAGGTGAATCACGTATTTTTATAAAAGCAATTTTTAAATATTTTAATTCTTAAAGCAGGGTCTGATACCTCGATACTTTATTTAGTTAATTTAAACCGACTCATCAATTATTTGAGACGCGAAAAACATTTTGCGCTCATAGGCAGTGACTAACCAGGAATCTCTCACGAACTCCTTACTAATTAAATTCGCATAGATCGGGTACTAACGAACGAAACAAAATGGGTCCGGAAGCTTGTTCCTGGGGAAAAGTGGGTTCATTAGAAGTCAAGATCAACTTAATGGATCAAATAATAGCTGCAATATCACACACTGCAGGAACTATACAAATCCTAAACTATTTTAACGGAACACACTCATGCGGTAAAACTTTCCTGAAATTCAAATTGTCGGGGGTCCTCAGGGTGCACCTCTCTTTGTGCCACATTTAGCACATTTTCTTGCCTATCTACCAAAAGCATTCTTTAAGGGATTATTTAGCAATTTGTGTTTTAAAAGATTTACTGTCTTTTTTCCTTGCCATCAAGGGGGTTGGTTTTGATACACTAAATGGAGTGGTTAAACAAATCTCCGTGCCTATTTCATCTCCAAATTAATGAAGCCAATCTGGTGAGAAGGATTAAAAAATCCTACTACTTTGTAGGAGATAAATGCCTGGGCTTTTCTCAGTCAATTAATCTCTGGCAAAAGGCGATGAGGGAAGGCAACTCTAATAGGAGATTTTAAGATGCCTAACTTCGTGATTCTGCTACGGTGGGACTGGGTACTCGAAAATAGCGAAACTTCCTGAAACTCCCAATCAGAATTTAGTCGGACAATTCTCTAGCCTGCTAATAAGTCCGCAATCAGGTTGTTCTTTGTTGAGGACAATTCAAAATGTATAGTTATATCCAAGAATATGTTTCCTACGAATTTCAACAATAAGGTTAATTAGGAAGTATAATTTCCTTAATATAGGTATGAAAGCAGGACATTGCATTTGTTTAAATTCGGAAAAATAGATAGAATTTAAGTCTTGGAAAACAACGTCTGCAGTCCTATTTTTCCCGAATCTTTGAAAGAAAGAGTTTTCTGATGCAAAGAATGTTGAAATATATTAAAAATGCTAATAACAATCCATCACCAATAAATCAAATTAATGACTAAACTTGCAGTTTATGGAGGTGAGACGAAAAAGACAGAAATACTCAATGGGGCCGGGTCCTGGCAGAAGTCACTGAGTGGGTATTAGAGGAATATGCAGAGGAAAAGAATGCACGCTTATATGGATTTTGATTGCTGTCAAAGTGGACTTAGTATGTCGAAAGTGTTGTCTGCTGAGGCGATGGAACAGCTTGACGGCAAACACGATTTCGCAGACAGGCCTTTATTGAAAATGAGAGTAGCTCTGTCTTGGCTGAAGCTTGATCAAAAGAAATCGGGAAGGAGGGTCTCGTGGCATATGGAATCCAACATCCGTCGTAAAGAGATGGTGCCAGTTGTACCCTGGGCTTCATTGCTGGGATGGCATTTTCTTGGGCACAGATTCGGAGGTGTCTTTCTGGTGCTGCTGGAAGATTGTGTCTGTTTGATTTATTGGCATATAGCGCAAACGTTGTATTGCATGGGTATCTCTGCACAAAGAGGTAAACACAGTCTAGTTTAAGGGGTGTTATTAATACATATATCATCTAATCGATATCAGCGCAGGTTCTGCGAGGGGTTCAAGGTAATATCATGTATTCCGTCGGCTAATATAATTGGATCGGTTGGAAACACCGCATTAAGTTAGGCAAAACGGAAAGGCAGTTCTCAGTCTGACCCCACTTCGGAAACTTTAAAGCCATACACATGCTCTCGTCACTTAGGTTATAAATGTAACAGTCATAGTAAAGGTAGGTTCTTAAAGGTCATCGGAAAACAGTAGGAAATGATTCCGCTGTCTAGTATCTTAGCGATTTGATCATCTCAATCTGGTTCGTAGAACGGTACATTGCCTTAAAATACAATGGTTCTTACAGTCCATTGGTAGTTGACAGATGGTAGAGGAGAAATAATGGGAGATGATAGCTGGGCGCAATATAAATATTAATTGTCGAGGTCAGAAGTAAATATGCAAGAGAAGAAAAGAAACCGGCAAATAAACGGGCACTCCAATAAGTTGCAGTCCAGATGTTGTCATTTAGAAAATTGAAAGTTTTATCGTGAGACAAGTTTTCAGAGTCATTGGTCATTTCTCGGAGTAAATACGCTTAATAAATTATTAGTCTGGGGCGAACTTATTTACAGAAAAGTCCAATTTTAGCCACAATTGGGAAAATAATTCTTGCAGGTCTCGAAGTCGATGATATACAATCTCAAACAAGCATGAACTTATTGATTCTGAATACAAAACCACAAAAAATGCATAGAATGCAGAAAGGAAAGTGGAGTTACTTGGTATAATGTGAATCGGACAACCCTAACTATCGTGTAGGTCTCATACAATAGACAGCATGTAAAAGCATGTAGCAGAACAAGTTACAAAAGTTAATATCACATTACAAAGCCAGTTCTAATCTAAAGTAAATGCTGCTTTATAAACGGTGAATTCCATTTACACGTCCCAGTTGCAACTGCCGGATGTTCTTTAGCAAACATTCAAGAAAATAACATAATGATTGGGAGTCCTGGTGGGTAAATAAGAGAATTCGAAGAAAATGTCACACAATTATACGACAAAGCGGATGTTTTGTGGTTAACCAACAACTTGAGTTCAGGCAATCCATAACCACGAGATACCTCGAGTAACGCTATCACAAGTGAAGAAATTTGATTTAGCAGGCACTTCACCAGCCAGTTAACTAATTCAAGGCGCGATGTAAATTTTGAGCCCATCTGCCAAATTGAAACAAACTTATGCATACGCCACTTTAGTCTAGGGTCTAAAGGAAAGATCACTGGCGGTAGAAATTGTCAACTAAGTGTTGCGAAATTAAAAAAATCCTTAAGTTTTGGGATTGGAATAATATAAAAAGAGTGTGAAACAAATTAACTCACAGAAGAAAACCGTCCATTGTTACGCACCAAATGATCTGCACGCTTGCCACCATACTCTGGCTACCCATCTGGATTAGCAGTAAAATAAGTAATTAATTTTATTAAGGTTGAGTGAAAGAAAAATCATAGGTGTAAATAGATTTCATCCCTCCCAATATTGAGACAAGGAATAAAATACCCAGCTTGAAAATAATTCATCATTTCTACAGATGGATTTGCTGAGTCGACCTCACTTAAGTAAAACAAATCTGAAAATAAAACAAAGTGTAAGCTAATTTACAAAATACGGACAGATGTAGGCGGATGTCTAAGGCGTCTTCCCTTGAGATTTATCTATTATCCTCCCTTTGGAGGGTTATAAAAGTCAGTCTAATTGCGGCCGCATAAAAAATTAACATCGTATAGATATCACAGTCGGATTAAAATTGTCTACATGCTATTTAACGAGGTGGGTTCACACAGGTGGGTACTTCCCCTCGAACAATCCTCACAGGTATGCTGTATTACTGATGAACAGGTTAGTCATATATCAATTTTTTGTTCATTTATTTGCTGGTCACATTCCCTTACATTTTTGCTAGCTTGCCCTTGAAATTTGCAACCCTGTACCCAACCAGGCGACCTGTCTTTCAGTCGGTTCTTGCAAGTTTGGTGCTTTCATGTTGTACAAGTTCCCATGTCCACTTTGTCTTTTCGCCATGGTTGACTGAAATTCGCTTAATGAAGAAGGGCTCCTTTCACCCAGCTAATTGTAATGTGTTAAGCTGCAAGGCGGCCCTATTTGAGACAATATGAATCAGTGTTGTTTTGGTTTGTCTCAATAATCAAGCTGTAGTTACCACCGTGCACCATCCCACCAGAAAGCGCAAAAAAGCCCGACCGGACTCTTGAAGCGAATAACGCATTCACTTTGATTTAACTTGAGAAATTGTTGTAAGATGTTAAGAAGTATTTATGAACAATCAAAGCCATGAAAAATATTTTCAGATTCTAGGCGAACTTTTATACCTTTGATTATAGTACATGGCAAGTTTTTTAGCTAAAATCGATGTGTCATGAAACGGATCACCATCCCCCTAAGTTTAAATAATCCTTCAAAGGCTACATGTAAGAAAATATTTTCGAGTTTCATAAAGGTTACAGACCGTCTCGAAGGTTATTAACTCGCGGATTGCACCTTGGAGGATGTTAACCATAGCTATTGCAGTTATTTCAGGACACAGTTCGTAAGCAGCGGGTGCACCAGCCTCAGCACTCCATCGCGATACTCAACGTCATTTACATTTGACAGATATACAATTTCGCAGTCAAAGACAAACACACATCTATTTTCCCCAAGATACCATGAAACTAGTGCTGAAAAAATCCTCATGGGGACATCCTAGTGAATGTTTAAATAAACAGACCTCTATGCAACAAACTTATAATTCAACAGATAGTTAAAAAGGCAAGCCGGTCCGAAATTCATTCGAAATCCATTTTCTGCACAGTATTCTCCTAATCGGCAAGTTTACTATTACTAAGTAGACCTTATCTGGATAGTAAAAGATGAAAAGCTCGCATGGGGAACGGGACACTTTACCTAGGCGTAAGAGGGTGTATTATGGTATGCCAAGATGTGTACATGAGAACAGAAGGCATATTAAAAAAAGAGGATAAAATCAACTCTTATGATTACATTCAGAGAGGAAGAAGATGGTGGGAAGAGAGGGAAAGGCATATATATGGAAGAAAAAACAAAATAAATAGGAGGCCTTCCCTGGCAAAAGACGTCACTGACAAAATAAGCAGGGAGACGCTGAGGAGAAAGAGGAAGGCACCATTCTTGCTCAAAGTTTCTGTCGAATCTACGTGTTTGAGTACGAGATTCTAGCTGATCGGGCCTCTAGAAGCCGTTCCAGACTGGTAAGACGAGCTTTCAGCATCTTATAATGCATATACTCCGGATTCAAAGGCTGTCTATCTACAGCTTCCACTTTTCGTCCTGAGAAACAAATGCAAAAAATGATATGCAATGCTACTTTTGTGAAATGAGTAGTATGCTATACGCAAAAATACACAGACTGAAACGTACCACTTTTCCGCTCGAAATTGTGTTCAAACTCCTTGAGAAACTTTTGCAGCGCCTTTTTCGAGTCCTTGACGGAAGTTAACTCGGTCTGAAGTTCATTCGGAGAGAATGTAGCATACTTTACCACGTAGTCCGCGATGGCCTGATCTCTGAATTCGCAATAAAATCCCCCATTCTGTTTAGAATTCACTCTTCAAATATGGTCTGTTTAGAAAACCTAAATACATTTCACCCTAAAGTTTTGATCTACATTGATCCCCTCATTATGCAAAGCGAACGTTAACAGATGAGAACTAGTCAGAAAATCATTTAAACGACCAGAAAATGGATTAGAATCTTATTTACAACTCAGTAAACTCGATTCAGAAAAAATTTTTGCTTCAAGACGAATTGCCATCACTTCTCTCCTCCTGACAAATATTTAAATGATAACAGTAAATATTCGCCTCTATTTATGGTTATATTATCAGTGATATACAATCGAAGAAGGAATGGGGGAAATCTGAGGGCGATATTAAAAAAAGGACAGAAGTAAGGCGATATATTCTTGCACGAAGGGCAAAAATGATCACGAATAGGGAAGAAATAAGTTCTTGGTTAACAGTAGATTGATAAGTTTTATCAAGAAGGAGTCTTGGCGTTTGACATTAAAAAAGTTGATGTGACTTAGTACAAAAACAAACAAAGGAGATGGAAAACACTAAATCCCAATGTGAGATATCTTGGTGTAATTTGGCTTCATTACAGTGTTCTTGCAGGATGCTCCACTCGCTATTTGAATGGGCAATATGTCAGATGAGGGGTGATTTGGTGAACCGACTGTGGGCTTTCTCGGCTGGACCACATTTGATGCTTAGCCATATGAGTTTATGCGACCTTCAAGTCGTTTGTATCCAACGTAAATTTCCAGTGACGTAGAAAGAATATTATTTATAAGAAGAGGATGAACGAATTCACAACTGGCATTAAAAGTTCCAAGCATATGCTGAAACAAGGAGAAACCCAGTCAAACTGATTATATTTATGTGAGAGCAAATACGTGGTTGCTTATTAATGATATGGGTTAAAGACGACTTATAAAGGGATTACCCAGCAGAAAGTTCTCAATTAGAGGAGCACCATCTAAAGATCAAAGCTAGAGGATACTTTACCTTTACAGAAGCCGAAAATCGGGTCCTCAGTCTTTCTTATGTAAACAATCAAACCCTGATTTTTGAAATCTACTGTTATAGTAATCGACCGCAAAAATAAAACATCTATGCAAATCGAAAAGGGGTTTATTAAATCAAATCTGGTGTATTTGCACAGTTGACAGCCTCGAAAGTAGAAAAATGTATTTGAAATCTGCACGCATTAGTAGGTTTTGATAGAACTCTGCTGATCTAAATTAGTATCCCAGTAATTAAATCGCACCTACAACGTTAGCTAGAAACGCCAACGTGAAGATCCACAGGGACGATTTTGACATTGCGAAATGTGAGTTCATTCCCCAAATGGTCGAACAAACATTTGAGGAAGTGGTAAATGATACTAGAATGCTTACAGGGGCTTGCCTGTCTCAGGATCATCTCCTGTGAGCAGTCTGCTATTAACTTGATAGGGCTGCTGTTGTGGTTGTAATAGGGACTGCTGCGTCTGCAGATATCTGTAGGGAAGAGAGTTAGTGAGAAACACAGACGACTGCCGAAAAGGTTGCCTGAACAATTGACTCTGCGGGGAGATATTTTCGTGGAGTGCGGATTTATGTCCAGACCACTGGGTCCTCGGTTGGGATGCTGAGATGTTTTGTCGTGGTTTCGCCAACTGCAAATATAAATAAAGATTGTATAAAGATACAACACAATAAACGGTGAATCAGTGCATAAAGATAGAAAATCAGCTCTCCTACTTGTTGTTCTAGTTCATAGGCCGATTGTGCAATCTGTAGTGGAGATTCAGAATTCTTGGGGCTGCCATGATCAACAGGGGTTTGGTGACCTATTGTTTCCTCCTCTTCTCTCTCCTGGTCAACCATTGGTGCTATTTCACGCATACTTCGTGAAATTTGACCTCTCGCCATTTCAAACCGATCAGCATCCGAGAGGTACAGAGAAGACTGAATTCGCTGTCCTGACGTTCGCGAGACTCCCAGTGAACCAACTGATAGGTAAAAACACATATAAACCAATATATCAATGGATAAAAACACAGCTAAACCATTATCATCTATGTCTTCAATCGCCTGCAAGTTATCAGAATCCGATCTCAACCTTAAAGCAAATGAAAGTGATGCCGTATTCTACTTTATCCTGTTTCTCTTTTTTGCTGTAAACCTTTCCCGAATTGGCCTTCAAACGTCCTACAACAATCACCAGCAATAAAAGTGGTACTTCACAACAACAGGTGTAAATTTTCTCTGAGAAACTTGTGACATAACGAAGTTTAAAAGTGGTTCGAAATGTCAACTTTCATTGAGAAAATCTAGTATAGAACAGTTTAATAAAGATGAACATTCATCCCACCATTTATACCAAAATTTACATAATCTTTCACTAGGATGGCGTATAGGAAAAGTAAAGTTGGCACCTCTGAAGATGAAAGAAACCATAAAAGCTAATTGCGAGTATTTGCCTCCATTCTCTGAGCGAGAAAGAAGCCGAAAATAGCCATCGGAAAAATGTATTTTTTCCTTATCCGACCTTTGCTTCTTTTTGGCATAATTGCTAAGGGCAGGCCGACCACTTTTACAGAAAATCGGAGACATTTATAGAAGAATTACGAAGAAAACAATAAACAGTTCAAAAAAATTCATATTTTCTGCACATAATAACAATCAGATGGCAGATGGCACACCAAATTAAGTTTTAGTTTGTTGGCGAGTACTGCTCGAATAAGAATAACTATTTTACTCCATGATGATAATGAACTAGCTACGAATAGGTTAAAACTCAAATATGAACTCGGTGGACACATACATACGCAGTCTTGGCTTGACCTCATGTTTTGTAGAAAGCAAAAGACGTCAAGTGCCTAGGGAAATTTGACATTTAACTGACCATTGAAGGCAGCAACACAAGTTGATCTTAATATAATTACGCTGATAAACGTACGTCAGACTAGCTGGCAATATTATTCGAAGAGCTAACTTACACCACTCATCTGGAACTGTCTTCGAATTAGATGTGGAATTTAGATTGACGCCTTTAAAGGCTACGGAAGAGCTCAAAACTGGGAGACACTCCAAGTTTTCAGTTGAGGGATGATATCGGGGATGCCTCACTGGCAAGGACACAGAATCTCCAGCAGTCTCGACGCCCCCAGAGGAACTTCCAATGAAAGAGCAATAAATATTTGGGTGTTTAGTAGTGGTTTGCATTTGCACGGGACTGAGAGCGCCAGCGGATTCCAACATGTCGGGCGGTGCAAAGGCGCGTGCAAGGGTGTTGTGCTCGCTTCCATGATCTTGACTTGCTGCAGCAGCAGCTAGCAAACGCTTCACATACCGATAGCGGTCATACACTGGGCGCATCAACATTCGGTCATTGCGTCGCTGGGGTCGACCATAGGTCGACTCAAAGTTCAAAAGAGTTCGCTGCATCAACAATTTCTCTGCCTCGAGCTAATGTAAAATATTAAATTACTTAAACTTAGTCGTAAGTTCCACTGAACTTTCCTTAAACGTTAAAATACTCATAATTCTTCAACTTCAGTGATTTTTAAACGGCTTAATTTAAGATCACTAGAAAACAAAAATAGCTTCTTAATCTAATAGAAGACTCATTTGTGGAATTCAATAAGCGATTAAGAGAAAATATTAAGAATTTATTCGCTATTCAAAACCTCCTTTGTCAATCGCTCACCATCCTTTGAAATCAGGTTAAACTGTTATCCTCTTGATTGCGAAGCGTGTTCGATTTTTTTCGGTTGAAGAGGTGAATCTAACTCTTTCAAATGTCCTTTCATCGATTTACGTCCATTCATCACCCCCATCCATACTCTCACATATATTTATCTTTTCATGTTCAACTGATTTACTTAAATGGTTTACCTCTTAAAGTCAATTGGAAAATCACATCAAGGAAGAATGAAGTTATGTTCACAATTGTATTCTGTTAACACTTCGCTGTAATATATCAAAATGACTCCCCCAGAATATTTTTACACCATCAATACCATAATCGTAATAGAAATAAGCAAAGCCAGCCCTCATTTACTAAAACACAACTTGAACCGAATCCTAGTAAAACTGGCATTTAAGAACCCAATACAATGACAGATCAAAGCCATGAATGTAAAGTCTCAATGAGCAATCAAGAGTAAACTTGATCTTGAGCCGCTAAATTATCTGATAGAGTTACTTAGCATTTAATGTAACTTAAGCCGCAATTCTTGGTATTTAGATCATTGAATTAATTAAAAGAGAAATAGGTAGCGCAAGACACGAACCTCTTGAAGAGTCATATCAATAAGTCGTTCGGGTCGATTTGCAGCAAGACGACTATCTGCCAGCTTTTTAACTATGTCATTATATGTATCCACCATGAAACTGGATTTACGAATAACCTGGGAGCTGTGAATGGGGTACTTGTGCTCCGTTAACTCGGTTGATGCTGGTGGGTGAATTACTGGAAAGTGGTCGATGCCAAATCTATCATCAGACTCCAAGTCTACTTCCTCTACTACTGGAGAGGAGTCGCCTGTTGGTCGCCAACCTGTCAAGAAGAAACACGTGAATCAGTGGGCTAATAAATTACTAGCCTTTATCAATAGGAGTCTGTGATTGGTGGAAATAGAGCTTGGCATGTTACATTTAATCAAACAGCCGACCAAACTTAAAACCAACATTTATGACTTAACACGTGGCAGGGTTTGCGGCAGAGTTACCATGGTAATATGACAGGTGGAAATAGAGAAAGTAGACACTTGTGCGAAATTGAAAGCCTATTGTTGTCTCTTGAACTAAACCGAAGAAATGCCACGGACGAATAAAATTTGCCGCACATAAGAAGCAATAAATCTTAGCCGTGCGGACTGCTGTTCATGTTTTATCTTCATTCTTAGTTGAAGGCTCCCAACGGCCACCAAACGGTGAGCAGGACCAATTTTCCGGTATGTAATTGAGCTAAAGAAGCACATTATAAAGAAGTTACTTTATTTGCTAATGTCTAATCAACGGAAATTAAGCACAGCAAGTGAAATACACCAATTAAACAGGTATGCCTTCAATATTTCAGAAGGCAGATATGACAACCAACAAAGGGGGACTTACGAATTTTTTGGAACCGAAGTTGCTCGATGATTAATCAACGACACCGTCTAGCTCGCCATTTTAGGATACAAGTCGAAAACGCACATCACATCCACCGACTAAGAGATAGCATAAATACAATCATCCCAAATTCGACTAGCAAAAACCACTTATTTTCTAAACTTCTTTTGCAGCAAAAGGTAACTTAAAGAACAAATGGCAATATTACGGATAAATCACGAAAAAAATTGTACGGTCACATAGTGAAGTGAAAATCTACCTAGGTGTAAGGGGCAACTTAACATTCACTTCCTAAATTTTTACCTTAAGTCGTTAAGATCCATGGAACAGAGCCCCGATTTATCAATATAAAACAGGTCGGATGATCTGCATTTCGGTGATAGTCAAATGGGAGTTGGATTTCTGCAAAACGAAGTAATATTACTTCTTGGTATTGATGAAAAACTACATACAAGCGATTAATAAAGCCCATCTTCTAGCACTATTCAGTTGGTAAAAAAAGACCGTTTTAGCCAAAGACATTAGCTTTGTGAGACCCCAAAGACATAGAATTTTATTTCCATCCAAAGTACTGATTTAGATCTTCGATTATTTTGCACATATTACTAAAGAAGTTAACCGAAACGTTTAAGTTGCGGTAAATTATGCGATGAATACTGATTTTGAATTGGCAATAGCACCAAACAAGAGAGCCTAAAATTGAATGAAAGTGAAGCGAGCTAACACCATTCCAATTTTTCATTTGTGCCAATTCATCCCTTAGTGTCCTTTCCAGGCCCTTTATGCACAGACTTATCTGATGTTGGTTGTCAAAGGTTAAGGTTTTCGAGTTTACATTTTTGGCACCAAAGTTAAACCTTCTTGTACCTAGAGCTAGACTTTTTTCTTGACTCGAAATTATAAAAAAACAATTCAGTTGGTTCTATTAGGAAGTAAACACCATCAGATGAGTCACAAAATGGCTTGAAATGATAATTCTCGGTTGACAATCTAAGTAACAAGCGACTATGATTCGAGGCTGAAAGCATCGATCCCATTTGTTACAATCCAATCGCATCTATTTGTTGAAATCCTTATAAGCTGCATCGAAAGTTTTGCAATGCAAAATGACTTTCTCCCATTTCCAGCCACATAACTTTCTTCGCCATCACCAATGAAAGAACTGATGAACTGGTAAACTTAATTAAGAGTGATTAAAATTACAAGCAAGACCAAACAGTATGTTCCGAGTTGGAGAAGAAGTTCCTGCTATAGCTACTACTTCTAATCTGAACAGGTCGAGTCGGCAGAATTAAGGATTTTTTTCAAATGGCAAAAACGAAGCTTCAGGTTCTCTTCTTGTTAAAGCGTTTCTCAAAGACTGTAATTTTTTATTTTTTCACCTGGGTATATTGCTTAAAACGTCGGTAAAATCTTGACCTATATTCAGTTTGGAAGATTATTTCTTAAAAAAAATTTGGCTAAACAGTTGTAGCAGATCTTTTTGTGAAGCGCTTTTCCATAACAAAATATTTATTTTTGCATAAAACCAGCAGATACTTCGTTTAAACATGAATGACAATTCGTAGATTGGAACATTCGGATGTTGGAATGATAAATCTGCTTAAAATGTGTGCGTAAATAGTGGTGGTCACATGGAGGCACATTGTTGATAATACTTCGCTAAAGAAATTAGAGTAAGGGAAGACTACTGGGAAGACCACCTTACGATAGAGAGATTCTTCTGGCCAGTAATTGGATGCCTCAAGACTTGAGAGAAGAGATGGATATGAAAATACAAAAATCGTGTCACTTGCAAGCTTTCAACAGAGATACTAAAGAAAAGAACAAAAAGCACGAGTGAATTTTAAATTTCCAGACCAAATCTTCAACCTTCATCGTTGTCAATATTTGCTGATAAAAAAAACCATAAGTTGTGTCATCTGTAACACGCTTGTGCGTTCTATTGAGATACATATAATCACCGTGTTTTAGGACCGCTATATTTTGATAATGGTGCTTAAGGCTCCTTCAGTGAGTTCACTTTTCGGTCGGCGAACAGACTAAGTAATCCAGCGCAAATGCATATAAGCATGCTAGACAAGCTCTAGGAATTGCGAACGTTTGATTTTTGGTAAGGAAAAGGGACAAGAGAGGAAGTAGATTGGCTTCACAGTCGATATGGTGAGAAGATACGACAAGTGAATAAAATGGGCTTGTCAGCCGCCACACCCTCCTCCAACGAGGAAGGAGACACTAATCAGTCAGAGCTATGGCTGGCCTAAAAACCAACGCTTCTCTCAAATAACGCTTCCCAACACAATTGCTTCAACAAACAAACCCACGTCGTTCAAAGATGACCGTAATTTAGGTTGAAGTGCGAAGTGTTGAGAAAACTCATGATTCATATAATAACCGAAGGGGAAATTATTGAGCGCAACATTGTTGCTTCATCACAGTCCTACTGTTACGAAATGTGGATATAAATTGGCGCAAAACGTCCTTTAAACGATAAAATTGAAACCGATGTAAATCATCATAAAGTGACTAAACATAGAACTAGATTAGAAAAATGCTTAATTAACCTAGCACTCTAGTAAGGAACTCACCATAATCTGGGGTTTTCCTTGACTCAAACCGTTTTGTGGACAGCATAGCATCGGTCTCCTGTGAAGAAGACGATTGATGAATAGCAGAGTGGCTGATTGGTCGTCCGCTTGGAGAGTTAGCGTACACTTGGCTGAAATCCTCCGAGGACGAGCCGCTCAGAACAGCCCATGGTGGTGGTGGTGGTGGTGTTTGCAGCAACGGCGAGCCTTGATATTTTTTTAGAGCGCAATCGTTTCCCTCATTTACACGCTTTACCGATGAACGTGAACCAGAGTCCACCGGCGGGCTGAATATGGAATGAAACGGTTGCGAGCTCTACATTAACAAACAAATGAAAGACCAAAAAGTTTAAAGACATTTTTCACTGGTGATTCTAGATTTAAATAGACTCCAGACATGTTAAAGATATTATAAATACAGATAGGAAAATGATTTGACGGTCAAGAAGAATACGAGCTTCTTGCGGTGAAAATCGCTCTAAGATATCTAGCCCCTCTAATTTAAGGAAGAAGATTAAAGTTCTGAATGTCTTTCGAGAAAAAGATAATGAGAAGCGGCCAGAGGCTTGAACGCTTAGCAGCCTTTCTAATCCCAGGTTAGGTGCTCGATAGGACAAAGCCAAGTCGGGGCGTAAAAACTCCTGGAAGATGATGCAAAACATCTCTGTGTGGAGCATCTTGGGACTAGATCACTTTCGAGAAATAAGTTGCACCATACACGACACGACTCTTATACAGATGCATAGAAATCAATCCTACTTCTAGGGCTGTCGTTCGCCTCAGCGTGAATGATGAGATTCAAATGTCAATCGACAAGACCCAATGTCAGCCTCGATTTAAAAGGAAGAGTAAGTGCGAATAGACGCAAAAAAATTGATAGAGCTCTGTTCTTGTGTTTTTTCATATGCAAATGATTGAAGTTCCCAGAGGGATTCAATTAATTAACAACTTAACATTCTATTTCTGATAAAGAGTGAAATGACTAGATGAGTGACAGACATTGGATTTCAAAGGAGACTGTTCATTCTAGGACCAGACTTTGGAATAGAGAAACGGAATGAATTAAATAGACAAGCCGATTCTACTCCACTTCTCAATGTCTGGGCAACGCTAGTTCATTTGCACACATGCACACAAAAATAAAGTGTTAAGACTGGCTAATTAATACTGCGAGTGACAGAAATATCCATGATCAAAGAGACACTTGTAGGGTAGAAGCTAACAGAAAACGCTGGGTAACTGCGCAAATGTAGCGAATTGGGATAATCACACGTTTCACATTGTGCGAACACTACTTCAAATTAATGCAGCTATTGTTTAGCCAGGCCTAGTAGAACCTTCTTCTTTGTTATTGGATGCCACCTGCAAGAAATTCCGCTAGGATCAGATGTATGGACACTCTATAAAACATCGCCATTGACGTTTTGGACACTAGGGTGAGTCATTCTAGCCATAAGGAGGCGCGTTCCCAAGTCAAGAAAAAAATATCCCATAGCCAGTCAATGCCAGTGGGCGGAATCGGCGGTTCTTATGGTGAATCGGTAACCATCTCTACCGATTCTCCATAATTATCTGGTGGAAGGACCCATTAGCTGAGAGAACAGTAATGGAGACCGCAAGTAACGGGATTCCAGTGATTATACACGCAACAGTGATTTGATTTATTTTGAAAAAAAAAAGGATCATAGTAACAAGGATTGCTATTCGCAAGCTTCGTATCAATTTTCAGATGAGGCGGTCCCAAACTGATGCAAAATAACTTTAAGAATTGCCATAAGTGAAAACTCATGAGACTACCTCTGAAAAATTTGAGCTGTACTGGCCAAAGCTGAAAGATATTATCGAAGGCAGCCTTGGCTTTGAAGAATACTTTACGCATTCATTCGATTCACTAGACGAGGTAAGTTCGGTTCCGTCAATGGAGCAAATGTGATCGAGTAAAATGACCATGAACCAAAATGCTTCTGCTACTTTATTATTTTTCGAAATGAGTTCCATATTAATAGAATGCAGAAATCTTACCAACATCAGGAAGGAGGACCTAGAGCTTGAGAAGCAGAAGAACCATAAGATACGGTGTAACCTAAGATATCTAAGTCTGAGCTGGGGGCGGCATTTGTAAGAAAATTGGTGGAAAGCCACTTGAAGATTGAGTCGCATACTAAATACTCAATAGAACGGATCCACCCTACTGCAAAACAACTGGTAAGCAAAGAGCAAAGAAATGTGTAGGTGGAGAATTATGAGACCACCACACTTTCAAGCCAGAAAAAGGCACCACAAGCAATAATGAGTCCTCTTCCCGAAAGGCAGCTTCCGCTTTATTCCGGAATGTTGCCACCCAATTCAAAAATATTTTAGAACCGTTTGCTTCGCGTTGAAGGCAAATATTAAAACTAAGTCCCCTCCGATAAGTTCTCCTTTTCGGTTTCACCCATGAGGGGAGTAAAAATAGCCTTTACAACACATTCCATTCTGCGCAGCAGAAAGAATGGTATGTTTTGCGAAATCCAAATATCCAATAAAAGTGATCACACAATCCTCGTCTTCAAGAGTTTGCGAAATGCGTTATTTGATAAGAAATTTAATGGCATTAAAGAGCAGTTGCTCGAACAAGTCAGCTAAAGCGTGGACTTGCAGCGCGTAGAGGTGAGAGGAAAGAGGTACTGGTATTCCCTGAAGTCGTGTCCCCGCCAAGAAAATGGTTGCCGGAGCATGCGGTGGAGGCGGAGGTAGTGGGAGAAGTCGCAGAGAAGACGGAGAGAGGTATATGGTGGCTTCGATTGTGGCTGGAAGTTGTTGACGATGTGGTTGACTGAGCCGATGGAACTGCATGCTGGCGGACACAGGTGCGCAAACAGGCCTGTAACGTCGCTGAGAGCTGTTCTGCTACATCTGAGGCTAAATTCCTCACTGACTGACTCTCCGTGTCACTTGGACTCGGTGTCACATAGCGTTCGTTTTCTCGAGCGCGGATATTGCTGTAAGAAGAGACAAGCATAATTCAGTTTAACAGAACTAGAACTAGCGGAATTATTTGATACACGGCAAGAGATGGAAGGGGATTAGAGAAACGGTCACAAATAGGCAGCAATGACCTGAATCTTTTTGAATATGAAAATCAAGATTGCTGTATAGCCTAAAAGACTTTGTTGGTTCCATCCATTCCTTTGGTTAAAATAATGGTATCGCTCGTGGACATCATTGCAGCAAAGACATTCAGAATTTTAGTGTCCTCTGCTTCCTTTCATTTCAACCGCTCTAAGGCCGGGTTTGATGATTGGAAAAAGTCTGCTCTGTTTTGATAGCTCCTTGAGGAGATTGAACAACTAGGAGGGGCAAGGAAGTTGTTTAATACTTCAACAAGCTGAAGTGCCCAATTTATTACTTTTAGTAATCTTTAAAAATTAACCATTATTTTAATTAGAAGCCTGATTGAGCTCAAAAAAAAGCGATGCCTCGTGAGTTTTAAGACTTATTAATAACTGCTGACTATGAACAGATATAAAAGCATACTGCTAAGAGCAGTCAACGCTGCAGTGGTGGAATATCCTGAATAAAGGCAAACGCTACAAGAGGTTGAATATTCTGTTCGAAAAAAGGTAAAAAATGGGAACCGCCCGTGCAGAAGAGCTAATTTCAGCTGCAGAAACAGCAGTAGTAGCATCAGAGGCACCAAGTCACATCATCCATCAAATAAACCTGATTTCTTTCATCTTTACTACCTCCTTAACGCATGGGCTGTCACTATGGTCTCTTTCTTTTCCACCAATGTATTTTCAAAAGAAAACAGGTCTATATTAGCAAAAAACAACCCCAAAGTTCTGATCGAAATCATTGGAGAAAAGAATGTGAAGCATTTTTAATGAGATTTTAAATAAGATCAAGGTTATAAGCTGATAAATATGAAAGATTAATCTTAATTTACCTAAGAAATATCTCTGTTTTCAGGAAGGTATTTCATGAGTTGTGAATGCAGCCATAAAAACTGCTTTAGCATTTACGCCTTGATTGTCTTGAGCAACACGATGGCTGGACAAGTTTTGCGAATTGAAAAGATCCGATATTTTCGGAGATCGGAAGTCGGATTAATATAGGGAGTTCTAAAGATCATGCTAAATCAAACCACATCTTTGAGTTTGTTTCTCTCACAGAAAAGATGGAGACTGATCACTTACATGCGCAATGCAATAAAAGCTCGTTCGAATTCCTATTGCATCGATAAGACGCAGTTTCGCAATCACCGTAGAGTATCAATGATGCATAGAAAGACTTAGCGAGAAGTCAGGAACACGGATGATTCCATTACTGAGAGAAATAGGAAAATCGATAAGTTCACCAAACTGGATCCTGCATAGCGTGACTAAGGTGCGAAAAAATAGAAAAATAATAGTTTAGTTGTAGCGCAAATTTGTGATTTTAACCTTTCTACATGCTATATGAAGCATGACGATGCTGTGGGGCAATAAAGAATGGGATATGATGGGAGGTGTTGATTGCTATGCGTAAAGACGATATTAATCATCGAGGCCAGAAGGGCGCGTACGTGGGAATAGATGGGGCTCGAAAAATAAACAAGTACCTCAGTAAGTAAGTAACAAAAAAGGCCACCATCGATATCGGGCTGTTATCAAATAGCGGACGAGGTGCTAGAGCCATGGGTAGTTCTGCAGTGTTGCATGTTCGAATAAATTATGAGCAAAAGTCAAATATGTACAGAAAAGCTCATTTAACACGCACCAAATGCAGAATGCTAATTTAAAAACATTTAGGAATGCATATTTTATGAGGCCTATCACAAACCTGATATTTTAAGCTTGGAGTACCGTATACTCAATTAAATCAGAAAAAAACTTTTAGTTTAATCCAAACTCCGCAAAAAATCCCAACAAGGGTAAAAATAAAAAAACCAAAAAACTGTTTCATATTCTAAGAAGTGTGTGCCTTCCACTAAGGTGAACTTTTGAAAATTTTAACATTTGTCAGAGCTCAAAGGACCTCGAGCCACGGATTTCTTGAAATAGAACAAGCGGTTCTAAGAAGCCTGATTGTAAAGTAACTTGAATAATGCAAGTTGGGCGGTACCAGAGCTCGACCGAAGGAATACATTCCCTACAACCACAAATGATAAGAAATCGAAAGGTTATTTGCTACTTAAAGCCTTTTCTGACCTGAAAATTATAGATTCTGTTTGCCCTTTACACATATAATATCAAGCGATCTCTCGCGTCAACACCATCCTCACATTCAAGAAAATTCAGTATGCTGGTCTATGGGCGACTGAAAAATAGGCAAGAAAATACTACACAATAGTCTCATAAAACGAATCATTCCCTGGTTGAATTAGAAAGTATCTGCATACACGCCATCATCACGCGATTCCCCAAAATTTTTTATAGAAGGTGAGAAAAAGAAATCAGTTCAACTTTGAGAAGCTTATTTTCTTGTTAATGAACTTATTCAACAGACAAAAACTGGGCTCACGCTTAGAACAAAACCTTGCAGCTTAGGAACAAAATGCTTTTTGTAGTAAAAGGTCGCCGTCGGTGCAGAAAACGTCAAGTAGTTACCGTTAAATCCAAACGATAGCTAGGTTATAAAAATATGATAATGGAACGAAAACAGTATAATGAAGCGTATTAACAAATGAGCTTGATGAACAGGTAGATTTCAGAGAAAAATAGTTGATTGGTTACGCTAAGTTGTTGAGATGGAAGGTCGAAATTTGCCTAAGACCTCAAACTGAAATAATACCTACTTAAAAAGTCAAGTCTTATCTTTTCTTCAATTCCTAATCCAGGCAATTACTTTTTATTTGTAAATAACGCATTAATTACAACGGGAAAGAGACCTGAGTGGGACTCATTTACCAAGTATAAGAGAACAAGGCAAGTTCATTCAGTTTGTAAAGAATGAACAAGATCACTGTGTGATCTGCCAGAAAAGTGCACAATGCACGGCAATTTTCCCCGATTAAGTCTAACGCTTTCTGTTTGGGTGGATATAAAAAAGCTACACGATTAGCGTCATTTAAGAAAGTTTCGTATAGGCATGCAATACTTCTATACCACCAAAAAATATAAGGCAGTTTTAACGACCTCAACGGGCGATACCTTCTAAGAAACCTTGAGTGGGACTAGAAATTTTTGTGTGACGAAGGGATGGACAAAGTGATCTTCGAATTTATTCAATCTATATCAAGCTGACAAATTACGAATGGTCTTAACAGAAAAAACAATGTCTAGAAACGCATGTATAAAGCAAGTTGATGAAGCTGGAAGACCGAGAGCAGATAGTCGACACGCAAGTAACCTCACCTAAAAGTCATTTTGGGGGATAAACCATGTCTAGAATTCTTCGTCTCTAAACATCGAAAAAAAGATTTCGACTCCCTGACTCCAACACATCTCTAGCGCGAACAAATTGGGTAAACACGATTCTGAAACGAGCTAGACTGAGCAAATTAGCAATACAGACAGATATTCCGACCACCTAAATGTCTTTATTTTCTAACTACGTCAATGATAAAATGTAAATTAGGACGAATAATACGATAAACATAAGTCCAACCTAATAGTTGCTCACTCTGTTAAATAATTATTCAAATATTTTTTTTCAAACGAGTCTCATAACTATGTAAATCAAATGCAACTGGCTTTATTTGGAAGAGAGCTGAATAGACCATGATAAGCTTCATGAGCCGGAGAGAGACTATGAATTTCGCTATCAATTTCACCAAAAATAAAAGCAGGAATCAATGGAATACCGATGGAAGAGCAAAAAGGTGGAAGCAAACTGACACTGTCCTCAAATCCTGTCCTATATTTAGCTTAATTGTGCACAGCCTTCTTATTAGTGTAGGCTAGAATGACGATGAGCTTACTTATCCGGCGAGAATGTATTTCTATCGGGTTCCAGTTCCAGACTGAAAGGAGAATGTGTGGTGTGGCCAAATCGGGGTCGCGGAGAGTGATTGGTTGAAGGACGACGGTGGATCTCTAAAGCAGACTCGGCCTCACCCACTGTACTCTTTGAACTCAAAATGGAGCTGCCTGTACTGTGTTTTTTTTGCAAAAGCGGCGCTGATGGCACTTCGAGAGAAGTCTCCCGTGCAAAGAGAACGTCTGATCGCTCTACCAGCATTCTCATTAGTTCGTTTATCTTGTTTTGACTTGTGAGGCCCTGGCAACGAAACAGACAAGAAATTCAATCTTTACGGCGTGTTACATTTCTAACGCCGTTTCGGACGACAATTTAAATTCGGCATCTAGACATGAAAGCTTAAAAGAATTAGCTCCTTCTTAGTAGTTTGTCTCAGTTTTCACTCGAATTCAGTATTTTAGAGGTATTTACTAAAAACGCATATCTATTATTATTTGGTTTCAGGTTTTCAAAAATCCTGAAAACCACCTCAAATGATTTCATGCCGAGCGTGTAAGTGAAGTGAAATACCGAAGAATTCGCCGATTTTATTTATAAGCGACTTAAAATTTGCGTGAAATACAGAAGAGATGAGATGTGTGGGGGGGGGGGGGATTGGGCCTCTGATTTCCAAGAAAATTAAAATTCATGTTGTAATGAAGAAGGGGGAGCTGAGAAATAAGCCGCCCAATAGTAGCTCAAGCAGTGCAGAAAAAAAGCTTATTCACAAACAAAAGAATCAAAAACAATTGTTTCAAACTTTGTAGCCAGATGATATCATTACGAAAGATGAGCTAACCATTTGACTTTTGAACCTACATATCTGAAAAGCTGGAACTAGCGAGTTGAAGTAGCAACTAACTTCTAATTCCCGAGGACAACGGAAAACGTTGGGTCCGAATACTATACCGATTGAGGTGCTGTCCATTTGATTTTGATTCTGATACTGAACCACTTGACGCAGAAAACAGCAGAGGTATTCCAAAAGACGGTAGTTTGGCGGAGGAAGTGAGCGGACGACACGATCAATCACGGCCAACGAGTTACTTTTGCTAGAATCATAGCTCTAAATACCGAAGTTAAGCAGCAAAATGAAGAAGGATAAATCGAAATGGTGGCATAATTAGAAAAAGAAGTATAATGTAAAACGAGTGGATTTTGACATAAGGAACCCTATGCTTCTGATTATATTTAGAGTATTTAATGTGAATATTTCAAAAACATGCTGTAATTAAGATAACACTCACAGTCCATTCTGTGAACCAAATTAAACTAAAGTGTTAAAAAACAAGAAAACCAACTTCACTGAAAAACTATAATAGCATGGAAGAAAAAAACACGAATAAGTATTAAAAAAGTAAGAGGTTTTGTAAATAAGTCAAATTTACTTCAAGCAGTTCTTTGGTATGTGATGGAGGAATGAGTCCAACAGGGAGTTCTCGAAGAAAAAGTTTGATGAGACTAGCAACAGAATGAATGTTACCGTAGCGCTCGAGATGCGCAAGAAACGAATCATCATCTTCAGATAAAGCAGAAGAATCAGCGGCCTTACGAAGATCTTCAACTATTCGTAAGTTGCCACTAACTCGGAATACACCTCTGGTGTGAAGGCCACCAACAGCTCGAAGAAAGGCGCACATTTGTATCATAACTAAAGGCACATTAGCGCCATCTCTAGCACATAATTCGTCTAATCGAACACCAAAACATCCCGATGAAAGTGAAGAAAACCCATTTGTCAACCTTCTATTAAAAAATGCAGTATTTGATGGACTGCCATTAAAATGACGGATAAGCTTTTCCATGCCTATTAACCTGAATAATAAAAATCAGTGAAATTTAACAAACAGAATCCCAATTTGAGGCTAAAAATGAACGTATCAAAGAATTTTAATATTTGTAGTCAAATTAGAATAACAATAAGTACTTACTAAGGGGAAATCAAAAGGGCAATGCCAATGTGCTTATCAGCAACTGTTAAGCTGCAATAAACTTTCAGTATTCCAATAGAAGCTGTTATGCTCGGACAATTTCTTAAATGAATTTAAAGCCAAAGCAAACCAACACTGAAGCATAATTATCCATTTAAAAGTTGCGGTGCGTATCCAAGGACTCAGACGGTCGATGTACTTTTACCTCGGACAAACAATTTTACTTTTGTTCCAGTCAGTAAATTTTGGATAATTTCAACTATATAAACATCTTTAAAATTTTCTGCGTAAAAATTTGGGATGCGTTTTTGCCATAAAAATTCAATCTTGTGTCTGCTTTGACAAACGAGCTTAGTTAAGTTCCATCACAAAAGTTGACCATGTCCTCGTAGGCTTGAAATTGAAAATGAATATGAAGACAAAATAGAGTCATTAGCTTTTGCCTTAATAAGTGAAATTCACTTGAATTCAACTGTTCTCACGAATTACCTAAATGTTCTGCAGATAATTAGCGTTTTCGTTCTTTCGATGTCTTTAACGTTTTAACTTCTTAAAGTATAGCGGTGGCCTGAGAACGTGCAGCAAAAGACACGTTTCCATGTTTTCAAAGCATTCAACTGCCAAAACCTAATTGACTACACCAATCCTATATTAATGTTATATTAATTTCAAACAGGTTTAGCTCAACTACTTTTTTAGTAGACCTGATAGAAAACATTTCTTTAAATGAACAATAAACAGCTTGTCACTAATCCTGAAACTATGTACATCCAAATAAGCTTTGATTGTAGAATGGGCACTGTCAGTAATTACTAATCGATTAAATCTACCGTAATCAAAAATGCTGTCTTTTTTAAATTTTTATGCTTTTACAATTTATAAAAATTTACTAAATGAATAAGAGACTCAAAGTCACCGAGAACAATGTTGCTTTGTTTTTTTCATTCACCACGATATTGCAAAGTAATAACTTCAAGTCATATGTAAGTTCCTGTTTATCGGTAGTGGTGTATGTTCTACAAGCTTAGCAGTCCCTTTTTGTACTTTGCTGTTTTTCTGTCCCTTTGCATATCGCCTTTGAATTTTTTTGTCCCTCTTGATATTTTTAATTTACGTCTCATTTCCTTTATATACATTTGCAGACAAGGTACTTTTTTGATGCACATCAGGACAAACGTTCGATTCACAAGTCGTCAAAAGACCTGGTTATTCCCGAACAAGTTTCAAGCGTTAGCAAATGGAGCTGAGGTTGTGGATGATTCGCTGGACATATTCAAGGAGACTGCAGGTCGCGAAAATTCGGATCGATGCATGGTTTCATATCTTGTCGAAAATTTACGAGGAATCCGTGAGGAGATAACACTCTCTCCTCAACCTCGCCGCATTTGTCCCATCACTGGCCATGGCTACGAAGAGTGATTTGTTTCTTTTTTTCGTTTTTTTTAATATTCACTGTTAATTGTGTTACAATGCAAATAAATTTACATAAATATTTGGAGCCAATTATTGTTGGTAAGATCGAGAATTCGAATCTTTAACACATTCGTTATACTCCCAGCATTTCGTATTTTCAAAGGCTTATTTGTGGCAAGGCGAATATGCTAGTAAAATGTGTCGAGTATTTGAGTATTTCGCTTCATACACCTTTGCCTAAGGTTCCCGTTTTTCTCCTTTTTATGGATTCGCGATCGCTCTTTCTCGGTATATTTAGTGAAATTTAATGCGCCTAAGATGTCGTTCGTTTGCACCATCTTTTCCCTGTTTTAATCGTATTCGCAAGTTGCTAAGTATTTTTCTCGATCGAATATATAGGTGAGGAAGGTTTCACCTTACTCTAGCTATTGCTGAAATTGACAAATTTGCTTCAAACAAGTGATTGAAGTAGATAATGTAATGTTTCAACGAAGCAAATCTTTGGTTATTTAAAATGTCAAGTGTTCAGTGATAAGCTTTATTTCCGGAAATGTAGTTTAGCGAATCTGGGCGCACATATCTACCTTTTGCCTTCGTTAAGGGGCAAGACTTGTTGTTGAATGTGTCAGCTGTGGATGAGGGCCAAGACTGAACCAGATGAAAAAATTCTCAAACGTTCAGTCGGTACTCAGTTTCATGTAGTGATACGCAAGTGCAATAAATTTTGATAGGGCCGTGCACCTGAAATCGGTGGAAGGCACGGCTCTGTTAGCAGCATTTTATTCGCAATTAGAGTATGAGCTGCTGTTCGAAATTCTCTATCCTTTTCAGTGCAAATTAGAGATGCAAATGTCGCTAATCATCGTCGGCCCAGCCATTTTTGAAATCGGTTGTACAAAAATCAGTGCCTATATTGCATGTGTGCGTTGGTTGCCCTGCGCCACTGACTCGTGGTCTCAGAGTAACTCGCCGAACTGCCTAAAAATGACAACAGGTAATACTTGGCTCAAATCGCAAAACTTTATTTTATTTATTGGGCATCATTACTTCCTTTTACCATCAATAACTGAAATTTTGTATGCAATGGCCAAATTTTAATCACGAAAATTTATTATGTCTATTTAAAGGGCAAAGCGTTTGATTTTTGCGTTTCAATATTTTTTTGACATAATACGCTTACTTCATTTAAATTTCCAACTGTGCAAAGGGCGTTGTCTTGTCCCCTACGACCTTCGAATTTACCAATCACGGCTTTATCTGCAATGCTTGTCGGTCCGCTTTGGTCCTGCCGCTAGTTGTTTCACATCATGGATGGGTTAAGCCTGGAAGAGACATTACATAACATTGATCAAAATCTATTTCTCCAGTTTAGAGAAAGAACATCTGATCTGAAAGACGAAAAATTGAAGAAGGACCAGTACATCGCCCGATGGCTGAAAGCGAGAAACTGGGATGTGGATAAAGCAGAAAAAATGTTCAGACTGCATCTGAATTGGAGAAGAGAAAATAATGTGAGCTTTACAGGAGATTTTGAGAGTGTTTACAATGTTTCTGCTTTGGAAATGTTGCATCTCTTGATGCATCTTTTATTATTAATTATAGTTCTTACTTATCCTGGTCGTGTGGATTTTGGTAGTTCATTTTTGTAAAGGTTTCATCAGTACTCAAAGATCCATTAATGATCTACCAGTTGTGAAGTCGAACTTAATCAACTATTGGTCTACTTTTTCTTCATTGAATGTAGGTCTTCGCATATCTTCCCGCATGATCGATATATTGCTTATTAACACACTGGCTCTCTTTGCACTAGGTTCTTTTATTTACCAACCGTTGTCCCTGAATTGCCATCGTAACTAGCTGTGCTAACACGACGATCTCTTGTCAGTTTTGTTCATTACTCTCCACAATGCAGCCTTATTTAAAGCTCTGAAATAGTTTTAATTTCTTCTTACTAACCAGATGCCTCCTTTTATCAAAAAATTTTGTTAGCATACTTTTCAAAAAACCCATAGAATAGTTTCCTTTATTCAAGTAAGTCTAATTTCGATGTTTTAAAACACGATAGCTTTGAACTCTTAATTTAAGTAAAGTCGGTGTGATGAATCTTGCCAAAAAAACTATACCCAAACATGGTTTGATGGCAGTAAGAAAAGGGTTTTGTTGTCCATCAGGGAAGTTTTACTGTTTCGCTATTAAATAATCTAAATTACAATGTGTAGATCAAAATGTTTTGAATCCCTTTAATGGGCTTTATCAAAATTTATCACTTTCAATCCCAGTTGGATGATCTACTGACAACTTTCACTATGCCAGAGGTCATTGAGAAATACTTTCCGGGTGGTATCTGCGGGCAGGACAAATTTGGTCGACCAGCTTTCATCTGTCCTGCGGGTACAACCGATGTTTTCGGACTAATGCGCTCGGCATCAAAATCGCAGTTAGCACTCTCACGTTATTATCTGATGGAGAAGATTGTGAATGAGGTTTTGCCCGCCCAATCTCGTAAGATGGGGAAACCTATTGACCAACTGGTCGTCATCTTTGACTTGCAGCACATGAATCGTCGGCAGCTCTGGCGGCCCTGGCTCAACTTTGTCCTCGAAATGACCTCCATCTTTGAGATCAACTTCCCCGAGCTCATGGCCGTCTGCTTCGTGCTCAATACGCCCTCCTTCTTTTCAATGATCTTCTCTCTCCTCAAACCCCTCCTCAGTAAAGAAACTCAGGATAAAATACACGTAATTTAAACTCATTTGATGCTGCTTGGTGATGATGGTACTGGCAGGAGACATGAAGTCAGCCATCCGTGGCGTCATTTCACTTGACTAGCTCTCACTACGTGCAAAACCAAAGTGTAAACCTAAGTTATTTTATTTTTTACTCAATCGAGTTGTTATTTATTAGAATGCAAAATCTTAGCCAAGTTCTAAGAAGTCTATCTGGAGAAAATGAGCTGCAATTGTTTGGCGAGGTTGGTTGAGGTGTTTCTATCTCACAACTCGTTCTTTTATTGATCGTTTTGACCGTGTCTATTCATTTTTATCAACTCAGTAGAACGCGTTGCGTAGATTGCTTTTCAAAAGATCATTCATCTTCACCTCGATCCTTGCTACTTCTTTGGTTCAAGTGATGTCTTGGAAATGTAGCCGTCCTCTAATTTTCGCTGCAGAGATATTCTCTTTTATCTCGAATGTTTTTTTACCGGCTTATTATGTAAATACAATTACTAATCTAGTACCTAAACTTTAGGGTACTTTTCCCTCCCTTTCCTGAGAAGTTTTTAGTGTTATAGAGTTTTACCTGAGGGCCATGCTCAAATCTATCCAACTCAATGCATCTCGCTTGCTTGGACTTGTGTCAAGTTTAGTGAGCATAATTCTGTCGCACCTCGAAAGTCACTAGTCCATTCTCCATTTTTCGACTTGCATTTCCCATTAAATTGTCTCCCTTGTTCATCCTGGCAGGTGTCGTGTTGTGTTCATATATGCGAATAATTTAGTGACTAAAGCATTATTCTGTGGATTTTTCTAGCAAACATGCTTCTTTGTCTTCACTCCTGAACCTCCCCCAAGATTTGACCTTGCAGACCGTTCGTCTCAGTTACATCCGACTCTCGACACCTTAGCGTGATGTCCGTTTTCTTCTTCATATGGGACTTTTTGTATTTTCCAGCCACTTTGACTCCCTTCCTTTTTCGCTCCCCTTTTGGGCTGAATTCATATTGCACTTATGAACAACAAAAAATACTGCTGCTACGTTGCCAAGTGGCTTAAATTCCGCAGTCTTCTTCATTATTTCCATGCTCGCAGATGCCGTCAATTTGATTTAGTCTTCTCACTCGATTTGCCTACTTCAAGTTATTTTCATTACCGTTCTAAATCGAACCAGGAGGTCAATCGTAGCTCATCTTAATCGAAAATGGGAAAATCCGTATTTTCGCAAATAAAACGAGGCCAAGAATACGATTCCACCACCTGATAAAGTTTGCAAAAGACTGGAATTTTGCCGCCCTAATGTCGTCCAAATGCGAGACATGAGGCTCTGCAAAGCGATAAGTACCTCTCGCTTAAAGATACTAGAGAAAACGAAGGGACGACCAGCAGAATGTCAAATAAAAAGATTGAATGGTAGTGCAATAACTGATATTTCAGAATCGTGTCTGCTTGAACTTCTTCATTTTTGAAAGCAAACCTTTTTGGTAATGTTGCTATCCCATTGTGAGTTATAAAATCGTTTTCTTAATGATTTTCCATGAAGTCGATTGTTTAGTTTTAAACTCAGCTCAGATTGTTTACCTTTTATTTCTCATTGCTAATTGTATTTTTGAGAGGATCTCATTTTATCTTTGTCTACTTGGCTAAATGCTTTAGTGCTTCTGCAAATAGTAAAATCATGTTTAGAATCTCAACTTTCTGCATATCGAGGCTTTTCGACCAATCCAGATTAAAACGTTATTTCTTGTTTGACCCACAATAGATTTTCTTTCATTCACCTATGTTTGTGATCTCACGCCAATTTTACTCATCTGCTGCCTCCTGAAGTGATGATCAAACCGACACTATTAACCCCACCCTAGATTTTACTAGAAAAATGGGCACGCAGGCTTAATATACTATGGCAGCCGAAAGAAGATCAAAATAATTCGAAATCGCGTTTTCTTCTGGTGCACGTCTGCACTTGAATCGTCACAGTGTGTCATACAGGCCTCCTCCTTAACACTTCTTATGGATCCTTTTAGTAATCTTTTTCTAATTTCTTTTCATTTCCCTTTTTGTATCACAGGTCGGATTTCAATAATTCACTCCTCTTCATTGACTTTTCGAGTGTTGTTGATGTATACTGCCTTGCAAAAATTCTAACACTTAACTGAGCGCGACAGCGGTGCCAATCTGATCGTATTACATTCACATATATCTTTATTAAAGGTTCAGCAAGAAAGTAAACTTTCATTAGCAGTCTATTCTCTTGAAGTTTCTTAAATTCACATACTAAGTGAAGGGCCTTAACTATGTTGACATCTATTCAGCGCCGTCTCCTATGAATAGGCTGCTTCAGTAAAGAGCAGCAAGAAGGAACAATCTGAAGTTTAAGTGCGCTGTGTTAACGCCGAATAGTAGCATTTAAGTTCACTTAAAAGTTAATCGGGTGTATCGGGGCTATTGCGCTTCTAAAAAATGATTTTGCATCAGGCAATCGGAGGGGAATGTGTTTTGCCAAGACTCGGACTGTATATGACTCTGAGAATCGAATGGACATTGACTAAGCGACCAAAATACAAAAGACTTTATTGCAGGGTCTTGAGGAGTGAAACGTCACTCCTGGAATTTCTAAGCTTTATGTTAGGTCGACAAACAACTGGGCGCTAACCGATCTCTAGTAAGTAAATGGAAGTTGTGGGTTTTATCGGCAGTTTCATAGGATGATTATTCAGAAAGAAAAGGGATTGTGCGAAGAAAGAAGGCTTAAGAATCGGTAATTTTTGATTACTTTGTACCACTCTCCCATCCATATAAGTTTCTGGACTTGCCCTACTATTAGATTGAGTATGAATTTCCATTTTTTAGTAAATATTAAGTTGAATGAATTGATAAATGCCCCAAGACCACAGATCCGTAGAGAATTTGGCTAGCGAACGCACTAACATACCAAGATACAAATTGGCGTTTCGGTGCTTCGAAAATCGTCCGGTCCCGTAGACAGTGAGTCAACTCTACGAATTCTATAGCACGAGAATCTCGTATGAATTCTTCCCACTCTCGTGAGAATTATGCTTACGATCTTTAGCCGTCATTTCATTGCTATTTCTTTTTCGCTTAGTTCGTGAAGCGAGCGAAGCAAGTTCTCCAGTACTTTTATGCATCTTATCATCCCATGTTTTAACCCCTCACCGTCAAAGTCCATTCAAGAAAGTGCCCTTTTTGTCGAAAGAAGTCACTCTGCTTCTGGTCATAATTATAAGCTAGGATTAATCGAATTGGTCAGATGGATTTGAGGCTAGTTATACTTCGGTTCCACCAAGTGCAATCGAGTCCTCTAACTTACTTCGGCTCCTTTATTGGCACTTGATCGTTAAAAGTATCAGCATGTCTCTGAACATTAACTTAGACCTTGCCAGAGTTGCAGCGTTCGGATATTGAAAGTTTTTATTTGCAAGCGAGGTTTTCACATCTGCTGCCTAATGGCAGGTTGACTGCGTTTGTAAGACTACAGTGACATTTAGTCGTTTTCTCCTTTGTGTCCTCTCTGCTCATTTGTAACATCCCTCTGCTCATTAAGTTCATCCCATTGAATTTAAAAGGGGATAATAGGGATTCACTCCCACCTCAGTAGCCACGTTCATTTTAGACTCTGGCTTGTTTAAGTGTATTAGGCTCTATCTCTTCAACTTCCATGTACGGAAGAAAAGATGGCTCATTAATCATGTAGAATTGTTAGAGAAGGTCAAAGTGACCTGCTCTCCCCCACGGTAATATTCGGGTTTCCACTATTGCCACATGAAAAAAAGATGCTTCAGGCCTCCAAAATAAAAAAGACTCCCTTTTTCGCAAACTGGAGATTGTGTAATTGAGATCGGACTAGACTTTACTTCAGTGAATACACCCTCGTAAATTGCTAGATCTTGTGCTGCTACAAAGTAGCTATTTGTGATACTATAGAGCTGATCCTGTGGTTTGTTCATAATTGCATGCACTCATTACTAATGAAAGTTTGTCGGATTGCAGATTCTTGGATCCAACTACCTCGACGAGTTATTAAAACTGTTCAATCCAGAGGATCTACCCGCCCACTACGGAGGTACGATGCGAGATTCTGATGGAGACCCTCGCTGCGCCTCACTCATCTGTTGGGGTGGCATGGTACCAGAGTCCTACTACCAGATCCAGCAGACTTCACCCGACGAAGTAGACGAGGGCTTCCAGTTGGTGCCTGTAGGGCGTGGCAGCAAAGAGTACTGTTACATTGGCGAGGCCAAATCCGGTGACACTGTCTCTTGGGAATTCTACTCTGAATCCAATGATATCGCCTTCAGTCTCTGGGTAGAGCCACTGAATGAATCCAGTTCACCCCCCGAAGAGAATTCACGCCAACGGTCGGCTAAGTCGAGGGGTCAAAATGGAGGTACACATTCTTTGCTATGATAAGTGCGAAAATCTGAAGCATCTCTCTAGTTCCTTTTATCTAATCGCCATACGTTGGAAGTGCTTCATAATCATATGTCAACCTTTGCCATAATTTTTCGAGAAGTGACGATTTCAGTAGTTCGTTGAAAAAACTACCTTTAGTTCCTATTTTTTTACTGCGTTGTTTATTATAGGAGGTAATAGTGGAGGCAGTGGAATCACCACGTCCTTCTCTTTCAACAATCTCCTCAGTGCAGGTGGAGGTGGGAAATTGGACTTAAAGCAGGTCACTCAACCTGTGCGAGTTGACTGTGACTTGGTGCCCGAGGTCGGCGAACGGAAAGTTGAAAATGACGGAAATTACTATCTTCTCTTTGACAATTCCTACAGCTGGACCCGAGCCAAACGCATTTTCTTTAAAGTCGAGGTGATGCATCCAGTTTACTCAACTTCTACCACAACCACAACCGCCAGTGGACCTCTCAGGAGTGTAAACGGGAACTCAAACAATAAGTTCAACCTCGATGATGAAGGCGACTATGGTGTTCTGGGAGAAGTTCAAAGAGCGGTCGATGTTGAGCTCTCTGAGGTGATGAAAGCTGTGTGTGATTCGGGCTATTCTAGCCTTTCTACAGTCGATATTGACGTTACTGCATTAGTGATGATACTTTTACGAACTATTCCGATCATCCGCCGTCGATTTCGATCACCCGAACAGTCCTTATCAGCCCATTCACCCTCTTCATCTTTCCTAAAATGGAAATTCAAGCGACCAATCAAAACGATTGTTTAAAGTTGATTGTGTGTGCATGTCTGCGTCTTTCTGAGCACCCAGAGATTCTATTTTTCTACACGAATCGACATTTCAGCGCGTCTTATTCTTAAAATTGTTGTTATGCCTCCTGCCCTTAGTTTAATTAGGCCATCTGCTCTCCCATTGATATATAAAATTGACATCTTTTTTCCCCTTTGACTGCTTCCCGTTGCCTTATATACCATACCAATTTCTGTTAAAGTTAAATTCTGTAAGTCTATTCTGTTGGCAACTTTCTTGAAGCTATAATTGATTTTGTTTTCCTAGGTTCTCTTCTTGAATTGACAGAATCATTGTTATGCGTATAACCCAGAAGTTTCGGTTTTCAATGTTGAGATGTGTGCGTACTATGACCTTACCACAAACAACATATTTCATGTACTCCTCCATATTTCGAAAGGGTATCTTGCAGTTTTGTAGGTAGTTTATGTGCACCGTAATTTGCGTTGATGGGTTATTCAGCGAATACCTTTATCATGTTTTTGAAATTCTAAAAACACACGTTCGTTTGTTCGTAATTGAAGCGCCTTTGCAGTAGACTTTAAAGAGCTCTTCGCGTTTACATATCTTATTAGCTTTTTCGAGGCTTGCCAATGGGAGATTTACACCGGTTCACTTTAAGAAAATTCGGTATTCCCCATTAAGCACGGTCAGATACGGGCCCCAGACACTCAATCTTTATTCCCTTAGCCGCTTTGGGTCGTCTCACAAAGATCTGGAACTTATGAGAGGCCATATTACTTTCATTATTCTCGCAAAAATTAAAAACAAGTCTGTTGCGTCTGATTTGAGCTCCGGTTTACCACTTGCTCAAGTTCTTTTTCTCTTTAGTGATAGTAAGTGGAGAAATCCGAGGTATACCCAGTAAAAATTAGGCTTAATAGGGTGGGCTAGAGAAAAAGAGAGTTCAGAAAAGGCGTCAGTTAGTTCAAATGTAAAATTATCGGCCTATGCTTCTCTTCTGCTTGCCCTACCCCCTGGCATCCTATCTGGAGATGCCTCCAAAGCTTCAACCTTAGTTGTTTGTTTAGTTCAAGTTCTTGTCCAGCGTCCCCTTCCAATTTTATCTATTCCCTTTTTAACTTCTATCTCCAGATCAGAATCTTTTTATATTTTACTCTTGGAGGTATTCTTCACCAAGATGTGTTCTCATCAGTTTCCTCGGAAACTGCTCCCTGATTGCCAAATCTGTAGCCGTTACTTCTTCTTCAGAACGCTTATTTCGTGGCACTCAGTCTCTTCTCACACATGTAGATGTTTGCAGTCAGCTTCAAACATCTGAAGCCCCTCTATTTACGTACAACACGCTGGTGGGAAAAATGGTGAAATCTTGGCTCTTCGGTGTCTTTCTAGTATCTTTCGTCAGAATAACGATCGGACAATAATTCCTTCTTACCCTGTCTATAATGAAATTTTAATGTTCAATTGGTTCCTTTTTAACTTTTCGTTATCTCTGGCATCCATGTCCTTATTTAAAACTTATCGACTGGAAGTATCCACTCCATGGTGATGTGGAACCACCGGTTACACGAATCTGCGTTATGTGAATGCGGAAAGGTTAACCACCCGTTTCGAAGCTATTGACGAGAACGCTGGGAAAAACGTTGGTCTCAAGCCGAACGAAAGAAGCAGGCGTTGAAAAAGGGCTGGTAAAATGGTCCCTCGAAAAGGACTGCGGCCTGCAGACCTTGTTTTCCATCGAGGGCAAATCTGATGTGGAGGTGGATCAAAGCTCTGCGCAAATTTTTCGCCTCATAATGGAAAGTTGCATTCATTCTCTTCCTTTCCAGTATTAAATTCCCTTTACCCTGGCTAGTTTATCTTTGTCCAGTGGAGTCTGAAAACAAACTATTCCTCTCGGTGATCGAGGTAAAAAGTCCATGGGCGGCAAGTGTTAGAAATTTGTACCCTAGAGAATTGAGTGCAAAGATCAGTGAGCAAACCGTAAGTGGGTGCTCGATTCATAGTACAAAGAACTGCTCCTTACGTTAATTGTACTGGTTAAATAAAAATAATAGGTAGGTATTGATATTAGTTCAAGAGCTAGGAATTTTCTGCTCCATAGTTTTGAAGTATTAATCGAAAAATGGAAGTGCATGAATTATGTCTCCGCAATCCATTGACATAAGGATCTGCTTGCATGAATTGGAAACTACAAACAAGACACAATTTTTCTTATTCTGTTACGCCATGCGAATGGATATACCGCTGGTTTTTTTGTTGTTGGCCTAGTGAAATGGAAACATTGAAGACTGTATTAAGTTGGCTAGACGTCGGCTTAGAGGTATAAACCCCAAAAAAGTTTACTTAACCCCTAGTACCTTTGCTGGCATAATCTAAGTTTATACGTCCGGAGGGTGATCAGTCCCATCCGACCGCCTCTCTCATTAGCCCTCAGGGTTGCCCCTGAGGTTACAGGTGGCCACCACGTGGAGGTAGAGAGCATGGTAAAGGAGGCACGACGGATGTATGGTCTCAAACTGGAGTTTGGAATGCAGGTGAAAGTATCTGTGAATGGAATCTCCGCCAGAATGTTGATTTCTGCAGGAGATATGAAGACGGACGAATTCGGACGAGGTGGCTCGACGAAGCTGAACTGCTACCTATACGACGAAGCCATGCCAGAGAGAGGTCAGACAAACGAAGTTGTCAACAAACGTTTTTGCTTCTGTGTTAACTGTTGTGCTTAATTGCTAAAAGCTATTTGTACTTCTGTTGTGCCCCCAATAAGTCCTTGGGACTTGCCCTAATAGGTGGGAAGAAAATAAATAAATAAATAATAAATTTAACCCCTAAAATTACTCAGGTACTTTTTCAAACTCCAAACGATTTTTGGTGCCTTAAACAGTTACAACAATCGTCTAATAGGGTGATACAGATAATCCCTGGAAAAATCTGGACAAGAATGGGTATCTAATCCTAACAAAACTGATCACACCATCAAATGTTAATTCCTTTTGATCGGTGTGCATAAAAAAAAGAAGTCATCTCTGAGGGCTCTCGCTGCCACTTCATGAACGAAAGTGAAGCCAGGAGGCCCTGGAGATCGTATAAAACCAATAAAAGATTAGCCTGCAGACAGACTCCCCGCAAGATCTGCGTGAAGTTCGCTCTGAAACTGCCCTAAATGAAGCAAATTTAAAGAGAGCAAACAATCGGGGCAATTAATAGGGCTTGAGAAAAGGAGCCACACTCCTCCAGACATCAAAAAACTAATTGGCATATGATCAACAATAGTCGGAGAATGGTGGCAAAGTTGAAAGGGAGGAGAACCCGATGGAACGCGAGTACAAACAAGTTAGGATTTCTTCATTTTTTTTTGCTTCTACATGCGCACTTGCCTGGCCACGATGGCGTGAATCCTTAGTTAAGTAAAGTTATGGCAATAATGCGCATTTATTTTGCAGTCCCAGAGATAACGCATTTTTATATCGCTTCGCTTTTTGGCTTTCATAATTAATGGCAAAAGAAGCATTCTATGAACCTCCCATTTTCAAATTGTATATTTTATTTCGGAATGTTGCGGCTAAATTAGCCTTGTTAGCGAAAATACGTTGGTAGTCGGAACTTTCAATATCCTAAGTCAGATTTAATTGACGCAAAACAGAGCCTTCATTTAAATACTTAGATTGTATTACACGATTCTTTTTGCCGATGAAATTCGCCCCTCCCAAAATCAGGTCGGTGGGTTTTGAAATGGGGAACACCAGAAGTTGGATATTGAGACACAACCATAGATATAAATGTTGTTTGCGAATTCAAAAAGGTGCAATGGCGAAAATCGATAAGAGATCAGTTAGCATGGACGCACTCAAGGGTACACTTAGTTTGCGCACCCACAAGTACTTGAATCTGCTGCTTTACATAAATACGTTTTGCTTTTATCTGGTGTAGTTCTTCTCATCATTAGTAAAAAAAGCTCCACTGGCTGTTCAGCAACCTCTTAGTAGGTATTGCTGAGACAACTTGGTAATATATCGTCATTTGTTAAGTTCACGCATTTTATTGTTTTATCTGTGAAAACTAATCATTAGTTAGTGCAGAGATGATGCATATGGATATCAATATGGCGGATTATAAGGCGACTGTGGACAATGAGAGACCAGCAATTACTATGTTATACAGCCTACTCAATTATCTGTCGTTGGCACTTTTGAGCTTGCCAGTCGAATCGCCCTAACCCCTTGCCAAATTTCCAACCCGCCCAAATGCTTGTGAATTTGATGCCTCTTTAACTAAAGTTCGCAAAATTTGGAGGTAAACCAAGTTTTAAGAACTGGCTGTCATAATAACCGGTCATGTCTAAGTCTGCTCAGGGTTGGTCATAGTACCTAAACTCATTGCCTTTGCCACCACGAAATCAGGAGGTGTAGTGGTTGCTTCTAAGGAAACCATCTTTGCTCCTCAGCTCTCTTTAAAAACTATTAAGGTCTACCATGACCTAAATGAAAAAAACTTGACTTTCGTTAATTGAACGGACAAATCTGATCATAAGTAGTACTGACTTTTTTCAAAGTCCCTAAATTATCAAAATGTGAAGAACATCTTAACTGAGTGATCGCTCTCCTGAAGAGTTGCACTGATTAATTTTTTGCAGCCGTGCAATCCTGATGACGATATGTAACTTATTCATGACCCTAAATATGACCTAAAAAGAGACCGATGCTTGGTATTCTGAACGATCCATGCTTTGGCAGATCATGGTTTTAATTAATTTTTTTAATATTTTTTGGGCAACAGCTTTCGGTTGTAAATACCTTCTTGAGCATCAGCTGGAAAATTTTACTCCTCAGATGTGACATGGTTTCGTTGGAAAATGTGTTTTGTCCTTTTTGAAACCAAATATACAAGTTATTTTTGTCCTTTCGAAAAAAAGTATATTGAGAAATCGAATGGTTAGCAGATGACCAATCGTTAATCTTCAACTGCTCACTGCAAGCTACTACTTCCATTGCTTATCAATTCATCGAAAGTGAATTTATTTAAGAGACATTTCGAAAGCGAACTTTATCGTGAAATACTTTGCACTTTGAAAGTTTGGTGTCCTTTGCTGGTAGAACTCAATTACATACTTTACTACCGACAGCTTATTAAAGTTTCTCCTCGGTAACAATCACCTGAACTGCGGCCTTCATGTGATGCTGTGAGTTAAGGCTAATCCTGATGGTTTATCAAAGCCTACTGGCAGAAAAGCATCCGGATGCTTACAACCAGACTTAAGCCGATCTCACCGAACTTTGAATGATGAAAGGAAGTGGCTACAGAGAAATTCCTTGTCCAAGGAGGTGTTGAATTATGCCCAATCTGCAGTACGAAAGCGACGCAGAAGTTCAATTTAGTTGAGGAAATGACAATCATTGTAGGAAAAAGTGATGGATAATCAAACCTGATAACAAAAGGCCTTTTTATGGGTGCATCACTTAATTTCCGCGGAATTTTGCGTATCTCCGCTGGTTTGCATCCATTCGAACCTTTCAGACCAGTTCATCCTAATTCAATTTTTTTAACATAAACTCATTAAGTCCATCTGGATGGAGGGAGGTAGAACTCGCTTGAAACATAGTCACATGACTAGGCGACCGCCGAAGCTGCATCAACGACAAAAGTCTGTCTTCAAAAATGCAAAAAATATCAATTTAAAAGGAAAGTTATTCCACATCACAAAGTTGTCAAGCGCAAGCACTCCTACGCTTAGCTCGGCAATAACGGAACCATGAAGTGGCTGAAGTATTTGACAAAACTTGAGATATATTTGAGCTTTACTTATCAAAAAGGACTGAGAGAAGTGGCAAACGCTTTCATGTACTAGTATCGATGCTGATGATTAGGCTGCTCTTTCAATTACGACAAAAAGTTCGGAGAAGAGCGATCCCATTCAAGTGAAGCAATTGAGATGGCCCAATCAGTGCATGAGGAAGTGTTTTGGACAATACGTCGAATTTCATTTGTCTCTGCATTAAAGAGGTAACTCTGGTGAAGTTAGATGAAATTACGGCTGGATACCAATTTCGAACAGGGATGAAAATTACTGAATTTGCGAAGTTGATGTACAGCACATCTGTCCATCATCTCATGTCCGATAAACCGAAAATCTCCGGCCCAGAGTCGACCCATATGATGCATGAAGGCTGTTCAGTAATTGTCAAACCAGATCTTTGATGATTTAGCCAGTATGATTCATGGTTCTTGACACAGGATAGTCTTAGAAAGGCGGAGATGTTCGTGGGGCGATGTGACTACAATACGAAGCCGAAATGCGATCACAGTCGATTAGATGGGAACCGCTGCTGTTGTTTAAGAATTTTGCAAGACCGTTTTGTTATTTCGATATTGCGGTTGACATCTCAATTTGAAGAGATAAGGGTCCACAACATTTGACTATTTGCTTTCGTAAAGAACGTTAAGGCAATGGAAGAATGAAAACATAATGGAGGAAGTTGCTTCGGCAAAATCCCTGAGTAATTAGAATCAAAATGGGTTAAGTGAAAGACTGTGCATGAAATAACGTGAGAATTTTTAGGCGGGTGAACAAACCCCTAAAATTGCCATAAATACTACAATGGCTCAACACGCACCCCACAAATTTGGGTTAATAATCCGAAAGAAGTAAACTGTTACGAAATCACAAAAAAATATATTTCGCCAGAATTAAATGATTTTTTTAGCGGTGCAAAATTACTTGAGAATAAATTGAGGTAAACGAAATCGGTGAATTTAAACAGTATGCATATCGTTGAACATCCAAGGCAATTAATGCAAAGCTCTGAACTGATGGCAACCCCTTTTGTTCATGCCTAATAAATGGGTCAAAGTATGGGACCGCTATCCAAGGAGAGATCTGAGGAGGATCACGAGACCAATGCAACTAGACAACGACCTATCGACGACGAATGCCTTTGAGTATTCACGGATATTGCCTTTCAATGAGTAGATAAAGAGACAAACGAGTGCGGCCCCATATAAAAGAGCACCAACTTCACAAGCTGAGAAAAGGTTTATATTGTTGTCAGAAGCCAAAAATATGACCAGGCCTTCAAATGAACTTGGAGTGTTTACATGCTGCGAAACGAACGTAATGCATCCGCAAATGGCAGGTTTAGACGAGACGAAATTGGCCCACAGTCTGAAGGCTAAATTTTTGCCAGATCGAAACCCTTGACTCAGTTAGAAGGAGAGTGTACGATATTTCTGCTTTGTAATATAGTGTGTCTCTCCATCGCAATATCATAACTTTTTCGTATGGATTCAGCAAAAGTAAATAGCCTCACAAAGTGATCGTATTTTAGATTTAGAACTAATTTTTTTTTTTATCTTAAGCAGATAAACCAGATTAGCAGTAAGAAATCAAAGTCCAAATATCAAAAGACCTTTGGACTACGTTGAATTTGTACGGTGAAATTTCATACAGGAAGGGAAAAGCGATGTCTTGATGCGGTTATTTGCTTCATTTAAAGCAACTTGAGTAGATACGATGGTTTTGAGAGGAAACCACACAGATCTGCGTATTAAATATTTAAAATAAAGTAGAATATCGATTTAATTAATAGATTCTGGGCAAAAGCAAGCGCAAAAATAACCCACTCACAGTTGCATCAAAAGGCATGGAATCAGAACTTGAGATTGAATTGGTGAGCAAGAGTGTCACTTCAACCCTTCCCCATTAACACATGTTCAAGAAATACCAACCAAGGGGATGTGCGTGTTTTTGCCACTAAAACGACGAGGTTTTTTTCATTGGTTGTGCAAAGGTTTATAATTGAAAACCACATGGATTGAACAAGATAAGTGATACATGAAATACACTCCAAATAGTTCGCTGGTTCATTCAAAAGGTACACTGCATATTTATCAACAAAAGTATTCCAAACTAAATCTATAGAAAACTGAATTTACCAACAACTTATGCGGAGTCCTTGATCTCCTCCCAATCTGTCCTAAGTTTTCTAGAAAAGTCCACTGATTTAGCTGCAGTAGCTTCAGCATTCGATTCGAGTTTGGAATCCATTAGAGCATAGCCAGTACAAAGAAAAGCCGCCCAAGCTGGTTAACGCCAGCCTGCAGGGGTAGTTAAACGAGAGGTACGTTTCCTCTCTTAAGATGCCTAACTTCAATGCAAATTTGTATTCATTAATAAGCATGGGACGATTTCGATTGACATTTGCCGCTTTAATAACTAAACCTTAGCTAACTCCATTTACTTGCCATTTTTGTACACTTACCTATTTAAAGCAAAGAACTTACATTCTTCGAATGGCCATCTTAGACTTCAATTTCGAAATTTGCAATGGTCTCTATTAATTTCAACCAATCACTCAATCGCAAGATGGAGGCTTTCCCTAAAAAAGCCTAGGAGATTGCGATAAAGAGTGTGCCTAAACATTAAGGCCATATTTGGCAAGGCAGTTGGTGACCATAAGTTTGCTTTCTCCCAGGTCGTAATAAAAATTTGAACTACTCAAAGCCTGTCCTTCGTTACCCTCACTGCCAGGTACTCAGTCTGGTACTTTTGACAGACCGGAAGAGTTCGACAACGGCCAATAGTCAAGAAGGCATATGATGAATAGCAGTTAGGGCAGGAATCCATAACGAGGAATATCGGGTTTGTTTTGGTCATTCGTTTCTTATAGTGTCGGAAAACCATGTATCTGCTCGTCCGTTATCCTTTTAAAAATCTTACCCAGCACAGAGCTCTCAGCTCCCTTCAAGTTGAAAATCTCCACAGTAGGTACCACATTATCTGTGGAAAACTGTGCTCTTTCAATTATCATAAGCTTTAACAAATACCGAAAACAGTTATTCAACGAAGCATTTAAAAACGTGTTTTGGTTATCTGTGTTGAGGCTTTCGCAATGACGCCGACAATACAAGTGCAGCTTTCTCCTTCGTCTTTTTAATTGTGAACAGTTAAGTTTGATGTTAATATACGAAACATAATTTCACATTAAGGCTATAAGTTGCATTAACCAATCAATATTCAGTTGTAGTTATTGGCTTAGTAGTACGTTGTCAAGACGTGTTTGACAAAACAAGATTCTCCTATGGCTTGCCTTCACGACCCTCTGTCCCCATTCGCAGTCCTACCAAATAATGGAATGTACAGCGATAATTGCCTTCTTCATGGGCAAAGAATCTTTTGCCCATCAGTTTCACTGATGAATATGTTAAGACTGAATTTCGTAACTTAATTGAGCTCTAAATATTCCTGGGAATGTCCCATCCAGAATCTGTATCTTTTACTCATCTACAATTTGCTGTTATAAAGTTCGCCAACATTAAAAGTCGAGTAGGAGGCTTCAAATGTCATTCCGATTTGTGTCGTAAAGAAATTGCCAATCTATTGATGGAGAACGATTGGAATTTTGCCGCCATTAGTTTTATGCTTACACGGAACACACTTTTTCAATTACAATCTACAAGAATTCCGTCCTTATCAATCTGACACAATGACATCATTAGTTGTGCACTTATTATTGGTGGCTTCAAGCCCTTTTCTCAAAAAAGGTATTTGGCATCTACAAATTTCGAGACCATATTTGAGTTAATCCCTGTTGATGATGGCATTTAATTGAGCTAGATATTTGTGGCCTTGTATTAAATCTGGAAAAAATAAAGGAATCATTGAGAGATAAACAGGCGGTTGTTTAAAGATCATGCTCAAAAAAATAAAAGTTTGTCTCTGCCGAAACTAGGCCTAGCGCACACACTTTGGTGATAGCATAAACATCTTGGCGAACTAGGACTAAGTGAACCAGATCATACTCGGCTTGGCTACAAACCTTAAATTAACACCAAAAAATCCACTGCCAAACAGACTGGGACAATATTTGAGAAATCCGCTTCAATTTCAAGCTTGGTGTACTTGTATTCACAGAACATAATACAAGCATAAAAGCAACTGAGCTGGAGAGAAGTATGTTTTAACTCTGCCTGAAGGGTCCTAACTGTAGGCCAGAATTTAAACAACTACTAACTTCAGTTTCGAACTTATGTCATCTGATGGATCAAAAATTGATGAGAATCCATCAGCCATGACTCACAAATCTGAATTCATTGGAATAGTCTTTGCTAATGGCATCATTAGTAGCCAGTAATGTAAGAGGTCCTATGTTTATATAGAGCAGATTATCCAAGCAATGCAATTTATAATCTTTTCCTAGTGCCGGTATTACACTTTTCAACCATTCAAATTACAATTTCAAATTTAATGCATGAACTAATACCTATACTTCATAGACAGTGAGACTACCAGGTCACCAGTCAACCGAACTATTTCGTATGTAAGCAAGTCACATTCCTATCAGAGAGTCCCTTCTGCTTAGAAAAGCTTTACACAAATAAACAACCGCATAATTGTCGTCTTCTCTTTTACTCCAGACGTCATTATGATATAAAAAGCACTTCATACCTCTGTACGTGAATTCTGCTCTTTGCAAGTCTCACCTGCAATCCTCGATGGAATGAAATTTCTCCTGAAGATTGTGGTAAAAAGAAATTGTGTTATACCTTGAATGTGCGCGTCGGGGCGATTTCAGAGCCATAATAGATTTGAGTTGTAAACGAAAGACAAATTAAAGGGATCGGCCCCTTAAGTTTTCAATGTGGTGAATGGGATGGTGCTTATAAACCCGTAGATAAAAATAAAAGTACAATCGGAATGTTTGCGTCAATTCAAAAGGACAGATACTGGTTTAAAATAGGCGTGCCTGACAATTTTTAAACATTTTTCTTGGATCTATCGCCTTAACAAAAGGATTAGAAGGGATAATTACAGAAATTGCCTTCGAGTCTTCACCTCTTGAAGTCCAAACGAATGGGGTACTCCTGGCCTGCTTGTGAGAGCCGCATTCAGCAGGCATATATAGGAAAAAGAACCAAAAGATTCCTCTACCTATCCCTTGATAGCTCAACATTTATGCTATTCGAAATGAAAGAAAAAAATGTTTCAGGTACTCCAAGAGGGTTATTCATGGCTTGAAAGGAAAGTATTTATGTGCCTAGGGCAGAATCGGATCCACGATAGCGCTGCATGATTGAAGTGTATGGTTGACGTCGAGTGCTTTTAGCGAAATCACCTGCACTGCAGAATATAAGAACTGATACGTAATATCGAGGGAGTATTAAATGTGGGGATCAAACATCGAGAATGGTAACAAAAAAAGTTATCCGAACAGGGACTTTCTTGCTGCCTCTCTTTGGACGGCTTAAGTTAGCGAAGGTAGGAACTATTTTAAAAATTTTAAGACTAGACATTCAATGGCAAGTGCCTGTATGTCGAAGTGCATCTCCTCAATTTTTATTCATCTATTGCAATAATTTTCAAGTACTTCAGTAAAAGATTTCATACTGAGAGGACAAAAGGTTATGTAGGTGTTGCAATCAAAGTATCAGTTGAATTAAATATTAGAAATGATTAATTTGAACTGAATCGTTTATGTTAGAGAATGAAAGACAAATGGATAAAATATAACCATAGTAGGACGGAATAGCTCATACATTAATTGACAATACTCGGTCCCCAGTGGATATAGAAAATGCTTGTTTCTTGTTAACCACTAAGCGTGAAGCTTAGATCGGCTGCTTCAAGCTTCCTCCCGATGTTACTGTGATTTTTCATCAGCCATTCAAAGGGCTGGGTGTTAAAAACTCGATTTGAAATCCTAATTTCAAACAACGATAAGCATGATCAGTACAATTCGAATTTGTACTTTGGGAAGAAATGAATGTTGAATGTGCTTTAATAAATCATTATGAATATGCTTCTCTTATGCTCCGAGTTGGCTTCCGCTCATATTTTTCATTCATTATGGACTAAAAATGGTAATTTGGCAAGTATGGGATTACCGTGGTGGAATGAACAGTCGTTGAGTGCAGTAAATTGCTGGTTTCCGAGTAAACTGCAAAATACGCTATATAATTTGCTTAGAAAAAGTAGTAATTTAACCCAAAGTCCAGTGATAAGGTCATGTTCTGGCTCTAATTATGAGTCCCAAAGAACAAGTATTGGCACTCTCGGTGCCATGAAATGGAACACTGTATTTATTTCTCGAAATCGATATAAATTCAAATAGCGTATTGTTTGTGAATTCAAATTTGTTGTCCATGCAGCTTATGGAGTGCTGATGAACATTAGGAATCTGAGAAGCCATACTTTGTTTTCGTCTGTGATACAGGATAAAATTCTAGTTTAAAAGAGCTGGCATTTTGGAAGATTGTGGGCAAGCGCCTTATTTGATACTGATGAAATCGATCAGCCACGATGGAATTATCTGCTTTGTCCAAGACTGAACCAGGCGTAAGGTTCTCAGCTCAGAGAAATCTGGCATTCCATGAATTGAATATGAGGGCAACGCATCAAAGAATGCGTTGCAGGGCAGTCAGAAAACAGCAACCGCTCTACAAATCCTTGTCCAGAACTGCGGAACGAAACGCCGTAAAACAGTATTAGGCTCAAGCTAAAGAAGGATATTCTGGCTCAAAAAATTTGTGAAATGGGCACAGACAGGAGCAGAAGTCTGAAAACTGTCATCATCTAAACGCATGCAGCGGTTCCTGGTTGCAGGTAGCACATTCAAAGCCAATATTTCTTGTATTATGAAATATGCGTAGTACAAATAATCGTGGCATCGCAAGTAGAATTTTCAACATGGTGTTGGTTTTATGTGGAAACTAGCAGCCTTTTTTTCTTGACTTGATGGCTGAGGTTGCTTTGAATGCCAAGTGATATATTTGCATGCACTACAAATAATGGACACATTCTAAATATGAATATCTATAATAAACATTATGTGGCGTTTCAAAAATTAAGTACATCGAGCATGTATGCCTAGGCGTCGCATATTTGTTCCATTCATTTATGCCGAAATCGCGTTCTACCTTTTGTACATTTTTGGAAGAACCCCCAACTAATGCACTCTCAAAAGCCGCAATTAAAAGTAATTTTTCTTGATTTGTTCGAAAGGAAACATTTACCATCAGAATTAAGCACGTAATGATACTGATAGGTCGGGGCCAGCTCCGATCACTCTTACCATCCTAAGAGAAAAATGTCCACTGCTGTCCCCCACTAACAACCGATTCCATTGTGCTCCTCAGAATTACCCTTTGTTTCCAGTTGGTGTCCTTCGGACCTTATGACCTTATGACCATTATGATTACCAAATATGCTAATCGACGTAGGCGATGAGTCTGATCAGGATTGTGAAACAGGCTGGCGGAAATAATTTGCTTTAAGACGGTGGCTAAATCTGCACCGGTTACGACGATATTCAAAAAGGCATATGCAATTGCCATAGAAACAAAATTAGTCATCCAATTTTTGGATCAAACCATAAAATTTAGCACATATCCATTGCCATAACTACCTCGCACCATCATTATAGTGCATTCAAGGAATCAGGTTGCCTATACACTTTAGTCACATGCGAAGTCAGTGCAGATGTAATAGATCAGGACCGCGCTGGCATGAGTTGAAATAGCACGACTTTACGAGAGCAGCCGCTACCGATGACAGGCGATTGAAATTGATAAATATAAGCCAAATCGGTGCAAGCGGCTGACCCAAAGTCCTAGTGTCTAAAGCCTTATCACCTACATTATGGTTCTGATGACGTGCGAACGCTCGCAATATATTTTTAATGGTTTGGACTGGATTTACTAGGCTAGAAGATAAAGGGTTTTACCTCGGATTTCATTTTCAAACTCATATCGCTTACATACAGGGACAAAGTTACGCAGACATAGGAAGATTACCGACCAAGTAGATCGGTCCCCTTCTTATGGAAGCCTAGGATCGAGTCATATATATGACCTGCATGGCCGATCAATCTTATAACGGTTTAACTACCAGGACGCCTCAATGTGAACCCATCCGACAGATATTTTTGTAAATATTATTCTTTTGATATATTAGTTCCTACTAATTTTTTGTATTCCTTTTATCGGTGCTCACAGTACATCTCCTGGGAGTCTGCCAGACCTTAGAGGTTATCTGACTCCACCTTTATTTCTGTATTTGATGCCAAATGTACGTCAACAGTGAGTATCTGAAGTTTTCTAGCTCAACCAAAAGGCGTTATCTGATTGACCTACAGATATTCTTTCTGGATGGAAAAATAAGTTTATAGTTTTCATTACATTTACTATTGAATTTTGTTAATGATCAAGTTCAAGCGTCGTGATTTGTCGGAGGTTTTCATTATTATGTAAAGCAATCCTTGCTGGTAGAAGTTGTCTTCTAACATTTACCTTGGGACAGAAGGCATTAGGTGCTCTAAATTTTTAGAAAGAATCGAAAATTTTTGCATTATTTAGACTGCTTCATGAGAGGAATATATTCTTAAAAGTAAGCGAAATTACAGAAGGATTCAAATCCCCTCAGTTCTATCACAATAGAAAGCACGCTACATGAGTACATTGAGTATAACCTCAATGAGGTTAAAATTTCTAACTAAAGGAAAATGATTTACAAATTATAATGGTTTGAATGCCTAGTCAAAGTATTGTATTTAAATGCCCTACAAAACCTCCAACGCCGTGCACCAATCGCTGGCTAATAAAGGCTCTGAGCTTTGACCTGCTAGCAACTGCTTTTGTTGAGTGACAATTATTCAGTAGACCTTTTAAAGAAGTGACCCAACGTTTTATTCACACTTAAGAGCAAAGCCTGACCACCATGTGCCAACGGAAAGTCTGTCTTGTAATCCCCGCTGAAGGACTAATTTTAACCGACTACTTATTTTTGGTAAAAGATGTAGAGGTATTTGAAATCGAGCCTTAAATCTGCATGCACCTATATTACATACTGGGAAACAATAAAGCGAATTGGGTTGCGGAAAATTTTTAGGGTTCCTGTGAGCTTTCATTATTTATGTATGATTTTCGATTTGACTTAGTTGACTTCCTTCCCGAATTGAAAGAGAGAGGGAGGAGAATAGTATCACATTATTCTAATAGGATGCTATTAAATGAGTGGTTTTTAAGGTACGAGTTCAGCATGACCTGGCTCGCAATCTATCACTTCGTCCGTTTCAGAGGAAGAAATAGGCAATTTTTCTTACCTTAGACATCAATTAACAATTTAACTTTGATGACAGTTCAGTAAAAGTAATAATTACTGATTTGGGAGTTACTAGTTAGCTTAAATAATTTCTAAGGAGAGGACTACCTGTGGACTTTAGGTGGGATAAGGAGTCAGTCCCCAAGACGACCACTTTCAAGTATCCTGATTGCAAAATTGCACCCTCTTGTTTTTATTGCAAACACATTGGCACAACAATTGTCCACAATAAATACTATTTCTCACACGAGTCAGGATCCCACCAACCACCTAGTAAAATAGCACGTTTAATTAGGTCACTGATTAGTATTTCACATTTAATACACATATTTACTACCTTCTTGTGAGTTGCTAGGCGAGAAAAATTAATATTCAAAAAAATTCTTCAGATTTTCTATCAACTTGTCAAGTTATCCGCTTGCTCGAAAGAAGGAGTGACGAATACCTTCTCATGTTTCGGAGCAATATTTCACCAGACCATTCAGAGAAATTCGAACTTAATTAATAATCACAAAACCAGTTAAATTATTCGTTTATTATCAACTGCTCAATATTATCACTCAGACTTCAGCTCTTAGTGTACGCCAATAATGCATGATCCTTTCCTGGAATTAAATAAATAAAATTCTGAATGGCCTTTTGAATTCTGCAGAAAAAGAACATGGCATGAAAAAATCGTGTTCCGCAATCTAAGCTAGGAATGGTCATTTTAACTGTTAAAAATCAAATGTGTTACAATCAATTTGTTAACCTTGAAATGAAATAGGGGGTGTTATTATTAACATAATCATACAATTAATAAATAAAAATTGAAATTGTAGTGTGTAACTACCAGCGTTAGGGATACAGGGTTTAAAATAGCAGGGATTGCAACATATTGTTTGCTTATAATTGATACAGACGCATGACCAGCAGTGACATGGACTTCCAAGACGTATAATGAGTCTGCGGTTCGAGATGAACTTCTTTGGTGAATGCTATAGGGAATGATGTGGTTTGGCATGATAGAGCTAATATTTGACCTTTGAGTCAGGAATTGTCTTCGACATAATGTTTTGACATCATGCTTAACTGAAGGGAAAATAAACTTTCTAGCTGGAAGGAGAAAGAAAATGGATTGTTACTGAAGAAATGACAAGCAGATGGGAGAATTCCGAATACAGAAACCTTTCGTTTCTCTTGAAATGTTGCATAAATGAATTGGAGGCGCTTAAAATGGCTCTGCCTCTTCCTTTCGATCAGAAGAATGGAATTCAGCTGCCAAGTAGTCGCACTCAAATTCTTCGGGAACGAAAAGGAAAAATGGTAAAACTGACGAATTTTTTCTAAATTTAAGCACGCAGTTCCTTCATGAAGAGCACTAAATCGAATTAAGGGGGTGAATATGTGTCCCTGGAGGAATTTTATAGTTCATGATCAAAATGTTAACTTGCAATTAGACACATACGGAAAGCCGAAAGTTGGCCAGCTATGTGAAATAGTGATTAAATAGGAACCAACTAGAGGTGTCGTGCTGCAAACATTCAGCCAAGCATTTTATTGGCAATTCATGAAAAACAATATACTCGCTAGGTTTGGGTTGTTTGATTTTTCTTCATGGCGAAGTCGCATCTGTCAGTGATGTGAAAAATTATGTCTGAATTTCGATTTCAAGTTACAAAACCTGGTCTGAGGATCGCTGCATACGCCAAACACTTCATGAATCCTGTTGAAAAGGTGACTTGCTCTAATCTATCTGGTCATCGATGGAACCAACCCATCAAATTGACAATGTAGGCACAATGACTGATACTTGAAAGTAGAATGAGTTATGCATCATTTTCAGCATTTTTTTTTTTGAAATTGAGAAATGCAACTGCTATTTCTAATAATTGGAGTAAGTGCACCAACAGAGCCTGTGTCTAGCCCCTAGCACCTAAATACAGGATTGGAGAAGTTTGAACTGCAAGTGACTGTTAGATGCTTTTGTTCTGCTGTATCACGAAGGCGGTGCAAAAGCAGTTACCTATTTACTGTGATTGAGACTTATGAATTTCTAACTTTCTTGATATCGCTGATGCAAATAGTGCAACCGGTGATTGTAATTCCTATAATTGCTTCGTGGTTAAGATAAATAACCTTGTAGTTTCTATACGAGAGGGTTCTAATCATCTAGACTGATATTTTCTGGTTGTTTACACAAATACAGTTTACAACATTGTCAGATAGCTACATTTTAAGTGCCTGAGTAGAGAGGGATGAAAAATAAACCTTCAGGCGAGACCACAAGAGCAGATCGAGACGCGAATATTTGAGACTTTTGATTCTCACGAGTAAAACCCTCCGAACTTTTCTGCTACCAATCCCTACTTCATTTGAGGGCTTCGTGTTTGCCTCAGGAGTGGTCGATTCCGCCATCTTGATCATTCAGCTAAAGAGAGGGCAGCTGAATAAAGGGAAGGCGTAAATAGAATAACATTAGGTAAAAAATTTTGGATTGATAAATTTTAGAAATACGCGAGGGGCTGGAGCAATGGAGTTCTGTTTTGGAGGAATTGGAGTCACTACTGCTATACATCAATTTATAGCGTTCACACGGGGTCAACATAACGGGAGTCTAATACATTAAGATAAATAGATCAATTCTAGAGTGGCCGAATATTTGCTTGCCTCACCACTAGTATTTACCATCAACAATAGCGATCCCCATTGAAAAGAAAATCTTTCTAACTTTTAGGAGGCCGAGATGACCCACAAAAGTCCGCTCTTCTTAGCAAAACAGCTAATTGTACATTGAGAGTAGAGTAAGGTGATGAAAGTACAATTTTGGTTCAGGAAATCGAGCTCAATCTGATTTTCTTATTTCTTTCACCCTACCTTCGTGTGTCTATTGCGCGACTTGCATAAGTGTTCACTGAGTCCTCCTGGATAGTGTTAACTCTCTGTGCTACTCCAATTCAAAGAGGCACTGGGACTTTCTCCTCCTTTATCGCATTATTTTAGTTTTCAGATTTCAGTTCTGGGTGGTAGATCTGGGATGAGTGAATTGTTCTCTTGACTTAGCCGACTTACTGGTAAAGATAATGAGAATCAATTGATGCTTCATTCGATCAAATGACAAAATCCTTTTTTCTCAAGAAATCATTATGACAGTGTCGATGCAAGTTAGAATTAGAAGTATTAGAAAGCCTCGATTTTTCATGTACTCCGCCACCCATTAGGGTAAGTCCCAAGGGCTTATTGGGCGTACAACGGAAGTGTAACACGTTGCACACAACAGTTCTTTGGTCACTTCTCTGGCATGGTTTTGTCGTACGGATAGCTGTTTCACTTCGTGGCGATACCTCGTCCGTCTTCGATATTGTTAAGGTTAGACAATCTTCATATTTCTTCCAAGAGTCTTTTCAACTTTTTGGTGGAGATTCCATTCATTGCTACATGCACGCACTTTCCACAGTCCAGTGAATTCAGGCATTTACGTCGTACTTTATTTACCGGACTGTACGAGGTTGTACTTCTGCTGGCACAATCTAACTTTATACGCCCCTCTCATTAGCCCCCAGATTTGCCCCTGGGTTCACCGGTGGTGACCACGAGGAGGTTGAGGGTACGTTCGACCGTCTGAGCAATTGATAATGAAACTTGCACTTTTTGTAACTTAAAACGCTTATCCACCAGTGCTTTTACAGAGACCTGAGGATATTAAAGTGTCTGTACTCTCTGAAGCCATTTGTGAGGCCAAATGTCTTATCATTTAAATGCATGCTTCGCGTATGAACATTTGTCATTCTCAATCTGTAGCAATGGAATATTTACTAACCAGCAGTAAATATCCCACACAAATGCAAATGCTTAACCAAATAAAATAAACAATGAATAGATGGGTTGATGTAAACCATGACTTTGCTTAGTCAATCTGTAACTTTATTTGAATTATGAATTATTTAAGCCTTAATTGGTGGCGCGATTCGTAGGCCTGGTGTTCAAGACCGCGAGTTAACGATTGCAGACATGAATCTAACTAGAATGGCTAAAAAATGAAAAAAATTGGCGGAGAACAAGATGAAAGGGAGTCTCTTACAGGATCACTCAGTGCAGCGGAAATGCCTGACAAAGATTGTACCAGTCACGGCAACCATAAAAGTCAAAAATCGACGGCATTTGTAAAAAACACATTGAATTATTTTGCTACTGGCTGCATATGAAGGTTAACAGAAAATGCGAAAATGACCGGAATTATGCGAAACGCCGCTGAAACCCAAAAAACTGCGCTACTTAGAGCACTTTATATGTTCTGGAGGTCACTCTCTCAAGCAGCTCTCAGCTACGCCCCGATCAAACTAACGTTGTAAGTAAAAGCGGTAAAAAGCTTAATAGACTACTGGTAGTCAAACCTACGCACAACCTCCTCGTGGTGACCACCGGTAACCCCAGGGACAACTCTGGGGGCTAAGGAGAGGGGCGGCCGGTTAGTACTAATCACCCTCCGGACACTTAAAATTAGATTATGTCAGCAGAAGTACAATCTTGTACAGCCTAATAAACAAGGTACGACGTAAATAACCGGATTCATAGTCTCAAACTGGACTGTGCATTGCACGTGCGTGTAGCAATGAATGGAATCGCTCCCAGAATGTTGAAAGATTTCTGGAGGAGATATGAAGATGGACGACGACGGACGAGGTGCCACTACGAAGCTGAACTGCTACCAGTACGACGAAGCCAGAGAAGAGACCAAACAACCGAAGACGTCAACAAACGTTTTTTTTTGCTGTGTTCTGTGTTAACTGTTGTGCTTACTTGTTATAAAAGCTGTCTGTACTTCTGTTGTACCCCCAATAAGTCCTTGCGACTTGCCTTAATGGGTGGGGAGTAAATAAAAAAAGAGATAATTGCTTTAAAAGTGCCATCTATATCATCAGTGGGGCTCTAAAACTAGAAAAAAAAAGACCTCAATCCGAAGGAAACTGAATTCTAGCATGAATGCCAGCATCGTTTATCTCTAAATTGCGCAGAAATTCTCAGCACTCACTTAGTAGCCTCAGTAAGTGTAAAGATCCAACATACCAAAATAAATCAGGCGATTTCGAAAGGTCTATAGAAGAGCTTAGTTTAAAAGTAACATTACTGGAATAGTGTTGCATTCATGAAATTGTAAAGGACTCATTTTTTTAAGAGAACAACTCATTACCTAAAAAAGGAACGATTTCGTTTGAAAGCATGAAACAGAGGAAAGATGCCTAGGATTTACTTTACTTTGAAATGCATGAGATATCAATTGGTTAATGGATAGAGGTGCAGTTGTTGTTTAAATTCGGTTGCCCAATAACCGAGTCGAGTTAGTCTTAAGTGTGTACAAAAATACTTGAACTGCTTTGGCAAGAGACAGCTCGATGTGCCTGTAGTTTAAAGCTTTTGTCTCAGCACAAAGTCTATGCTGAAAAGGAGCGCTGCCAACTGATGCTGACCTAACGACCTTACAATGGGGGCATTCGTCACCTTCAGGAGACTTTACAATTAGAATTCATTTAGCTGGTTTGAGGATATTTTTTATTCATGCCATTATCGAATGAATTTGTTTCAGAACTGAAGAACATGCAGCCACTATGTTGAAGAATTTCTGAATTTTATTGTTTACCAACAGATTGTTAACTTATTTAATATTCCCTTCACTTCCAAAAGTTGACCTAGTTTATCTCAGCCATTCGAAGTGCCAGATTGAGATCTGTTGACAAAAGTGCCTCCTATTTCGGACTCAATGTGAGGCTTTTTTGCTTATGCTTGGCCAAAAAAATTAACACAAACCAACTCAAGATTTTTAATTCATCCCCACCCATTAGGCAAGTTCCACGGACTTATTGGGGCTACGATAGAGATACAAGCGCTTGTACAACAGCTAGACACTTACAGATAGATAGAATAGTTAAATGGAAGTCTTCAGGTCCCTGCCCATTTATCGGCATGGTTTCGTGGTCTGGTAGCAGTTCATTATCTGTTACACTTCTTTGCAGTACCTCGTTGTCCTCGTCTGTTTGTCCTTATCCAGGTATTCTTTTCTAGTAGCCACCGTGTGTGGTTATTCACAGCCGAGATGGAGCAGTTGTGCTGTTCATCCTGCCGGATGATCTTTCCTTCACAGTCTTCTTTCCCGCTTTCCATTCTATTTTTTCCACCATCGTATTAGTTCTACTTTCTCTACTGCAGCTTGGTCCTTTCCTCCTCCCTGTTGGCTTCTCACTTTCTGTGACCTAGACCTAAGGGTGACAATTCCTAATGTCTCCTTAGCCAACCTTGAGTCTTTCATCTTTTAAGGCAGTTTTTAAGAGGGCACTTGAGCCTGCGGTCCAGTATCTCTTCAGTTTTGTGTGCTTCTTCCTCATGATCTTGTCTTACGCGTCTTCGAATCTCTTTTGTTCAGGCGAAACATCTGCGGCAGTTTGCGTTGGTACAGACAATATCACGTTGCCTTTCTTCTATCAATCTAGGTGTACAATTATCATCTCGACCTTCACTGGTGGTTCAGAGTGCTCTTGCAATATTTCTTTCGCAATTAATTATTTGAAGCATCCAGTTCCTTGCATGTGAGGCTTTTTTGGTTTCCCATTTCAAAGTTACTCTCAAGTATGGTGAGTATCAGGCTGTCTTTGTCCATTTTCAAACTCTTCCATAGATTCATCCTCTTTGCCTGAATAAGACTTGCCAATTTATGCATTGGAGGCTCCTTTCTGAGTTCCTCGACAGTTTTGGCTCTTCGCTATTGCAATCCACGAATCATACGTCGAGCCGTATTTTGTGTTGCTTGTAGTCGATTGTTATCTTTTACTCTTAAGACAATAGTATGTAATCCATGAGTGACCGTTGGATCGACAAAAATACCCACCAATGTTGCTTTCAGGCTGTTTTCGAGACTTCTTGAGCGCAGGAATGATCGTAGTCGTGTTCGGTGCCTTTTTGCCCTGACTAGGTTAGCTTTTATTGCTCCATCTGGCTCTCCGGTGTCGTAAATTATGGAACCAAGGTATTCGAAATATGAGGCACGTCGAAAATTATTCAACTTCAAACCGTCATTGCATGTAGCTTAGGTAAATGACACCTTTTCGGATGCTTTCATCTTGTTAAGTTCTTGAAAGTAAGCAGTGTGAATTATAGAAAAAGAAAAGGATTGGACTTTGCGTAAACTGACAAACCACCAAAGGAGAGGTAGAACTTACGGTCTCTTCAATCGGAAGGTAATCGAATGCAATATTTCTGAAAGAAGTGTTTGATTTTTCTTTTTGGTCACTTTAAACTAATTATTGCACACAACAGTTAACTTTTTTCATTAATTTATTTATAGTACCCAATTAATTTTATTCAAAGATTGTTTATTTTGTCCCTACTCATGAACAAAATGGCCAAGCTGAGCTGTTTGAACCCGTTTGAAATAACGGTCCTTTTAAGTTGTATTTCGAACGATTCGAAAATGCGCTGAATCGCCAAATTTTTGCTCGAAAGGAAGTTGTTTTGAACGAACTGTAACCAATGCCCTCGCGTGCCTCTTAACATTCACTTAAGCTCCTACTGCTGAAAAGATCAAGTGACTGTATGAAGGACTATTGACCGATGAAATTTGGCAAAAGGAAATGCCTTTTAGAAATCTCTCTAATTATTTAAAACACAGTTTTTTTTAAGTTGAAACCAACTATTCCTCTTTAAATCGCTAAATAGCGAATGAAAAAATTGTTGTGTAAGCAAGAAATATATCCGGTTCTGCATTGGACCTGTGTGTTTTAAATCTCTTATTGAAATCGTTGTTCCACTGCGGTTTTTTTGAACCTCTCTGCACAAATAGGTTTGGCAAAGCCTTTAAGGGTTCAGAATAACTAGCAGCTGTCTCTGGAGGTTATATGCTAAACTCATGGTAACTGTCAGATATGGTTGGCAGAAGAGAGAAAACAAGAGCGAATGCTAATTTCCGAATCAACACTCTTTCACTCTTGCGTAGTCAAATGAAGTCAGTCCTGGGGAAATGTCGCCGGTTAGTGATAGAGAAGGCTTAGAAGCACTGCGACGAAGTGAAACACCATGATATGGAAAAGACAAAGAAAATGGACTATTAGGTGAGCAAGGTACCAACGAGTTTATTGTAAAGGGTCAATCGCCAATTAGGCAGCAAAGGGAACACTAGGTTCAATGTGAAGAAGCCCGCGGTAGTGGAACAAGCTGAGGAGAATGAGATTTTTGAGGGCACAAAACGATACTTAATGTCTATACTTAGCAGTTTATCATCTGTTTAGTTGTTTTTTTTTTATTTTTTTTATTTCGTCAAAGAAATTCTTAAATAATGTCAGGTAATCTTCAAAAGAAAGTGAATTATTAGCTGTAAAATTAACTTTTATTAAGAAATTGAGTTAGATCGTTGTGATAGGCCGTGATTGAATGTTATTCGTCTTAAAAACATTCGAAAACGGTGGCTTCGGTATCAGCACGGGGTTTTGCGGTCGTTAAAATCTCGGCAGTTTTTCTCGTTTACAAAATGGTCCGTAAATAGACACCTCGTTTCATATAAACAACAAAAAGTTGTATTAGTGCTCGTGATGAGAAAATCCTTTGCAATAACTACAGCTTCGGTAAATTATTAGGACTTCAAATGCATAAACATTCCGACCCCGAAACGCCTAACGCCTTTCCACGATTAATAATGCGACTTCACATTGCATCGCAAAAGTAGGCATTGCTGGTGAAATGAATGTGTGAACTCAGAGGTGTTTCGTTTTGAGTGGTCTTGATCAACCTACTTCGCCTGTGTTTGAAAAACAGTTCTGCAAGAAAGTGAGTTGAGTATGCTGATCACTGCAGAATTATTAGTAAAATAAGTCCTGAAAGCTATATTTTTAGTAACTCCGAACTGATTTTAAACAAAGTCCTTCTCAAGTACATAGAAGGAAAAGTGTCGATATAAAAAAAACCATAACCTATAGAGTTCGAAAATACATTTTTTTGTAATACTCTTCAAAAAGTGCAAAACTGTTTTGACAACTGAATAAAGTCTAAAATGAAATTTGTGAAGAATATCAAAACGTTATCATTTTTGGTTTCATGACAACTTCTCGTCTTTGATCGCTACCATCTTGACTCCTGCCTAGTGCGTTGACTCAATGTCGCTTTTATTTAGAAGATTTTGTCCTTAGCTCTCTATAGGAGGTATTCATAGCCCTGATAAATGATCATTCCAAAGTTGATAAGCCCTGAGGTATTACCACATTCACCAGTCAGCAAACTGAGGTCACTAAAACAGGGTCGAGGGCTATTGGTGACTGAATTTCATACTGGTTTGTTTACGATGGCACTTCACCCGCGTACTCTATTCAAATGTGCACGAAGTGTTTTGAGACCCCGTGGTGTTCGTGACTTGCGTTTGTTTATGCATGAAGTTGGTTGTCAGTTCATGTGATTTGGCAAATAAGACCAGGGCACTTTTCGTCGAAATGCATTTTTAAATTTCAGGTACTTTAAATGCTCCGGACAAACAAAAAGTTGCTATATTTTCGCAACAGATTCAATCACTAAAGGATCCAAAGCAGTCGAGCCCGAAGGCAAATGAAGTGAAAGAGCGACCTAGAGGGATTCGAAGCGATTATTGTCTTCTAACTTTAACGAACAAGTGCAGTGATTTGTCAAGTCGAATATCCATTTGAATGCGCATGTCGTAGATAAGCACATAATTTGCTATGGGCGAAAGTGTAACCAAATTTTATGGACCGTGGTCATGTGCAAAGTCAGTTTAGTTGAACCTCTGAGTGGTTGATCTTTGTTGGAATTTGAATCTGTACCACCTGAAGGGGTTACATGTTAGGTATCATGCCGCGAGATAGGTAAGTAGTCCCCTATAAGCTACCTTTCAGTTCTAAACTCACAATGAAAATTGTTGCTTTGCTCGCAACTTAAGTATCTGCAGCAGCTCATCTACTTTATCTTTAAGCCTCTCTCCGAGTCGTAACGCATGGGGTTCGAACTGAGCCACAAAGTGAACTCCGCCTTTTAGGACCAGATGACAAGGCATACTGCGAGCACTTTAAACAATGATCAGAATAGACCCAGAAGTATATTCATGGGCTTGTAAAGTCAAAGATACAGAGTTTTATTCCCTATAAAGAAACATACCAAACATGTGGCTTGTCTGATAGCCACAAAACCTTTAAAGATGTTTCAAGCATACTCAAATGGCCCTCGGACTAGAAAGGAGGGCATTTCTGGTAGAAAGATCTGTGATTGCTTCACCTCCATGAAACCAAAAGAAATATGCGATTTTTTACAATGCATTAGACTGCGTTCAGTATATTAATGAAACCTATCCTAACATGAGTTTGTACTTGTTTATTTCGGGACGGCACTATTCGATCTGTTACCTGTTATTCATTGGAACTATTAAATTACACCCGTTGTAAATCCGCCAGTTTTTGGATTACTTTTCAAAAAGGCAAATCCTCTATTGTTCACACCGTTTTTGAAGACAGCCACTGATCGTTTCGTCATATGTACAAGTCGCATTACTATGCAGGACCAAGTAGCAATATTTGTGACATTTTCAAAAACATGACCTACGGTGCATCTAGTGGCCTATTGGGTCATGCTGCGTGAGGCATACGTCAGAAGGATCAAAGCAGTACTAGCACACAACCCTCAATGTCAACTTTCAATAATTTTTTTTAAAAAGCAATTAATGCTTTTTGGCAGTCAAATGAATTTCCCCTACATGCCTAATAATGGTCAAGGACATGGTTTTTCACTTGGGGCTTGACTACCAGGAATCGAAGTGCTACGGTTGTGATCTAAAGATCGATTTCTCTATTCTTCATCCCCTTTCCGCTAGGGCAAAGGGCAATACTTCTGCAATCATTACTTTGAGCTGTACCGAAGTTCAACTATGTTAGGATTGGATGTAAATTTGCCGCTATTCATGCATCCGATAAGCAGTAGGTTTCTGTCATTTCTTATGTGCTTTTTATAAGTCAAGAAAATAGATTTACAAAGGCTGCTCAAAATCCCTTTTCCGAATAATGATGTGGTAGTTTGACTTGAAATTACGAACATATCTTTTATGTTCATGTAAATAGTCTGTGTATCGTATCTTACTGCATGAAATTTAGTCTTTGGATTTCGAAGTCGCCTGTATACTTTGCCAAAAAAGGGTAAGATGGCACTTTCAAATTGTTTATTTGAAACCAGACTGCACTCATTTGAGAAATTTAAGAATGAACGTAGAAATGGCTATTACCAGATCAATAACGGAACAGACACAAGTTAGGCATTTTCAAGCTTTCTAGAAGCAAACTTATCTGCGTATATTGTCCATTAGTGTATTAATTGCCACTCTTATAGAAGCGGAACTACCCAAGCTTTTCGACTTTTAGCTATTTGGTCGCGGACCACTTTTTAACCAGCAGTGCTGGTCATTCCTATTAATGCATACTAGCAAGTGGGTAATGAAATCCTGCCATTAGCTGAGCCAAGTGCATGTCCAACCTATTTGTCGTCGGAGACTGGCATATCGATAATGAGTACTTCGCAAAATCTGAAGCGTAGCACTGTCAGCTTCTAAGCGTATCTTCCTGTAGACTGGGCGTAAAATTCCCAGGTCAAATAATAATATACAGGCCATTTCCTACGCAGTCACTGGTTTATTTGTCGACCAATTCAGGGAATTGCGTCGACGACTAGCTTAACTGCCTTTCCCTTGTAGGTTGAAAGTGCTACAAAAGCCGAAACTTTGTGTTAAATAGACTTATCCACGGGTCTCGAACATGGTAAGCAATAAACAAATGTAAACAATTGCGGCGGCAGAGAACTCCTACTTGTCCTTCATGTCCTTGAGGTCGTCCTCCGTGGCACATTCATCTTCACCATGCCTTAGCCCCATCTGCTATACTTCGACCAATTACATGGTTTTCTGAGAAAGAAAAGACCTTGATTGTTGACTACCATCGGTGTACTCTAAGCCAGCTTCATGAGTAGTAAAAGGCATTGTACTTTTTGAGATAGATGACTTTCCATTCTCAATTGAAAAAAATCTCTGGCATTCAGGCTTCCCACCACAATTTTCCATCTGCGTTAGTTAGAGTATAGCATCTTGTACGCTATAATTATATCTTTTGTTTTCCAACAGCATGCAACGTATAATGGAATATAGACTTCTTTCGGGAGCTTCGTCTTATATTTAGAAACAGCTTAGCCGCTATGTAAAGAGGAGGACTTGAAGCAAAATTTAGTAATATAATAAGGTATAATGTTACTTTGAAGCTTAACTGATTCTTATGCACATGAATACTTTACTAATTATCCATTGAGTGCAATAATAATTTTGATAATTCGTTAACTACAATTACTAATGGGTATTCGGCGACAGTCTCGTATCCTGACTTGTGTCCCATTTGGATCTTTGGACTCGCCAGGACATTCATAATAAAGATCCCATTTACAGGTGACCGATCCCGCCTACTGTTTTTGTAATCGAAAGTCAACTCAGGCCTATTTTGGAGAACAGTGTCATCCATCTATCATTGAAACAGGGGGTGGACAAATTGGAACCCCTTTTCCCGTAGACCTCTTATTTGGCGATCAATTTGGCTGTTATTCCAGTAACTAGATGCGTCTTGCTGGGTTTTAACGTGTATGGAAGTCTCTTTGTACCTTCGACAATCACATTATACTTAAGGAAAGTATGTACGGTATGCAAAATTATTCCTGGATTTAAAATGTGTGGTTTTAGATGTCCGGTTCATAGGTGCCAACTGACGTGGCTTTGAATCTCATCCGCCTGCGCATAAAATATTTCGTTTTCTAACATTTCAGTGCACAATGAAGTGCAGAGGGCAGAAAAAATGGTCGTTGGTGTTGAAGCAAGCTCTGAATCATGGAGTTTATCTAAGAACGTTGATCGCCATAACTGGGCTTCCAAACGTCCGATTCTGATGGGGACTCTGACCGCAAATCCCAGCAAATATTGCAGCGATTCGTTTCCTTTCATTTTTCAGCCAGTTCTGACAACAGAGCCTGTAAAACTTAAAAGTGTAGTTCTAATTTACAGTATGAACGCAGGCAGCTGATTCTACTTACGTGGCCTTTCAACATAGATATTATGTAATGAAAACCAGACTTGAGGACTGAAATGTCAAGTCACTCTCGTAGAGACGGGCACTCCTCCGAGGTGAGCTCCGCTGACAAAGCCTTTCATGATGGCACCTTCCGCGTCACTGCTCAAGGTCGGAAGATTCAAACTGCTAAATTTGTACCTATGATTCGAATGTCTGACACGCAAGTTAGTCGACCGGTTCTTCTAGACCCGAAACTGCTCAGGAAACCTCCATCCTCGAAGAGATGACAGAATATGAAAAAAATATCCTTCAACCCGGACGAGGATGATCAAGAACCCTATCAGCTTGTACTAATTCAACGGCAGACTATTTGCCGTTCAATAGTAAATGCTTTCCGGAGGGGCAAATTGGACGTCACTTGCAGTGATAATTTTTTTCGACTTCAGGCACTCCCCATAATTCCACACGCTTTTCGATAACTTTTCATAATTCCTGTCCAATCGACCGTAACCACATTCTGACTGTACGCCCCATCTGCATCATGCCTACTTCCCCTTACCTTGAACAATATCGTGCTGTAAAGAATGATTAACATCTTTGGCTACGAGCTTCTGAATCTGAACTTGTTCATCTTTATAATTATGAGCTCAAGGATAGAGTGGAATCATGTTATTATTCGGTATTGTACATTAACACATTTTCTTTTTCGCAGAAAATAAGCACACAAAAGCATACAATTATTGTAAGGCTTGAGTTCCTGCGTTCCTCACTTCAGCACTTAAACACCAGACATCACTCGTACCTCCTGTTTATGCTGTGATGCCCAAATGGGTCACATCAAGGGGAAGCCTTTTAAGCTTCTTCTTTGTCTAACGTAATCATGTGTGACATTATTCTTGGTCGTCTGAGTGAAATATCCCATGACAGGGAATGGAGGTGGTTGCAGAAATAGATTCTGTTTAGCGAAACGATCACTTGAGAGTGATGCTTCTAACGAAGGAGACAATATTAAACAAATGGCAATTTTCTGAATTTAGCTGAACACAGAGGCTAAAAAAGTGGGCAAAAGGAGACAAAGTGGTCACTGTTCGTTTTATCAAACTTGATACTGTCCACTGAATCAATGTCGCCATGTAGGGTTTAATTTATTCGGCATTTTCTAAAAAAATTCTTAGAAAGGTTTGTAAAACCTCTATTTCCCGCATCGATAACCCTGAATAATGAATATAAACTGACTTAATGATTATAAATGTTTAATGTCAGCTGGTAAAACTTAAATCCCTTGAATGAGTTGCTATTAATGCATCTAATTAGTTACTTAAATAAGTATGTAAAATGCTGAGAAGAGTTTATTCACAAAATGTTGTTTCAGAAATCCGATTTTTGACTCAGGGATTCATTTTAACTATATCCTAAACTATATATTTGCCAGAAAAGTAACCAGCTAGTCTTCTTTTTAGGATTCCTTTCTGTTTCGCCATAGCATCTAACCACTTGATGAATTTGTGAAGTGCCGTGGTAATAATTTCAACTATCGTGGTGACAAAGACAAGGAATGGGGTTGGTGATTTATGTACTTTGCCATCCTTCACTAAGTGCTTTAAGCCACATATCTTTGTGATGAGGGTTGAGTATTTCTGCCTTCCTTGTCAGAACGATTTCCTTCTGGCTGATAATGTTAGCACAGAAAGAGGTGAGATCAAGAAACTCTTCGATATCGTGGTCATTCCATTCGCTTGCCCTTTGCCCAACCGCTCAAGGGAAGAAATGGATTAACTCAAAGTAACTGCTTTAATAGTAGTAGCCTCCACTTATTAAGCACTTGATTGAAATGACTGTTAAGCTCCAAGGAGGGTAAAATGAAAATGAAAAGAGAAAAATTTTAGGATCACATTCGATTTATCGAAACTAGAGTTCCTATCAAAGCATAATGTTTAGGCCACCTCCTCTCAGCTATCTGACTCCTCTACGACCTACTCTTTGGCAGACATTCAGCACATTTTCATCGAACTAAAATCCATCACTATTGTTTCTACCTCGAAGATATGCCAAACACTGTTGATTGATAACCCTAAATACAATGAAGTCTATTAAATCGTCACATTAGACGGCCAGCAGAGAATCGTTGATCATTTGGGGTCTTACAAGGAGTCCCTGCTGCTTGCATTTCTTCAGCAACTTATGAATTTGACATGTACTGCAAAACTGGGAGATACCGATTCTCTACTGATGATGAGAAACATATTAATGGACAGTTTTTGATAACCAGGACTAGTTAACGTAGTATATATGGATCCTACCTAAATGGGGTTATTTTTTGTACTTCTAATAGCATGAAAATCAATTTAAGCCCCATGAAATATTTACCTTGACAATTTTAACGGATGTGATACTTTTAGCTCGTAAGGTAGGGTACAGTCGTTTCGCCTTAAAGTGAAACTGTCGGATTAAGGAGGGAAATTTTCAGCTCAAAGGCGACTTTCTGGCAACCGTTAGATTCTTTTTGATACCGTTTGACCCTTATTGGCAAATTTTGAGAGATCGGACTCCCCAAAGACAGGTCTCAGTGATGTCATTCACGGTGGCACATAGGGCGACTGAGTCTGCCCTTGCACACCACATGAAATATTCAAGTCCTCACTCGAGCACTTTCCAAATTCCGAGAATCGGGGGAACCTATTAGTGAACTTAAACAATATAACCGAATGCACCTCTCTATATATCTTCAAAAAGCGTTCAAGTGTACCTTCATACCCATGCGCAGTCGTTGAGTTAGTTTGCAAACAAATAGAGTGCAGTCCCTCTAACACGTTTATGATTTGATGGATAATTAACGTGCACCACACATTAAAAACTATGAACATTCGGCTCTTCTTGATCTTCTTACAGTTGCAAATAAATAATTACATATCACCAGCTTCAGATCGCATCTAAAAGAAGTCGTTTTTAATAAATAATTTTCCACGGCATGTGTTTAAACACACCTATACGTTTTTCATCGTTACTAAAATGAAGTTACTGCGGCCCATACGTAAACAGCATGAAAGGTTTGGGTATGACATCAACGTCTGAATGCTATCGTCCACAGACAGGCATTGTCTAGTAGACATGCATGGTGAAAACGTCTAACTAACCATGGTATTAGTAAGAAATCAAATTTACTAATCGTCGAATAAATATTCGCAAATCTTGCTGAGCTTTAAACTTCAGCATAAGCAAGTAAGATACTAAAAATTAGTTCAAATAAGGCATTTGACAATCGAATTAGATTTAGAAGTAAACTCTGTGTGTGCTCCTCACTCCTTATTTGACACTTTTCTTCCACTGGTAGACGGTAAAATCTTGCCAATTCTACCTACTCATATGAGCCAATAGAAAACATCATTGGAGAACGAAAGTAGATTTGTGTAATTAATTACATCATTTTCTGGCATTTCATTATTCTATTTTTCGAAAAAAACAACTCTAAGTTTATCTGATTAAATAATTTCTAAGGTCATGAGCCATCTGAAGACGTCTATTTGATGGGACGAATGAAGTCGTGACAATCTTATTTATCTGCTTTAGGAAAGGGATGTAGGTTTTCGCTGCACTGCTTGGCAGAATATGAAGAAAAAGCCTCCCAGACTCAGAAGCAGTCACTCTGAAAGTTGCATTAGTTTGAGTATAAAAGTTGCATAAAAAAAGAAAAATTGCACTTCAAATGCACAGGGGACTTAAAATATTACCTGATACAAACGCGATTCTTACATACTGGAAATAAAATAAAAAATTTCACTGTTGCAAAGGCAGCATAATGCATTCGAAAGATCGAAGGTATATGATAGACGCAATGAATCCACTTGATACGACGGAAGCCTGGAATTAGTCAGATATGGATTTGAAATCCAATGGAAACATTGGTCATTGTCTATCTGTATACATGGGGGATAGTCATCTGACTTATACGGTCGCAAAAATGCAAACGAGAGCCTCGTTACCTCGTTAATTTAATGTGCAAGACTTGTCTCACCAAGGATCATCATTCGGTTTTTCGAGATATGTCTTGGTAGATTAAAGCTCTAGGAGAATCAAGGACTTTGTCGAGATCACTTCCAGACCCTAGTATCGATTTCAGCAGACTCCTGATATGCTGGCAAATACCCACGTTCAAGTAACCCGGTGACATATCAGCTCTTGCTACTGCTCTCTTTCGTCTTCCTGAAATACAGTGTATTATCATCACCCCCACAGACTATTTATCTCTAACGAGTTGGTTTTATCAGTCTTTAACCCAGGGCTGTGTTATTCAATAATTTCCTTTTCAACGACACTGATTTACTTGTTGATAGATTTCCTATCCAACTGCAATCAGCGACCAGTATAGTGACACATTTACTAAATGAAAAAATCATCCTCCTAGCTGATTTTAACATAAACGTCCTTGATTAAATCTGGCCAGTTTTTATCTCTCGTGTTCAGTTACAGCCTCAACATTCGTCTTTCAGTGCGATATCCTCTTTGACATTTTTATGACTCCTGAACTGTCCATTCGAAATGAGGATCGTTCTCCTCGTTGCTTCCTCTTCATATGGTCAAGAATAATATCATATGATTGGCCAGTGCCACTTGTATAATTGTGGAGCCTAGTCAGAGGCCAATTAGCTTCCGGTGTTATTCCAGTTCCCCAGAAATTGGATTCGCTTCGGATAATTACAGGCTCGGAATAAAACCGTGATTTCATTATCAATTTATCTTCTACTTGGCACAGTTGTTCTCGAGTGAAGCTTCCTCTTAGTTTCCATAATTTTGCCCTTTCAGTTCACTGGCACGCAATTATTATTCTGAGTAATAAATTTCAATTGGGAAATATAGACTGGGACTGTTATGTTCGCTGACGTGAAAGTTGTGACACTCAGCAAATTGTTGGGACATTAAAAGCATTTGCGTTCCCATAAGTTCTACTGTAGCTGTTTTTCGAAAACCATACTGCGGTTTATTCGGCTGAGTTCATCAGTAATTATCAGAATTCTCCCAAATTGCTGCCCGAATAACTTTCGACCACGAAGGTAGTAATGCAATAACCAGAATGCACTCAAAGCACAGGTAGCACAGGTGACCAAGAAGCTTCATCTTGATGTCTTTTCACATCAGACTTTCTCAGTTTATCCACTAGTTCAATTACCATTATGATATGCTTTGCATTTCTCCACTTGTCCTGTTCGTTATTTGCCTTCAGGAAGTGCCAGTATGTTTAAAAAATGAGTGTCACAGAAATGACTAAATGGAGTAACGTGCGCCCACCAACCAGACACAAGAGGCTCTGTTGAATTAACGGCTCAATGTTGCAGATACCCGTCGAGTGAGTGATCTATTGGATAAAAAAAGCTCACTCTCGGTGCATATTGTCAAAAACTCTCAATATTTCTCTTATGTGCATCCGAATTTTTCTTAACAGAAGCTAACGCAGCAACAAATTCAAATCTGATGACATCAATCCTTTTAAAAGTCGGTTGAACAACCGATAACCATAAAAACAGCGTGTTATGCCTATGCGCTTGTGGGAGATGCAAATTGGACTGACCTTCAGGGCCCGGAATTCAGGGTTAGAAGGACTAAGCTGGAGGGGGGAATTGATACTGCCTCACGAGGACGCAATAGACGCGACTGATTAATGGTGAACCTTAAATTAATATATAACACTGATGAAGTTTATGACCTAGGAAAAGTGCTGGAAACTACTTTAATTCCTGCAGTATTACAGTTTTTTCCCCAAATCCCGTCTTATATAGCCTGTTCAGGAGAATCTATTTGGTGATCTACTTAACCAATGGATTGAAAGTGAATTTCGTCAAACTAATCGATCAGTTTAACTTTAGCGACATTGGACGATAGTAAAAAGAATTCTAGGTCGGAGATAGATTTGAAAAGCCATTTCAACGATGGTGAGGATTGTTGTGAGAGCACCGCGAGAGAGAATGTGTGCTGGAGTCAATCAGAGAGTACCCTCGTCAATGACCGCACAATTTGCGGGTCTGATGAACAAAAACAATTTTCCTACTACTTCAGCACTATCTTTAGTAGGTTCTTCGCCTAATTTTCTGTACACAGAATCAACCACAGAACTCTTAATTTTTGAGCCCAAGAGGTGATAAATCGGATCTCAACGCGATTCTGTGGCAGTCTCCTTCTGTAATTATTACAAATTCTTCCTTTGATACAGGCCAATTAAAACTGCCTTTTGACCACCTTCGGTTCTGATAGTCAAGCCAGGTTCTTATTGAGCAGTAGTATCAAATTGCTCACTCATACCAAATGAAAAATTAATATTTGCCCCATTATTCAGTGAATGGCTTTTGCTTTGCCGTACTTCCTTCACAAATCAATGAACCATATTTTTAGTGATTCATAAGAGCATACCTCAAACTCGGTTAAGTATGCACTCTTTAGCCTTAACCAGTGTGCTGAACAAACTATTATACGTAATTTTGTTGCCAATCCATGGTCTTTTTCCCTATAGAAGCCCTCTGATCGGTTCCGTTGTGGGCTTCTGGATTTTTGTTAGACAGATATTGAAAGCGACATGGAACCTGAAGGAAGTGTTAGGAATAGGCCTAGGTATGGGAAATGAAAACTTACATTGGATCTTTCCCTTTAAGGTCTTTTACCTGAAAACATTCACTCAATAAACTTGAGGCATGTGTGCTAAAAGTGTGTCTAAATCAAAATTGGAAGCTGATTCGGGAAAGGGAATGAAATTGAGGTCCAAGTCCCCGACACCTCTGAACGGGGTGGTTCCTCACTGGACCGGTACTCTGCGTTCCTGGCGATGCTGGATTTATTTTTGGATTAAGACCAATTCGACGAAGTAAATGATTCCTGAATTGTGCTGAAAAGAGAAATGAAGTGGATGAAATAAGAACATCTGTGAAAGTCTTAAAAATTAATGTACAAATGGCCTTACAGAGACAGTGTTTGGTTGGTTTACCAGACAACTTCTTACACGGATAATTGGAAATTATAGAATTATACTAAATTTTATCATAAATGATGAGAGTTTTACAAATCATTCTGCTCATTAGGCCGAATTTCAAAATGGTCCAATAATCGTACACAAGTTAAGCTATCAAAAACAATTTATGTGGCAGTTTTCAAAATTATGAAATAGCTTTAGGAGTAAAAAATATTGGCCTTAATGGATAAATGCATTTAGAGCATGAATTTTATGTTACCAATACAAGCTTAAAAAGCATTAAACAGTAACAACTGGAGCGCCATTAAAGGTTCCCCATTTAATTTGCAAATAAAGTTCGTTGCATCACCTGAAATAAAAACTTTTTAAATCGAAGTACTTTTATATTTTTATTGTTAATTATGCAATCACATATTCAAATGTTTTTACAAACTGTATTGAAAGCGGAAAATGGTTTGGGCTTAATGTTATTAATCAAAGCCGATTTCACTACTCATTTTGGAGACAAATTTCAACTTCGCATGACCGCAGAATGTTGATTCCAATGAGGAACTCCCCTAGATTTTAATGATGTCGATGAGTGAGGCTTGAGGTCAAAGCAGAATTGGCACCATGAGTTTACAATGTGTGGATGTACCACTATTTCAAGTGCCCATGCTGGCTAAACAAGGGTGCAAAAAATATTTAAAAATACGGCAAAAATTCACTCTTGATGTTCACTAATATCTCACTTAACGTCGTGAATTTCTTGCGGAGAGTTTGGCCCGATGTGAAGAATTGCAGTCAGTTCATTGGAAAGCTATTTTAATGATCACCAGTAGGATCTTCCATGGAGACCAAAGTAAACAGTTTACGATCAAAGACAAAATCAAATCCAGAATCGCTCAACTAGGTTTTAGAGAAATTATTCACCATTACGCAAATCCTTCCAGATTCATTTCGTGGCATGTTCAGACGGATATCTTGTTAGTTTTCCGAGGGATTCCTGGTCACACCAGAAGAGTTAACGGAATTATTTTAAGTGCGATTCGCGCTATCGATGAAACAATGTTCTTTGTCAATATGTCACTTTTCTTTGAGTCTAGTGCTAATACGCTTTATTTATGCTTAGTTTGGCCGGTTGACCAAGGAGCACTTCTAGTCAGGTCCACGATGATTTATCTATAACAATAAGTCGTTAAATCGCATGCAAAGTCGGCATAAGAAGCTTTCGAATTCGCGTAATAAACTTGTAATTAGCAGAGGCCCAAGACATACCCCATAAAGGCCAATCTTAGTGCCAAAGCGCTATTCATTTTTTGTAATCAGTGCTGAGGCTGCCATAAAATCCAACGTGCAACAGTAGCGCTAACGTAAAGGCTTTTCATCTGCCTCACTGTTGAAGATGAGTGTAAATTCAGTCTTGCTCGATTTCGCTGACATGTGTTTGCTTAGTTAAAAAGTTTTTCAGCGTCAACGTGAGCATAGTGATTATTCATGTTCACCGATCGGTTCTACCCACATTTCTGGTCACAGAATTCTCAAGCTCATTGAGCTATAACGACATAACTCGAGCCTTTTCTTCACGATCGGGGTAATTCTACATTTTTTTACTAAAGAGCCGTTTATTATATCCTTTCCTCCCCAGGCAAGAAAGTGAGAACCGAGGTCAATATTTGCATCTGGAACGAAATATCCCACTTTTAGTGGTTGTGCTTGCTGAAATAAAAGTTAGACTTAGGCACTAGGCATTTCATCTCAAAAATTATAATCGGTGCAATGAATAGTGAGTTAGACGTCGGTTGCGTGTATTTTTATTTGAAATTTTTTTTCAAAGGTAGACACTTAGAATGGCTGTTTAATTGAAGGCCAATCAAATTAACTATGGACTTAAATTACTGAAATAAGGATATCCACATAATTACCCCAGAGACTTTTTCATTTATCGAGTTTATATTTACAGACTTCTGTTTGTGTTGAACAATTTATTTTTAAGCAGTTCGTGTTTTGATCACCTTATTTAATTATGCATAACAACCTATGGAGGGAGAGTCAGTGATCCTCAAGCATGTTCCTCATAATGTTTGCGAACGTTCTCAAATTCCAGTGCCCTTTTCTATACACGTGTCAATCCAACTAAAGCCTTTCCGAATGAGAATTACCTATCAGTTTTCTCTTTGACAATCACCTTGGGAGGCCATCGTGATCATCGGCGGTGCTAAAAAGATAGCGCCGATGAAATTCTCACCGAAAAGGATGCTAATTTCACTGGATCGGAAGAAAAGCATTCAATGTGTTGTCCAGTGGAACTACTAATTTTTGCGGAACTAGTAATAGCAGCACTAGATTCCTTTCTTTGACTGATTCTTCACTGAAATTATTAAATTCAAATCACAGTATTAAGTAGCAACGGTTTCAGTTAGAGGGTAAGTTAATCTAGACAATAATCTCCTTCTACTCATTCCGTTCCTAGGCATGTAATGCGGCCCCCATCAGCTGCCACTTAATAACTCAGCCTTAACTCGGTGAACCCAATTTCGGAGATAACGGCTGATCAAATCTACTTGAGCCCAGATCTCTTATTGACCATCAACACCTTCAATTAGGAGGTAAGAGAGCTAGGGTCGAGTTACCTTTGGGTGCCTACCGGTGTTGCGGTTTAGGCGAGGTTTTCCTTCACGTCGCTGACGCCAGAAGCGGATGGTAATTATCTAATTGCTCTCATAAATGTACTATTTTGGCACCGATTCGGTAAACACTCAAAAATCACATTCCATGTTTTGAAACCTTTTGACGAAAATTGGGAAAATTCGAGGATTCCTAAGATCACAAAGTCGAAGTAATAATTAAGCAATATTTATGCAGGTACGGAATTCGTATACATTATAGAGTGAGTTTTTCGTTAGTTCTAAGTAAGGTTCGGCTAAAAATTGATTTGATCATTCATCGATTGACTTTTTATAAAGGCCTATTGTCAATGGCTCCTCCATGACACAGATTAACGATCTTGAAACATGGTCTCTGCGGTACAAAAATCGAAACTCGCTTTTGGTTAGACGGACAGTGTTCAAGTTGCAGATGAAACTTTCCAAATTAGAAAATTTCATCGCATGAAGGTCTAAACTTTAAGTGCCTAATAATCAGTTACTTTCAGTCTAAATAATGAAGATGATAGGTGGGAACTGATGTAAAAGATCCCTTGGAGAGTTAAGAAGTATATCCTGGAATGGAAAATCTATGGAGTATCTCGTTTACTAAAAATGGTTTGCTGCAGCTGTCCTTGGTCAATCGACATGCAGAGGAAACGAAGTGAGAAACCAATATATATAAGTCTCAGTAATGCCTTCGAGAAATGTTTCCTTCAGAAAGAGAATGCAGATTGTTAGAGGCCAATGAATCCTCGGACGGCTAGAAGGCACTTAAGAGTGTCATTCATTCTTAATCGGCAAGGTTTGATGGCATTGTCGGTCCAAAAGAAGGAGAATAAAGGCTAGCAATGTCAACAAATTGAGCATCTTTCCATTTTTCCAATGATTAATGTGTAAGTAAATTTGCTTTAACTGGCTGCCCTTTTGAGATTCAAATTTCATGTCGATAATCCCCATCAACGTATCGATTTGGACCGTGAAATCTACTCTGAAATTCGTTCGATATCGACAGAATATTGAGGGTGGTTAATAGAATACGAAAGGTCTCGCATTAAAAAAAATATAGCACCTGCAAACAAAATTTTTCAACCACTACTTCTCATTTCTTCTTCTGAAAGTGCATCTTCAATCTTTTCCTTCAGCTTGATCTCCTCTCAAATCCCCATTTTCCAGCGCATTCCTCAACAATTCGATTCGAATTGTGAGTCAAGGCGCCATTTTCGATACTACAGCTGCGATAGTGATTTTGTTCATTGGCCATCCATCCGCAGTCTTAGTTAAATAGGGAATGACTACTTATGGATTACAATTTAAATGAGCGCAATCTTCCTGGTGAGAAAGATGCAAACATTTCACAACTGAAAGCGTCATATCTTAACAAATATAAACCTATAATTGCGTATCTTCGCACGAGAACGAACCGATATCAGCGGGATTAGGGGCATGTTGCTGGATAATTACAAACAAATAATTCGATGGATAGCTAGATATTTAGGAATAGTTATTCTCTTTTGTCATCGAATAATCACAAAATTATATGCTTCTGACATGCAGACGCTTTTGTCAAGCGAATACAATGGCACCTTGAAACTGTTGGTACGTCATTTTGTGCATAGCATGGATTTCCATCTAGCTCCTTCTGTTGACCTCCTCCATTTTTTTTCTTGTTTGCAAAACAAAAATCTGCCCATCCATTTGTGTTCTAATTTCCGACGTCTTTATTTAGGAATGCAAAAAAACTGCGCCTTCTATTGGGAACCTTACAACCTCTAAACGGTGCAAGCGATAGCGAACCGGGTATTCCGACTGCTCTGTCCTGGCGTGAAATATTTGGCACTCTATGTGCTGCCCCTATGAAGTAACTTACGCTGATCGATGACCAACAAAGTCTATCCTAGTAAGAACGTTCTTATTTTTGTTCCAACGGAAAATATGAGCACGAAGACGTGGCGGTTTCTACAATCAATATTTTCGCCATTTCTGTACCACTATTATCACAAGAGAAATAGTGGCTTCTGAAATTGAAGGTCATTTCTTCAACTGCCTGGTGAACTACTTCTCTGAAGTACCTTAGTAGGCGAGTTAATACACAACACTACCGTCGAAATGATCCGGACTTACGCTGAACCCAGCCATGCCCAAAAAATAGCACAAATGGAGGTCAGCACATTTTTGTTAGACGGGATGCAAAAAAGAATTTATAAAGACAGGGGAAGGGGACGGAGGCAGTGTTGGAACGAGGCATAACTGAGAGGTGTTAAAGAGGAGGGAAAAAGAGGAGGTGGCATAATTGCCGTATACATGATATCGATTAATCAACAACTACAGCAAAACACCAATGCGGTGCAAGAATGGCAAGGATTTCGGATTTTAGGGGGTGTTTGAGACCACAAAATGATCGGTCTTGGGTTGGAGTAGGCGCCCGTAGAGCTGTAACAACCGATGAATGCCCTGAAAGATTTGGGAGGGGGCTTCTGTTACGAAGATGCAGTCCACAACCAGAGGGTAGATATCAATCACGTAACTCCAGATGCTCGCATCAACTATCATTTAAGTTAAAAATGACATTAATATTCATGCTTTGTGTAGCTGATTAGTCTTTAAAAAGAAAGTAAGAAAAATCACTGACTAGATATGGGCAGGGAGGAATGCGTTGGCGGTGGAGGGTGTGGCGGCGAAGTGGTAAACGTCGTGAGCAGTAGTGCCACTGCCTGTAACGCGAAGTTCACTTCTGACAACCTAGCGCTGTACAACCCATTAAAGCGACAAAGACAGGTAAGAGAAGGCGATGCTATGTTCAGAGGATATTTTGATAACTACTTGTGTACAAATAAAGCGGTATCGATGCCACTCACCGTGGTAGCGGGTACTTTCCGGTCAACTGCGCTGACTTCACGAACCGTTGGAAGATAAATCGGCACCGGTCTAGAACGTCTCGGATAACAGTGCGACATAGCACAATATGCGGTTTATTAGTCCCTGGGATGGAAAGCGTCAGGGACGCAGGGAGAGAGTTGGTCTCTTGAGGGGATGAGAAAAAGGCAAAAGTGAGCAGTGCTTCAAAACATCGACGCATGAATTTCTCCCGTGAGACGAAGGGACGCAAATCGCCATCAGTGGATATAACGGCGGGGCAATTATTGACGGCAGAGACAGCGGTGATGGAGGGAGAGCGGTGGACGAATGGCTGAAGAACTCCCATGGATAGCGTGGGACGTTTGGATTGAGAATCAGAGGGGTTGGAGAGAGGAGCAAGCCGTAGAGTGTTTGGATCCAGGAGGGCGAAATCAGCAGATGTCATTGAGGTCTCCATAGCACCCAGACCTAGAATCCCTACCAGCTGTTCAAGAAACCTAGGCTTCATACCCTCCGGCCGCGACAGGAATAGGTCACAAATCAAGTCGATATACTGTGCGGAAAGTAAGAAAAGTGGTAATGGACGGGTTGCCGGATAGGACTAATCATCCATCGTATAAAATTAGATTATGCCAGCACAAGTACAATTTCGTACAGCCTGGTAAACGAGGCACGACGCAAATCCCTGGATTCTTGGTCTCAAGCCGGAATGTTGCAAATGCGTGCATGCAGCAATAAATGGAATCTTTGACACAAAGTTGAGAAGACTTCTGGACGGACGAGTTGCGATTACGAAGTTGAACTGCTACCTGTACTATGAAACCATGTCAGAGAAGTGACCAAAGGACTGAAGACGTCGATAAACGCTTTTACCGTTTTCTGTGTTGACTATTGTATCCGATCTGTTGTAAAAGCTACCTGTACTTCTGTTTTACCCCCAATAAAACTTTGAGACTTGCCCAAATAGGTTGAAAGTAAATAAAATAATATAAAATAGAAAAATATATCGGATTTCAATAGTGGCGTTTTGAACAAAATTTTCCAATATGAAGAGTCTAGTATCGTTTTTACCTTACAATCCAATGATTCGTGTTGTTGGAATTCCTCGCCAGAAAGGGTCTCCGTCGGTTGACTGAAACAGAACGGAAAGAGATAACTAATTATTTACCGATTAAGACTAAACACTGTAACCTACTTTTGGCAGAAGAGGAAGTCGCGAATTGCAGCAAAGATCATATCCCATAAGTTATCTGAATGAAAAAAAAACGATTTCAATATGCCTTACTAGGTAGGATCTTAGGAACAACTGAATTGGATGTAAGTTGTTCAAATCAACTAAGTTAAAACCGATCCGGAATCGGCAATCACTTTGAACATTCAAATATGTATAAAGTCTAAGTCAATTCAACTATATACTTCTCCTCATCGACTGCGTATTTAATCAAAAGGCTAAAGAGGAAGTCGATGACTTGGCGAATAATTGTGAGTTCAAAATTCGACTCGGTAGGTGAATAAATTTGCAGAGAAAAAATATTCAAGTTCAATCTTTAAAGAGGGCTAAAATTTTACAAAGGCGTGGATTGTAGATTCACTGATTTACTTATATTGAGTCCAGTAAACACTTCTTCCGATACTGAATTAGCAAACCTCAGCCTTACATTGCCGAACTTTAAACAAAAGGATCAAAGAAATTAGGGGACAAAATCAATTTTCATCAACCTCTCCTTAGGTTTAAAAATAGACATTGAACAACTGACTTTGTATGTGAATGATGTGTGGATGAATTTCATGCAAAATCAACTTACGGATTGCAATCTTAACAGGAGTGAGATTGGGATTGGAATGAGCACCTATTTTCGATGGTGAAATGAAATCTACGTTTGGGAAACCTACGCATTAGCACTGTAATTACCAAAAAGCATCAGTGCTATTCTTTTCCATGTAGAGTGAAATGAACATGCCTTTCGCATCTACGCACCACCAGTTTAATCAATAGGTCGAGGAGCGACGAATTTATGGAGGCCAAATACTCTCACCACTGAATCTCATTATCTTCAGTAAACAATCCTGCAGTACAAAGAAGCCCAACTCTGGGTTCTACTAGCACCACTGTTCAATAAGGTTTCAATGAAGACAACAGCTTCGGTTCGATCCCTTGAAAGCAGTTTACATTATTAACCGACGAATACTCCGGCTTTAGAAATCAATCTTTCTTAACTGTTGACACTTATCAAGCAACTCCGCACACGATCTCTCACTGTATATCAATTATTCTCTATTTAACGCCCAGGCATAGCCCCGACGTCTTCAGTCTTACGGACAATGTCTGAGAGCAGTTTGGAGACTCGACACAGTTCCCATCGAGAGCTACTAAGCCCTCATCAGGTGTTGCGAGTTTTTATTCTAATGCTTCCCTAGCGAACCTTCACTCAATGGGAGGCGGAAAAATGAATTTGGTAGCAGAAAACGAAATGAAACTTGCCATTAGAAGTGGATTTGGGGAGAGAAGATCTTTGCTTGATTTCGATTGGCACTCCAAGGGTAACGGTTTCAATGAAGCACTTACTGGCGAGCAGCCAAGTCGACCGACACTGACATTTATATTTAGCCGCAAGGGGAATTCGCAGAGCCTGGACATTGAACAGGTACAAGGAGAACACTTACACTAAATCGATATTAGCAGTTTCGTAAAATGCGCCATGGCTGGAGTAGAATAGTGATTCGTTAATTACTAAATGAAATTAATCAAAAATATTGACGTTGATTTTCTTTTTTTAAAACAGAAGTGTAAAAATGACGCCTTACCAAAACATAAATTCAAAGTAAATCAAAACCATAATTTACTCTAGGTCTTATCAGGTTGGTGCAATCAGCTCCACTTCCTTTACTTTACAATTTACAGATAAGCAAACAAAAGGGAGGGTTAAGACGAGCCAGTTAGGCTCTCATTAGCAGTGGCTGATAAGAGAATCCTACTACAACTGGCAAGGCAATAGTAATAAAATGATCAACAAGGTGAGATGTCATCAACTACAAGAGGCACTGGATCTGCGGGCTGTGTGATGAGGTTTTGCAGGGAAATTAGGAGATACCGGCCGGGACGAGATAAAAAAGGGTTGTGAAAGACACTGTTGATTGATTTCCCCTGCAAACTCATCCGCATCTTTTATTAGTCCTAAATGGATGTGAGATGAATTAAACATTCTGCTCATCCTCGTATTTTGGTAAAAGATTGGAACCTACCTACAGTAACTGCCGTTTTGGCTAAGACGCGGTCCGCTACACCAAAAGTGAAGGCCTTCTAGTTACTAAATGTAAGCACATCTTCTTGGTCGTCAATGTTTTATACCAGTTTTAGTTGCCGTCTCCTAGCTCACTGTGGTATTTAAGTACTTAATTTTCGGAAGTAATTAATAATGGAAATTCATATGAAAAAAATTATCTAACACTAAGATTGCCATTACAAACCAAGCGACTGACAGGACAGTAAGAGAAAATACCTTAAAATAGAAATTAAGTCAAGATACAAATGATTTGTAAATCATGGATTCCAGGTGTGAGCCAGCATTGTAGGAGTCTATAGTGTGTGGCCGGTCGAATCTATGGAAAAACGATTTCATTGTCTAAAAAGGCATTAAGATTTCCTACAAGAAATGATCTTCGAATTGTAGCCTACGCTATACATTTAAATTTACCAGCGCGCTTTTTGGAAAAAAAAATCTTGCATTCGAACTCGTCTTTCCTTTTCGATCGAACCTAGGCTAAAAACCCAGTTCATCATCATAAAAACTGATTCGCATTGGTCTAAAAAGGAAGGACCAACGGAAAAGACTTCACTCAAAGACGCTTCAAGGCAACCTCTTACGCCCTTGAGGACACCTTCCAATCAGTAAGTTGGACAGACATAGACCAGATGAAAGGTTAAGTAAAATCTAAGAGTAGTATTACCTCTATTATCTTCAGCAGTCCATCCGAATCGCACATGATCTCGGAATCTGCGAAGTTTTTGTACAACTGCGTGGCCAACTCCATACACTTCTCGGCGAAGATGATATAATTCATTGGTATGACCTCTACCTAGAGAGACAAAAGCAAATAATTCTTAGGTAAAGGCTTTACCAAATAGTTAATTTGGCGATACTTGAGTTCGTAAAACCAAGGGTAGGAATTAAATTTATGACTAGTCGCTGATTCAGAGTCACCTTGAACATTCCTTAAGGACATGTGCGTGTTAGGCAAATGAGAGAGGCTATACGATATCGTAAAGGGGTAACTCCAAGGTATTCTACTATGTAATGGTCTGCAGTAAGCTATCGAGGAACATACAGTTCCATATATGAAAGAGAGAATCTAATTCAGAACATCTTTGCAGAACTGTCAAATGACATCAAGCCATTTACCCACAGGTTATGAAAGATTTGGACAGGGCATGAGAACCGGTAGCCCATGCCTGCTAACCCTCGTGCAGTGCAAAATCGTAACAGGCTTGGATTTTTCAGGGTCATTGTCTGCGTTGTTAAAAGCTTAGAAAGGTTGGCAACTAAAGGAATATCATAGTTCATGATAAAGGTCAACATCATCATCAACGGTTTGAACAACGAGGTCACAGGGATCGTCACCGTACCGCTGTGGGAGGCACAGCGAAGCAAATATACAAGCACTGTGTTCCAGTGATGGAATTCCTCTCCATCTAATTCGCTTACTGATGATTGAGAAGTGCAGTTTTTTAGTTCATAATAGGAGTATGTGGGTATCGTATTAATTAATTAATAGAGCCGAATACGGTAGCTATAACAGCAAGGAAAGAAATACCTACTAGCTATACCTATAGCTAGATTTTCAAAAAAATTAAGTGATAAAAATGCTATAATGAGCAACAAAATATTCATGAAGGCATATAAGTTACAGTAGCGGAAATCCTCCAATAAAATGTATGAAAAGGGAGAGTAACATGGGGGACGAAGGCTGTCACTCCGCTTGCAGAAATTATGCTGAAAATAGTGATGCTTCAACTTGCGGCTCAGGAGGACTAGAAACCAAAAACATCCCGGAAGAACATCAGATACGTTTACCCTTCTGAACCAGGTTAGGTAAATTTGAACGAATCCTCTAATGTCAACTTGTTGAGAAAGTCTGCTTTTAAAGAAGCTTTTACCCATAGAGACGATTTGAACCATAATCAGATCAAAAGAGGAGCTCCAAAAGCCTCAGTGGTGTAGGCAACTGAGAGAAGCGAACCATCAAATAGACTGTATAGTTAAGATACAATAAACCGTAATGTTTCATTCTAGAACGGGAAAAGGGGAGAATCCACGCAGTCATTAAAACCAAAAAAGGACAAAAAAGGTGGCACTGTGAATGCATATTGTTCCACTATCGCACTGGAATGGGTAACAAGATTCATGCTACAACACTCGGGGCTTTCCAGACACAACTTAAAGCAAGAAAAGTGCAGGAAAATGTGAAGCGAGTGACAACTTTAATCGATCTGTTATTTGACACCGCGCTGTCCCATTTGATATTCAATACAGCTACGAAGGAGAAAGATTGATTCGAAGACAGTCGATACTTGTTAAATGCTACCCGACAAGTACTCGGGTCGAAAAGTAGGAATCGAGCTACTTCTCAGTGCCCTACATTTGGCAACGAGTGACTGGGTGATACAATTCGTCATCTACATTGCCAGCTCACTTTAATGCGCAAAAGTACCGGTATCGGACTCGGTAGCGAGATACCAACTCAATCAATTTAAGTAAAGCGGTACCGTGAAATAGAATAACACGATTAGAGTTTCCAAAAAGTTGCATAACTAAAACTCACATATGCAAGCAAATAACTGCACTTTGAGTTAAAGCCAGTGATCACTATGAAACGGCTCCTAAATCAAGGATGTTTGATGAGTTCAAGCATATCTAGAAAGATTCGATTCAGCTTGGGGGACATCTGAAGTGCAGGCTCGATGTGAGCCCCGTGAAAATTCATTTCCGAATCCAAGAGGAACATCTGTTGGCTGTAAAATTGATCTGCGAAAAGATCGAATGGGAGATCTTTAGTCCAAGACGCCAAATTAAAGCAAGCTTCGGTGACGCCAAAAGAGGATTTGACAAGAACGCATTCTTAAGAAGGAGTTAAAGGTGGCTGTTAAGTAGTCCTTATTAAAAAAAGAAGGCAGCGAATATCAACCTTATACGAGAGCAAGTCAAGTGATACGCAAAGAAGTGCGCCAAGTAAGACCCTTATCATTCAGTTCCCTTTCTGAAGTGCAAAAGGTTTAACTAAGCAAGATTACGCCTGATAACCACCACCTCGAACAAAACGAGTTTATAAAGCTGAGAAGCCAACGGGATGGCTACCACACTATCTAAGATAATTTACCAATGACAAACCTCGCACTACTAAGAGGTACGCAAACAGGGACCCAGTTTAAACAAACCCCGGGATGAATTTAAAGCATTTCAACGTGAAAGGGAGTAGAAAGTCAACTCAGTTCAACAAATGAAGTTTTGAGGCCGAAAATTGAAAATTTAATGACTAACGTTTTCCCTTCTAAACTGACCCGTTCGGCTCCATGGATTCCAAGTTTAACAAAACTATCACCTTGGCGTTCACCGAACTGTGAGAAATTTTACGCCTGGGCTGATATTATCGATTTTGGCCAAGCAGCATTTGGGCTGATAAAGATAGGGGCAAATCAGGAGCTGGTGTCTACTCTAATGTACGAGTTGGATCGTTGGCTTCCCAGAATGGAGCCGATCAATTACGTTCCGTGTTAATAAATACTCTTAGTGTAGGGCTTTCGCAAAACATGTTTCCTGCTCTCGCCTCAACCACTTTTAGGATGCTGTCTATACTTACGAGATCCGCACTGGTGCCAGGTCTAGAGATCCGTACTGCATACAGAGACAATCGAAGGAGAAGTTCGAAAAACGAGACTAGGAGGTTTCGAGCGTTGGTTTCGCTTACTTTAATCGACTGAAAGCAAAACAATATAATTATTAACTGCACGAGATTTCATTGAGAATTTTAGCAGTTTTAATAACCTCAGCGATGAGCGAAAGACAATTGAAGACGGAACATTGGGTCTGGGTAAGGCCTTGTTCATCCACAGTGTTAGTGGCGAATGTGGTCATAAAGGAAGGAGTAGCTGTTGTGGAGGTGTGGGCTGCTTTGTGATGACTGACAAAAATAGGACCCAATACCCCTTGAGCAGTGATCTCAGAAAATTCAGCGAAAAAGACACTGTCGAAGCTCTTTGTCGCAATTCGTGGAAAAAGTGGCGGAAAAAGGTCAAAGTAAAGAGAGAAGAATTCTGCACCAAAAGTGCTTGTGCTCTAAAATGAAACATTATTCAATCATAAAATAAATTATTCACGATGACAGTATATAGTAGCAAGAAATAGGCATATACCGATTTCCGCGTGAAAGCACTTTGCTGTTGCTGTGGCACCTCACCGTTAGTAAGTGCGCTGTCGTTTAAGGTAGAAAAGTATTCAACGAAAGTTCGACCGATGGACACCCAAGTTCGCCAGAAGGCCAACCAAGTAGAGGGAGCCCTATCGACCAAGTACTCGGTGTTAAAATCCAATAGAATTCGCAGAGTTGACAACGCGTTCTGGGCTATTTCTGAATTCGGAGTGAGAACAGCACGCTCGGCATTAGAGAGCAAGCGCTCCCAGGCCTCAGGAAAACGATCTTAACAAAGCAAAAGCAAAGTTAACATGATCAGATCATTATTTATATAGATTTATGAACAATGGCGGATTCGAAGTAGTAGAGGACTTGCATCTACTTTAAGCTTCAAAAGGTAAGAGACTACGTCATTCAGAGAACTTGTGTTTCGAGGGCGGATGATTAGAAGGGTTCTGGACAGAAGAGATAGTCTGACCTGATCACAGAATGACAATCGGCCTTTTCATCTGTACCTCTGTAATTGTTTGATCAGTCAAAGAAAAACAGCAAAGGAAAATATGCACAGTTTAAAAAAGCAGTGGATTTGAGAACAGGACAGTGAAAGATAGCCGAAATAAGACGTAGCAAACGAGATGAATTTCGAACAGACCATACACTGGAAAAAAATTTTAACAAGATTTTTGCTCAAATATCGATTTTTTTCGATATCAGTTCGATCCAAGCCCCTAAAGGTTTTTCTGGGCTTTCCTTACACATTGATCGTCAATAATGGACAATGCTGCTTTTAAATGATTCGAACGCATTTCCAACCGAAAAACGAAGGTATCTATTCAAAGAAAGCGGAAGATTTGGAGGGCTAATTATCCGAAAGGCGTCAAAACTTAGGTGCCACTGTGGACAGCAAGAGGGTGGTCAAAACGGAGGCTAAGGAGGAGAATATTTGTAATCATTTCAAACCAAACTGCAAATAATTTAACAAGTACTGTGCTGTATTAATGACAAATTCAAGCATTCAGAATGCATGAGAAAAAAGTGAATGAATGATTAAGACCCTGAACAACGCCGGAATGGAATTAGGTAAAGTCTACGCTGGAGTAAAAATAGGATACTTTATAAAAGGTGATAATACAAGATTGATATGATGAACATAAGCAAAGTTTTAAATAGGTATATGTAAGATTTAATGATAATTATACTCATTTGAAAGAAAGTTAGTAGCCAAAACTACCCTCTTCTCTTTCTGTAAACGCAAAAAAAGCCTTAAAAAACCCTATCCGAACTGAACAAACAGTCGAAAACCTTCGTAAAAACTTGAATACGAAGCAAGCCATGCAGTTCCATTACTGGCTGGCTCTGGAGCAAAGTACGATGATGCGAATTTTTGTCTTATGCTTCAATAATTCACTATGTTGAGTGCGTTTGCATGAATATTTGCAGTGTGCATATTGCATTTCAAATGACAAGGACTCAAATTCCTAACGATGCGAAATTATTTACAAGAGATCTCCCATTGAATACGAAAAAAGTCAGTTCGGAGAAAAGTCCTCAGCACTGGCAAAGATAAGTCGTAATGGTAGAGAGGAAATGAAGTCGTGGGGTTTGGAATTCTGGAGTACACAATAAACGTAAAAAGAAACAATTTTCAAGAGTAATGCCGAAAAGACTGAAAGAGACGATGGAGAGAAACAATTGATGACGACGTTGGTGAAGATGATAATTATCAGTATGATGCCTACCGAGAGCTAAAAGTTGTGACTGTTTGGAGACGAAACACCGCGCGACACCGGAGAGAGTGAGTACCACAGTCTCAGCCCACTGTTTGGCTGCGGTGTCACGAGAATGGTGAACTAGAAGACTACCACTTCCATTATCTCCAATTGTGCCACCCTCCCGTCCTGCTGGAGCTCGAGCACATTTCTCTTGAACGTCTGAAAGCAGCGGGAAGAATACCTAGAGGAAACGAATGGAGAAATTCGAGGAATAGGAGGCAATTGTTTGACAATAAGTTCAAACAACAAATATATTTCGGTAGGAGAAACACTCGTACGATCCAATAAGACGGCTTCTCAGTATTCCAGAACATACCCATCAAGCACGCAGGTCCACACTTTTGCTTTACATTTAGATGCATTTCGAAATCCTATCATCTAGTAATAATATTGTATGGAAGTATATCTGGCACCTTATATTTTGAGCATTGCCTAGGCAGGACTTCTTAAAACAATTGTGAATGGATTGAAATGTCAATTTCCTTCTTCCTCTAATCTAGAGGTCGACGTCCGTTCCACCGGCTCTTGGACGGATAATATAGTACTACAATGACGTCCTACTAAATCCGAGGATCCTTGTCTTGGTGTATGACTTTAGTCATACACAATGAGTCTTTATTCTGCTGGTTCACTATCACCTATCTCATAACCAGTTTTTTCATTCACTCAAAACTCTTCGATTTGCGATACTTGTATTAATAGTTTGCGCGATTTTACAAATCGTGCAAAAGGACGTTCAATCTGCTAAAACTCATTGGGCACCGGTTATACACATCCTTCACAGATTCAAGTGATAACCTCTCATTCTTTACTATAACCGTTCTCTCAATATCAAAGCACTTTTAATCAGGGTGTTTCCACATCAAAACTGTATTTCTTTGTCTGGAAGCAATCTACTTGCCGTCTGAAATCCAACGTAGATGTAGAAGCATATCTAGGGGGGAGGGGGGCATCGTTATGCCGTTGTTTCTTACGGAACATTGCGTTGAACAAGAATGCAAGTTGGAAACATTAACTGAAATACACTGCTGGAATTGAATGACCCTCAATGATGAAATCGTGAAAGACTTGCACGTGTTCTAGTAAAAAACATGCAGCATTCTCATATGGTAAGTCTTGTGTCAACTGCCCGAATTCTCATCTTATCATACACGGGATTTCGTGTTAATACCAAACAGGAGTTGCCTGAATAAGAAATAACATCAATAGAAAAAATATTCAGAGAATAAATCCCCTGCTACAAGAAACGATATTCATCTCATTTGTGTCCACAGACTGGTCTATTCAGACAAACTTGAGAAGCAGTCAGACCACTTATGAGCACTTATATTCTATGCATCAACAGTCTTATATTATCTTCGCAAAAATTCTTTTTCCCCTTAAAGCAGTGCAGTCTAAGCTAAATTAATGCGCTTTCTACACAATTTAGATTCGCGACAGGGTTTGAAAGGTCTAGATTTTCTTCGACAAAGACAAAAGCAATTTGAGAAGGTACTAACCGTCCAGATGAGTTGACACCAAATCTCTGAGTGAAACTGGGCGCTGTGGCATTCGACAGCATTGAAAAGAGTTTGTCCGGCTGATTTGCGTACTGCAGGTCGCCGATCCCGTACTAAGTCTGCGAGGTGAATGAAAATTGATACCCAGAGGCCTCCTGTTTCATTGTCCTCCTTTCCTACAAAAGCTGATTCCACAGTTCCGCGCTCCCGTTGGAACAAAAAATCAGTGAGGTGGAGCTGTAAGCACACAAAATAATTAACAAAAATTTAACCTTCACAAATTGGGGGCATGAGCAAGCATTGGGAGTTGCGTGATTGGGCGTGTAGCCCACGGGAACCGACTTAGAGCCGTGTAGTTTAAAATGCGGCTTAAAGCCAAAGCATTTTAGACTTCGTGAAAAAAAAAAGTGCGCTAAACTTATCGCAAATTGACGACAGAAAATTGTTCAAAGTTCTTTTTTTTCTCTAACAATACTTCACAAAATTCTTTCTCCTAATCCACTGTTCATAACGTTGTAGATAATTAATATTACAAAGGAATTGGTCAAACGAAATCGCTCTGCATGTAGGAATCAAATACCGGAAATCGTATGAAAATGAATAAAAGGTTAACGCGAATATGAGACATTCATAATCACCGATCAAATAAAACGGTTCGCCGAGAATTCACCCACCAATGTGTTGAATAGCATTGTCATCAATTTAATATGACCCAATAATCTAACGGTCGCGGGGTAGAATCTTGCTTGCACATAAAGGTACAGACCCATGTTTTCTTAACGCTCCGCATCTTCTGATATGGATTCTATCAATGATCAATTAATTAACTGCTTTATTGGAAGACTAAATACAAGGGGTCTTAATGCATACTCTAGTTTGGTTCAAGAGCCAGTATAACAACGAAGGTGAAGGATGGTGCTTTTTAAACTAATCATATTCAGCATTCATCATCTAAATGGTACAGTTCCTTTTGAATTAACAATTTGCCGGTCTTTTTTGAGGCAAGCAAAATGGGGATTGCAAAGGGCATACTTCATTTGGGGCGTTTTCTCTGGTCTAAGCATTATTGAGTGAACACTGAGCTGGTTAGAAATGTCAGCCGTTCCTAAATCTTACATGGATAAATAACAAAGCAAACCATCCTGCAAAAAATGGACATCTAGGCGAAAATAAACTGAAAAATGACAGCAAAACCTCCAAGAATTGTCTGCTCAGCTATTTCTTCTAATCATTAGCTGAGTTCCAAGGATAAACTCTCGGAACTTTTTCCGATATGGATTTATAGTGCAAGTTCTCTGTCTATAAAAGCCAGGTTCAGAAATAATAGGATATATCCATCGGAAACATCGAGTGATGTGGTCGGTAGGCGCCTTGCCATTGGCACAGTCGTTACCGCAACAAGTGAAAGTCACATTAAAGTGGCAGCTGTTAAACAAGATCAAGTTTGAGTTTTGCTGCAAAAGGGCTAAAGAACATTAAAGAGGGAACCAGACACCTTAATGGGTTACAACGCTGTAAGCTGCTGATGGTCAGTTTACACCTAACAACCATAGAAATGGTCTATTAATTTCGCACGTTCTCTGTCCATTTCTAGGTAAAATTAAAGCTAACTCGAGGTAATACATTTTTGGCTTGCCTTTTAAAGCGCAAATTGGATTTCGACATCATGAATGTATTTTTTAACAATGGATTGAGAGTGTTACTCGAAATGTGCCATGAGATGAGACCAGTGCCAGTTCTTCAGATTAACCTCCAAGATTATGAATGCTTAAATATCACTGGAAAAGGGCATTGAAAATGAAGAGCTAAGCTCTTTGTGGAGACACTGCTACCTAGAGTCAGGAAACGACCGGCCAGACGTCGCGTCATTATCTGTTTGAAAAGACGTTTAAGGATCGAAGTTTTGAAAAAGCACTGACATGAAGAGATGTACAGCTTTCATCGTATTGTTCGCTAACATATATGCGCCCTGCCAAATAAAACTCTTCAAAAATAATGGCCGCTACTTCGCTATCAAATTTGTTGGGCTTTTCAAATGTAAAGAAAAGACTCACGCAAACCTGATTGTTAAAAATCTCAAACAAAGGAAATGCACCCCAAAACGAGGAGTCACCTGGGAGGTCATTAAAAGTGGATATCCATGTTCATTTTTTAGACACGTGACTATCCCGATAACGCTTGCAATTTCGTCGATCACGAAACAGCAGTCTGTCAGGACATCAAAAGAGTAAGGTGTCTTTGATATCCGAATATGATATTATAGCTGAAATAATTCCATACTAGATGTGTGGGAGCTTTGCTATGAATTACAGAATCAGAATCGATACTCTGAATTGGAAAGGTATATGGGATTCGGTCAGATAAGAGCGCTGTAAATCTTGTAGCAAGAAGACGTACATTCAGAGCAAAAAATTATCACGCAATTCTTTCAATGTCACAAGATTTGAGTTCACAAATTGAGTAGGCTATATAACAGGAGCGACTGTTGACAAACATCTCAAAGCACTTATCCCAATGGAGTGATGGACAAAATATTGTACTAAAAATGCAATTTGGGCACCCGAAATCTCAAAATACCGGAAAATATTAAAAGAACAAAGCCAAATACAATACAACCTTAAGTACGAGTCGTTCAAAGCCCATTGAACATGGTGGTGCTGAGAAGATATTCGCACAAATTCGTGAAGATAACAAGACGTACCAATGAGCCAATAGCAGCCAGGGAGATGTTGAGATCATACTCCTGGTGACCGAACTTGGCAGCTGTGTCTACACAGGCTGGGTAGCAGTCGGGGCACAAAGTGGGCAAATAGTCAGTTACTACGAATTGGAAACACTGGAATGCTGAACGAATGTGCTTATCGCTGCAAACAATAAATAAACGAAGTCAGAGAGCGAAACAGTCGGTCGGATCAAAAACATATCCACCTACTACTGACGGTTATTTAATCAATATCTAGTAATAATTTGCAATTATAGCCCACTCATGTCTGTAACATATGCAATAATGAAAATGCGGCTTCACCTCTGGGATTGGCTGATCGCTCCAATAATGTTAATGAGTCGAAGCCAACTTCCATTGATCTCATCGCCGTAGCAATGAATAAGATATTGAACGCACTGCAACTGTTTCTCCTGAATATCGTTAAACTTGATTTCAGTCAGTTGGGTCAGAGGTTCCAATACAAGGCTTGTCAAATCCTAGATAAATGTGGCACGATTGTATGTTTGATGATCGAGAGCTAGTTAGCGAAGAATCTATAGCAAGGAACTCACGTTATTGTTCCAAAAGTTGGTGGTTGGGGTTTTAATCATGATGGTCCGTCTAATCAGGAGTAAAATCGCATTCACTGCGAGTTGCCGCAACTCAGAATGAGTGACCCTACATATCTGAAGGGGAAAAGTCATTCGTAATATAATAAGGCGGTTCAAATGGATATGTATGAAGAAATTCACAAAAAAAATAGTTCGTTAAGATAAACTATGCCCTTAAATATAGTGCTAACGGCTGATGAGTTCACATCTGTAGCCAGCAAACGATGTGCTCTAAGACAACGTGAATGTGGTGGAAGACTAATGGTTGTAAGATCTACGTACGCTATTGCACAAAGGTTGCTTTGGAAGGAAAAGAAGAGAAAAGTCATCTTCTGCATTGCCACAAAATGGCGTCAGCCTTTTTGGAAGCTGGTGGCTAAGATCGTTAATGTACTGACTTCTCGCTTAGTCCGTTCTTTCCACTGAAGTCACCATTACTCATCACAATAATGACGGTTTAGCATTGGACAAATGTTCCCCTCTTCAAGGTTTCCCGGCCTTGTTCTTCACATTAAACTAGTCATAGGATCTTCTCCTTTGGGTCTTAATGGAATGACGGCTGGGAGTGGATCTGAACCACCCCAAGCTGTTGACCTCTCGATTAACAGGTGCTAACTGAAGTGCCCTCAACACTGGTAGTTCATCAGATTTACTGTCCCACTTTATAAACGTGAAAAAGCGTTGAGAAACGGCCGATAAACTCGACAATATCGGAATGCAGGCCAATTCGAAGACCCAAACGGAATGCTTGATCGCACTCTAGAATAACCTCGAGGATGGCCACCTGCCAGCGAAATAAACTGGATTATTTGTATAATAATTGCCTGTGCCGGTTCGAGCACTAAAATGATACATATGGAGAAAAGAACAGAAGGGAATGATGAAAGGTTATTTCAGCGTGCAGCAATTTACTTAAATCTAATTATACTGAGCTACCTAATTCTAACTTCAACCCTGTCAAAGAACCCCATCACGGTTCTGAACTCGCCAAGAATTAAGGCTTTCATAGAGATTGGAATTAATAAGTGCTTGCACTACTTTGACGCAAGTTTACCATTTATGAGTTTGCCGAGCTCAGGGCGATCAAGGCCCAATTAATATGATTCACGCGCCTCATCCAACTTTTCATATGCAACAAGGCACCACTGTAGAACACCTCTTCCAAAGTCAACCACGACTGAGCTCTAATGCTGGTTGTTGAGGAACGGCAACGTTTGGCTCAAAATTTGTATATAAGTGATGTATTATTTTGAACCATTTCCGAACTGCTCTAGCTACACGAATGACAATTTCATTCCACTCAAGGGTGGTGGGCTTCAATAATAGTTTCGACTCCTAAGGTTGTCCTTAACACTGATAATTCAAACGATCAATGAGCGGCAGATCCTGAGCTATCTGAGACTCGAAACATTTTTGACAAAATCATAGGGCATAATAAATCAGTATTGTCCTCGAATAAAAAACAATAAGAGATAAATAACTACAACGAAACTTAATACACTCGCAAATCGAAAGGACAGCAAAGGAATAACGACGATCAAAACAACTTTTAACGAAGAAACTAAAAAATTGCAATGTGTATGGATGATCACTTAAGGTTTATAATGAGTCAAAGGTCTAACTTAAGCTGAAAAAAATGGTAACAGGGTAAATGGCCTAAAATACGGGGAACAATGTTGGGAAAATTATGCACTGACATTTTAAGGTCCAGAAACGAATGCCCCTATTAACCCACGAAAAAAAGGAACATTCAGCAGACAGCATAATTGTGTAAAATTAAGTGCTAATATTGCCGTTTCAGCCATAAACGATTCACAAATTTAAGCTTCTGATTCATAAAGAACTGCGGGCCAATGGGCAGATGAGAAGGAACCAACCAATTAAAATTTAGCTCTGCAAACGAGACTCCTAGTGGTATTGTAGGCGGCCAGTTGATGAAAAACAACATGGCGGATAAAGCTCTCAACCTGCCTCCAGACCCCGATCTCTCGGTCTGCATTGAATACCCCTCATTGCAGAAATTCGATCAGTATTACAAGGCAATTCATGCCTATCTTTCATTGAGTATCTGCCTCCTCGGAATTTGTACCAACAGTCTCAACGCCGTGGTGCTTACTCACAGTCAGATGCGGAACTCTACAAATCTACTTCTTACTTCCATTGCTATAGCAGACTCGGCCACTATGATTGCCTATTTTGCAAAGGACGTTTACCTCCACTTTATCACCAGTCCAGACCCTGTATCTGCACCACACGGTCGAGCCGGCATCTACTTCATGGTTCTCACAAACTTCACTGCAATCGCTGCTCATATATTCGCCACCATTATGACCGTTCTTCTGGCGGTCTTTCGTTGTTGGGTGCTCTATCGTCCACAAAACCAAGTGCTGTACAAACACATTAAAATATCCATAACTATCGCAGTGATTTGTAGTGCAGCCATGTTTGTACTCAGCATTTCAACATTAGTTGTGGGAAAACTAGTTCCACCGACAACGCCTGAGAATAGCACAGAGGACTACTATTGGTTTGCAGTGCGAGAGGGGTTTGATTACTTGGACAGGGCTAGTTTTATCATCTATGGATGCTTCAGTAAACTCGCCTCTAGTTTTCTAATCACCTTCTTAACCGCGCTGATTCTAGCGGCGATGGAAAAAGCCCGACAAAGGTATTTGAATTTGAAACGTAGACCATCAAAGTCGCCAGAGGAAGGTGCCATTAAGCTGGGGAGTGCAAAGACAGATTTGCAGTATTTGACACAAAAGAAACACGATTCACGGAGCAATCATCGAACCACGGTGATGCTGGTTGCCGTGGTGGTGAGCTTTGTTATTACAGAGGCCCCACAGGGCGTAATAATAACGATAGTGGCGATTAAAGACTACTGCTTCTCCTTCAACATCTACGCGCCAATTGGAGACTTATTGGACCTTCTTGTGCTGCTGAATTCTTCAACCAATTTCATTCTCTATTGTGCCATGTCAGCGCAGTTTAGGAAGAGCTTCAGGGAGCTTATTATGAACACTCTAATCTATCAAATCTGTGGACGGGGAAAGAAGACCGCTGACGATGGTGATGAGGGAGAAGTTCGCGGTGCTAAGCGTGGACCAGAAACAGTGCTTGTCAATCAAATCTAAATGTGTCAGAGTTTGTACAAATGCTTTCCTTCTTCCTTAAGCAATGTCGGTAGAAAATATTTCATTGACCAAAAATAATTTTCTGCTTCCACGTCCACATGGTTCCTCTTATACGCCTCAGGGTAGTTGGAATAGTGACTTGATCTGACCATTCGACTGCTTCTTTTGCTCTTTTACAACTAAGACGGCGTACCCTTTCGTAAGCAGTAAATATTCGTTTGATATTTCGTTTTATAACTGAATTTTTTTGCCTATGAACCGGAGGAGGGAATTTCAATTGACTGCCATATTCTATTGTGATGAAAAGCCTTTATTGAGAAGTTTAACATTCATTCATAATGGTGACTGATCATAGTAATAGCTGCCTAATATTTGAACTTTGATAAATTCAGCGCAGTAATTAAAGTTTAGCGGCGAGGGATGAAACTTTTTGTCCGAAGTAAATTAAATCGACAGCTGATCAAGAAAACTGCCCATTCCGCAGAAATATTTTATAATTTTTCAGCGAACTGCCTATGAAAGAAATCACTGGAATATATGAATGAGATTTACTGCTCCAGCGAACAGATTCCCCCACCCTGAAGTCAACTATTCTTCGTCTTGCTCTATGGTCACTTTGACATCCTATCTTTCAAATGACGGATAAGAACATGATCAACGAGCCCTTCAGGATCGGTACAGTCTCATAAAATTACGCAAAATCAAATTCAGTACATTGAATTTTAAGCCAAAGTGAAACATGTGCTTGTTTATTTATTAAGTTCCAAAAGAAGTACTAACACCTCAAAGTCGGGCACTTGATGAAATCAAGCAAAGCACTCAAAAATCGCTGAATGTAGGGGAGGAAAACTGAGCCATAAGAAACATTTGGAGATAGGTTGCCTAAACACCGCTTTACGAGTAATTAAACGAAAAATTGATCAGCGAAAAAGAGAAAACAAACAAATTGAAACTTATGGCAGAAAACAATTTCATCGCGTGATCTTTTCGAAGTACGGATTCATTTAGCAAGTTTTGAAAGGCTACCAACGAAAAAGAGGACGAAGCTGTTTGGAGACCAAAATGTGATTCCAATACTTTGCAGTCGTGCCCTTACCCAAGTCCTTTAGCAGCGGAAAATATTTCTTCATTCCAGATCTGCTTTTGGGGATCACATATGTTTTTTGACCGATCGGATAATATAAAAGATTGGATTAGGCAGAGATAGACCTTATGGACTAGGTTTATCGAATGCGCGATAAACTTATTGACTTACAACGTAGGAAATGGAAGCGAGCAAGGCAATTGAGGAAAGTGAAGATGACGAGAAGATGAAAAGTAAGTGAAATGTAAGTTTACAATTCTGTTGTAGTCAGATACCGATTAAATCTCATTAGCACATTGAACTTGTATAAAGCGGGAGATGCTTTGCAATCGGCAGAAAATTAGCTCCAAAATTAACGCATAACTCACGCTCAAAAGTTGGTCGTTGATTATTTTCCACCAGATGTCCAATCGATGCAGATTTGCTAGGCCAACTTCAGCCAGTTTCACGATTGAGAAGTGACTGGGATCCTATTAAAGTTAATGAATGAGAGCAACAAATTGAGATCTGTGAGACAAGCGTATTGAGCGAATTGACTTTTATTACGAGCGGGAAATGATCCAAACGAAAATGAAAGCAATGACGGCTAAGATATTGTTGCAAAAGACTGGAGAGCAATAAAAAGCGTTTTTACGTGCTGGAGAACGAAGCCCTGAAAAAAGGTTTTATGGATGCTGGATAGACTAGATTAAACAAATAAGTGGTTGGATTAGTGTCGACAAGTGATTCCGAAGTGAAAAGGCAGACAGAAACCCTCTTGGTCTGTAATTAATCCTTACTGAGCTCTTATAGCTAGAAAAGTTTGGAAGGGACAAGTTACTTTGGGACTTCATTGAGTATACCATGAATTCTCTCATATGAACACGTCCACCCAAACTTGTTTTCCTGCTTACTCAAATCTTACCATTAAGGAGATGAGAGGTTCCCTGGTGCCTCTTTCACTGAAGGTCTCTACCTCGCACATCCCATAGGCTCGGATTCTCCATTTTTTTCAGAACCTGCAAAAAAGTGCCTAACTGTTCATCTCAGTTGACAAACGAGAGTAACTCGGAGTAGAACATCGTACGGCTATCTCCATTCCAAAATGCCTCAGCCAATTGAAGAGCATCCGCTTGGCATGATGAGGAGAAGTGAAAAGATATTGGAAAAATTATGATTGACTGAACTAGTAAAAGAGGAATCCACTCAAATGCCAAATAAAAGGTTTGGCTCCTGAAACTTACAAAATCTTGGATTCATTTAAGACATTAGAAAGCGCCACTAGTTCTTCCAATTAGAATGGGCGTCAGATGGAAAAAAAATAGGTAATAAAATCAGGAAACACCTTCCCAGATTTTCTGCAGCCCTCAGAGCTCTAGGGAAGATTGACTCAAAAGAATGAAACGCCCCCCAAATGACCCCAATCGAATTGAACTACTAATCTTTGTGGCTAACTTGATGAAGATAAATGGGCAAGACAGATTCGTGCTGCGACCATAGCGAAGCACTACTTTTGGCAGTCACACGGTGGCAAATTAAGTTCGTAATCTACATAAATGCGCGAAAATTCTCCACTAAATTGAAAGGGATATTTTCTCAGCCCTCACATTCTCATAGATTCGTAGGAAAGACTACTGCAAAGCGAATTTGAAAGCAAATAGTCATTTAGCAGATTGATGATGATTATCGAATGGATGAAACGACGTTTGGAGTACAGCAAGGAAAAACGCAGCTACTTTTGAGTAGCTTGATCATTTAAAGGAATGTAAACAAGTTAAATTCCATGGCGTGCAACTATGAGTACGAAGAACTGAAAATACGCGAAAACACTGGAAAATACTTATCAAGACCAGAAAAAATAAAAGCTTGACATCTAGTGTCAATGTAACGGATCGCTTAATATATACTATATCCCCTCATTACCGCCATTAATGATTGCGATTAGAATCTATATTAATTTAAGCAGGATTCGAGACTTAAAAACATTAAGGATGGATGTCAATCACGAAAAGCCTAAATTATGAAAGATGCAAACTCCAAGAAATGTAGCTCAATCCTAGATCGAACAATATATTTCAACTCCTGATGTATTTACATGGTGTTTAAAGGAAGCCAAGAATGTCCCCGAACCACTCCAGCCATATCAAAAACTTGAAATTTATCTACGTGGATCTGTCTCACTTTACGTCTAATGGCTGCCCCACTTGCTTTACAATAACTCTATTCATATTTCCCTCGACTGAAGACATGCAACTCCGGTAGGCAATTAATGTCTCTGACATGATTGTCGGAACGACAATTAATGTAACTTTGGAAAATTTGTCACACAACCAAGAACTTAGTTCGAAAAAGACGACATTTTTTAACTTTACTTTGTTCAAAAGCCAATTTTATGAAATTCATTTGACAATAGCTAAGTGTCCAAACTGAAAACCCAGAATTTTAACATTTTAATGACAGTAGTCTTTTCAGTCTAGACGATAACTCCACTCCAAAGTTTTAACAGTGAAAGTTGAAAAACCTCTAAAAACTAGGCAATGCACAGGCAAAGATTATGGTAGCTATAGAATTCCCATAATAAATGGCTTTTTCTGAGCAGGCTTTGCCACTTTCTCAACACATAAGTTCCTTTTGATAATGCCTGTTTTGCACCGTTTCAGTAATCTAAGCTCATACTGAGGAGAAATATGTCCTAGTTCTCATCCTGATGAGAACCAAAGTACCTTAGAGGCAATCCTAATAAGACTCTTTCATTTAGCTAACCTTCTGTAGGCCGGCATACATCAGGTCGGGACCTGCTTTATTTGTTTTGTTCCCTGTGAGTCGGTTAAGAGCTAACACCATTAATCAATCAATAAGAACTCTAGCTTCGACCTGTAACCTTCGCAGCACGCAGAAACTCATTTCGACCTCAAAAGAATACGGTGAAAAAAACTCTGATAAATTAAGTTAACGGATTTCAGGACTGTTGAGCTCAGCGCGCAAGAGCTTCAATATGCTTCAATATGCATTATCTGCCAATAACATCCTCACTGATTGCTACTACTACTACTTATAAAGGACTTTCTTATTGAGCCGACCTTTCAAATTTGGACCTCTATTTTATAGAATATGAAACTCGTTCAGAAATCTTACAGTTTAACGTACAAGCTCTGCTTGTTCATTTCTCTATTTTCGAATTCAAGAGAACGAAATCACTTATTCGGGGCCCGCACGTTGGTGTGATATAGTTGCTACCCTTCAGTTAGTACTAATATTTCTTTTGTACTAGCATGAAGAGAAGTACCATACTGCATCTCCAAATTTTCCTTATAAAATTCTTTGGCGTAGACATTGTCATTCCCCGTAATTAGGATACGCTTCCCTTGAATTTTTCAAATATATTACAAGACCTCACAATCTGATCCAGACCTCACGAAGCGATGTCTGTGTAAAACTAGCCATGAATTATGGTCTTCGTTTAGTGGATCCATGGAAGGCGTTAGAAGCCTATATCTCAGCTCCTCTCACTCTCGGAGGCTAGCAAATGAGAAAGACTCGACTAAGATGGCCTCTATAGAGACATGAACAAGAGAAGCACGGTAAAACGTCAAACACTATATGTTACCAATTTAGCAATGGTTTGGAGCTAAAATATTCAACATTGCTGGGGTGCAATAGAAAAACGACACATCTGTGAATATTTTCAAGATGCAAGTAGTCCGCAGATTTATTTGGAGTGCACGGAAGCATATACCATCCTGTGAGCTTCGTGTGCCTTTTGACTACATACACAATATTTCTTCCTAAGACTAAAAATTTATGATTCGAAGGAGGGCCAAACATCAAAAAGTCTAATAACAGGCAAAACCCTGCCAAACGAGAACGCATAGTGGTCACATTTCAAGGTGACGTACAAGCACGGTTGGCAATAAGTCTACCACAACAACTGATGATAGATTTCACCGACTCAAGTCGAACAAGAAGCAAAAAAAATACTCAGATTCTAACTAGCAGGTTAAAAAAAGGTTTTGTGACTACTCAATGAAAGCCTAAATGATCGAGACTGAAATTTGAAACCGAATTATTCTATCGGTAGATGAATTATGAAAATGCATAAGCTATATAATATCTAGTAGGAACACCCTTACCTCTTTGATGAAGACATATTTGCAGAAAGGATTAACAAATGGGACGATTGAAGTAACACGTAAATGGGAAAAATGCTCCCTACTGAATTGGCGCAACCATGTGCAGAGACAGACAAATGAACTAATGGTTTATACAAACGAACCGAGTGATGTAGTCCATAATAGCTCTGTCTGTAAATCCTACTGCTGTTTGGAGTGAAGCAAAATGACCGAGTGGAAATGAACTGAGTGCAGAGTGTTAAACCCAAAAGTGCATAGGTATTGGGAATCAGTACAAAAAAGGCTTGGGGAAAAATATAATGAATGCTGCTATTATGGCAAGCGAATTAGTAAAAACAAACTACCGGTTGAGAAAGAAAACATAGGTGCAACTCACTCGGTTTGAATTAGCGATCTCAGACGCTTCCACAGCCAGAGAGCAGAGGGCTCGAATGAGGAAGTTTAGTGATACTTCATCGAAATTCCTGAAACGAAATAAAAGCACGAAAATACCAAAGGAGAGCTGTATTTTTGGTACGATGCAAGACTAGAGACTGATAACCTTTTATTAGGAGGGAGGTGAATAGGATACCGATAGGACCAGTCATTTAAATGGATGGAGCGTTTCTGGAGGAAGAGGGCTCCAGAGATAACTTTAAGATTGGTCGCAGCGGCATTCAAGGTTTAGGGATGTCGTATGTCATCAAAGGCGACTTACGTAAACGGTTGTATATTGGGGTGCCTGATCGTGTCTCGCCGTACCTTATGGCCTCCCCCTCCCTCCCGTCGTCAAAACTGACTTATGCTGAGGGCTTCAATAACTAAGGCAGCTATTTTAACGACTCCTACCTATTTCACATAAAACCAAACCAATCCCCAGTTCAACAGCAAAATAAGCTGTTTGTGCCGCAGACGTAACAGTATGTGCATAAGTGGTGCTAGAACAGTAAATGATTAATGGTCATCTCTGTAAATTACATAGAATAAACAGCAAAAGTTTTCCTGCTAAAATGGGAACAGCTTTCTGCATAGTGTGATGCATCCAACATCAAGGCCCGATGAATGTGAAATCATGAAGATTGAGTGAAAAAAGATGTAATGTTTTTTAAGAAAACGTTTGCGAAGCAAATTACTTCATCTAGGAGAAGAAAAGACCCATTTTCGTCACTATATTGTGATCTGAATATAACTAGTTCACAAAGCCATTAAGAAGGACAGGCGATAAATGGCCTCCTTCTGCTTCACATCAACGGGGAGAAAACGTTGCAAAACTAAAATAGCCAAAGGCTTCCCTGACTGTTACAATTTGAAGCCCTTTGGACTCATCCGTGTAAGATTTATTCGTACGCTCTAATACTAAGGGGGCTTCCTCTAGACACCCAACGAGCATTAACATGTAAATAATTCCTTATTCATTACGATTTGCTTGCACCCGGTCCAGTTTTTTATTAACTTGGCGCACATGAATCCGTGTAAAGCAGATACACTTCACTAAAAAGTGAGTCCCCCTTCCACGTCGCATAACTTTCATCCGGCGTTGGTTGCTCATAATTTTACCAATAATTTGATAAGTAAAAAGCATCGCAGCAAAATGAGAGTCCAAGTTATAACAATTTGCCGTGGAACCGCACTATCATAGATACTGGGCACGCAAGAATAGCTCTTAAAGGATCTGATAAGCACACCTTCATTCCTTTGAATTAATACTACATAAACTTTTCTCAAAATGCTTCTGTGCACGATAGCACAAAAAGAAATTGAAACCAAGCTAACTTCGATGTCAGGATTCTCACAACTAGTACCGTGGTAGCTTCGAAAATACGAGCTGACAGGGATTTCATCGCGGCCTTAAGTAACTGGTTACTTTGATCCAAAGCTGATATTCGAACGATGGATCAGGAAAGTATCTGGAATCGGTATAAACAGTGCATATGTATCTGGTTGTTGTCCTAAGCTTTCAATTAAAATTGTTGTTTATGCGGTGGGAGAGTCACAGCTCGCCACGCAAGGCAACGCGATACGCTTGTATCGACCCAACAAAAGAACCTCGGTTGATCGTCAGACTGTCATGACTTAAGAGGGCACAACAGTTTGGTTATGATTAATAACAAAATAGAAAAATCAAATGAACGGACTCTATCCCTTACTTTACAGAAACTGTAACAGCAAACAGATGCGACAAAATGAGAATGAAAAAGCCCATCTCAAAACCTGAGGCTTTTGACTTAATTAGACTGTAGAATGAGTAAACTAACCTTTACTTGATATTAATTAAGAGCTACCCTGTTTTACTCGAAGGTCACACCTTAAATAAGCCTAACGTCTGTGTAAAATCTTGCTTTTCACCTTGCAGAAAAATAGAGATAAATTGGGAGAGATGGAAATTAATTAACTTAAAAGGGCGATATGTAATGTGTTGCAGAAGCATAAAACATATGCTGAATCATTCATCGATTTCGTGACGTCGCAACATAAAAGACCCGACAAACTTTTAGAAACTTTCACTAAAACAAAAAGGAATGAATTATTCAAGAGAGTAATCGATAGTAAAGTGCTCGGACTGCTTTCGGTGGCTACTACTCTGAGACTAATAGCCTTCTTTTTGTGGATACGCAGAGCAGAATAAGTTAAGACAAACGAGACCGCTACTCTATCGTACCATAAGGTATTCTAGCATTTAGAGCACCCTAGTCCTGCAAGTGACGATGGTGGGACAGGCAGATTTACTCAACCTGAACAGTTGTAGCATAGGTCCCATACTAAGAGGAAGGTCGTTATGACAAGCTTGTACAGTCAATATGGCATTGAGCTCGTCACTCTCGGGAAACAACTGAGTCCGAAGTGCTGTGTAGATGGTCAGATAGTCGGTGCGGACGCTAGGGAAGACGTAACGCTGTGATAACTCGATAATGCAGCCTATGGCGGGTTTTTCGCACAGTAGCTGAGGATGCCACGGAGGAAGGCAGAACTGGTAAAGACATGGACAATACCAAATGAGACCTAAGTGGTCTGATTCAGATGATTCTGACTACAACCAATTAGTATGACACACTTCAGCTTTACAAATTGATGCTTGATTATGTATTGTATTATCTAATGAATAATGATTGCGGAATAACCAGCACTAATGTGATGGGGCGACATTCAGACCTTGGAATTATTTGTGCGTATCGGTTACTTTTTCCAAAGGTGAATAGATCTCGCCACACTATTGACGAAGTCAATTTGCAACATGGTTACTACCATCGTAATGATTAATGTGATTTAAAGTACTTTAGGAAAGAATTAATATCCCCACCATTAATTTAGGTAGGTGCATAATAGACGTATGGCAAAAAACATACTCAATTCGAACAGAGAATAAATGAAAGTTCACAAAATTGGATTCAATATTAAAAAAGTCATGGAAACACACAAAAGAAATAAAAACCAATGCTTGTATAATATCTGAGGACGATGCTAACCAACCTTAAATTTTGCCTATAATCATTATTATTTAATGAACCAGAGGCACAATAGCAACAGCTTCGCTAAATTTTGACAAGGAGAGATGGCTATTGAGACAATAGTTTGTTTAAACAGTCTGCTTAAAGTTTGTCTCTTGGATACATGTGAATTAATGAATAGAATCAAAAAATATTTTATTAATGAAAAAAGTTGGCAGTTCTCACTGTATGGGGCCTGGTGCAGGAGCGTAGGAGAGAGAAAGAAAACATATTCTAAGTCTCCGTTTGAATGTCTCGAAATAAGCAAAACAATAAATGTCCTATTTTAGTTTGATGTTAATGATTATAAACCAATGCCGGCTACTTCAATAAGCGTAGCGAATGTAAACGCCAGTATGAAAATCGTATCCTGTCGTTGGTTAGTCAAGCTATCATGGTTACAAAGATATTCATGGCAATTCACTCAAACTCCAGCATAGAGTTTCGGAGTAACAATGGCTTCATTGGGTGTAGGACCAACACCTACATTAGTAGCAGAAGGAGTTCTACGGTGATGCACTGACTGACCACATAGCAACATTAGTTCAGCTGGAGCTATCCAAGAGAAGGTCCCCAGAATGGCTTCAGTTAAAGAGACACCAAGTATTACAATTGGAATGTGAGCTAATATTTGTCCTCGAGAGGGCGTGGAGAAGTGTCGTAGGTTAAAAGCGAGTTTTTCAACCCTATTCCTAACTGCTAATCCTATCACTTTCTGTTCCGTAAACGGCTCTCCACTATTGATTCGGCCTTTCAGTTTTTCACATCGGAAAAAAATTCTTCGAATAGTAACAAATCACAAGCGCTGAAAAGACCATAACAGATTTCGATTACTAAATTGGCCCATTTATCAAGACGCACTTTTGCAGACTTGAAACAAAATTTACATAGAGATGTCGATAAATAAGACTGTCTGGAAAGCTTCCTCAACCTTTAATTGTTAGGCAAGTCGTTGAAAAAATCTGGACACATTGAGAAATTACCTAATTTAATCTTGATGAGCATGAATAAAACATGGCAAAAGATGGGCGATGTTATCTAAGCAAAAGGAATCCAAATTAAAAAAACGTCCTCAATGTATCAGAAGCTTAACGTCTCACTAAATGTTAAACAAGACTACTGTGACTGCTTTCGGGACTGCACCGGTGGTGCAGCAGTCTCGTAGATATCTCTCTAATCGGATGACAATTCATATGATTAGGATGAATGTAGGCAGGTTAATTATTTGTGTGGGGTGAAATACCCGGGTCTGCAAATGAGTGGAAAGGTGAGAGTCACTAAATCAGAAATGCATCAAGATACTTTTTTTTCTGAAATGAGGGTTTAAAATATACTTTCATCCAGTAGAAGCCTAGTGGTATGCAAAACAACAACCTAACGATAGACTGTACTATGGGGAACGGACAGCATCTAATCCCTGAATTTGCATTCGGTGCCTGAACAATGCAGTCAATTTCCCATAGATTTCGAAACATTCAATAAAATCTACAATTCAATTTCAATCACCCTTTGCTTTCATCCCAATTACGGCGCAAAGTAAGGCCAAAAAAATTATGGCTGAGATGCGTGTCTTTTACTTCATCTCCTTTCAGATGAATTTATCTTCAACATTTAAGTGCGATTAAGAAGTTACTAGGAGAGGTCTTCAATTAAAAAAGTACCGACTAGCTGAATTACGCGATTTGCAAGTGGGCAAGACCGGAAGAAAACGCCGGAAAATGAAAGGGTGGTTGTTCGCAGAAATTCCGACAGTCGCTAGGCGGTGGCCAAAAAGGTTATACACTGCGAGAGGAGCGCTGAACAGAACGCCTGGCCGAGAGTGTTTATCCCACTGATTGGGACGCTCGCTTCTCTAAACCGTGCATATTCAACTTAAATATATCAATGGATTCGTTAGCTAAATAGGCGAAATATTGTAGTTACATATATGTTTTAGACCATTGGATGGAGGATGGTACTTGTTTCATCTCGGTTGATCAATCAAACCAGCCATTTACAGTCGGTCTCTCAAGGGGAGAGAAAATCAGAAGGCAGACTTTTAAGTTAACTCTTACTATAAAGCCACAAAATGTGAAGTGGTACGTCACAGCACACATGCACCCACGCAGACACACAGAAGTCGTAAAAAAATTGCAACTATAAAGTGCTTAACTATGTCGATGAGGGAGAGGGGAGAAACGTTAGGGTGATTTTACTGTTTAAGGCTCTTGAAATGACCTCGTTGGGCCATAAAAAACTCAATGCAGTGAAAATAGTCAGACTTAAAAAAAGGTAAAGTGTTCAATCAAAAATGATTTCCACCGTGGCTGTCCACTAAAGCTAAAGTTAGAATCGATTGCCTAGAACTGGAAGGTAATGCAGAAAAGTTTTTTTAGGAAGTCATGACCATTGTAATGTAATAGATTTGTTGAGAAGGAAGAATGAATTGATTCCTAAATTATCCATGAGGCAAGAGGCCTCTAGCTACTATTCAATGCATCCTGACACAAAGAAATAACTATTGAGTTGAGCAATGGAAAAAGCGCAGATATAACAGCATGGCTGAACAGAACAAGTGGTTCTCGATAAAAAAACAAAAAAAGAGAAGTTGGAAATGGTGGCTGACACTGACAAAAAGCTGTCTAGAGAAGAGGAAAACAAGATGAACTGGGAGAAAACTGACAGATTTCAGATGTAATAGGATTCTTTTGGTACCTCCCTTTATTACTTTTCAAACTAAATTTTTTAATCTTTACTACAACCCCAAGGTTAGACATTAGAACCACTTCTTTTAAGCAGCAATAACAATAGTTCATACCATTACCACAAACTTTGTGCGACTACCCCTTTTCCTGTGCATGTAGTCAAAAGATTGGGCTAGACTACGTCGATACAGCCCTTATGACCACTTGCCTTGAATTCACGTATCCAGTGCCCTACAGTTTGTCATTTTCACCAGGTATGAATTTGCGTTTCAATAATAAGGCTCTTGTGAGGGTCGCAATAGTCAAAATGTCACCTTTAAGGAAATGGGAAGGAGTTCGAAAGCTATCCCCAAAACCCATTTTAGTTTGCAAAATATGGCGCTCTCACTGGCTGGATCTTTGATCATGTGTATGTAGAAAGTGTCCTCACTTGGATTGCTCGAATATAGCAGAAAGAGTTTGTGAAAGCACAGGTAGTTCAGCGATGACTTTGGAAACAGCAGCACCGCCCTGAGTGGATACTGCGGGTACATTGAAATTCTCGAAGAAACTGGCATCCAGACTTGTAAAGGCAGGTGTGCTCTCGGCTCCCGCCGCCGCTGACTTTGTTGCCGAGGTTGTGATGGTAGGAGCCGCCTTGAGACCTAGTATCCACACCAGTTGCTGTAACGTTCAAAAAATTAGATCATTCATTCGTTACCTATTAGAAAAAGAATGCCCTATCAAAAAAAATGCAGTGCAAGTCTTGCGGATCTATCTAGGAGCATAACATTTAAGTACAAAAGTTGAATAAAGCGTCACTCAGGAGTTTTCCCAGACTTTTCGATCTCTTCTTTGTTTTGACTGTCTTATCTGAACGCTCTTTCTCGCTTACAATGCATCTTCCATTAAAGCATCTGTGAAAAATCCGTAATCCTCAATGGTAAAAATAGGCTCAATCTGGCGTTCAATGATCCAATATAACTATTTAACAGTAAATATCTGATTAATCGAGGTAGTTGTAATATACCACTTTTTAAGTGAAGCGAAGCCAATGGAGAGCCAAGTGTAAACCCAAATCCTTACCGCTGGAGAATACCTTTCAATTTTATTCTTAGCGAAAAAAGCTTCCCTAGTCCTCCCTTAGTAGATCAACAGTGAATCAGCGTGAATGGTCACTCCAATTACTAGATGCGCGCCACGATTTTTGAACTAACACTATCAACAGATGAATAAAAATGGTTCGAGTCATTCACCCCCAGAATTTCCACAGCCAATCCTAAGCGAGAAGCACCGTAAGAGTAGAGTCCCTCATTCGCTATGAAATCGTTGTTTACCTACCTCAATACCTGTCCTAGCGACTCTTTCTAATACAACTGACTATCCAACCAATCGAAAAAAAAACTATAAATGGAGCTTAAAAATTGCTGGAAGAGAATTGAAATAGTAGAGCAAAGAAGTAAGCATTTTTATCTTTTTCGTTCGCACTTCCATTTATGGCGACGAATCCATCACCTACTCTGGACTATTGGTGCTTAGTTCAAATATTTTAGGTTGAAGCAAAGATGAAGTTTTTCCTCGGTTTCAATTTTTGTCGACCCGGGGCTTAGCGGGCCCCTAAGCAACCTTACGCTTCTTGAGGCACTTTCTTCTGATAACAATTCCACAAATTTCTGAATAGTTCTTTCACCGTAACGAGTTTTTCGTGGTTTGATTACGTCAGGTCACGCCTCCAATTTCGGCTAATGCAATGCATTCTTCGAAAAAGAGATAGTCCCATAGACGTCCTAAACAATCTTCGTCCTTTATTATTGAGGCAAAAAATGTAATGCTTAAGAGAGACTCGCCAAACAGTGCTTCAACTTTTTCCCAAAAAATACACAAGCTCGCATTCGTCTTGAGCAATTAACTGAGCGGAGGCGGAGGCATTTATCTAAGGGTGAGCTCTTCAACGCTTTATGACCATTAGACTATCTCCACTACTCCTCTGGACGTTATTAATAATGTGCATACTTAACTATATCGTCTCTGGTTGTGTTGCCTCTGAATTCGTCCCAGACTTTACGACAACACTTAAACTGAGTAAAATTTAATTTTGATACATGTAAATAGGTGACTTTACTGTTGATAACGGTTGTTCTGTTTGAAGGAAATTTGATCTCTATAAGTGGCATGTTAACAAAAAGTCTACATAGGATGTAGATTTCACAGCAAATATGGACATTCGATTCAAAAAGCCACCACTTGCACAAAGTGCAATAAACTAAAGAGAGTAAGCCGGCTATGCAGACATCTTGAATCACGCTATCCATACGTCTGTTACCAACTGTCAGAAAATGCCACAAACGGGCAAATGAACTCAACTTAAAGATAGTTACAAAGAAAAAAAGGAATCAAAAATAATATCCAAACATAATTGAATAAAAAATTTATTGGAAGGTGGCTGGAAAAGTGTCGGGAGAGGTGTTCTCGGCATGAAAGGAAAAACACGAAGGAGTTAAAATGATGTCAGAAACGCTGTTTTACCTGACCACCCCATCAAATTCCAAAACACTAAAGAAAATGAATAACTGACTGGTTGAAAGTCTCCGAAAATTGAATATGTGCCTAAAATTTCCCTCCAAACTACGGAAAATCGGGATATAACGAGCGCAGGGGACGTCTTCCATTAGGACCAAAATTGTGCAAAACTATACTATACTCGAGAAAATAAATGGTTGAATAAGAAACAATCACTGAATAAATAATTTCATGATAGTGAGAGCCCGTTTCAAGTCTTACAAAAGCCTGGAATGGTAAAAACGAAAACTTCAAGATTGTCACCTGTTTTTTTTTTTTAAATGGAAAAAGAAAAGCAAATATATAATAAAAGCACCAACTGACACCATTTTCCTCAGAGGCTGTCAAAAATTACGCTGCTAGCGGGTTTAAGCGTGCACACAAGTGGATAAAGAACGCTTCAAAGAACAGTTTAGAAAAACTTCTAACAGTTAACAGTTAGGTGATGGATGGTAGCTCAAGCGATCATGAGGTGTCGACTGGCCTTCTAGCTAAAACCTCCCTTGAAAGTTCTGCATCACCTCGATTTTTCAAAACTCTTCTTGCGCTCGGAAAGGAGTTGAAGATAAGGATGATCCAACTGGTGAGCTCAACGGGTATTTAGTCAATGTTTTAAGGCGATTTAGCCTATACTTTTAATTCTTGAGTCCTAATTCCTAATAATTCATAATTAACTGATTTCAACGTAATCATTTCGAGGTACGTATGCCTCAATATAAATGCTACTGCCTACAAGTAAACAATCTTGGTAATGGAGGGTAGAAAATCAGGACTACTAAAGTAGCCTTCGATTCCAGACTGGGTGTACAAATGGTCAAGAGTGGAACTTTATCCAGCCAGCTGCACCATTCGTTGATACTATCCAGCAAATTTATTGCATTGTCGATGCAATAAAAATCTATCCGGGAAAGAAGGATGGTGATGAAAAAGAGACATCTTTCATTTTACTAACTAAAATGCGTGCGTGAATTTGCACCAATGGCACGAGAAGAGGAGGACCAAAGGGACCGGGCGAAAACAAGGAGTGGTTCTCAATTCGATGAATGTGTGAAGTGAATGAGGTAGGACAGTTGCAGACGGGTACCTAGTCTGATAGGTGTTCCACCGATCGAAACTTATGGATGGGACTAAAAAACCTCAACGAGTTCACAACTTATCGGTATCATCGAATCCACTACTTTGCGAAGAAAGCAAAAATGAAAATTTCAATCGACTTTTTCCCATAGTCAAAAGAAGTTTGCAGAAGTAAGGTACCTATATCACATCTTGGATAAGGTGTGAGAATCTGTAATCATTACTATTGAAGATGAGATAAGAAGTAACAGAGTGGGGAAGTTGGACCTGCACATTTACATAGCGTAATAAATTCTGTAAGAGAGCAAGTTCACTGCTCAAACTTCTGGAATTCTGCCACCCTGATGCGAATCGTTGGAAACGACTGAAATGAGGCAAGTATTACTTGTCTAAAAGGCAAACGACGAACCGAAGGACAAACGCTGAAGATGTCCAGATGAGGTGAGTGGAGAAGGGTGAAAAAGTCTAGAGAAAAAATTGAGTGAAATAAAATCCCCTCGATTCCGCATGATGCACTTTCTTGACCTAAAATTAGAACAAATTCTGAAAAAAATGATTTCGACAGCTTTGGAACACAGTATCTCTCGACATTACACTTCGACTTTCGTCATCCGATTTTCTTCAGTCTTTTCAACTAGTTCTCTGCATGTAGCCTACCACGTGTGTTTTGAGTAAACAGCGATTCATCAACCGTCTACTGCTGGACAGCATCTATCCAGGTGCTTTGATAGTTGAGGGACTTTTTCTCCCCAATATTTTCTTACACCGCCCTCTCACTTGTCCTTTTTACATTTGATTCCCGGGTTATCTGGAGATGCTATTCTTTCATATGGTTGGACAGTGAGTCTTTTCGCCTGTAGGGCTTCAAGAAGTCTTCGATCAAGCATCTCAGCTTGCCTTCATCACTGTCTTATGCGCCTTAGTATCTCCTTCTTTGCAGCAAAGGTTCTATGGTAGTTGGCGTTTTCGCAAATTACATCTCTTAGCCTTTCTCTTTCGAGCTTTGGTGCAAGGTTTGCGACATTCCATCTGGCCATGTTTTTAAAGTGTGTTATCTAGGCTTCAGTCTTTTCCACCCAGATTTCTTTCGAAGCATTTAATTCTCATCATGCCTGAGAAGGAGAAAGAGGGAGAGGATCAAGTGCCCGACTACTACAAATTCAATTGTTTTCGTTGAAAAGTCGCAAGCGCATTTCTTCATAACACTTCATCTTGTGGTTTATAAGGATTTTCGTATTCCCTTGACTGCAGTCCTAGGAGTATACGTCCTACCGGGGATGTTAGACAGTTGTTATCTTCGACCCGCAGGATGATTGTTGATAGCTCAGGTCACGATCGGGTTCATAAGTATCTTCACCAGCATCGCATGCTTTTACGGATTAGTTACCTTTTATAGTGAGCAAGTTTGCACTTATTTTCCCATCTGGTTCTCCTGCAACAACTCATTGCATTCTTTGATCAGAGTTTCATCCTCTGTAAATGACATTCCTATAGGATTTCAGCCTGCTTTTCTAACATTCGAATAGAAGGTATAAGTCAACTACGTACTATATATGGTTGAACACCCGTAGTTTCTATCATTTGGATCGTACATTCTTCCAGTGATGAGAAGAGCTCTTTCAGTATCAGCTGGAAAGTAAGGTAAAAGAAAGGGATACATGTCTGAAACCTCCTGAAGCTTTGTTTGGAGTTTTCGTTTACATATTTACCTTTTTCATTTTTTTATAAATACTAAAGCCACCCCTTCCCATATTTATTTCCATTCCCTACTTCGTCCTTTGTTTAGATCCCTTCACCATATTAATGCAACCCTGACACATCAACACCTCGGTCCCCAATAAAGAAGAGCTAGACAGACTTTCACACCCAATATCAAAATTCAACTTACTGAACGGATGAGTCTGCACCACTCTATCTCTCCTCCCTTCAGGACCGTTTGCTGATCGTCCATAGAGTAGTCTTATTTTCATTTAATAAAACCTGAATTTTTTAACTTGTTAAAATGAGTGGCACACGTTCCTCCTACCGAAATTCCCACCCATAGGCGGTGACCCATATTAACTCCTCTAAGTGCAGTACAGACCTTTCGAAAAATAAAAAGACTTAGTGGAATCTTTGACGTAAACTCAAAAAACCGCTTCAGGAGTGCACCTGTACACTTCGTTAGCTGAATAAATGAGCGACCAAATGTGAAATATATAGCGAGCTAGTTAATCTGTAACTAGTATTAATTAATTGTAAACAGGCTGTTATAACAGTTTGCCAAGCAGATGTAAACCACTAAAGAAAGCCTATTGCTGATTTTGAAGCGTGTCAGAAGAATCTAAATGACAAACGATCCGAAATTGGCGGCAGGCGTTTGTTATTTGGCTACCTGGAATCACAAATGCCGAAACTATTTAAAGCTTTCCACTTGCGAGCTTGTGCAAATAGCCACAGAAGCGCCGGATGCGAATTTGAAAGATAACACAGCGACTATCAAGGCCAGTTGCATGTTTGGTCTACCAGTACGCAAACTAGGGTACTCTTGGAGACCGAAAGAAGTATTTATTGGAAGAGGGCGATCACCGATATTATCGCCGTTTGATGACATGCCTGGTAGGAAGTACGGAGATTTTCTCATTCTCCATTTTTAAGGGTTATAAAATTCTTTTGTTTGGAATAAATCCATGCGCATTACTACTAAACTACATACAACAGAGTTCGCATAAGGCATTAATTAACGGAATTTTACGAATTCTCACCTGCATAGTACTGAGCACTAGATACCACGAGGAATCGAGTAGAGCGCCATTAGTCTTGGCTATTTCAAGAAGTGCTTTCGAGATTTGAATATGCTTAGCTGTAATGAAGAGGGAATTGGAGGCGGGAGGGCCGTTTGAAGTGCCAGACGATTGAGTACCGGACAATGTTTCATGGTTGCCACTTCCCCCAGAAGAAGGAGCAACCTCTAGGCTGAGGTTACCGGGTCCGTGATTGGCGTTCACCACAATAACTACGGGACTACGATCGGTTGCCTCGTCCGTGGTCTGTTGGTAATATTGAGTATGCTTTGAACCTTCTGCAATCGGAAGAGGTAGAAGAACTGTTAGACTTCAGCCAGACGGTCAATTCTGCTCTCTACCGCGTCGTGGTGACCACTGGTAACCTCAGAGGCACCTCCGAAGGCTAAAGAGAGGTGGCCGGACGTACGAACATATTATCATACCAGTGCCTTAAGGTACGATGTATACCTGGATTCATCGTCTTAAACTTGGATTGTGGAATGTGCGTGCATATAGCAGTGAATGGAAACTCCGCCAGATAATTGAAGAGACGTCTGGCAGGAGTATAGAGTTTGTTACCTTCACGGAAATTCGAATGAAATCCTGCTCCTTATTTACAGAAAACTATGTTTTCGTTGACTCTGGAAATTGTGAAAGCTCTGGACCGAGCGGTGGGGTCGCCTTTCTGGTCAAGAAGGGCATAGAAGCTGAATCTAACCCTGTCTCAAATAGACTTGCTATACCAACCCTCCAAATTGGAGGAGTAAAAGTTGGACTGATGGCATGCTATGTTCCAACCGAGTCCACGGAGGATGCAGTGGTCAAAGAATCCTTCTACAAACTTGTGGCCAAAACCCATAGATTACTTCTCTCTACATGTGCACAAATAAATATCCTTGGCGAATTCAACTGCAGATTGGGCTCTACTGCTCGTAACATTGGCGCCAAACTTGTTGGTTCATTCACCGATCGAGATGACACTACAGACTAAGGCTACTAGGCCTATGTCAATAGTTTAATTTAAACGTGGTGAATACCTTTTTTTCGGAAACCAACTTCTCGAAGACTGACTTGGGAAAGGTGCTATTCTCGACTGTTATGTTGGAAGGTCAAACCTATTCCTAATAATTGATATACCAGCTTCTAGAAAGGCAGATATAAATTCTGATCACTGCCTAAAAAACAAGTATCCTCAAGCTCAAATCGCATATTCGAAAGCGTTTGGGAAAACGAAAGTAGAGAACTTCGAGAGAGGGCATAAACAGTCAAAATCAACTGTGGCAACTGCCTAAAGGTCCCGAATAAATAAGAAAATCGAAGGAAACATACCGGGAACACCTCATAAGAGAACTACCTCAGGAACCTTTGACAACTACATATGAGGACATCCTGAAATATATAGAAAAAGCTGCTGTCAAAACTGCAAAGTAAAAAGTTGAGCGAAAGGAAAAAGCCAGTTATACAGCTATAAGTGATAAGGGAGACAGAGTACCAATACTACAAAAGCGGTTGAGAACAAATTGGCTCTCAAACCCATCTCAAGAAACGGTCTTGATTCGAAAATGGAGACAATCATATCAAGAGAGAATAACCTGCTTTCCAGTATACCTCGCAGAGAGAGAACCTCGAAAAGCCTTCATAATCTTAAAGGATATAATAAGGAAAAACTCCTCATGGAAAGAAAAATGTGCAACGATACTAGTAAAATCGAAAGAACTGGCCGTACAATACCAGGAACTGCTTAAGGTCGGAACCACTAAAGATATTAAAAACTATGATCTTCTACCAAGAAACTCCCCTATTTCGATGGAGGTGGATACAGTTAAAGTAGATTAAGACTACACAAAAGTCCCGGCGAAAATGGAATTAGATCTGAATTATTGAATTGGAACGCTCAGTATCTAAGAGCCTACCTTCTACAAATTTTCAATAACTTTAACAATGGGACCACTCCTAGAACTCGAGTCTGGACTGATGCTGTAGTAAAGGTCTGTAGTAGTAGTAAAGGTTTTCAGAAAGATCCTGCAAACTATAGATACAAGTTATATGCATGTATTCTGTGCCAACGTTTGAGGCACCATTTTGCCGTATATAACTCAAGAACCCAATTTAGATTCTGCTAAGGAAGCTGCATTGAACAACAGACTATACTTGGCGTAAGAACCATTATACAGAAAGCCGTGGACCAGAAGCAGAAAATAGTGCTAGTGTTTGTTGTCTTGAAAAATGCCTTTGACTCACTGCCTAAATCTGCCAATAATCAACCGAATGATGGATCTGGGCTGATCTTGACAAATGGTCCATTCAAAAGAAGACCACTTCTTTTCAACGTAACCTTCCAACTCATATTGGATGAAGCCTTTTTCTCATTCACTGAGAGTGCGGTTTCGATGATTATTCACTCGAGCAAAAGATGGCTGCTAAATCAGCTGGAATATCCATATGTTCCATGTCTCGTTGCGCCAAGTAAGGTTGCAGCTGTTAGATTAATAAAGCATCTGGCGATAAAGCTGCAGAAATACAGAATGCAAATTGCAGCGGAACAAAACCCTCCGGTTTCAAGTTGGTGCCGGTGAGGAGCAAACGCCCCTCGAAGCAGCAAGAATGTCCTTCCAAATACCTTGGCTCCATATATCACGACACCGGAGAGCCAGAAGGAGCAATAAAAGCTAACCTAGCCAGAGCAAAAAGGCACCTAACACGACTACGACCATTCCTGCGCTCAAGAAGTCTCGAAAACAGCCTGAAAGCAACATTGGTGGGTATTTTTGTCGATCCAACGGTCACTTATGGATTACATACTATTGTCTTAAGAGTGAAAGATAACAATCGACTACAAGCAATATAGAATACAGCTCGACGTATGATTCTTGGATTATATTTGCGAAGAGCCAAGACTGTCGAGGAACTCCGAAAAAAGCTTCCCATGCGTAACTTGGCAAGTCTTATACAGGCAAAGAGGATGAAACTAGGGAAGGGTTTGAAAATGGACAAAGATAGCAAGTGGCAAAAGCACGTGAGTGCTTGCTGGAATCCCTCACAGGTTGGAGAAATGCCCCAAGTGGTGCCCCGTGCACCACTGAAGAAAATCATTAGAGTACTCGATCAATTCCAGGCTCGTTTTAAGGACATGTGTCGATATCTTGATCGTATCGTCATGTCTTTGCAAATGATAGTTTTCCTAGATATCCTTTGAAGCAATGCAAATGTTTATCGAAGACCCTGGCAAGAGCCTGTCAGTAATATTGGTATAATTGTTGGTTTGTTGAAACCTTTTGACTCAACTGTCTCCCGTTTGGTAGAGCTGACCTAGAATTCTAATATAGGCAGAAAAATCAGACTTTAGGTTCGAACAGGCCAACATATAATGCTCCTAATGACACAAGGTTCTCTACATACTTTGAATCTTCGTCAATACCCAGGCTTAGTAATAAAAATCTCCTTATACTATGCATAAATTAGGCACAGTTTGTATTTGAACAAGTTCTATATACATAAAACGGATTGTGCACATGGAGAGGCTTCCGAAAATTTCGATTTAAAGACTTATCGTTAGAACGAAAATGGCCCACGTGAAAAAATAGAACATCGGGCCAAAAGGCGGTACGCTGCCCCAAAGTAAATGAGGCGGTGCCAGAATTTCGCTTTTAAATTATTGAAAACTACGAAGTTTATTAGTTCGTTGTTTGTAGTTTGTCTTATCTAACAATAAACTGCACAAGTAGTTAGATTTTGATGCAAGGAGAGGACGATTCAGATCAGAAAGGTCAGATCATAAAATTCAAGGGAAAAAGTTGTAAAATTTAAAATTAAAACAAGATTGATTTGTGAGAATAATAGGAAAATAAGCAATTTACACACATTGAACTATAAAACAGTGAATGCCTCTTCCTGAAAAGAATGTCTCCGAGATTGTCAAATTTAGACATCATCTTTTAGGACAATGTCTGGGACTTCCCGATTCATCGGAAAGGGTATGAGTACAGTTGTTCAAAAACTAAAACAACTAAAATAACAAGAATAACCTCATAGAAAGAAAGCCTTTTCCGATTTCCACCTTGAGGGAAGGTGCCTTGGTGCTTCTCTGATTAAAACTTCTTATATAACCGCCAATTCATAGACTAATTTTTAACCGTTGAAAGCAGCCATTTGACTAAGTAGCTTCCAATCCGTGATATCTGAGGAGGCAGATCTATACATGACCTCAATGCCACCAGCACGGATCCGAATGGTTTCGTTAATCAATTCAACAAGAGATTTGAAATGGCAGCAGAGATATCTGAAAGCTCGCTGTGCTGACATTTATCTTTTTAAGGTTGAAGATGGCTGAGACCTCCGAAAACCTCAGGATGGTTCAAAAACGAACCTGAAAGAGCGCTATTCATCCAATTAACTGGAAGACTGGAAACTAACTGAGAAAATTTCATTGACGCCCAACGGACAGAAGCGATTAGATAAGGATAAAAATCTGGATGGAAACATAAGCGTTTACCAGCGGTCTTGTAATTTAGCTATTTAAATTGCAGATGTTTAAGGCACTTCTGAGCAACTCTGAAACTATTTTTTTTTGTTTATTAGACATTCCAATATCAAAAACTTTCACTCGACACAATCCAGCACCATCTTTTGCTTCACAGTTAATAGAATAGTCCAAGAATACAAACTAGGATGAAATGCGACCACCAACGGAAATTAGGGCACATGTTCGTATTAACCATAGCATACAGAATTCAACATTATAAATACTATAAAGTTATTCCATCGTTAAGGCCTTGGGCAGGTCAAATACGAGTTTTCATGACTTACAACGATAGAGCCAGGATAAATCAAAGACCTCGACAAAATGCTATTCTCAAATTCCGATATCCAGGTGCAAGGCGTAACCACAAAGCACTTTTTCGGGGTCGAACACTATAAGAACACACTGTCAGCTGAATAGGAGTAGTATTTGTTCTAAGGTTTGTGTATGAACACCATACAATTTGATGATGGAGCGGAGCGAGTTCAAGACCGTCTCCGAACTTCTCTAACCATTCAAGTGACTACTTTCAGATCCGGTCCATATCATAACAACTGGAGACGCAGGTGAGATCGACAATACCAGGAATCGCAAATGAAGGTCCAACATTACGAGGCCTCACAGTTAGAGGTCTAATCGGAAATAAAGTGAGGTTTATGCAAGTACAGCAAGGTGATGACTAAGCGCATTTGTTTACGCACGATGTGCTCTATCAATACGCTAACCGCGAAAAGTTCCCCAGTAGAAAAGAAGGAACATTCACCAGAAAAATGACCCTCAAAACTGAAATCCATTTGAGTCAATGTCAAATGGGAAAGGAACACCAAAAAAGGCGGATAAAAATTGAAAAGTAGCCAGAATTTGTACTTTATTGGATTATTCTACGCTTCCGAAAAGGTCCTTAAGACGTGTCTCGCTAGCATACTGAGGTTAACATTCTTTTTCTGACAAAACGTGAAAGACCAAATGAAAGGTTTTGTACGCCATGTACATTGAAAGGCACAATTTTTTTAGCATGAGTGGCTAACAGCTGACTCAGTTCTTCTTTAGCGCTCTTAATCTAAGTTTGAATGCCATGAGATTTCGACATTTATTAATCTAGGAGACATTACATTCCATATGTTTGATTAAGCCGGATGGGGATATGTGAAATAACTGACCTACTTAATTAAGTTAAGTAAACTTATACAAGACTCACGTTTCTCTGAGAGAACGAAGAGAGATGGAAGAGAAAACTTGCAGAGAGTAGCCAGAAAAGCTTCTCGCGCATCCGTAAGACCGCAACGGCTACTGAGTACAACTATAACACTCTCTGCCAGAAGGAAAGAATCAGTGAGTTTCTCATCTGAGCTATAAGAAAAAGTATCGTAAAAGCCACTGATGGTCAGGTGCTATCAAGTTAGCCTAATGAAGGACCTTCGTTCTTACCAAGCCTCAAGCAACAATGAAAGTGCAGGTAACAAAGCAGTCCATGACTTTGACAACATTCTGAATTCAATCGGAGGCTCTTTTGTTGGGGGATTCTTCAATGATCCGATGGCCTGCTGGATCAAATGTTGCAAGGACCAAACGAATTGAAGAAGACAGCTGATGGTCATACGAAGAGAATAGCCATCTGGAAGCAATGGTACTTCATGCCTATCCAAAATCTCTAGTCTAAAAGTTACGAAGCAGTCATGAATTTAAAGAAATTTACAGAGAGAACTTCTGGGTGTCAGAAATGATGTGGCTAGCTCCTCTGTAGATGAAAGCAGGCTTCTGTACAATTTGAGATGCCCCCGAAATCGATCCGACAGAATCACGATCTAAGACAATAGGCGAAGAAGAAGAGCGAGTCAGTAGACATTAATTTTTAGTGATTATAAAGCGGTAGCATTCTAACGAGAATGCTTACACGAATAAGGTGTCAAGAAAGCGGCTTGTATGAATCCACTAGCAGTGGTGACAAGACCTAAAAAAACTCGAGAAGGGGGATCCACCGTATCGAACGTTGAAAAAATTCTCCTAAAAAACATTAAATAAGTAGGCAGAGGCTCATACCACTGGATTCATTTTGTTAAGGGTTGGGAAATACTTACAGAAGAAGTTCGGGCTGAGCAATAATCTTGAACATGGCCTCCAGCGCGAGGGCGCGACGCCAATGCATTTGTTCGTTCTCAACGATCCGCATTATTGTAGAGATCAACATCTCACACTCGGTTTTCTTAATGTGAGATAAAAGACAGAATTGAAATCAAGGTTAAAATGAAATCAACTCCTGATGCGTTCACCTCGTATTCGGTGCCAAACTCTATGCCTTGCATACAAAGTGCACAATACTTTTCCAAAGAATTACTCCGTTAAGTAACACGTAAATATGGAGTAGTTCGGAACTAAGAATATCTAAGTGTGTTCTAATCTTCATAAAGGACTTGGAAGATTTAATGAGAAGACTGAATTCAAAAGCCAGCTCTATACGGATTCATGATCGAAAAGCGGTAAAATGTACACGACTCAAAAATTACAAACATGGGGCACCGATCGGTTGAGCACTTCCTGAAAATCTTGCTTAAGTTAACAGTATCGATTCGAGTGACTGCACAAAATAACCGCTTAAACTCGCCGGAACAGAAATGACCACCCATGCTCGTTAAATGTTTATCTACATAGGGAGCAGCAAAAATAGATCCTCAGTAAAAGAAGCAATAGGGTTTACGAGCAGAGTCATCAAAGTTGCAAAATACATTTTCACCGACTTACCCACTCGAAAAAATGTAAGCGTACACTTTAAATCGAACTTGATGAACACAAACCCCGAGAATGAACTAGCCCGGACCTGACCCACAAGAAATGTTCATAAATCAGATAAGGAGACATACTTTACCAGAGCAGTCATTTCTACGCACTGCCTTAGGTACTTTGTTTTAATTCACGTCCTAATTTTCTGTAGAAAACCTGAATTTCACCAAAATTATAATGCTGAGCAAAATCAAGCGCAGCTGGTATATAAAAGGCTTTTACCTCAGGCTATGAATTTAGGCTTGTCATATTTGACGGAAATAGATCGCACTTAAAGAAAATTGACAAGTGACAGATTATTAGGCCTGGAAGGCGAACTAAGAGTAAACAAGATGTCGTGGAGGACGCGGTAGAGGCCTCAGTGGAAGAAATTTGAGGAAAACATTAACTAGGAGGAAAAATGGGAGGGTCCTGATCGAGACCCGTTCTAATAACTTCTACCTTCCAAGTTAAATTTGCTCTCACTGCCTATACTGATAAAAATCACAAACTTTTTCGCAGCATTCATTCGGCTGCGATCACTGTAAGCATCAAAATCAAATACCTATAGTCTCCCCTGCAATCGATTTCCAAATATTGACACAACTATAACAGAGAATATTCCCTAATTCTATGATTAACTCTGAAGGTTAGCTTAACTCATTAGAATGAGAGGTCGAACGACAGGAAAATCGCAGAGAAATAGAAAACGAAATATAATGGCGATGGTTACCTCTTCGTTCCGCTTTTCGTTAGTGATTCTGCTTGTTAATGAGGCAGACAGAGACATCAATTTAATGGCTAAATAACACCTAGGTAGCTGATCAGTTAAATTGGCCACGAAAACAGAGCTTACTCAAGCACTAAACTATTGCAATGCAAAGAGGGTAATAATTTTTTAGTGCCATTCAAGCAACTATACGGCCTGCTACAACCCACAAAAGGCATTGATTACCTCAATGTATTCCAGCCGAGATAAGAAAACTGTAGGCATAAAACAGAGTTAAATAGACGTACCAGACATTCAAAGTACTTTGAGCAGAGTAGAATGATAATACGATTGAGTCGAACATCAATGCCAAAGTCGGAGGGTCCGGAGTATGTGTTGAAGCTACCAAGACTAGAGCCTTCGATATTTGAATCTCGGGAGGTACTTTTTTGTGAGTCCACAGGTAACCCCGAAGTAATTAGCTTGATAACGAGAGGGCACACTCGTTCCTTCAGTAGAAAGAGGAATTCCTTTTCCTGAATGGACAAAAAAGATCATCAACAGTCCAACTAAGAACGCTGGAATCGCCTCTTAGGCTATAACTCTAAATCTGGCTTTGGAGTTATTGCAAGATCTGTATGTATTGACCTTAACTCAAAACCGGCATTTAATTGTTGAGAATTTGCCCATCTAACCGGAATCTGCAGGTGAGAAAACTGCACAAGAACCGACTGAACCAGTAAAATGTGATCAATAGCAAATAAACCACTCAATACCAAAAACAATTACTTACATCAATCCATAAGCGGGAATTTGAATAAATATGCAATAGAGCAGCTGGATCTGTATCAAAAACTGGAAGGAAAAAGGTACCTCGTGCTTTCAGGGTTCCAATAAAAATTCGAACCCAGGACGACAAGCAGTTCCTAATCTAGGTTTCACAAAGCACCACCCCTAACAAACGATAGTTTTATATCATTGCATCAACTGAAGATGTCGATAGAGAGAATGGATCCTATACTCCCTCAAATCAGAAGCTGCCAAGACATTCGATTACATGATCCATCCAGCTGCAGAGTCCTGGGCGACAGAGGCCCAGTCAACAATACCCACACGTCAGAAAACACTTTCCCAAGATATAGAGGAGCTGGTAGCAGAGTATAATTACACAGTATTACTCACTGAACCAATAGTGATGCTGACGCCCCACCAACTGGACAGATTCGAGCACATTCATAGCACAACAAATGATAACAAAATCCCCGGGCCATTCTAATTACATAAAAAGCTTGATTTTCCTCTCTGCTGGCCTGGTCAACTCCATATCAGAAGCTAACAGTCTGCTGGTAGCCATAAACATTAATAAGTGGACTCGTCCTTTATAAGTGCTACGCGTACTTACAAAAATAGCTAGCTGTTTGTTACTTTTTGGCAAATATTTGATCGAGACTGCTCATATAGGTGAAGGAATGCTTTTCAAATCCAGCAAGATACTAAGTGTCAACAGACGAATCGTGGGATGTGCAAAAATAAAAGGTGTGATTATAACGGAAAAAAACAGAATTACTCAGAGGTCTTCGTAGAGAGACATAATTTAATGTTTTCGGAATCAAGATCGTACTTCGGACTAAATAAAAAAAAATTAACTGAAAGCTAATAAAAATGTAACGAGATATGTTACTGCAACAGCACAAGAAGGCGACCTTTCCTAGGAGTATAAATGCCTAGAGTTCCAACCAATAGTTTATACTGAATTGCTCAAATCACGATAGTACTGTTTTCTTTTCAAATTAAGACCTAGTTGAGTGAATACATGAACAGAAATGCGTTTGCATCACACCACATGATACTAAAGTCTACACATTCAAGAATTCTTAAGTGACAAGGGAAGACGTCCATAGGTGGGAGCTTCAGAGGCTGTGGTCAAACCTACTCTCAACCTCCTCGTGGTAACCACTGGGCAACTCTGGGGGCTAATGAGAGGGGCAGCCGGTTAGGACTAATCATCCTCCGGACGTATAAAATTACATTATGCCAGCAGTTCAACTTCTTACAGCTTGGTACACGAGGCACGATGCAAATAACCGGATTCATAGTCTCAAACTGGACTGTGGAATGCACGTGCATGTAGCAATGAATAAGGTCTCCGCCAGAATGTTGAAAGATTTCTGGTAGGAGATATGAAGACGGACGAGGACGGACGAGGTGAAACGAGGCTGAACTGCTACCTGTACGACGAAGCCATGCCAGAGAAGAGACTAGACAAACGAAGATTTCAACAAACGTTTTTACTGTGTTCTGTGTTAGCTGTTGTGCTTACTTGTTGTAAAAGCTATTTGTACTTCTGTTGTACCCCTAATGGGGAGTAAATAAATAGATAAACTAAAAAAATTACTTCTAAAAAGTAACCCGCGTCAATTAAAACCTTAAGATTAGTTTAAATGGGTTACAATCTGTCGAAGTGGAAAATGACTCCAATGCATGAAAGCATCCTCTTTAGCTGCTCGAACTGAAATCATATCTGATTGAGATTCGCACTTCCGTCGGAAAAAGAAGGCTGAAACGGACTGAAATTCCAACAGAAAGAATTTTCGCAAATGGAAAATAAGCTTATGAATGCATGAATTATTACCTTTGAGAAGAGGGTAGAATAATTGGAGAGAACGCTTTCGATCAACTCTAAACTCAGAAGAGGAGAAATGGACTCAACGCCCTGCAACCAGTGTGGGATTTCTCCTGCGGTCAATAGGCATAGGTCCTATAAGTAGACAATAAATGCACTTTTGAGTAGCATAACATGCCAGACAGTTTAGCAGATCGTAATCTGACATACTGCAAATGCATCACAAGGGATGGTGGCAATAAATACAAAATGACAGAATATCAACAAATAATTTTAACTTACGAAAATCGTTTAAATTCTTTGAAACAACAGGGGATTGTGGCAAGTACATTGCAAAAATGCGCAAAAGTGACATATGCATAGCTAGAGTACATGAGAGAAGAGTAATATGCTAAACTGCTAAAACTAGAACCAAAAATCTATTAAGGACACATTTATATTGAATACATAGAATACAACAAGAACAAAATCGAGCAAGAGTCGGTTATGATACAAGATGGATTAAGGTCTCGCAAATCCATTAGGTCAACCAACAAGAACCAAGAAAAAGGTTAGAAACATATTGCACGTTAAAATTTTTCAATCAGAAGACGCCACAGTTAAGTAAGCAATTTTCAGAGATGAACCAACGACTAGTGATTTTAAACATCGGCACCAAGCGAAGATTTACCTGGAAGAAGAAAAAGGCGCTTTTTGAGGCGGGAGTAAAGTGAAATACATCTGTTTTTTCGCCGGTTTCAATAGTCTCAGGCTTGGAAGACTGAAGTACACCTTTGTTAACCTGATCGAAAACTGAACCAGTACATTGACGAATGGCTGCCGATGCTGTGTTGACCACAGCGTTGGTTTTGCTGTCGTGCAAGCGAAGACAAATTCCTAATGCCTATCAGAAGGTAAAAAATAAAAAGCGGTGCCTTGAAAAAAAAGATAGGAGAAGCCTAGACAAGGAAATAATTAAGCTCACCTGAGATAATGAAACATCCGATAAAGTCTGACAGTTTGTAACTAGCAGAATAGTCGTTTGCAATAACTTTAATTCCTCTAGTTCTGAAATCACCAAAGTGCTGATAGTCTTCAGCAAATACTCTACAGAAGCCTAAAGCAATAAGAATGGATAGGTTGCAGCATACTTCCGTCAGCATCTGCGACGTGATTAAGCGCTGAAGGGCAGTAAGGCAGATATTAATAATCTTAGATTGACCAGTCTCACAACCCTTGACAAAAGGGCTGGCGATCTCAAGATTATGCTCCAGCAAATCTACAGATATAATAAGCAAATATAATTACAAGCTTGGATGTCCTGATTTCCATTGACCAACTCTTTTAGCCGTTTGGATTGGGCTTCGGCATTCTATGATTTTAAAATTACATTCTTCAGGACTTACATCTTTGACTGGAATATATTTTCTCTTTGTTTCATTGATAACACTTCGAAAGTCTTGCTGTAAACGTTCGATAAGTTGTATTAGATTCAGAACTTCAGGCATGTCTTAAGTTCTGAAAATGAATATGCACTCAACTTCAGAGATATAATTAATACTACTTCAGCTCACTCAAAGCACAAAGCTGATGTACGGAAAGTACATACGCCCAAATTTTTTTTACGTGGCACTGCTTAAATGATGAAGTAAAACAAGAAAAACCAATCGTCTGACAACATTTATTTTCTTTAGGCATATATTAATTCCAATTCACAGGCTTACTTATTACTTACTTATTGCTTACAGCGTCTCGTAATTAAATGTCACTTGCCATTTTGGCAGTTGTAGTTACATTTAGTTACTTCAAAATGGCATTAAATCAGATTGCATATGAAAGTCATTAATGAAATCATATAATTTCTATTCATTGATTAGCGGTATGTGGCGTATATAACTAATATCACATCATTTCTATTTTATCTGAGTAAAAATATTCCAGACAAGCAAAATACCCGTCTAAGCAAATGTTTGCCTGAAAGTCGTGTGGTTATTTTTAATTGAACTTGAATGCAGGAAATCACATTCTTACTTACAAGTAACCAGTTGTTACACCATAGAATGAATATGAAACTACCATGTAATATGTTTTGAAATTAAATGTTGTCTTTGTTTATTGAAGCTTTGGTAGGTAGATAATACTATCTCTTTAGATAAGCAGCAGTAAGTGGTTCTTCTGGTAACAGATTAAGTATCCAAGAAAGTGTGCTATTTAAAAGGAGGTACAATCAATAAATATAAGCCTAAGCGTAATAATAACCGGAACATTCTGCTAATTCACTGCTTTCGTTTAGATATGTGGCCATAAAAATTTAGCAAAACGCGTCGATCTCCTTTTTGAATCACTACTGTTTATTTTCGGGTTACACCGTTCTCAGTCTATATGTCATTCATTTCTATACGCCTGTGAAAGCTTAGCTAACGCTAAAATTAAAATATTGGATAAGATCCAGGAATTCTTTAGGGTGGCTTGATCTATACCACAGCTTCTTCGGAGAACCTAATGGCTAATTAACGCTATCTTTAAAGCAATTTTACCTGCTTTCGAGCAAAGACGGGGAAACGATTTTCAGGATCGGATCTGAATTACTGAGGTCGCGATAAAAATAGAAGTGTATATTAACTTTATTCCTAATAAATATTTTAGATGGTTTCTCACCAGTAAAATGCAGCTCGCAAAGTATTGTAAATCTCGGTTGTTTTGTGAATTGCATAAAATCTTGAAATTCAGACCTTCGATTTCGTAACAAACGCTTCAAAAATGTTGAAAACAAGAGTCTATTGACCCTTATTCCGGTTAGAAGATATTTTGATCCTCTCTTGTTTGGAGGTTCCCTATTCACTTATCCCTTTTTCTAACATTATCTAACAACTTTTGGTGGTCACTACAGTGAGTGAGTTCGCAACTAACTCCTGTAACCTGAATTAGACGTGAATGTCACAGCCACAACTCATGGCAAGGAATCAACGTAGTCAGCACTATTTCATAATAGTCACAGAACTTATCCACTGTATGTTAACCAAATTTTTGACCTTGAACTTTGTTAAGGGATGAAATCACGATCTTGATGGTCTTGTGTTTCCAATGAAATAAATGCATGCGTTTTTGGCCTTTTACTAGACTAGGTAAAACCACGTGCGCTTTATACTAACGTACATCAGGCGCTATTATATAGCTATGTTAACTCTGCCCTGGTATAATTCGAAATGATAAGCGTCACGCCTTACTAGAAACATCCAATAGGCAGTATGGCCGTTGAGGTTAGGAGACACGCTTCATCATCGGTAGAGAGATGTTCTAGCCTACTCAACTGATATCGGTTCTCCGGATCAGAACCCAACGTTGATTTGACTCATTGTATGCTAACGATTTTTTTTGTTAAAATGGCACTAGCAGTCGACGAAACATTGTTGTACTTTGTCAAATATTTTGCTGGGTTCAAAATTTTTAAAATTAAACTCTGTGGGGAGAACTGCCCTCTCACCGGTGCCTTATAGCTCGATTTACACCTGACAATTAGAACATACTTGCCCAACCCTGAGATTATGTACACACCGGTAAGCCAGTGAATGAAAGATCGTGGTGCTTTCACCCTCACTCCTGATGGCCAAAGGTATATCCCATTTTTACAGTTTGTAAATAAACACAAGTAATTGACATCCCACGTACTGCAACTAGCATCATTACAAGTTTCCCTTAGAACTTAGCTTTTTCGGCTAACAATATCGTGGACATTTATCATAAACTAGATGAGGATTGGGAATTCTGGACACAGTTTATAGTCAAACAATGTTACCGGCCAGGAAAGACGCACGTTTGAAACACTTAGCGGCGCATATGGGTGCGCACGTCCTCGACCAGAGTGAGAAAAGTTTTGTCACAGAACAGATGAGAAAATCGGTCACCCGCTGCACATTTTTTACATTGTAAATGATGATACTCATCAGTAGAAGCAATAATATATCATAAGCAGGAAATAAGACAAAATTAGGTGGAAGTGTATTGGGAACCATTAGTGGGGTGAGAAAAGGATTTCGAGAAAAGGATAGTTGTGGGAAAACGGGGACAATATAGGTGGGGGTAGAAGGGAGGGGGGTGCTTGTGCTCTAAGAGTGACCGTTGAGAATCATCTGAATATATTCGGAGTATGATGGGCATGTGGGAGTTCTATCTTCCACCAAAGCGTTTATAAATCGACCCTTCAGCGGTTCTGGTACGTCATGGCGGATAAGAACAAGCGCAGTTCCAAGACACCTGTCTCTCTGAATGGACTTTATCAGTGTCTGCAAACGTCTCCTTGGTGGTGGAGCCTTTTCGCCTTCTGACAAGTCTCGCAATTTGGTAATTCTTTTCTCTACCGTCAATTCGTCAGTGCCTGTATATCCAATGAGAGATTTCAGATCCGCTGCTGGAATGCCATAGCCGACAAGGAGGATTATTAAATTGCCCGTATCAAGAAGATATATTCCGTCTCGAATAATTGACTTCCCTGTTAGTGGCAGACAAGGTAATGGAGGGGGAATCGAGTCATTAAGCGAAAGTGCAGCAGTCTTTTGCGCCAAGGTAGCAGCCTTTCCACAAATGGGTTCAGAGATGAAGGAGTTCACAGCATAGAGACGAGGGTACAAGAGCGCTAAGGTTTGTGGAGCAGAAGCACCGATAATCAACTCGAGAGCACCAGAACGGACATCGAGAGAGGTGGGAATACAGTTTCGGAAGGCGGTAAAGCGGAGGGTACCACAGAGATAGGCCGGAAGTAAACGGAGAGAGGAAGGACAAATGCCAGAGAGAGTAGGACGTGATGATCCAACACTGCGCTCCTTTTGGTAGGCGGTGAGAATGTCACTCATTACTGTCGTGAGGGCCTCCCGTGCGTTTCCCAGACCTGAAGAGATGGTGCGTTCTACAGCCATCTTTGCTACTAAACAGGCCACTGCCCCCTCGTCTGCGTAATTAAATATGGCCTCTGGAGAGTCAGTTACAGGCAGACATAGAGTATGAACCCGAATCCGACGATCGCCGTAGGCCGAAGTGTACAACAGAGCAGACTGTTAATTGAAAAATTTTATCATGTAAGCAGCTGTAGGTACTTGATTTAAAGGTTACACGACCCTGCTTATGAGTGGGGACTATTAGTTAATGTTTTATCAAAAACGTACCTGAAGGACGACTTGAGGAAAGCTATCCAGTCTCTCGGTTATCTCCAACTGCATGGCATATCCCGCGTCTGGGTTCACAACAGGTAAGTTCAAGAGGTCAACTGACCGCATGAAGAAATTTCCATAGAAGTTCTATAAGAATATTTAATCGCTTGGTCAAGTTCATGAGAATATAACGTACTTTATCTCAAATTAATATTTGATGATTTCAAACTTGAATTTCATTGAAGTCTTAGAAGGGAAATAAGAAATAAGAGGAATTACCTGAACGCTAATGCCACGTGTGCAACGGAGTCGAAATACAGCCTCAAAGCCAATTTTCCTCATCAAATAGCGATGGAAATCCTTACGGAGACTTTCCACCTCAACATATCCACACACCTCGTGGGAGCCCACTTTCTTCTGTTTTTGTATACGTTGATCAGATTGACTATTTGCGTCACCAGTAGGAATTGTGTTGTCCGAGGTGGCAGGTGCCAACGGAGGGTCATACGCTTTGGAGTCGTAGTGGAAGTTGGGATAGTGATAAACTGAACCTCCAGAATAGCGAGACACTCCCGAGATGGTCGCGACGTCGCAGTAGCTAGAATTTAGTATGAACAAATCCACCGCGATCTAACAAGTATCAAAAAAGCATCAGATAGTAAAACAATTATTTCAATAATATCTTAATGTGATTACGTAGGCGGAGGAAAAATCGAGGGCGATAGTTCGGTAAAAATCAGAAGCGGGACGAAGGTGTTCAGACCCAGGTTTAGTGAGGTCATCATGTGTCTCCCGACATTCCAATGCACCTGGACCCAATGTTGGGATGCTAGTATTGAAGACAGTCACACGACCACCGGTGTTGCCGATCAGTTTTAATACCGTCTGAGAGGAAGGAAAATAAGCCACATAAAGTAAGGATAAACGTCACAAATATTACAAGTGACGCTATGAATGACTCATTTTACTCAAAAAACCGAGAATGCAACAGAACTGCGTGATACTTTTGCCATTTAAGTCGCGAATGACTTTGTATGTTTGAATGCTAGTTGTAGGGAGACGATAAGGAGTGGCAATAAAATCGTCGACTGTTGTGGTAAACAACCACATTTGCACTCCATACCTAAATATAGATCCCAACCCAGGAAACGACAAGAAATAGCCCTTAAAGCCAAAGCCAGAAAATACGGAAGATTAATCTGGCACTTGAAACTAGCCATGTATATTCCCTAAAATATTAACAGAAAACGAAAAAAACTAAGGGAATCAGCACTAAGTTTGTGCATTTATAAATGCGAATATGGCATAGAGTACATTGAACAGAAGCCTCTTCAATATTGCCTTTAATCGCTTACGCAGGAAAAATGAAACTGTAAAGTAGTACTTTCAAATAGAAGAGCGGATGAACTTTAAACCTGTACGAATTAGAGTAAGTTGTACCACCTGGTGGTAATTCCAAAACATAGTCACGTCTATACCTTACTGAAGGATAACCAGAGAAACCGCTAACCTGAAGAGCGAAGCCTAGACAGTTTGAGGTCTCTTGTGTGTTTGCAAATTCTTTTGGAATCTGCCGCAATAGTTCGATAATAGGTTCCAAGCAGTCGTTGATACGATTGACCATTCCATTCAGATCAGGTAGGAACACTTCTGAGAGATCTTGGCATATAACCATGCGCATTTTCTTGCCTGTGTAGAAATAATCATTTAGAAAAGGTTGTTAAGCAGCGTAGATTGGAGATGAACTGACCAGAGAGGATGTAAAATTGCAAACCAGAGTCATAGGTCAATATAGCAATCTGTCGTCTAGAATCACCGGGCATTTTTGCAAGATTATCCGCGAGCATATTACATACAAGCTCGAGATAGCCTGTAGTAACAGCAAATCGTGAGGCCTCCAAGCAAAAAACGTAGGTTGCGGCTTGTGGCGGACGAAGCATATAATCCGAGGGAGCAATAAACTCGACAGTAGCGTTGCGGATTTCTGGTCTACGTGCCGGATCACCATACGTCTGAGTAGAGGGGTCATAGTAGAAATCATCGGGTACTGAGTTGGATAGAAGACACACTGGACAACGCCAGCGGCGGCCAGAGTCAGTAAATTTGACAAAGGGGTTGATGTAGAGCCGACAAGAGCGACATCGCACAATCACAGAGGTTTGGATTACCGGTAAGTCATTGACATCACGAAACGGGTGTGCTAGAAGTCCGAATGGAAGGCGACACCTCGATTGCAGTTTACTGGATATGGGGACAGCAGTTAAGGTGCTTCGCATAAAATCAGGATGGCAATTGACCTATAGGAAAGCATGAGATTGCCAAATAACTCGTTTTTACACATTGAAAACATCATGAATGGAACTTGTAACTTACTTGTGTTGTCAGAATCGGCAGTGGCGGTTTTTCTGGTCCATCACTTGGCAGAAAGTTGGAATCATGTACCAGACTGACAGAGCATTTAAGCGCATTCCATTCGTCTGATGAGAGCTGCGTTCCAGGTGCTCTCTCGACTGAATTCTGTCGATTGAAGCTACCAAAAAGCTGTTGATCTTGGATTGGCCTTGTTACATTTACTGATCTTAGTCTATGGGACACCTGATGATGCCTGCTTAATGAAGGAGACTGTAAAGGCTGTGAGTTCAGATGAGAGTTATAAGCTAATTGTTGGACAGAAGTGGTTGGAACGTCGGTTCGACCTGGTGAAACCAAGGGGGCTGGATAAAGTTGAGGCATAGCGATAGATTTATCCATTTGTGTTGTCTCGGTTGCAATTACTTGGTCTACAGAAGAGACTCGTTCAGACTCGTAATCCTGCAGTTGTGATTGACGAGGATGGGGAGAGAGATGAGACGGGGACTTATAATTGGGAGATGGTGAAGTATGAGAAAACGACTGTCCAGCAGTGGTAACTGCAGAAGAAGATGAGAGAGAAGGTGCCTGCTGTAGGCAGGTATTTGCAGGGACATGGTTTTCAAAATATTGCGGATAAGGTTGAGAAAAGTAATTACTAACAGGCGGCGGATCTTGGTTTTGAGGCGCCGAATAAGCCTGGTTCAGGTCATTATTAACACAAGACGATTGGGAAGTAGAATTAATAAGTGCACCGGCATGCGTATAAGTTGGAGGACAAAAAACGGTGGAATTTAATCCCGTCTGATAACTTAATTGAAATTGAACATCAGAACTCCACGGCTGTTGCTGCGATTGGGATGAATTATACACGTTTAACGGCGGCGAATTCGGAAACTGCAAGCCACTGGCAGAAAAATCTAAGAATATAAGACATCCATTAATCAAATTAGGAAGTATCACATGAAAAGTACCCGAAATCTGTTTAAATTCCAAAAAAGTTACACGATCTCGAAACGACATACCATCTGATGTTGTAGTAGCCAAAGTGCAAGATGGGTCGCTAAAGACGCTTTGACTATCGGCATGTACTCCAGATTTAATTTGGTAAGATTTCTGAAATAAAACGGGACAATTTTTTTGCTTTTTTTCCTGGGTGGCTACGGATGCTTAGCCATAAAGTCAACATACGTTATCGGAACTAATAACGGCCTTCTGCACTTGACAGTTGCTACCATAATACCCACCAGAGCTAGCGTTGCCACTCGACATATTCTTTGAAAAAAATTATTAACAGTAAAGCATTACAACACTGAAAAAGTAAAAATGACTAAGAAGAATTAAAAAAGCTCCACACATGAAATCGCATGATACACATTTGTACTTTATGAGGGTAAAATAAGGTTTATTTTGCAGTGAATTCGCACATAAAACAAGTAGGTAGGTTCTAATATGTCCCGCGAAAGAAAATTTACCAGGAAATGATTCGACAAAGAAGATCATAAAATGATAGCTTAAATATAAAGTTAAGTTTTTCAATCTAAGTAGCAGATCGAAGTGGAAACTAAATACCCACAACACAGCAAAGCGACCCAATGACGTACCAAGAAGCGTTTGCAAAGGCCGCGCTTTGCCCATGTAGGAAAACATTACGATAATATCAAAACTGGTAAACGTTTGCTGTACTGGACCAGACGAACGTGCTGTTTTACAAATACCTAACTCACCAGCAAGTTAGTATCAATTTTAAAGTTGTTTTCTGTTGACAATAGAATATTATTTGTCCGGCGTAAACATGACAAAATTTATCTATGCATCAGCATCAATAAACCCATGAAATTTTAAAATTGAAAGTTTATCCTAGTTTTCCGGTTGTCTGTTCATTGTCTTTTTAACACACTACACTGCCATCTAGTGAATGCTTCCAAAACTTCTTAAGAAAACCAAAAATATCTCGAACGGCCTATTGCTAATCGTAAGAGTAAAGCTGAGGTTCCATAACACCACCCTATGCTAGGGATTTCTGTTTATTTAATAGGAAACCTTGTGGCAGTCTATTCTTGAAGATAAAATGCTTGACTAAAGCCATTTTAGAGGACTTAGAATGTTTTTGGACCAAATTTCAACACATATATGGTGAATTTTGATGTCCGCAGAATGGGATCTGTTTCCCCATTTTTCAATGCTTAAAACATTTAAAAATATGAGTTTGAGCTGCAATATTTCATCGCTCCCTAAAGTTTTAATGATCTTAAACTTTAAATAATTTTAGAAAATGAATACGTGTACCTGACTATTTTTTAAACTATGTTAGAAACGGCCTTGAGTGAAACGTCCAACCGCCCTTTATTTAGTGCATGTTGCGGGTTGGTTAAGCGCTTCTGGATGCTTCGCCATAAGTATAAGGGTATTTGCGAAGATCAGAAAGTTGAATTGCTCCTGTGCTTATTAAAAAGTGACTGTTGTCAAAAGGTACTTAGTTTCACTTCCATCAAATTTGTTAGCTGAAACATACTCCGCGTGATTGTCTTAATCGGGAAAATTTTCCAAAGGATTGTACAATCGCTAGGCATAATTTCGATCGCTGCCGGGCAGAAATTGTATTTATCAGTTTTTTCAGTCTTATTTTCTTAGCTTGATAAGCGAATTAGACTCCGTGGCCACCGTTACGAAAGCGACTGATCAAATGGCGGCTTTGGTTACCGTGGGCACCACTTCTTTTGATGATTTAATTAAGGTTGTAAATACCGATGAATTCCACGCAGCACTTTTCAGCTTAGGATATCAGAAACTTTTTATTCAATATGGAAATGGGAACATTGTGCCTTCAGTTTCAGACAGCCCCTTAGAAGTTAATGCCTTTCGTTACAAAACAAACTTGTCTTCAATAATTTCCCAGTCAGATTTGGTTATTAGTCATGGTGGTGCCGGAACATGCATGGAAGCGCTTTCTCCTCCTGGAAAGCGGAAATTAATAATCGTAATTAATGAAAACCTGATGAATAATCATCAGGCGGAGCTTGCTTCAACATTGTTTGAGGCGGGGCATGCATTCGTTTCACGAGCTAGCGATTTATACCTCTTCATCTCATCTGGGGATCATTACCCGTTTCAAAGTTGCTTGGTAAGTGGCCTTTTGTTCTCAACGCCAGCTAACTATTGTTTTATGCAAAATAATCTCACGTCATACTCTTTAATTTGCAGAAAACAAGGTTTTGGAGTGGTTGTGATCCCAAAGTCCTGTTTTCTCCCTCCACTACTCCCGAGTCTGTTGGCCTCGTTCCCTTCCACAGAGGCAATGCCTCTATGCTTATCGATTTCCTTAATAAAAAGATGTGTATTCCGCCTCATCAATGAGCCAAATATACGTTGTTTGGCCCCTTAATTTCTTTCCAATATACTTTACATGACACAAAGTGTTTTAAATCACATTATCACTGTCTTTCCGCTAAGCGGTTGCCGTGTAGCCTTTGAACTGAGTTTAAAATCTGTTGTTTGAGTTTGTTAGATTGACCATCAAAGTGACGTCAAGTTCTACTTTGAAGAAAAAGGTGTTAGTGTTATATCGTCGAATGATCGGTTGCTCGTTCTTGAATTCCCACTTCTTTTATTATGATGTGGGTTAGACCATGGAATGGGAAATTCTACTCGACCAGTATGTTGGGTCACTTCATTTTATTTTCAAAATAGGATGTACACAAGTCTAACAGAATGCTCTCGCTCTCACTCGTCAGCGTTATCGTATCTAACTGTGGTCATATTGTCTCTGTGCTCCGGCGTCCTATTGTGAAGGCTTGTAGGCCACATTTTTTTAGTCATTGCCACGTTTGGTATTTAACATTTATGGCTAACCTGTGCTCCTCATGAGTATTGGGTTTTTTGAAGAAACTCCTGTGATAATGTAAGCCTGATTAAAATCGTTGGTTCGGAAAAGCTTTGTAATATGGAAGCGCATTGGCATTACTTGAGTATGAATAGTTTAACAAGTGGTCGACTAATGAGTGATTGGTTGCTCAATGTTCTCCAATTAAGCACTAGGACCAATAGGTCTATGGCGGCGGTGACGAAATCTTAGAGGCCGTTGGATGGAAGATTCCGGAACTGCCTCACCCCGTAGAAATCAGTTACATCAGCCAAATCTAATTAGTAAACACAACGCGAATGCTATCTGTCAAGCCAAAAACTGGGCAAGCTTCTATACTGCGGTCGAGGAACCTAAAGCATTAACGAATCGTCTTTTTTTTTCAGAAACAAGCCTCGTAGAGGAGGTCTCTCCGTGGGATAACTATTTGTTTCCTAGAGATCCATAAAGTTACTTATTTCCTCAACATGTAGAAGAAACGTTGATTGGCAATCATCGAGCGAAAAGAAAAATGGAACGCTGCGATAACTCAAATCGTTTTGAAATTCAACGCCTTTTGTACTGCTTTTGCGTTCACATAAAAGAGTCTCTTAGACTTTGTGTGCTCCCCTCTCTAATGCAGACTTTGTAAATTCGATGAAATACTTGTTGTTAGTGAAACGTTTATCGGTGCTATAACCATTTCTCGACATAGTTGAGTGGGCTTTACTTTGTTACCTTAAGTAGGGCACTAACTTGAATTATTATAAGAGTTATGAAACGGCCACACCTAGGTCATGAAGGACTTTTTGAAAAAAGTCGGATCCGCTGCACACCTTCCACTAAGGAAAGGAGACTTCGAAAGATTGTATCCACCCAATCATCCCGCAGTGAATCGTATGAACAGGGTAAGACTGAAGAGCCTAACATAGTGATGGGGAACACCAAAATGAATTAACACCGGTAATTGCAGTAGTCTGAATCAAAAAATGAAACTGCACATTCATGTTAAACGAAATGGTCTCATATTTAATATTACATGTTAAATTTGCGCTTTGCTACTCTACTAAAAGGACACATTGAGAGTACCATCTAAGCTTGTATAACAAAGCCTCAGTAGCACTCAAATGTTTCTTTGCATAGCTACTGATATAAAGTTAGACCTTGGGTAAGCATTTCAGTAGCTAACTAATTTCTATCTTTTGCACAATCATCCATAAAACTTTTGTTTAAGCGATGAACAGGCTATTAGTAGGCATTCAAGGTGTGCTGCTTGGGTCTGTGAGACTTATGCTGAACTCCGTAGAAACATTTTCTGCCGAACAAAAGTTTACTTGATTAAGGTAACTCGATCCTTCTAAAGTAATGATAGTCATCCTCGAAAGAAAAACCGCCCAGCACTCTATAACGCAGCGCACCTTCGATATAATAAATTAGAACTGCGGACGTGCGTAAACAAAAAGTAAGATGCGACTTTGAAACGTTTATTCGTTGGGTGGAGGGACAATTTAAAAGCGCAACGAATTAGGAAGGCTTGCAACCTCTTTCTCGTGCTTAGATAGCCAGTGCCTTGACCCAAAAACATGCTCTTAGCTATCCATTTCATCTTTTCAGATGAATTCAGTTTAGTAATATCTAGCTTCTTACGTAGATGAATTCGGTTTAATTTTTTCGTCATATCATCTGTTGACGCATATTGTAGTAAATTTTAAATGAAGAAAGCATACGAAACCACTGTCCCCATTATTTATTTATTTGTTCTTACCCAAAATAAAGATGTAGTTTCTTTTGCACGAAAACGTGTAGAAAGTTACCTTTCTCTATTTTTACTCAGAAGCGCAAAGCAGCATATCACTAAGCCTACTATGAGTAACTTACACTGGAGAAAGTTTCGATAATGCATATGTACAATGCATCCGATTTGGGCTTTGAGTTATATAGAGCTGTGACGGTTGTGCTGCACGGCTTCCAATTTACTGTGTAATGTTCTGCCGCTTATGATTCAGTATGAATATGCACCTAAGGGGTTGGCAAACTTATAAAAGTAATTTAGAAAAAACAATGTTCGATACGATGAAAATTAGATAACCGAGGTTGCTATCCACCAAACTTTTCAAAGATGAGTCTTGAATATCGGAACCTCGGAGTCAATTAAAATGACAAGGACATATTGCTTTTCCTACTTATATATGATTTCCGTTTGAAGGATCAGGAAAGGGTGTCTATGCATAGTAAAGAATGTTGATTGTTATCCTTTACTATTTGCAAATAATCCTATTCATGTTTTCAAGATCTCCAGGTCTATCTTTGCTGTCATGACCACTGTTTTAAAGAAAACTTAAGCCCTGGGTGTGATTGCCTAAGGTAAGGAACTCTCTTGCAAGGGAGGTGGTGGAATCGGTTTGAAGGTCGAGTGTTTGACAATCTACTATTTTCATACCAAATGTTGTGTGCGACAAGTTAAAAATGATACAAAAGAACTGGTAGGCAATTAAGGATTCCCATTGTATGCCAAGAGGAAGGTCGTCTCAAGAAAAACAATTGTCATTCCAAGATCTTCATTAACTTGGCTGAACGAAAAAACGAGTTCCATCCAATAGGATCTGCTTTTTGATGCTGTTCCCCTCCGATTATTAGAAGTGTCCAGATGGGTCACTGAGCATTATCTTGCAATCATGTCAACCATGTTCATCCTTTTCTTCCAAAAAAGCATGAGACGAATGAAAGATTAATAGAATTACATCAGTGAAATACAGCACGAAACATTGGGATACAATATTCTTAAACAAGGTACCACAAGGGAGGATTTTGTATCTATCAATGCAAGTGAGATTAAGTAAGGTCAGTCGAAAAAGTAGTGGGCTGTTTCACGACTCATTATTTCATCTACTAGACTTATGCATAGATCAAATGTAAACTATCATCTGGCTTGGTTCATGACAAAGAGCTCGCTTAAAGAATACCATTTACTTCTTCAATCTCCAAATTGGATAAGATTGAAAATTCGTAATAGCAGATCTAGACTAGAGCCCTTATTAACCAAGGTTTAAGGACTAAGATCAAACGCTTGATTTATTTGTTCTAACTGAAGCTTGGGTGTGCGATTCACCAGCTGTGATGTCAAAGTTATTTTTTGGCACAGTAATTAAACCAACACCTAATCTCAGTAATAAAGCTAAAAAGGCTCAATAATGGTACCTGAATTCGAACCCAATCCTTATATACTTATAACAACTTTGGGCCAAAATAAGTCACTTCAATAATATTCATACCCTCCAACAATTTTTCATCGATTTAAATTTGTAGAAACAGCAAAGACGACATTTCAACAAAAAATTACAACGAATAACAGACAGATCAATACCTTCAGCTGCCTATCGGAATCCCAAGGTATCTAAGACCCAATGACAACACCAGAGTGCAAAAGAATGAGAAGTTCATATAGCTGCATTTATTTATAAAACCTAGGCTACCTCAATGTGTAGAGACAGAATGCCATAATTTATACAAGCGATGGCATTTAAAATCTGATGGAGAAGAGTGAGAGGAAGAACTAATGATTAAGGAAGCAGGCCGTTCTGGCAGCCTCCTCCATGTCTTTAACAATATGGATATTGAGTCCAGATTTGGCGAGTATCTCTCGACCCTCAATGGCGTTTGTGCCCTCAAGACGCACCACGAGTGGTACCTGGGGTCGGTGTTTTCGACAGGCAGCAACTATACCCTCCGCTACCATACAACAATTCACGATGCCGCCAAAGATGTTGATCAGGATGCACTTCACGCGACCATCCACTACAGAGACATGCAAAAATGAGCGAAAAATCAGCTGAACCTGTAAATATACGAGAGAAAGGGTCTAAACTACAAAAAACAAACTATATAAGCTTTGAGATCCGGGGGTGTGATAACAGATGGACAAGGAAATCATGATACTCTTCGACCCGAAATACCTTTGTGAAACTAAGATAAATATACAACATGTCAATGTATCCAGAGAATCGATGCAACTGGTGATAGCGATTGAAAGTGAAGAACATTAACGGTGTTTAATCAAGCGCTAAAAATGATTTTTTTTTTTTTGGTGCATACAAGTCAAAGAGATACTATAATCAAAGGGCCGCAAGGAAAAAGTCTCGAAACGCCAAAAAAGAAAAGGCTAGTTTCTTCTAGGTGTACAAAAATTTAAAAATAAAAAAATCCTGCTTGAATGGTAGGCCTATACTAATTTGAATACAATTAAGGCATGAAACGCAACATTAGACTATGGATGAGCTTGGGTTGCGTAGGTATGATAAATTTGTGCTACTAGATATTAAACAAAGCATGTGAATATCGCACTTAAAGTTCCAGATACTGAGCCTCAAATCGAACTGGCATTGTCATCACTCCAGGAGCAATTCCGGGGGCTAATGAGAAGGGCGGCCGGATAGGATCAATCACCCACCTAGCAAACGAGGCAAAACGTAAATACCTGGACTAGCTGTGGAAATCGCATGCATGTAGCAATTAATGGAATATCCGTCAGAAAGTTGAAAAGACTTCTGGAAGAAGTATGAAGATTGTCTGCCCTTATTAATGTCGAAGACGGACAAGGTGCCATTACGAAGTTGAACCGCTACCTGTACGATGAAACCATGCCAGAGAAGTGACCAGAGAGCCGAAGACGTCGATAAACGCCTTTACTGCTAACTGTTGAGCGAAGAGCACTTTTCCCTAAAAAATAACTTATCTCAAGAAGGAAGCCAACTTAAGGTCTCTCTGATGCAAGAACTTTCATGTGGACATCAATTTGGATTGCTATTCTAATCTCTAGATGTTCTCTGACGAGACTCGAACTCGTGCTGTTTTATGGGACAAGTGCATACGCGAGCGCTACTCCAACGATACACTGTCCGAGGCATTAAAAGCTAACACAAGTGATAATAATTTTCCCGACATAAATAATATTGTAGCTAAGATCGACAATAGAAAAAGGCGAAAATACGGACAATTGGGATTATATTTGACAAATCGAGCCTGTGTAATCTTAAAAGGCAACCTCATAAGCCTTGAAAGCCAACAGTTGTTGAGAAAACGACTCAATTTTTTAAGGCAAAGTACCGTTTATGACCAATCGAAGAGCCTGGACGTGATATGTCAACATTAAATGTCGAAAAAGCCCGACCGACTATTTAACCAAAGCGTAAGTGCACGTATAACAAGAACTACAAGGCTATCTATTAAGTCTAAAGTGGTATTACATACCATGTGTAAGGTCTGAAGAGAGATGGTTGAGTTGAAAACGACAAAACTATTTCAGCTGAAACAAAGTGCATATTTACGGCAAAATAAAAAAAGCGACTTGGTTTTGCTTATCTAATTGCTATAATTCATGTTACTAAACGAACAAGATGATCCGATAAAAGACAAAAATCTAGGGAAACCAAAAGGACCAGGTCGGCTGAAGCTTGCATTAGTTAGTAGGACCTAAGAGAAAGCCGGTCAGAAATAGGTAATGAAGAAAAATCATGGCGCAAGTTTTTAGAGACGTCCAGCGATACTTTGCGCCGTTATCATTGTTTAACTGTTTTAAATCCATTGTTAAGATCTCATGACCAGTCCTTTTGATAGAATGCATTTTTCCTCAATATCATCACAAGGAAAACATCATTTATCGAAACACTTCGGTGAAAGAATAAGAATCAAGTTTAGAAAAAGGCTTATTGCGACGTACCGAAGAGGACAACTTACAAGTGAGAGTTTTCAGAGCAAATTCCACATCATCCTGACTAGCCTTGCCACCAAGATCGAGAAAATTAGCAGCGCGTCCCTCATGAAGGGAGAGGAGGTCGAGAGTGGCCATAGCTAGACCCGCACCATTCACCATGCAACCGATATTTCCGTCGGGCAAACCGATGTAGTTGAGGCCATGTGCTTCAGCAGTGGTCTCCAGAGCCAGCAATGAGTGCTCACCCGCGGCCTCAACGTCCAGTTTGCGTGACTGAGCCGCTAATGCAGCTACACGTGGTTGACGATACACTGCGTTGTTGTCGAAGGAGAATTTAGCATCCATGTTGACTAATGTGCCATCCTCACGTTCGCCCAGTGGATTGATTTCAACCTGATACAAAAGAAATCCTGGCACAAAATTTAAGATAGAGGTTCAAGAGATCACTGTCTTCGTTAGTAAAGGAAGTATGAGCACAGGGGCTCTAAAAACATTCGCAAAAACTGAATGCCCAATGTTATTTTCAATTTCTGCATTAGGAAATAACTTGCACCTTGGTAAAAGATAACGATCAAAGAAGGCAGTCGAAATTCCAGGATGAATATGAGGTATCATAGTGGTTGCGGCTAACAGGCGAATTTAATGAAAATTCAAACCAGCAATAAAAGATTAGCCTTGTACAGGCATTAGCGACAAAGGCACCAAACCTCTTAATCATTCAGTGAATCACATCAGAACAATCACAACTGAGGGTTAATTGGTTAAAGATAGAATAAAAAGTAGAGCGAGTCGAAAAACAATTGAAATAATCTGGCTTCAAAATATGGATATACCTGGAGGCAATCAAGATCAACAAATAGGTTATACAAATTCTTCAGCTGTGAACACATGAATGCGTGCTGAGCTGAACCTGAAACAAATCCAAGGGAGCTCGCGATATTACTAGCTTTGGTATCTAAAAATAAAAAAAATATCCGATAATTTGGCATTACCGGACATGCCTTCTTCAAGATGGATAAGCTCTTTCTTTATGGCATCGGGTTTGGTGCGAGCAACGTCTTCTATATTCACACCACCTTCGACGGAAGTAATAACGACAGGACAACAGTTTTCGCGGTCTAGAAGTATGGCAAGATAGCGTTCCTTTTTAAGATCGACAGCATCTGCAATCATGACCTACAAACCACAGTGAAAATAAAAGAAAGTGCTCACCGTATTAACAACAACGCCATCTGCAGTAGTTTGTTCTGTGACCAGACGATTTCCAATCATTTTAGATACGATCATTGGGACTTCTTGTGGATCATTAGTGAACTGAATTCCACTTCCGCCTCCGCTAGAAAATTTGCCCAACTTTCTGCCACCGGCCTGAACTTGGGCCTTTAACACATATAGGTTGGGCTAAAGCTAAAATAAATTATTTACAGCGCAAAAATACCTTGAATGCAGCGACGATGCGTTCAGCCTCCTCAACCGAGGATGCGATACGAAAATCTTGCACAGCTAGATCATACTCGTTCATTAAAATTTTGCTTTGGTATTCCGGTAAATTCAGACTGCGGCCAAAAGTCAAAAATTTAGGTACGTTTCTTAATAGGTTATTTATCCTTCCAAACGCCATTTCAGAAGACGCGGAACAACGTGCACAAAGATTAGTTCAGCGTGCAAGGTAAATATGCGACAATGGGTGGCATGATAATAGCTGTAGAAAAATGGTGAAATGAGTCCAGATAATGAATTTTTTTGGCATTGAATTTTGTCTTAATTTCATTAAATGAATTCGAGTCACTTTATAAAGCCATTATAGTCAAATTTTTAAGCCCTTTGGTGCCTTTAATTTGTCGTATTCGTTCTGGATGCATTGCTGATTTGCAACCGCTCGAATTTTATTTTGTTTATATTTTTTGAAAAACATACCTACAATTTTTGCGGTTGATGCAATCTGACTTAATGTATTACCGCGGGAAATGAGATCTATTTCTAACCCTTGTAAAGTAACCTATTCTAGCCAGCCATATATGAGGGAACCTTGCATTTGCGAGGTTTGTACATGTGGGTGAGTTCGAAACCCAGGTCTGATGTGCAATGATGTGTGTTGAACCTACCTGAGTAGCCTTACTTGTTTATATACTTAAACACTTTTTAATTAAGTGACTAAGTTAAGCATTGGCGGATTGTTTATGCAGCATGAGTTAGTACTCTTTAATTGCATCACCGAAATGGAGGACCCGTTTGTTTAACAAACCTTGCGATTTTGAGTTTGTGTTGACAAGTCAAATTTTTCTAATTCTGGTTTCCTTCATACCATTTTTTCGGAGCGCTTCTTCCAACAATTAAAACGTCTCAATGCGCAGTTTTTCCGTTGCATAATTTTCAGCTTAGATTTCACCTTCCACTAACACTACACTTCGTCATCGTTTATCTCCTATCATCCATACGTCAATATTTAATTGTCTAGGTTAATAAATCTGTTGTGATCCAAAACCTCTCTCCCTTCTTAGCTTGGTTAAACCCCTCCACTTATTTTGATTTTTTCGCTTCACAATTATGTCAAATACTGCTTTGTTTAATGAATCACGCATTAATGGTGCACACTCTATTGCTTTCTCTTTATACAAATACTTTTAGATAATTTGCAGATAAACTACGTCCAAGCTCACTGTTTCGGTTAGAGTGGACAGTCATTTCTCGCCTCGTTTAAACGAAATTTCGCGTTCAGTGCCTTCTCACTTATTGAATAACAACGCCTTATCCTTTCTTTAACAATGTTCAACTCCGGCTCTTCTTCACCTTCTTTCTCAAGTTATCGTCTGTGCTTAATTTTAAACGTGACAGTTTGCTCTGCCGTGTAATACCTGCGTTGTAATTGCCAACACAATAGGAAACTAGGTGAGGAATTAACTTTTTGTTGATCGACACTCATGATGACACTCCCTCTGAATTGAGCTTCAATTTCAATAGCTATTAATGTCTTATCTGCGGTCTTAACTTCTACCGATACCTACCACATGCTTTAACTGTCGCCTTCAGTTTGTTTTTATCCCGCTCAACTTTACAAAAGTTGTGTACACTTACGCTTATTGCTCGATGCCTCATGGTGGCTCTCTAAAGGCTCTTGCCTTCTGTAATCATTAGCTAATTTTTTTACATCTCTTTGCAAAGAATTTGTGCCTAAATGTGGTAATAAGCCTTTGTATACTTAGTTTCTTTTCAATAGTGAAAACATTTTTTTGTAAATATGTTCCGACACCTTGGTCGAACTACCAGGTCTTAATGCAACAATCCTTTCCTGAAAACTAAGAATTGCTTAATTATATGCATACTAAACAGGATATTGTCTTTTAAATTGCAAGCCGACATCATTGCCCTCATTTAGCGAAGCAAGTGGTACCTTGGGGACCCTGCGTCATTTCCGAGTACAGAGCCAAGTACAGGGAACACTGTCTAGATCGACCGAGGCTCGTTATGCCGGAGACAACGATATTGCGCTCCGATGAGCCGCTATCAGACAAAACCACCCATAGGTTGGACTATGTTCCTAAGCCACTGGAGCCACCTCAGCGTCGCGAGCAGGAGCCCTACAAACCGACCTCGGCACCCCTCGATGGTACCACCAATTATCGCCTCGACTACATACCAAAAAAGGCCTGTCCACCCGAACCCTGTCTTCCTTTGCCTGTTTGCGAGTGCCCCGCTAGGTTCGACGGCACCCCTACTTACAAGAGCAAGTGATATCTGTTTATCCGCCTAAGCTTCCAATTTTTGGATGTTCATATTTTATAGATGGTCTGAAAAAGTCGATTAAATGCTTGGGGAAGGCTGCAAATATTGCGATATGATAGCCCGTAATGTTAGCAAGATCAGTTTCATCGAAAAAAATAGCTAATTTGAGTCATCTTAGGTTTCCCATTTTTTCGCAAACTCAGATCGACAAAAAGACTGAGACTTCATTTTAGTAGGCACTCCTGCTACTCCACCCTCTACCTCCAGTTGGTCATCTCAAAGTTCTGACAACTAAGGAAAACCATCAGTATGAATCACTTCAGGCCTGATTGCCTCGTGAATCTCTAAGACTAAGCGATTACTCAGACTCATTAAGCAGACATTCGGTTGATTTGTGGATCAAATCGCCAAAGGATTTTAAGACGTCTACAACTGACTTTACTCCGTTACAAACACGTAGCCTGACAGGAAGCTGTTTAGTTACTAACCGTGATGTCTACGCCCTGATAAATTTATTCTCTGTAATTAATGATTTTGACTTGATTACATTGTCAACTTTGCACCCAGCACGACTGAAAATATGTGCGCGTTGTTAGCGAATGCCTGTTTGTTAAGTAAAATGAGCACCAGTTGTCGAAACTGCATTCTTTTTGCGCAGTAGTTCCATGGGTTTCTGTATATTCAGACGACTACAGACAGTGGAATCTGCCGCGGATCGAGCGTCCAAAGACAGGTTCCTACAAACCGCCAGAGGTACCGTTCGATAGTGTTCCAATGTACAAAACGGACTATTTGCCCAAGTGCAATTCCAGACGATCTCCAATGAGGCCGAGACAAGAGCTTAGTTTGCCCGATCTACCTCTCGATAGTGCAACTAATTACAAGTCAGACTACGTGCCACACCCTCTACAACCACGAGAAGGCAGTACGAAGAATTTCTATTTCAAGTCACGCGCTCCTTTCAGTGATCTTACAACGTTCAAAGCGGATTACACCCCCAAAGACTTCTGTACGTCCTTAATTTACCTACCTAGACACATCTTTATCATATGAAAGGAAACTCTGATATTGTAGTCATTAAGAAATTTATGGATGATCTTTGAAGCCTCTGCCTACTGAAAGTTTAATTAATGCAGGCATCCCACAGATATGCAGACCCAATGACGCCTTAACGTGTAACGATGAGCCGCTTAGCGAGACCACAACGCATCGTGTTGATTATGTCCCATACCAGATAACGCCTCCCACTAGGTATCGTCCTGATGAATACAAAAAGCCTGAGACGTCTTTAGAGAATGCGACTTCTTATAGACACGATTATCCTGCTGTATGTCCCGTCTATTTATCTTCAAGAGCTTAATGCATATGTAAATTAAGAGTCTGCTCTTTCAGTTACCGTTATGCAACCCTGAACCTATCACAATCCCAGAATGCCCAAAGTGTCCAGCCCCTTTTGACGGAAATACAATTTACAAATCAGAGTACAAGCCCTGGAATGTGCATAATCAGATCGTGAAGCCAGTGAAGTCTTACTGCCCACCAAGTGTTCCGATGGAATGTCTTTCTACAAGCAAAGTGAGAGCTCAACACCGCTACTTAGATTTTATGAGTAGAAAACGTTTAACATACATCTATACTATGCCTACCCTCACCAGGCTGATTATGGACTGAAGCAGCCTTGCAGAGTCCAGCCAATCAAACCGCTTACTAACAAACTGACCTACGGTGATTTCGATGGTCAAACTAACTACAAAATCGATTACACAGCTAAAAAAATCGACTGGCACTGTCCAGCGGCTTATCTAAGCAAGGAGCAAATCAGCCGAGACGGCTATGCCTTTGAGGTACGATTCCTAAAATAAAGCATTTAACAAGTGGAAAGCCGGACTTCATTGAAACAAACTGTTTTCTTCGCAGGCTACAGACCCTTGTGGACATGAGCACTACAAATTGGTTGGGAATGCAGTTAAAGGCTAAGACGCTCGGATTCTGCAGAAAGACGAACAGACTCAAGGCCACCCCCACCTTTCGTCTCTCCTCACCGCTTAGCTAAGTAGAAAGAAATGAAACGTGCACTCTCATAGTACAACATGACGTGCAAAAGCAACTGTTCTTCTTTATGGGCATGGTCATCCCCAAAGTAAGCCAAAATGTATAGGCGGCTTACCTCAATAACATTGGCAACTCCCTTCGAAAGCATCGAAGCACATGAACTCAGTTCATCCAATTGTCCATATGTCAAAAAGTGCTGTACAGGTACCAAAGTGTACAAAAAACTTCAAGAGCCTGGAGGACCATCAACAGTGGCAACTGGATTCTCCTCTGCCTTTAGCCGTTCCCCTAAAACGAAAATGAAGTGGGTTGGTACTCAAGGAGCCTAAAACACGTGCTTTCAGAGTCGGAGTTTTTTAACAGATCTTATCATGTTCCAAGTGATTGAGGAAGAGAAAAAAGCTGCGATCACCCGACATGAGTGATGATGGAGCTCGACCAATCGTGACGATGGCCATGCAGAAAATGCGCGCGTAAAAAAACCCGTAAAAAGCAAAAGTATTGGCATGTGCCAACAGATGTCTAAAGCGGACCTCATTTAGTTCGCCTTTTAACGTCAGAACCCAGATGGCCAATGACACCAGACTGGATGAGAGCAGCAGAGAGGGGACAAAAAATCAAGCGACAAATCATCAAAGTGGTAGTTACCGCGTTTACATCTTCATTGGGTCAGAGAGAGTCAAAAAAAGCAATAACGTTGCGTCGCTACTAGCGATGTTTGCTGAAAGCACTAAACATGTCCTATTCGGCTAAACGATCAGTAATGTTAAGATATTTGCATGAATGACCAATGACAAACAGCAAACATTATAATACCTATGCTCCGATTAAGCCTTGAATTACGCAAATAGAATCGGACAATAACAATAAGCCAAATGAGATGACAAATGTGAATTCGATGCAAATCGAAATGTCTCTCGCTGTACAGTAGATGAGGAGGAAAAAAGATCAATGACAAGTAACCATCAATACCGAACAGAAAATTGGACTTAGTTATTCTTTGAGAACCCCACACACCTATTTTCAATCAAGTTTGAGGAGAGCTTTCGTATCAACTGCAACTAAAACAGGCATAGACGATGTAGTTTATTTGCATGAAATTCACAAACATTTTCATACTAGTACGTCGAATGTACACACACAAGCCCAAGCTCGATCGCAATCACAAAAATAAGGCCTTCAATCGATAAATAACAGCCAAATATCCATCTGCCCTAATACCACTTACGGATAAGTTCGGCGATTACTCGCTGAGTTCTGCGCTCTAATTTTTTCAGCTTTTTCTCCACACCGCGCTTCAAATCCCAATCGGGTTTTCGGGGTGCCAAATTGAATAGATTCTAAGGGGGAAAAATGAAAACTAGAAATTAAGAAACAGATCATGTAGTTTTCGCTTAGAACTTTTTCGAGTACCACAGGTAGAGACTTAACAATTTATGCCGCTTTTGGTATCATGACATATTCATAGAAGAGCTAGATATAGAGTTTAGATAAGCACTAAACTCTAGCCCAAACGACCTACCGGAACTAACATATCTTATATAATCTCAATTATCTCATGCAGTAGATGCATTAAGGCAGTGTAAATTTATCGAAACAAAGCATAAATTGTTTACTTTCTAGCGCCTCAAGGTCAACACCAACCCAAATCAGTTGACGAATAAACCAACATATCTGCATGTTTTTTTATTGGAAAAAGAATATGCAATCTACATTGTCCAACAGTTCCTCATATCAGCCCAAATCTACCGCCGCGATCGAGCTCCTTATATGGAAGTGACCAGTGTCAAAGCCTGAAGCTTCAGAAGGCTTCTTTAACAAAAGATTTCCCTAATTTAATTCACCCTATTTCACTGTTTGTTTCCTCAAGGACTATTTTCCTGGCTGTCTTCTGAAAGGTCAAAAGATGTATGGACCGAGGTCCATCGACTATGTAAACAATATATGCCCCAAAACAGAGCGACCATAAACTACTTAAACCAAACTAACATCGCATGATATGAGCAGGAAAAGGCATTAGAAGCAACTTACAACTTCATCAACAACAGATTCGGTCTTAGCAGCCTCTAACTGGTCCGCTACACAAGTCTCCACTAAAAAGGCACAAAACAGGCATTATTAGCGATAACACTATTGTCATTTTTACCCGAGAAAAGCTCATGTGTCAGCAAGGCGCCAATAAAAACGGAATAGCTTTAAGAATAGACTACAAGAGCAGCTTCAGATGCTGAAAGTTTTAAACTTTGTCGATTGACTGTCACTTGTGTTTAGCCGCAAAGCATTCAGCATCCAGTTATTATTCAAGCAAATTAGACCAGGGATGTGTTTGGTAAAATTGAAATTTGTTTATTTGATCTCAAGGCCACCTGGAGGCCATTGAACTGTAGATCATGCGAACCAATGGCAGTATAGACGTTGGGTGCGAACGAAACTAGCATCGAATATCAATCCTTTCAGGTGTTATTGTTTCTCTTCCCCCTAGAGTTTGCCAAAGTGGACAACAAAAAGATGTAAAGAGTGTGTAATTAATCGAGATCGAGGAACTGAATTTTAACCAAGAATGTCAGTGTGGTTAGCGTTGAGATGTCCAGCGACACACTTCCAAAGTCCACGCGATATAACCAAGACCAAGGAACATGGCTCCAATTCACCTGATTGTGCATGTACAAGAAATCGCTAGGTGGATTTGGTTTAATACTAACTTTGCGTACAATAAGCCCATTTTGAGTGAAATAGTTCGGAAAACTACTTGGTATCGTTGCGAACAATTCGATAGTCAGCGTCGTTGCTGAGCGTAATCAACATTTGCAGTAATAGAATTATGAATGACTGCCAGTATTGGGCGGTGACTAAAAGACAGGTCATTAAAAAGTAACAAGGCTCAGCATAAACTTTTTGGCATGATATGGCGATAAAAAGACATGCTATAAGAAAAGGAGCTCCTCTAACGAAAAGTATCGTATGATCGAAGAGAAGACATGAAGTGACTAAGTAGCATCTTACAGGCATGCGCATAGCAGAATGAGGGCGATTTTGAATAGACTCGAAAACTTTCTGATTACCTTCTAGCACTGAAGTATCTTTCTAAAATCATGTGGATTACAACTTTCTCGCTGTTGTCCAAAACGATAAAATGGAAAAAAACTACGTGTAGACTTCAAGCACGACCATAAATCGAAGAATTCCGACGCGAAGTAGGTGGTGAGAGGTAACTAGAAGCTTGTGGCCTCGAATACTAGTCCTCTTCACACTAGATACCGTAACGGGATCATGAAATAACTCGCAGGAATCCCCAAACGTATTGCATCAATTATGCATAGCGAAATGAATAAATAATGACGAGGAACTCTCATATCAAATCGAATGTTTACCCAAGGCCTACGAGGAGGCTAACATTTCTCATTTCTTCAAACCAGTAAAACGATCGATTGCCGTGTGATATTACTTTCTGATGAGTACCCTTGAATCAAACAACTAGGTGAAAGTGGATCTGACCCTAGATTAGTGCCACTTGAGTAATCTAATAACTACAGAGCGCAGGCCCACTTTAACAGAACCCCTAGAGGTAGTGTAAAAGTAGACAGAATCGAATGGAACGAGTAGAAAAAATTTATACATTTCCCCCCATGCTTTAGGTCAATGTATATCAAAATTAGAAAGTGGTTTTACCAACTATAGAGAAACTCACAATTGATCATTATCCCTTCAGGCAACTGACCAGCCTTGAGGTCATCGGAAATGGGCTTGTAATTTCGAAATATGGGCTTTGGAAGCTCCCCTTCTGCATTGAGCGCCAGTCCAGTGCCGGGGATACCTTTGTTTTGAGCTTGTTTGCGCAGTTCAATGAGGCGCTCTTTTCGACGTACTGCTTCACTTCGAAGAGAGCCCACAGCACCTTCTTGTTCTTCTCGTTTTGACTTTTTCGCCTCGCTAGGGCCATCGCAATCAATATCCAAGTCAATGTTATTCTCTGTTGAGGCCATGACTTTAATCTGAAAAAGACGCAGATTAGGATTATCGTAATAGTTGAGCAGAAAGTGACAAACATGTGGCTGGAAGGAAATATAGCTCTATAAAAAATCATATTTGCCTCTCCTTCATATAGACAAAGGTTCTCGATGTGTAATGAGCGTAAAAGAGACTAATGTGAAAGTGGACACGCGTAGTGTCGGTGAGAACAGGCAGGAATGTCGGTGATGAGAAGTAATAGCCGTGAGATAGTGGGCTGATGAGAAAGTATACAAGACAGGCTGCCAAGCAGCCTAAGAGTAGCTCTATAAAATCGGAGGAAACAGGTTAGAAGGAAAGGCGGACACAAGTGCTTTATGCATGCGTAATACACCGGTTCCGTCATCTCTAAAGCGTTCGGAATTTCAGGTCGATTATTAAAATATCCTATAACACGCATCCAAACTCGTTTGTCTACTAGAAAAGAACATAGTTTTGACAATATTTCGTAAAACATATCTCCTTTCCATACACTACGCTAGACTCCTTCTAAAAGAAGTCAAGCCGTGGATAGCCCACTATCTTCGTGAACTTAAGAGCTCTAATTAACCTCATGGTTTATGCAAGCATGCGAAGAAACGACATCAAATATACCTGCCAATCGAATCTACGCTAAAGAACTATTTACCGTTTGTGCAACTGGTGAAGTTTGTGGGAATTAGCGCACTACTCTGTAACCTACCACGAAAAACCACATATCCATTAGATGGAAATGCGATAATGAACGATATGAGAGGGATAACTTTAAATTGGATTTTGACGGTCTCTCTCGACGCTGGATAATAACTCAGGCTCGTATGTAAATGCTCCATTTTCGAAGCATCTGGTGCTAGTGAGGGAGCAACAAAAGTCCTAACAATTTTACTACTGAGATCTGATATCGATCGAAGTGCATTAGTAAATCAGACTCACAAAAGACGATTTCATAGTCATTGATGCAGTTAGCAAAGACCTTAGATACTGGAACATCGGGAACAAAATGGTATTTATTGTACTTTCATATGCAGTTCTAGTGCAGTTGTGATTTTTCATCTTCGAGGAGATAAAGCAGCACACACATGCCAGGAAGAGAAGCAGACCTCAGTTAGTGAATAGAGATAAAAATAAACATCAACACCAGTAAAAGAGTGATTGAACTACGAGCGTGACGAGAATGAAAATGGAAACCTAACAAATTCAATCATAAGCAGGCACGCTTAAACGAGTACCAAAAAATGAGCTTTTCTGTTTCAAAACGCGTATATATGAATGCACATATTTGTATTGACGAAGACCACCAACAGGAGGCGTATGGAAGTGAGGGTCCAATTCGCTGATCATGGAGGAGGTGGTGGCGCCAGAGGAAGAAAGAAAGGAACGCTTTCATATTTGAGAGGAAAGGAGAGGACTGTACACAGGGGAAGGTGCGGTAGGGTAGGAGGGGGGGGGGGGGGGGGGAACGCATAGATGTAAATGCACTCGCACGCAGCTCAAAGTGGTAGTCACTGTACCATCTCGACAGGCCTTCCGCCAATAGTCGTGGACATCTCAATAGCAGGTGCTGGAAGAAGGGGTCTGGAGGAAGTGGCGGTTAAGAGGGGCACAGCTTCAGGATTTGGCAAAGAAGAAGGGCCGGAATTTGGACCTGCTTCAACCATCCCTAGGGAGGAGGTCGTTGATAGGGCAGATGAGGTTCCAGACGTGTTGGTTGACGGTACGGAAGCAAGAAAGGGCATCGAGCGAGCAGGATCATCTGAGGAAGGAGGATAACGCTGACTCAGGTTCTGGATACGACCAGCAATGCAACCAGCCGTTATTCGAGCTTCGGCATCGTGGTCCCAACTATCTTGCACTGTCTCCCATAATTGCATGAATGCCTGTCACAAAGTAAGAAAATAGTCCACATTGGCTACTTTAAACATATGAAGCAATTTTGATTATTAGTTTGGCATCCAACTACTCGCATCGACCTATAAATTATTCTTTTGCGTCAGGTCCAAGAAAAACGGGTCGTTTAGACTCGAAATGGAAGACCAAAGGTAGGAAATCTGGAAATATTTAACAAATCAAGCCTTAAGGCCGATGCAGACACAGAACAAAAGACACTAGACATAAAGCTGTCTACATTGTACTAGCACGAGTTTGTTGGCCTAACAACTGGGTCCCACAAACACTAGCGCCCACACAGACACCAGGTTCACATCTGTGTAAAGGAGACTAACGAGTGCAGCCGTCGCCGCCACCGCCACTGTCGACGCAGAGCTAGGAACACGTGTGAATGATACTCCCGCGCACACGGATTAAAATTGAGGACAACGGTCTGCAGTGCGCACCGCTAGTCACAGGGAATCCCAGAGAGAGCAGGTAAATTTACAATGCTTCGCCGCTGCTGTTGATGGAGATGCAGCTACTAATTCCACTAACAAGAGCGCATTTTTGTCTATTTGTCGCACAGTGGTATCGGGGTTGGTGCAAATCTAGAGCTTGAAGCAATACTGCCGCAGGGACTAATGAACTTGGTCCAAATGAACAATCTCATTAACTTCTGAAAATTTATTTATCCAATTCGGCTTTTATTAGAAAATAGATTTTATAATCATATTAATGAAAAGCAGCCAACAGCTTAAGCACTCAACAGCAGCCACATCAGGTCCAGACTGGTGTGATGAAATCGACCATGACTTAAACCATATAAGCCTTTGCTGCAGATACCTAAAAAACGACAATAAACGAAAGCCACCAAAAGCGGAGTTAAAAGTCGTTTCAGGAACTGCAAACCTCGGGGACGACAACTTCAATCAATAGAATTTGATTCCAACTTCAAATCAACACAGGGAGCATGTAAAGACTTTCGAGATTTTCATGAAAATTAATATGAAACTTTTGGAGAATCCTGAACACTGCCTCCCAGATTTAAATCAAAACTATTTTCCATGCTCGTAAACAGAATATGGCATAAAGATGCCTGAAAAAAAATTTCATCAGAATTAGTGAGTTCATTTACTTGGTCATTTTCCCACCAAGAGCAGGGTTGAGGCCGATTCCTGAGCTTTGCGACATAATGCTGAAGTTTATCCATGGTGGGATTTGGACCTAATTCGGCCTCGAAAGGTGCCATATAGGGTGAAAGCCGAGGCAACACTCCGTCGCCGTCTGGTAGTGCGGAATCGCCAGGCCGGTGAGCGCGGGTCATAAGTTCCCAAATTACCAAGCCCAATGCATACACGTCAATGCGTAGGAAGGCATCCCGAGTGAACTGGATCGCTCCATCTAGTACCTCAGGGGCCATGTAACGAGCCGTTCCTACCTTTAAAGGTAGAAAAAAATACGAGATATTTGGGCTTGTTAATTCAATCTCCCTAGTTCAATAAACCTTGGACGGCAGTACCCGGTGTGGAGAAAAACAGTCAGGAACAATCTGGATTTTTAGCGACGAAAGAAGAGGCCTTTGAGTGGATGACTCTGGAACAATATTAGTATCGAGAAATCATTTTCACTAATCAAACGAAACGAGAACGAAGGAACTCAATCTATGCCTTTCTCTTTGCAGTAATAAACGCAAAAAAAGGCTCATCTATAAAAAAGACGTCCAAAGGATGGGGTTGCTTTGAAAGCCGTAAAATTGCATGAAACACAAGGGCCTACATTTCTTAGACTCCTAAAAGATAGCCAAAAGAATAAAAAAAAATTAACCTCGAACTGAATGGGAAAGAATGGCTAAAATACCGAAGGTGGTTAAAATGATACTGTTATTCTATGCGCTACGCCCTTTCTGACCGTCTAAAGTCTCCGGAAATGTCTTCCAGACTTGTCCTACAAAAAGGCTAGGTACGAAGGTCTCTCCCAAAAAGAAATGAAATGTGTTTCATCGAAAAGGCATTTAAGTGTTCAGACTCTATATTTTTCAATCACGGTGAAGGTGCTACACTCCCTGGCAATAATCGATTCAAAAAGAAGCTGGGCCTATAATAGAAGACCTGAACCTAATGAAGGGATCGAAAGCAGCTAATTTGTCGTCCCCTAGAGTGCTGATATTTACGAGGTCTTAGATCCTGCATGACTGTTGAATGCTTTCTAGCGCCGGAAACAAAGAGTTTGATACACTATGAAATAATACATTTTTGACGCAAAAAGCTCAGACGCTTCTTATGGGAGAAATACACAGAAATGACACTCCAAGATTAAAAAAGGGAACTTTTTTTTAAGGTAGAAAGAATTGAAAACCATCTCGCCACAATAAACGGTGTTTCCAAGGGCTAATGCAAGACCACCTATGCAACTTTTTGACAGTAGAGTCGTAAAACCGCAGAATTCCTTAAGCCACATGAAGCAATAGCATCCACAAATCACGACCAAGTGGAAAAATAAATATCAATACCACCAAAAAACTTCAGTAGTAATTAAGAGTGAGTAAAATTGATGATAATGAACATATAGTCTGGAAATATCAATAAGGAGCTGGTCGAATGTAGTCAGTAAAGATGAGAAGAGTTGTAAAGAGCATTGAAACTGATACATCAGGTAATAAAACTCTGCCAGACGTTAGTTACCATTCAAAGTTGAATAATGAGAAGCAATTACAAGTTATTTCATTTTTTGCTTTATGAATACAGCACAAAATTATTAATTAGCCATGGGTTTTACTACTTGGTCGGAATTTATAAATGGTTTGAGCATGGATTAATTCGACAGGGATTTGGATGCATAAGGCGGTACAGGAAAATGTTTCACTTCTAAGAACGTTGCCACCCGATATGGTCCAGATCTACACTACAGAAATTGAGATAGGGACCAACTAATAGTATTTTTGTATGTTTAAGGAAGAAAATGCGTTCAAACAAGTACAGAAACGAAAAAAATCGAGAGACTATTGCGTAGAATCTTTCTGAACTGTAGAGACAGTTGTTGTTAATAGCAATAATATCACCACAAAGATGTCGATCCCTTGACGGATGGATAGACACTGCATATGGAATAAGAGATGGCTACAGAATCACCGGAAATGGTAGTATCCAGATAACCCCAGGATGATGGTGAGGCAGCAAAAAAAACGGGCAAAAGAAGCTTTCCGTCTTCCATGGTATGGGGAGCAGGCCTAATCAATTGCTGGAGTCCATTCCTGAAGAAGACACATAAGGTAAATGACAGTTTGAGGTGGAAGAGGATGAGGCTAAAACGCAGGAGAACTTATCAAACTAGAAGCACAAATGATGCGGAATTCCCCTAACTCCCAACCAAAAAGAAAATTACATGATTTTATTGCGCAATAAAAAGTCATGGAAGCCATTACCAAAACGAAATAAACTTGTTTACAGAGTGATCTTAACGCTCCCATCCTGAGGTCAGTAACCTAAAAACCACAATCAGAACGGATCAAAGTGTGAATAAGAGGCTGTGTAATTTATGTAGCGATTGTGAACACGTTTCACTCTGCACACACACATGCGAGGTGTCGTATGTGTATCTGACTGAGCAGAAGAGCTGCAGAAACATCACATGGGTAAATCATCAGGCGAAAAGAAACAAGGCTGTCATCTTCGCACCGAAATTGCCAAAATCTTCCAATTTGTTAAAAATGATCAGGAGAAAAAAAGGATTCAAAAAGCAAAAGAGGTGCGAACAGGTTCACTCAAAGAATACAGGAGCCAAAAAAACGAATAAAAAGGAATATTTGGCAAGAAAAGCAGGCTATGATGACGACAAGGATAACAGAAGGGCAAGAATGAATGACTCAAGCTTCCGCTGCGTGTGCGCGTTTAAGCCAGTAGGAGTAATGAGGGAAAAAAATAAACCTATGCCTAACTGGAAATGGGCATAAAGCTCTAGAACCGTGAACTCTGGAAGTAATTAAACTACGAATACATTCAGGCAGCATAAATCATCTAGATTTTAAAGGTCAGTATGAAGAGTTTAATTACTTGAAGATGAGCATCACCGAAACCACGGCCAGTTTCCAATCGAGTAGCCAAGCCGAGGTCGCTGATGCAGGGAGTGAGATCGGCTTTGAGGAGGACATTGCGAGACTTGAAATCGCGGTGAGCGATGCTGGGTTTGGGGTACTGCGAAGCGGTGCAAGGCAATTCTGTGTGGAGATAGCTAAGACCCCGAGCCATTCCCATGGCGATCCACAGCATCTGGCCCCAGGAGAGCTCCCTACCGTGGATGTAATCATACACGGAACCGTGGGCAAGATAATCCGTCACTAACCAATATTCAGTCACTTGTCCGTGTTCAGCTGCACCACTGCTACCACTGCAATCAAGCTCATCCTGACTTTCTGACGAATCTCTCGTAATCTAAGAAAAGAAGAATTACGACCGAGACAACGAAGTCACGTGAATCAGCAAATTGTTCAAAAAACTAAAAAAACTGAATATAAGGTAGCTTCCTCACTGAAAAAAATTGTTTAACCAAATTGAAAATCATCTATCATCTGACTACTTCTAGGCCTTAGGGCAAAAATTATTTGTAGATCTCGACCTTTCTGCTCATGGACTTGCAAGCTGAAGCGATTGTTCGAGTGCTGGCGCAGTGCATAAAAAGAAACAAGAAACATGTCCTAGTGGCTGAGCGCCACCATTCCTTTGCCTCCCACTCTCGTGTGATAAGCAAGGAGACCTGTTAAGCTAGATCGACATGGCAACCGAGATCCGCAAGTTCAACGGGAATTTCGAACGAAGGAACTGAGACTCTAAGTTATAAAAGCCAATTAGGCATATGTATCGCCGCGGAGTCCCCAGCAGCTCAGTGTTTACACATTGAGTGTTGCTAATATGCAGATTATAGCAGGGAACTAAGATCGGTCAAAAGAGTGAGGTGACGGAGGAACGATTAAACTACGGTGGCGGTGATCGTACAGCTAGAGGGCAGCAGGTAATTACAAATTCGAAAAGGTAGATTTCTATTGCTGACACTTCCTGTTTGCCTTTGCTGCAGAAAATACGTTACGCGAGGACTTTGGATGAAATCAACAGCTGGTCGCCCGCGCTCCATCAAGGTCATTTACACTAATGCACAGCGGCAGCGGTGATTGCGCACACGTTGACGTCAGAGCAAGTACACACGCGCGCAGCGCCTCTCTTTACTCCACCTCTTCCTCTCCACTGGGCATCAGCCCGATGCTTCCAAGGACTGTGGTCGGTCCTCTACTAGTGCCACACGCACTGCTTCTAAGGGGATACATATGCACCAGCCAGTACAAATGCAATAGGAGAGGAGAAGAAACAAAACAACCCGATAATGTGTACTTCATTGGCGGGTTGCGTGAAAACAAAGTTGCAGGAATAGTTGCTCCCACTTATGATAACCGTGTGTTTTTAAAGCTATTTCGATAGTAGGTAAATGTTCGAAAGGAAGTGAGCACACCACTACCAAATTTATCTCAAAGTATAGATAATTCATGCAAAGTGCAAACAATCGAGCGAAAGAGATCATGAACCCAATAACTACTTGCCTTGTCGATTCCGATGAAGTGAAGAATGTTTGGGTGTTTCAAACGCGGCAACCGGTACAACTCAAGCTCGGTTTCCCAACTTTTACGCTCTGCCTCAGGGAACACTTTTATGGCCACCTCACGGGGTTTGGCTTGAGCGACTTTAGTCAAATGACCCAGCCACACTTCACCGAAACGACCGCGAGAATACCTCCTTACCTTGGTGCAGAATTTTGACAACTAGAAAGAACATAAACCTTACACAGAATTGCATAAGGACTAATGAGCAGAAACAGCCTTAACAGCATAGCATACAAGAACAGTGCCATAAAAGAATTGCAATAAAGTACCTCTTCAACTTCACCGACAGCCAGCCAACCACCTCCAAGAATTGGACGAACCAGCTGTGGCAGTGATGAAGTGCCATCGATCTGAGTCATGAAATTCTTTGCGCAAAAAGTACACGGTGTTCCATTTAAAGGGCAGAGACGACATATGATGCCTCCAGATGCATCGAACTGACAATCGTCATTTTTGGACCGATTCCGCGTAAAGCAGAATTTTAAGGTGGGAAAAAAGTTTTGACAGGAAAGGAAGGAATTATGTTTGTCTGTGCAAATCTTAGAGCTGCCACCAACAGTAGACGTTCCGAATGCATTGGCAGAGTTTCTATACCGGCGGCACAAAAGGAAAATGAAGATGAAAATTAAGAGAATTAAAAGAAGTAGAGGCAGTGTGATAGCATAGAAGAGGGTGGGATTTTTGGAAATTGAGGCAAAATTATTCGCCTTGGATATGGTAATGTGATTTCCAATCGATCGATTGAGGTTATTAGATATATTAACTGGATCTAAAATACGAGAAAAAACTGAAAATAAATTGAGCAATATAAAGACTAAAATACAATTGTGCTAAAATAACCTTGACCTAAGTCCATTTGCCTGATTAGGATATTAGGAACATTGCAGGAATCACCCTTGCAACAGCAAGAGAGGTAACCATTTTTATTGGAAATAGTGTAGCAGACATTTGGCTCGAAAATGAATTTATCATTCTAAAAGTTTAAAAAAAAAGTAGCATACGCCGTGCCAGAACCAACATCCTTGTAAGTAGGTACTAGTCGAATTATCATCAAGCTGCTTCAGACTCAGAAGGCAATGCTGTTGACGTGGATTACATAAAATTTTCCTAGTAGCAGGATCACAACCATGTTGATCCATTGTGCAATAACAGCTAATTAGATCCATTTCAATGTTACAAACACATTGGGCGCGTGGAACAGAACAAATAAAACGCAATAGAAATATGCGTCAAAAGGGCATAAGGTGGTGCTGTGACTTGGACAACAACCAATGAAGATGTGACCTTAACAATGGCGTTACTCAATCAAGAAAATGTAAACTGCTTAATATTTTAAATGGATCAAAATAGTTTAAACTATTTTGGACCTTAAATTTTTCAACATGAGAATATTCAAACACAGCAAAACAATTTTTGTCACTGTAATATTTTGGAATTAAAATCGTGATCGAATTTCTCACTCGGTCCATATCAAATTGGCTGAAAGATGCAGTTCAAGCATTTGTCACGGCCTTTCATAAAGATTAGCTAATTTTTCAAGACTTGTTAACCTCTATCGGAAAATCAGTCGTTAAAAGATCTACCCAATAAGATTCAAAAATTCATATGCAGCCGAATAAACAGACTTACGGTTAAATATGTTGAGCTACCATATGGTGCTCTCATTTCTACATACTTTATTAAATATTTGTCTTTGTTGCCAACACCCGGGAATAAAGTGACCTTGAGGTCACTGATTGGTTAGGTCAATGTATGCAGCAAACATAGGTTTAAACCCAATCGCCTCATGTAATGGATTTGTATGGTGTTTCCTCACCCAAAGCTTGCTGTTGCATGTATTGGCATTTAATAAATTTATTAGTTTAAGATAAGTGCGATTCGATTGACAGCTGCGGTTGACCTTCTTTGTTTAGCCTTCCGCGCCTTCCAAACACAGCCGCCTTTACCGATTCCGGTGTCACTGAGTTCGCATGCCATAACTAGGAAGTTTAGTCATTGATATAGAAATGGGGTCAAATCTGTGACAATGGAAATAAATTTCTCATGAAAAAGATTTTCAGAGGGGGTTTGATCATGCTTCCATCCTAACATACTACAAATCTGCCTTCTTCGACATCATTCAATAGAATGGTCAAACAGTGGCAAAATTCATCACGAATTTATTTATGCGTTTTATATGGCTATATGAAATTGGATTAAAGCATCGACATAGTGAGAAATAATTGTGAACTCTCAAATACTAGTTAATAATAATTATTTGCTGTCTTAGAAATAGAATATCTGATTCAGTCAGATGAAACAATGAAAATTGATCATAGAAATGCTTTCTCCTGGCCGCAATGTAGGTCAAAAGAGATCACGTAGACATTCAAATGATTACAGTTATTTGGCCGACCCACTAAGGTTCATTTTTGAAAGTTAAATAAATGAAACACATCCTGATTCTGACTGTTTGTTAAAAAAATTAAGCATTTATTTACATAATTAAGTGAAAATTCTATAATGTTATGCTAATTGCTGTTTGTTAGTATACCTCTCTTATTTCCACGCATTATGAAGTAGTTTGGTTATACAGTTGGGTTGTGTTCTAGACCTGTTTTTTCACGAATGGATTTTTCAAACTCTGAAGTTGATGCTCAATTATTGGAACAGTTTAGATGCCTAGGCACAACTGATCGCGATGAATTAGTGAAAGAATTTAATCGAATTGTTGGAAATGGCGTACCGACTAGTATTTGCCAATTTTTCCTGGATTTGGCCAATTGGTAAGGCAGTTTGTTTAATAATGGCGATTACAGGAATCTTCAAAAAGCAATCGGTGCCTACTACGATCTCAATTTTGACACTAATATTAGTGCTGCCAGTTCGTCCTTGTCAGAAGCCTCACCTAGCAAAATATTCGATGCTAAGTTTCATCCGTCTCCACATTCCGGTCCTAAACAGGGGTCTCCTCTTATATGGTGTGTGGAGAATACAGGGACATCTCCTTGGCCAGATGGATGCTACCTAACCATCGAAGTAAACTTTCTTTTTTGTGCGTAAGCGGTTCGTAGGCTCATCCAGATTTGTCGTCCGTATCAACCTGTGATAAAAGTGTTGTATGGTTTCCTGTACCTTTGGAATTTCGAAAATTTCTGAACGAAATTACTCCTGGCAGCTATGCGCACGTCGTTGTTGATATACCTCTTCCTGCCGAAGATATTCGTCAACGAATTTTCACCACTAATATGCCGATCGTAGGCGCTTTCAAACTTTGCTTGCCCAACGGCGATCGTTTTGGAGGTGAGTCCTTTTGCCACCCATTGAACTGACAAGTAATTGCATCCGTATAAATGATACAATGTTTACCTTTCACAGAACTTTTGTACTGTTCTCTTATACCCGAACTGGCCACTGGGTCTTTGTTTTTCCGAGCTGGTACACCCGATACGCCTATTTTACCTCCTGAACCATTTAGCAGTTTTGTAAGTAATAATCGCCAACTCATTAATCAATCCCAGTCTGATCTTTTTCAATATTATACTGTTGTGGAAATACTTGTGTTATTGTTTTTTGCTTTTTTTCTGCGCAAAAAAGTGGCTCGTGTGATTACTCTGTCTGGTACTCTTATTAGTAATTGATTCCATTTGAGTTTCTAGTGGTATGTTTTCTGTAGCTTTAAAAGAAATTTAGTTCGTTTACTGATTGTCCTTATTTTTTTCAGTTATTTCCTAAAAGTTTTTTTCTATATCTCTTCTATCAAGTATCTGAAATGCTTCCTTCGCTGTGGCCATTTTTATATGATCAGTAAGGCTCGGAATGTAACTCTTTATTGACTATTTAACTCTTACCCTATTTGCTTTTTATCCAGGAGACAGCCCTCCCTGCCCAGCAACCGATGGAAGAGGACTTGTAAATCTACCAAGAATTGACTTCTTCGTTCTCAATTAAAGCTGAGAGTCTTTAAATTAAATTCTCTCCCATTGATCCCCTGGCATTATCTTTGCTTATCTTCTCTTTCTTTTTTCTTCACCTTTCTGAAATTCTCCCAATAGGGAGCGCAACTGTCCTCTACACTATTCTTGGTGGCTCCCTAATATTTTGTTATAAAAGCAGCGTAAGGTATTTCATTGGATTTTTCTCGCTGTTCGCTTTGTTCTACAAAGTTGAATATCAAAAATATCGTTAGTATTTAGCCTGGGCCATTATTCTAACGATAAGGCAAGAGGGATACCAAGTACGGTTATTTTTGCGTTCACTGTGGGGTATTTTCTGTTAGGCTTTGCCTGGTTCATTTCGGTTCGCTCTCTCAGTGGTGGGGAGATTGGCGGATCCCGCAGAGTAGGGAAATTTTGGGCATAGAACGCTTTTTTGATGACGGGCTACCATTTTTGCAATAGACGATGGAAGTTCCAACCCTGGGTGGGGACGGCACTTGTTGTCGCATCTAGATTGCTTTGAATGATGACTTATTCGGGGTCTGGTATGGCAGGGTAGAAGTGATTCCTTTACAGCGTGTAGCCTGACTGTCGCTACTACTTGAAGGAAAGAGAACCCAAGCAGTCGTTCTACGGTTATTCACATGAGCAGAAGATTGGTGCGGTGGTACTGTGTAAGAGTCTGTTAGGGCCGTTACAGTCAAAGATCATTAATTTATTACACCCGCAGTATGTGTAGTTTGCACATATCGGGATTAGGATGCACTGTCACCCAAATAGGTCATAGCAGATTATTGATGCTACAGGTGAAGCAAACGGTTCCTCAGCCGACTGAAACGTCTAATTAAAAGTATTCCAATTAGCATAAGTTTGAAATCTGTGTTCAGATTACCAAATCAGAAGCCTTGTATGGTTCTTCCGATAAATGTTTCCAGTGACCCAGTTTCTAGGACCGCGCCGTTTTTTGATCGGCTAACTTATTTTTTAGCATCCTTAGGCACTTTTAATGACACTGTACCTTGTGGTTTTAATTCGTTCACTATAAAACGGACTTGAGTCACTATGCATGATAAATAGCGTTGAAAGTGGAGGAGTTTTACTTTTCATAATCATATTAATCTCAGACTGTTTCGTTTCAGTGTTCTGCTTAACTCCCAACTTGATGTGCTCAGCCATTTTTCGACCCTTTTGAATAACCCCATAAAGGCACGATCCCCTCAAATTTTACTTTCTAAAGAACTGGCCTGTGCAGCTTATTGTCCTTCTAAATGAGAACCTTATGATTGGTCTCTCTCTTTTTGACTATTTTAACCTTGGATAGAGTTACACTTTCAAATGAATATGCGTGAGCTGGATATTGTTCATGATGCGTCTTCTAACAAATTGGTTTTGCGCTCGAAACTTCATCATTTAGAATGCAAACGCTTGACTCGGTTTAGTATTTAAATTGAAAGTCTGTACGTTACAGTTCTCTCTACTTGGTGTAATTGTCTTCAGGAGTTAATGGTTAATCATAAAGCTGAACTCAGGTACCATAGAAATGCATTGCATGAGTTCCGACAACCAGGTGCTGTTCAACACGGAGGTGGTGATGAGGGTGGACACATGCAACGTGCAAGAGTAATTCTTTCTGGGCTGACTCCAATGCTCAAAATCGTATCAGGACCTATTTACTAGGATCTTAATGTTTGGATTATATGAAAACGCTATCCTAGAGCCGTCTCTGAACGATTCCAGTTATATTTGTTAAATGACTTTACCTATGATCTGGTATACTAGTGACACAGTCCCCAAGTAACTCATAAACGCCATTTACTTTTTAACATGTTAAACGTCAGGATTACTTCCTTTATGACCAGGAAGAAAGATATTCTTCGATTTAAATCTTATGCTGTAGATTAAAATTGTTCCTGGCATTTGATGAAAACGTCAATTTAGTTTATCCTGAGCAAAGGGGCAACAATAAAAAATCATCCCTCATTGATAGGTCAATAAGAACAGATTCTTTTACATAGAGACTGTAATAGTCAGTCCCTTCACGCAACCACTTTAACGCTGCTTAAACATCGAGATACCCTGACAGACGGTCGACCTATGGAAGCAAGCCTATGATATAAGAAGAGGTGTCTCATGAATGGGGAAGGGCTTATAAATTTCTTGTGTCGAGGGATCTAAAATAAGTCAGATATGGGTAAAAATACAATAATGATAGGAATTCTTGAAAAAGTTTCGCTTATGCGAACTGGACATTGACATGCAGGAAGTCATTGATTCAATTAAGGCGGTACTTGTTGACAAAGAATTTCGCACCCAATCGATGTTCACAATAATACTAATAATAATAACATCTGGTAATAGTGACCACAGTTATTGGTCTATTAATTCTTACGCGCCATGTGGCTGATAAGTAAAGTTAGCCATCTTTGGCACTCCAAACCTAAAAATAGATAATATTGCCACTCAAATTGTTAAGTCGTGTCAGTAAACAGTACTTGGATATTACGAGAACCGCTTAACTTCTTACCTGCACTCGAAAGCCAGAGCTCCATTTATTCAAGGAGGTTTCCAACTATCTTGGCTTTCGACAGTAGTTCATAGAGAAAATCAATGCTATCTTCAAAGCATTGTTCAACCATTTTACTTCCTGTACTATATAAGTAACTTTACATCATGTCCGAAGTGAATCCTCGAGCCAGCCGAACAACTTCTAGTGTTTTTTTCAAACCTTGGTCTACTTAAGTATTTTCTTTTGAATTATAATTCCTGTGCATGCACTGATATCTGCTATACGTTATTGCCCAAGCGATTAAGATAGTGATATACGTAGCACAAATGCGAACTGGGATAAAATTGTCCACTTTACCTAAATGTGTCAAGGAATATGAATGTCGTGAAATTCGATGAAGCAGAGTTTAAGTGAACATACCGTTACTGATTTATGTGGCTCAGACAGAGTTAATAGGAGTGAATATTTCTTGACTTTTAAATACAATTTGATTCCGATAACAAACAACTCGAATAAAAGGGTAATGAAGAAAAGAATGGATTCGATAGGCTAAGTTTTGTGTGTTTGCCTTGCATAAGGCAGATTTTCACAAATACTTCCCAGATTGCCAAATTGCAGCTAATACTAAATTTACCAGATGTGAAATAACGCTACATATCATCAACTAAATATATCATTCAAGGAAGAAAAAAACGACGGGCACATTAATTTATTCAAGTTTCCAAAAATTACTATGTTTTGCATTGTGTTAATTTAAACCAATGAGATTGCTGCCCACTACAATTTAATCCTACATGGAAAAGGTTTCGGGTTCTTCGACTCTTCCCCCCAAGGAGTTATCGCTCTTCAAAAGGATAGTGGTATGTTTAGTGGTACTTCGATTTAATAGGGAACATTTCAGAAGTACTATGATCAAAAACAATATAAAACGGGCCTCAAATTCGCCAATCAAATACTGTCCAATCCAAAATTTTCTGACCATGGTGGTAAGGTAAATTTGCATCCAGTTCATTTTCCTCAGAAACATTATCGATGAAAGGCATTCTTCTTAACTGTTTGGGTAAAAAGGAAGAAGCTCGTGATTTTGTAAAGCGGGGTCTTCGGTCCAATATCCAGAGCTTCGTGTGTATGTCGCGGTATATTTGATTAATATAATTTAATAGGCTGGCATATTTATGGCCTTATCATGAAATCTGACCGACAGTATGAAGATGCCATTCGATGCTACATTCAAGCGCTTAAATTAGATAAAAGTAATTTGCAGGTTCTTCGGGATCTTTCTGTGCTGCAAATGCATACCCGTGATTTCGATGGTTGTCTGGAAACAAGAAATAAGCTCCTTACACAAAGGCCAAACCAGAAGGCGTCTTGGGTGGGATTTGCCATTGTTCAGCATTTACGCGGGAATCTAGACACTGCAGCCACAGTTATACACGAGTTTTTGAAAGTTCAAACTGCCGTGGAACCTTATAATTATGAGCACAGTGAACTGCTTATGTACTATATTATGATTCTAAAGGAAAGCAAAAAATACGAAGAAGCTCTTAATTTTATGGATTCACATGCCAAAGAAATCGTTGACAAGGTTTCATATTTAGAGACCTATGGTAGCCTTCGTATACTGATTATCATAATTCGTTTTAAAGCTGATCTTCTTCTTAATTTGGGTCGGTTTGATGATGCTGAAAAAACTGTCTGGGAATTACTTGAACGTAATCCCGATTGCAATATTTACTATGAGATGTTCTATAAAATATCCGAAGCCAAATCCAAATGCGAAATAAGATTGTCTGATAAGCGGAGGATGTTAGAAAAATGCACTGAAAAGTTTGCCTCCGCCCGTCTCCCGAAGTTGCTGTTCTTAGAAACATTAGATGGTAAATCCTTTGTGTGTTCATTATTTTGGTAGGTGATGAATATATGATGCACGTTGACTTGTTTATGCGGAAAAATCTCCGCAAGGGTGTTCCAAACCTTTTTGTCCAGCTAAAGCGCTTCTATAATTCTGAAGATAGGATAAAGGTGCTTGAACACCTTTACTTAACCTATTGCTCAAACCTTGCTGACCATGGCACCCTTGGGCCTATTTCGTATGAAAACCTACAGTCGAAACAACTCACTGATGATTCCATTGAGCCACCATCTACTGCCCTCTGGCTCAACTATCTTATTGCTCAACACTACAATTACATGGGGCAAACTCAGGTTTAATAACAATTGTTTAATCTCATTCTCTTCATTTCAGCGGGCTTTGGAAATGGTATCAAAGGAGATTGAAGTCCATCCCACTATCGTTGATTTGTACGTTCTGAAAGCTGAGATTTATCGTGATGCTGGTGACGTGATAACGGCAAGTAAGTGGATGGACGATGCTCAGTCGTTGGACACCGCTGATCGATTCGTCAATGCTCAGTGTACTAAGTGTATGGTGCAGGCGCATAGAATAGCAGATGCCGAAGCTATGGCCTCTAAATTTACCCGAGGCAGCACGACGGCTACCCAATACCTTACCGAAATGCAATGCATGTGGTTCCTGCTTGAGAACGCCCTTGCTTACAAGGCCATGCAGAAGTATGGAGATGCTCTCAAGTTCTGCCACGAAATCGACCGAGTAGGCATACAAATTTCGGCGTTCATCTCCTTTGCCTTCTAGGCCTATACCGCTATTTTAGAAGACCAATTGGATTTCCATTCCTATTGCCTGAGGAAAGGTACTTTGAGATCTTACGTTGAAACTATACGTCTTGAGGATCGTCTTAGGGATCACCCTGCATACTTTGACGCAGCTCGTCTCGCGATTGATGTTAGTATTTACATCCTTAACGCCTTTATATCCTATCAACAATCCAGAAACAATAGGCTCGATTCCCATGAGTAGAATTGGGAGAAGTTCCTTTAGCCATCATTATTTTACCTGGATTTTATCGCAAAGTTAATTGACCTGTCTTACTTAGTGGTCGCCTCCATTTTCCTTCAGATATATCTGTATCTCCATGTCAACCCACTGGGAAGCGAGCAGGATGAGGAAAATAAGCATAACGGTAAGTACTTTTATTCCACGGTCCATAATTCCATTATGTAGGAAGTCTCACACGTGTGCGTAAAGACGAAATGACTGATATATTGGTTAGCCCATTGTTTCTTTTTCGCTCTTGATCTATATTTCCCATGTAAAAGGTCGTTCCGCTATACGATAATATTAGTATCTTATAAGGCTATCGCTCTGTGGGATTAGGTAATTGGGTATTTGAATTGGCGATTGTGACTTAGTCACTGCTGCGAGTATCCTAATTTCCTTTGACTGCTTTGCTTCGCATTGAATCTAATTTATGCGACCCTTTGTTAGATTCTAAGCACGTGATTTTACAAGAAGTTACTTTTCTTCTAGCAAATCTCTCCTCTTCGGAGTTGAAAAAATTGCGTAATAAGCAACGGCGAGCCGAACGTCGAGCTCAGGCAAACAGGGAGGAAGAGAAAAAAAAGGAACATCAGAATCAACAGCGCAAGGATAAGAATGAGGATCCGGAGAACAGACCCCTGGAAGTCGAACAGCTGCAGCCACAGAAGTTAGCTCGGGTAATTTACAACTCCTTAATGACTTATGTTCGACTCAAGATTCCATAACGAATCTTCCATTCCTTGTGATAGCCAGAAAATGCTTTGAATGAGGCTGTTCACTTTTTGCAACCTCTAATTGATCTTTCTGGCAAGCGAATCGAAACTCACTGCTTGGCTTACGAAGTTTTTGAGCGAAAGGGTAAGTTTTTTTTATTTTTTTCATTACAAAATTTTGATTATTACTGTATGCTGATAAGCCATTTTTTGCTACAGGTAAGATTTTATTGATGCTTCGTGCTGTCCGTCGCGGTTGTGAAGTGTCCGGCTCATGGGATCACCCATGGTTCAATGAATGTCTTTGTCGATTCTTACTGCGCATTTCGAAAATAAAACCGCAGTCAGATAATCTGGTTCACGATGTGTTATTTCAACAGGCGCGAGAAGTATTCGGCTGCAAGGACTTGCCTAAAGCTGACGAAACTAATGACGCCTTCATCAAACGAAATGCGAAGTCTTTCTTGCACGTCTTCCGGGGTAAGTGTGCACCTTTGTTGTCACGCATCAGGTCCTATGGACTTTTTTCTTATATCCTTATGCGAAAAATATTACGCACTAAAAAATATTTTTTCCTGCCCTAAAAGGAATACTAACTAGGGCTATAATTGAGCCAGATTCTACGGTTGAAGTGTTTAAGGAATTACCATCGCCTACTGAAAATGTGTTTGGCACTGTTTCTTGGAAGGTAATCATTTCGATTTCTTGATATTTTTTATATTCCCGTTTTGTCAACGTCAACAAAGATCTTATCTAAGTTTAGGTCCTATTTGAGGCACTGGAGCTTCTCAAAGCTCATATGAACCTCAAAATGTCTCCAATCACCAACGAAATGGTTGAAAAATTCCGCTACGAGTGTTCTACTCTCTACCCTCTCGCCGCGGTCTTTTACGATAAGGCAACTTTGGAAAATCATCTTGATTCGGTGCTTAGTGAAGCTTCTAGCGTCAAATCCACCGTAAATGACTTCTCTAAGACACAAGGCGCGAAGAAGTCTCCCTCCGCAAACGATGACGAAGTTGTCACAATCGCCAACAAGTTAGATGATCTCTCTGTGAATGACAAATCCAACTCAAACGACAATGAAGGGCAGACAAATAAAATCAACGGTCATGTAGATCCCAACAGTAAGGGATCTAAACAGAGGCGAAAGAGAACCGGAGGTTGCGTTGGAAACGCCAACGGTGCCACAGGGAACGTGGAGGTACCGGCCAGAACTTAGACCCCATATTGCTCGTTCTTTTTTTTTTAAATTGTGCATGTGTATAGCCGTGACTCCTCACCCTGTGAAGTGTACAGCTCTATACTTTCACGCTGAACAAATTCTGATTAACTGTTATTGGCTGTTGCCATTAATACATAGCTATTGTTAATCTCTCACTCCGTTATTATGTATGACTCCTTGGCTTGAAATGAAGTCTGCTTTTTTTCCAGAAATCGCTACCCTTTGTTTTTTTGTGTGTGGTACAATTCAGCCGATTCTAGTTGATGTATGGTTTGGATGCAGAATTAGCGTTTACTCGACTCAATTCGACATAATTTGTTGTTGATTTCGTCATTGTTTTGGCGCACGGGCCTCCTATTGTAAAGACTAAGTGGTATTTTTTTCTATTGATGTTAAATAGCTTTTAGTGATATATGCAAGCGACTTTAGTATTGGCTGTCGCATCTATGGTGCAATCATGAGCACGAGAGCTGACTTCATGAACTCATTGAAAACCAATTTCATTTGTTAAAACAGGCTCCAAGTGGGAACTCATGAGGGAAGGGAAGGAATGCAGCCATTAAATTCAGTCGACAGGCAGAAACTTGTGGTGAAGACCCAAGTGATGATAAGGTGCTGATTGAGCCCTGTTTTATGGCTTCATCCCTTTGTTTCTGAGGTGAATCCGAGATATAGTGCTCCCTCCATTTTTTTTCTGCTTGAGGGCTGAACATTGCACTTCAGATGCCCCGTAAACATTTGTACACGAGCTATCTTCAAAATACCTTCTAATGGCATCAAAATGGATCATTTTCTGAAGGTTTTTCTGCCTATAATAATTTTCTCGATGTCCAAGGTTCGAATCCAGCTTCTCCTGCGTTTAATGAATTCAATCTATTTCTCATATTTCAGTCAGACTCTTCATTAAGGCGGCTTTTTCTCTCCCAAATCTGTTCTTGAGCTCGATTCAGACTAAATTATCCAAACTGGTTAATTTCCACTACTTCTTTATTCACCCTCGTTGTACTTAAATAGATGAGATTATTAGTCTTTTTGCAAGTGATTCCTGCTTTATTTTCTAGAAAACGACAAGGGAATTTTAAAGACGAGTTGGAGAACCCGTTTTCAGGACGGTGAGGTAGTATTACTGTTCGGAAACAGGCCCCTTGGTGCTAGGTTTCATCGCATCATTTTAGAGAATGATATCGATTATCACTATTTATTTTCATTTCGTCATTATATATCTAAAGATCACGTATTTGTATCCTACCAGTACACTTTAAAATGCAATAAAACACATGAATATAGATCGATTTTGATACAAGTAAACAGGTACGTTGATAAGCCAAATTACAAACGGCAATTATGGGAGTATAACTGATGTAACTATGATTCCGTTTCCTAATCGATACTTCAATCTTCCCATCGAAAATCAATCTGCTTTGAGTCGCCTTTGCGCTTTTGACTTTTAGCTCAACTACATCGACAAATCAGGAACGAATATAGAGGACCAATGGTTTGAAACAATGGCGACGGTTAATACTACTTTCCTGTTTCTTCCCAGTCCTGAAGAGACTAATTTTATCCCACTGCATTGCTAGGAGATGAGGGTTAACTTGCAGGACGAAGCTGCCATTTAGTTAAACAGGCACTGCTTTCTTGTATAATCTCTTTAAATATATTCGCCCAGAGGAAAACTGATAGTCCTTTAGGGACATGACTTATGGCTGAGTCATTTTTAATAACGTTGAACAAGGCTGTCCCGTTCAAAATACCGGATTGCAGAGATGGCGGTATAAACACCGGTCGAGTGTTGTCAAACAAGAGCAAATTAAGCAATCGTTTTCAATTAGTATTTATTTAGTATTTAGGTCCGGAGACAGTTGAATAATTACGAATATTCTAGCATTACTTGCAGTACTGCGATCTTGAAATCTCACAAACCGGTTAGCTGGCAGGCTTTCAGTCTACCCGTGCTGGTTCATGTTTGATTTGTTCCCAAAAACACAATTAACTTCCGCACTCAATTCGGCTTTTTCAATAATATTCGAACTGGCGGAAATGAGCGTAGTCAGACGAGGTCCCGACGGAACAGTTTGCAACTGTTTGCATTATTACGCAAAAAATAGACTGTTGATTAAGTCTCAGAAGGCGGCTGTTGGTAAAAAGTTCCAAATGAATCACCCAAACACGTAAATACTTCGATCTGACAACACTGTAAATTACTTTAACTGGTGATAGACATAATCACTGGGGATACTGGTGCCATCATTTTTAGCTTTCAAATTCGAACAGGCAGAAGTTGACAAGTTTAAGTTAGAAGTCAGATCAGATATGCTTTAGCCGACTTTTAAAAATATTAAACACCTGCAACTCAGAAAACACCGCAGATGCACTGGCCCTGAAACCAGGTGTTAGCTTTCCTTATATTATGAACTAATAATAATAATGTTTACACAACCTTCGTTGCATCAGCATATCCTCCTAAAGTGCCATTTACCGTGTCCCAAACGACGTGATGAGCGGGATTTTTTCTTTGTCCATCGTTCAATTCTATTTTATCGAGTACCTTCCTGTTTTTGAATCAAGTTCTTCACTTACTGCCATAATTGTTTGAATAAATACCAGGCGCAAACGTTTGGAATAAAAACAACTCCTACTCGACATCCGTGTCATAGCTAGTGTTGACTGGAAATAACTAGAAGAAACAGATGTCAACTGATGCAACTAGAGTGGTTCATGCGTGTTCCTAAGGCTGTCCCATGCTAGTAATAATATAATATTGAGCCTTTACGCATGCTATTTAACCGGTACCATATATGCGTCGCAGTTAGCTCCAAAAGGTGTGTTCTCACACCGCATAACTGCTATCCACAGCTTGTCCCTATACCAGCGCCATGTTGTCAACTTTTTTGATTCATGCTGGCTGAGTCCATAAGATTCATGAAGAGCCTAAGCCCCCCAAAAAAACTGGGTTTAGCAGTTGTAATTTTTAATATTGAAATAGCCAATCAATTACTTTTAAGTGTTTTATCGAATAACATATTTTAAAAGCTGCATTGAAAATCTACGTGTTGCGATGAACAACACAAAAAAAACAAGACGCCGAATTTTAAAAAAGGGTTAAAAGTCGCGAACGTATCACTCCATATGAAAATTCGGTGTTCTGCAGACTGCTAAAATATCATCACAGGTTTTCTTATTTGTCCACTTCCGTCATTTTCACATGCTAGTTTGTAAAGTGCACTTAAACCAGCGACTGGATAAGCTGGCGGCAGTACAAAAAACGTGATAGCGAAGCCTGCGAAGATGAGTCTAGGCAACTCTATCGGCTTATCACTTCACCAAACAAGACTAGTATGCGGCGCAGGGGGTTGTTCAGCGCTCAGCATAACACTGTCTACTATGATTTCATGTAAATACGTCATCAAATTTTGTACAAAAGTTTCAGAAGGATAGCCTTCGTTCACACGAGGAGTTTCACAAGCTTCAATAAATGTTAACAGTTTCACTCTAGGAACAGTCGTGATTGAATTCGCCAAGGTGGATCATGAGGCATTCGGTGAAGCCCTAGTTTGACGTAGAAAGTTGCACATACTTTTATTCTCCAGGTCAAATCTAACTATTGATATGACTTACCAGTGCTTATCGCTTATTTTAACCATTGGTTCAGCTTTACCTCCTGTGCACATGCTGTCGCCTTATGCAGAAGTGCCAATTTGTTTGGACGACACATCAACTGATCACATGATAAGGGAAAAACGGATCGTTATTAATTGAGCAAACTGATCCAAATTTGACATAAATTGAAAGTTGTTCTCATCTGAAAATTCGTTCGCACGTAAGTAATGATTGACGTTGCTTGCATTAAAAAAGTGAGCGGATGCCCACTTACAAATGGATTCGACTCAATCCGGACATTCAAGGGGTACTAGAACTGAAGGCCTTATATGATTCGTCATATTTTCTTCATTGAAACACTGAACCAAAGTAAGAAGTTCCGGCAAACGCTTTCAAAATGTCTTGGAAATCCATAAGTCATGGTGATCTACAAGGGTGCAGGGAACCTTTCCCTCAGTTTAAGAGTACTGAACAACGTAATCTTTGAAGTCTAGTGAACAGGATGTACATTAAAAATGTAGAATACGAAGTGGGTCCGTCTCCTAAGCTAAGGAACAACAGCGATGTGGCCAACAAAGGGGTAAGTTCCGGTAACCCATGGCAGTTGAAGCATATATTCGAAGATGAAAATCCATAGGTTTTCGGATTGGATTTATAAGTATACTTCGGGTTCTTTAAGTCATAAATAGTTTTCACCAGGTTGATGGTTTGATATTAGACTCAAAACCGCTGGCACGACGACAATAATGTCAGTTTTTATTAGGTTTGGACGGGATTCGAACACGTCGAGATGACGGTATTGAAAAACTGTCACAAATTCAAGACAAAACATTCAGAAGGGGAATAAGGGAAGAAATGAAAGCCCACCCTTTCGGCTTCGGTACTTGATCAACCGTTCATTTCGTGTTCACTAAAACAAATGTAATAGCTAATTGGTAAAAAATTATATTACGTTATATAAAGGTTTTCAGCCACTCAATTTTTTTTATACAGAAAACAGGCTGATTTTTTGATACTAATAAATTCAGTTCAATTTTAGCGAAGAATATGGGTAAAAAGAGCATGCAATATTGGCCTGAAACTTGCTAAGATGAGTATGCATCTGGTGGAGTTTGAGAAACCTTGCAAACACTTTGAAAATTGTTTTTATTGTTCAATTTTTTCAGAAAAATACATTATGGAATCACTGTATAATCAGCCATGGCTGGGACCAGCCAAAAATTGATTCTCACATGGCAAGAGAGTTTAAGGCTAAATCATGCAATCAAGGAATGTACAGTTCATAGTAGTGGAGCAACCTTTCCAGTGTCCGGTAGAAAATCAAAATATTTTGCGTTTTTGTGACGATATTAGTATGATTTTTGCAAAATGCGGATTCAAAAATTGTAAAATGAACACTAAGTGGTAAGCAACAACGACTACGTATTCTTAACTAACATTCAAGGATGCATACTCTTCTGGTGGAACATTGTAGACTTTAGCTTGAGGTCTTTTCTAGTAATTGTCTATAAAAATGCCTATTTTAAATATCTCCATGGATTATGGCTTCGAGAAAGCCAATTTACTAATAGATCTCATCAGTATTGCTGAAAGCAATTATTATTTTGACAATCGACTGCTTAAGTCCGTTGGTCTCTTCCATTTCACTGGGTCCGCACCGATTTCGTTAGAGGTTAAAACCAAACAGTAGTAACTGGTTATTCATCGCAGTCGCAATTGAAAAATGGTCAAAATTTATATTGGTCTTTTGACCTTATCTTTGAGTAAACACGATATTAGTAATTCAACCCTTCCAAACTTCCCTTTTCCTTCCATCTATCTTTCTCTTCCTTTGTATTTTATAGTAGAATCGCTCTCGAGCTCTACACAATGTTATGCCTCATTCGATTACAATGTTGGACTCACATAAGTTTTGATCCTCAGACAAAGTGGTTTTGTCCGAGAGAGAAGTCCTCATTGCAGACGATGTCACCGATTTCAAACCTCTCCATTTGATTTGACGTGTAGAGTTCTACGGCCTTTCTTGCAGTACCGAGATTTTTCGGAGATAGAGGATTGAGCATCAACTTGAGTAGCTGCGTTTTTCCTCCTCATCTCAAGCAGAACGCAGCTTCGGAATTTCGACAAACAACCCAGAATAACCATTGGATTGAGGATTAATAGGAGGACTCTTAGGACATTCATCACCGACTATGCATTGCAGCGAATTATTTGCAACGATCACAAATAACTGATGCAGCGACAATAACTGAAAACGGCACAACATCTGTTTACTTTGAATGGGCTACTATATAAAGCAGATATGAAATTCCATCGATATTTGTTATAAACCACGGCGTTTTTAATTGGACGTTCTTTTGCCGAGCTGGAAATTCGGCTGCCCGTTGAAGCTTAGTGTTTCCGAACAGAAGACTCGATATTTTCGTCCGAATCGGCAAAGCTTTGGTTTATCCAGTGCCTTGATGACTCCAATAGATCTGTGTATTAACTGGTTTCTTGAGAGCGATTAGAATAAAACTCCAACATTAAGCTGACTACGGCAGACAGAGACAAGCATCTGGTCTTCCAGTATTCGATGGCGCATTTAAAGGCTTGAGCCTGAGTTTTTCGATGTTTCTACCTCGGAGGCAGTGACTGGAACACTGTGCACAGAACTAATGAATGTGCTTCGTATATTTTCCGTAGGCGTTTTGTTGGCACAAGCTGCTTTTCGTCTGAATTGAGATTAGTCAAGGCGAGCAGTCCGCTTGATAGAACCCAATTGTTTTTCAATTTTTATTTCGAAATCACTTCCATTACTACTGCTCAGCTTCCTGTCTAAAAACCAGTAGAGTGAAGTGTCGACCATTTCGAAATTTGTGATAGTTGTAGGCGCTTTTCCATCAATGTATTTATTAAATTTTCATCGAGTGTGAGAGATGCTATGGCTTGAGCGATTATAATTTCTGACCAATAGGGAAAAATATGAGATATGACCGTTCCTACCAGAAAGATTGTTAATTCAAGGTTAAAGCAAATGAGTGCAAAGCCACCTCACATAGTACAAAGGAATGGTATTTTAGAAGTAATCGTTGGGTGGACCTCAGAATTCTCATAAGGTTCGAAGGAACATGCTATAATAGCTGACCGGTTTCATAAAAGAATGAAGAGGGTTGACGAAAGTTGGTGCCAGCATCTAAAGAATCTCTAGAATGTATACTGAATCAAGACTTCGATCTCTGTCACTGAATGCAAATTCATGACAGATAAAGGACCTCAAGCACAGCGGTAATTTTCCAGGCAAAAGTAAAATCTCAAGCACATAAATCGTCCAAGAAGACTCTCAATAGGTTTTCAAAGACCGTCTTCGAATAGGTCATTGAGACGTGCTGCTGTGCCTGATAATCATTATAATACCTTCTCCATTATGTATTGGGTTCAAGCCCAATTCTCGACGTTACAGCTCTTCTTATTCTTGTTGAGTCGATAGCGACACAGGAGGCTATGGTCGAAAAACGGGTTGCATATCATGTTTGAGACGTAATGAAGCTTTTGTCTGAGTTCAGTGGCTCAGCATGACTTGAAAAAAGAACTACATGCTTGCAAATCAACGTCTTAGTGATTTCAATCCCTTCGCATTAATTCTTTCACTTTCTTCGAAAAATACCGAATGTGGTCATCCGTTCTCGACAACGTAGTGGACAGATGAGAGCATCTTCTTTTTATACCTCACCATTCATCTCGGCGAGTTTTTCCATTGCATCAGGCATGCTGTAAAAGTTTTTGTGCTTAAGACGATGGCATCCGGTATTGGCATCTCGGTTTTTTCTTCCAGCCATCGTTATGTTTGATTTTGGTGCCAAGCTGAAGCGCAACTGATTCGCACTAATCAACTTCATTGAGATACTTTTATAGCGATAGTGGCACATTGTGCAAAAACTATGGCCACTTCAAAAGCTGCATCCAGGTGGTGAATTTCATAGAGTTTGGTAGTTTGCAGATCAAAATGTGGACCTAAAAGCTGGTCTACCCTCCATTATAAGTCAGATAAATTCTGTAAGTAAATCGGCTCATTTCGATGTTCTTCATTGAGTCTCTTAGTGACTCCAGTCTAAGTATGTATATTGGACAGCTGATTGTAAGCACAAAAGACAATTCTTACCGCCAGTGAGCAGCCACCCCTACCCCTCTTAAAAAATGCTGGTGAGATTTAAAATGGTTTTCCTGAAATTCAGAGTACAACTTATTTTAGGTAAATTGGATGGGGTGTTATTGAAAATTTTCGAAGGTGTAATAGGTTTTTGATATCATCTTCTTCATTTTTTCCCAAGTAATCTCGAAAATATTTTTGTACTGTGGATAGAAATTTCAAAAGTACGATCTGAACGTGGATCATACGTAAATTCGTTACCATTTCACGTGTAATCTTCCACCATCAACGTATTGAAGACAACTGGCTGAATTTCAACCGCTATTCTGCGAGTTTCCCACTTTGATCGAATCAAGTGTCTTGATCTATCGTTCTGCATTTGAGTTAATTATGTTGACATAGTTAAATCGGGGGCTTAGAGACAATTACAAGGTATAAGCTAGAGAAATTTCATTATAAATCATCGCAATAGCCTTTATGATGATTAATCAAATAGGGTTCGAATTGCATACGCATGGGAGTGGGTGCTATAAGGCGAGCTTTGAATACTGATTGAATAGAATTGAGTGCCTGTAAATGTCCGCCTTACCTGACGAATACGTGCATTCTATTTCAGTCTAACATGAATATTTCAAGACATCCGCCTGTTTAACAAGGTGTCGAATGGAGCATTACCACACTGAGGGGTAAACTTGAACATGGGAGTGAACGGCCAAAACACCGCCTCGCTTATGTAATTGGCATAAGTAATTTTCTCTTAAGGTTTTCCGTACTAACAGGCTATTTAGAATTTACATTCTTTTCTTTCCTAATCGTCTGGACAAGTCGATAAGAGATGAGGATAAGATTAAATGAATACCCAGTTCAGCTATGAATCCTCTAAGACTTCATGGAAGTCATAAATAAAATTAGATCACAGCCAAAAAGGTGACCGAATGGTGGACAACGTCTTCGCTGTGCATATGAAACTGCTAAAATTGTAGAATATTTTATTATATATAATATTTGACCTTATAATGACAGGATCTGTGGTTTAAAGGCCGTTTAGCAAAGCTTTTACCATATTGTCTTTGAAAACCCTCACTGACTAGTGAGGAATAAAATCAAAACCGTTAGTTGACCCACTGACCCTACCGCTTGGTAAACTGACCTTACACCCCGGGAATTTCATTTCAGCTTAATCTATATTAAAATACCTTTGGTTTCTCCCCGGCTGGATAACAATTTGAATAAGACTAGAGCCATTATTTATTGAACACCTTGGTAAAATAAGGCAGATTCGCATTGTCATATCGTTTAAAAATTACCCCGAGTGGAGACAAGGGTTGCCAGTAGTACTCTGGTGAGTAACTTAAGTGATTGCTTGGACTACGGCATCCACAATGAGCGGTCTTCCTGAAAGAGCCTCAGAGCTACCATGTATCTCCATTCTTTAGCACTGGACGTTTAGAGTATACTGTTAAAAGTAAATGTACTCTAGGGAGTTTGGTTGATTATTTAATCAATTTAGGCAGGAAATATACGTCTCAGCCCATGCAGTAGAAGTAATGTGTAAATTGAAATGAACTGTGAGATTCTTATGCCTCAAAGAAGGCGATTTTCTGTTGTCAGTGGCAGCATATTACTAAATAATTTTTTCCTTTAGTCGAGGATCTGCAGACGTAACTTTAGCCTCAACGCGAACAATGGATAATGGCGTGTCTGGAGAATTGTTTTCTATTAATACCAGTGCGTTTATTTGAGGACTTGCCGAATAACATTTATCCCAATACCAACAGGTGACTTAATTTCAACGGATTGGCTAAAAATCAACCTTAATAAGAATTAATATGGTAAAAATTTTTACCTGGTCGGTTACTAGCATTCTCCGCGAAATGCGCGTTATGTAAAATGAACTTAGCCCGCTCCTGCCGCTCGCTGTTCTCTCGTCTCTCTTCGTGATGAAAAGTTCGAAGGAATCCGCGAGCAATTTTTTAAAAGGTTTTATAAGTATCTGCTTTATTCTTAATGTAAATTTAGGCTCAAATATACCCTCAAATACGAAGCAGGCTAATTTATCTAGACCTTTATTTCATGAAGGTAATGGCAATTTAAGCATTTTTATTTTGGTTTTTGATAATGAAGTAACCAATGATGAATTGAATAATGAACAAAACAATAGTTCCCAGGATAATTGTCAAGTAGTTGCTGGACCGACTAATAGTTATCCACGCCGGATGCGTTTCTACATGGATTTCATTTATCCCACCGTTGAGTCTATCCCAAAAAATGCAACCACAAAGTCAAAGCCAGTGGAGGAGTGTTTACCACCATTCTCATTCGATTCTAACGATAATTTTGATGTTGTCAACCTCACCCAAATGTTGGAAAGTACAACTACGGAAGTTATCACCTGTGAAGGCGCGTTAGCGTTTCCCTCTACTTATTTTTTTGTAGAAGTTCCCCGAGAAAAAGAAAATGAAGAAGCCTCCTCTGAAATATCTCATGTTCTGTCTCATTCAATTGACGTCAAAATGGAGTCAGACACAAAATCAGAATCGTCTTCACTCAAACTTTTAGATCAGGCGAGTGGTCTCCCCAACGAACCCACTTTCAGATTAAAAATTCCCTATCAAGGTACTCTAATGCTTGTAATTCACTTAGATTTTGAATTAGAAACCGCTTGTGGATATTCTCTAGAATCCTCGTCAATGAAAGCAAATACTCGAGCAGAAAATTTGCTTGAGGCATGTCAATGTTATTTTAAGGGATCTGGATCTAGTTCGATACTGGAAATTCACCCAAGACAGTGCTTAAAGAACCCTACTTTGGATTATCGAGAGGGTAAATCGGGTGTCAGCTCTTTTTCGCCCTGGACTCATTTCAGTTTGGCTTTCATTTTTTTTATTAAAATAGGTACGCCAAAATCACAATCTAATCTTACTAATGGAAATTTGGATCCCGCCATGGGGTTCAAAACAGCTGCTGGAGGTTCTTTAAAAACGCCGTCTGTTGAGTCACTGGAAAAAGCTAAGCGTATCTTCGCAGAAGAAAATGCATCTACTGTCGGGGGTACTTATAGTTATTCTTTTTTTCCGCAGGGCTTTGTTGAGTCCTATATGCAGTGATGGTTGTCTCATAGAGATTTATCCTTATCAGCTGCTCTAGTCAGGGAGGATACCTTGAGAAAACCCATCTCTGGAATTAAAACTGTGTCTGGAGCTCATCTAAAGACACGCTCAATTGACTCCGTGACCCAAACCAGTCTCACTGAAGAATGTAAAGATGCATCGAAGGAATTCGGTGCCACAACAGGGTTAAATTCTGTGGCATTTGGGACTCTGAAAATACTCTCCTACCAAGCACCACACCGGGAAGATCATATTCTCGAAGATTCTTCCCACCAGTCTACTATCTCTAAAGGTAGTATTTGAGTAACAGCTTTTTCATAATCAAATCAGAAAATACCCATTTGCGTGGATTCGAAGCAACTACAGGAACGGCCCCAGAAACCTCCTCAGTAGAACCTACTGAACGAGTGGGGCATCTATTTGAAGACTCTGCCGAACCCATCTTCAACCGTGGTAAGTTCTAGAGCTATTTTTGACGAAATTCTCGTCTAGATCCCATTGAATTCGCAGAAACTTCAATCGATCCTGTACCTGGTTCTGTGGCAAATTCAGTTACTGGTTCGGCCTCTTCTAGAATCCCGCTGAACACAGGTTTCACCACTGGTAGCGGTAAAACAGTAACTATAGCCTCATTGGCTTCGCTTGAGCGCTCCAAACTACTCATAAGAGAGTGTTTAAAGGAGTCTACCCCAGCTGCTCTTAGCCAAATAGGTGAAGTCCCTGTGGAACCATCCACTTCAAATAATTGCGCTTACTCCATTGTTCGAAACAAAGTGTCCCATTTGTTTCAAGGTGATTCCGAGTTCGCCTCAGATAATTCTTTCGAGCTAATATCAGGTGAGGCTGCTAATCGCACCGCTACCATTTCCGTTGAATTCGACGATGAACTAGAAGGCAAAAACGAGAGGTCTGCAGTCAAATCGCCTGCTGAAGTTAGCCCGTCACCGATCGCCAAAGACAACTGTGCGATGTCTCCAGTGTTAGATTTTGATGGGTCATTCGAAATTTCCTCTCAGATGATAAATTTGATGGAGGGCAAAACGTCCCAGCCTCAGCCTAATTTAGAATCTCTGTTTATCGAGGATCAGCGTGCTGTTTTGCGAGCGCAACAAGAAAGTGAAGCTGAATCACGTTTCAAACCATCTGATATTGCTAGCCTCAGCTCAATGAAAAACAAGTCCGGTTCAGTTAGTGCAAGAACATCTCATTTTAAAGCTCACAAAGTGCTTCAAGAACCTGTAGCGCGTGGGTTGTTGTGGCAATACCGTAGAGGACGTATTCGTCCTGTTGGACAGAATGCTCGCACTTACTTAACTCCAGTGAGTAAAGATCTGCGTTTTGTGGATGATTTTCTTCGGCTGGATGACGCTTCATCACTTTGTTTAACCACCGCCTCTAAATTAAAATTTAAAATTGACTCGGATGGCATGAGTATCGTTTATATTCTCGGCGATAATGTCGAAATTATTCCCGATCGCTTTGGTTATGCTGGTTGTGTGGAAGTTACAAGGTGAGTTAAATTTTTTTTACTTATTCGTCTTTATGTTTGGTAGCCTGATTTTGATTTCAGTGATGCATTGCAACATTGAAGGGCATTTGTGTGTTCGCCTGGGGTTGCCAGTGGTCTGGCATCGCATCAATGGATTACCCATCACTTCCGTCAACTTGCCTGGCGTTTTGGATCCATCGCCTTATTACACTATGACACTCTTGTTCGCCATGTTTTCCCCAATATTTCTCTTCCCGATTCCTCTGTTGGACGGACTGATGGTCGCCTCCTCCTCCATGTTCTACTGCTGGAATTGAGATATCGATACGATCGAGAGCTAGAAGCTGTGCAACGGTGTGTCTTGTCTATTCATTCCATCTTCTCTTTAATATAGAAGCAATTTCATTGGATTAATTTGACGGTTCTAGGCTGCTTAAGACAACAATTCATTTTATGTTTGTTCCAGTTCCTGTTTCTGATTATTTAGTGGTAGTTCTTTATATTCGTTTTTATCAGTCCTAAGTTATCCTTTTGGTCTTCACTACTGGGATGCCATAGAGATAGTATGCATTCCGTTTTTTGTTATAGGGGATAGCGCTTTTGGGTTTTCATTCATTTATTATCTCAGCACTCTAACCATAAACCAAAGGTAAACTAACACTAATGCTTTAGATGAAAATACCTTTTGAAAAGCGAGATAAGCATAAGACTATCGGTGAACAAAGTAGGTGTTCAATTACAGTGTATGTCGATATCCTCGGATGGTCAAATTCGGAATCGTTATAGGATGTCTAGTTGTACAAATTTATTTATTTATTTTAAAAAAAAACTATAAACCTCGAGGACTTTTTTAAGGAGCTCAATAGTGTTAAGAATAAATTGGTCACGGAGCCGTTCCCTTTAGTAATCAGCTTAAATTTTTCTTACTGAAGGAATGGACGATTGATTAACGGTGGTAATCGAATCTGAGGTACAAGTATCAACTTTCGCAACTGAATGTTAGTGCTTGAATTTGATTTATTGTACTCTTTTAGGCCAGCGATTCGTAAGATTCTCGAACGAGATGACACGCCGGCGAGGAGAATCGTGCTGTGCGTGAGCCATTTGGAATGTCTACCTGATAAGCAATATAGAGTAAGTAGTCTTAATCACATACCATCAATGATAGGGATTTATGCATCTTTTTTGCTCATTCATTTGTAGGCCCGCCTAACAGACGGCTGGTATCATATTGATTGGGTTCCTGACCCCATGCTCACTCGCCTCATTGAATGTGGTCAAATAAGGGTCGGTACGAAATTGGCCACCGCTGGGGCTGAACTGGTACAAGTCCCATCTGGTTTCAGTGCCGGCGTAGAAAGTGCTGAAGGCGAGGACTTTTATCTTTTTGGTGATTCCTCTATTGGACTGGCTCTACGTCTCAAAGGCAACTCAACAATTCCAGTTCCTCCTAACGCGACACTAGGCTTTGCTAGCCATCAGCCAATAGCTCATCTTCCACCAACTCCCCTATTTTCCATCTCTCCCGATGGAGGGGACGTGTCATCGATCTGTGTTCTCATTCAGGTACTTATCCTCTTTGTGGCCAAAATCGCCGGAGACGTCTTTAGTTCAAACTCAGGTATCATAGCTGTTATTAGAAATAGAATGTGCGTCCTTAGACCAACAGAATAACAAATATTGGCGGCTAGAGGGGAAATGAAGCCCTTCTTTTTCATCATGATTAACTGAGTCATTTTTTTCATGGATTCTGTGGGCATTGAAGTGCCTATTTACATGGCATATGAGGTCGTATTTTGTTTGTCATGTCTTGATAACCTATCTTGTGGCTTTTGGTGCTTAGCATGAACGTGAACATTTTCTTAGATTAATGCAGAAAGTGAATCTTGTTCCATGACATTCTGTCGCTTTGGCCATCCTGGAATTTTTAAGTACTGTAGCAACCCTCAACGTAACATGCTAAAAATGTCATTTCGTAGTCGTTATTCTTGCTATAATCTCTTCCTATGCGTCTGTTCATTTTCTTCACTGTAGCAGTTTGAGATGTTATAGATTGCAGCCCTCTTATATCAGATCTTTCAGGTTTCATTAAACATGAACAGTCCCAAAGACAAGTTCTTTCAGCTTCGGCCAGTCTGATGCAGCATTAGGCATTTTTCTCTAGCGGCGGTTTCAACTGCAGTACATGGAAACCTGTGTACTCGAAAACGGCGACTCAAACGAAACCAAGGGATCCCGACGTCGGCATATATTTCGGGATCCCCGATCTGAGCGGGCCGCTGAACGAATGCATGCTGATATGTGTCAGCGGGCATTTGATAAGACTGTCGCTGAAATCGGGGGCTCCCACGGTAAGTCATCTATCTATGTACATTTGCTCGTGTGTCCAGACAAATTTGGCCGTCGAACCCAGCCCAAGGCGTCTTTTCTTGACTCGCTGGGGCTTGACGGTGAAGCGCTATGGAATGCAGTAAGCAAAGCCCTGGACCCTGGGCTCGCTGAAAGTGCTCTCTCTCCTGCTCAGCGCGATGCTATGCTCCTCTATAAGGAGAGGACGATGCAAGAAATTCTCTCCCAATCAATTTCAAAAAGAAAGGTACCCAATTTTTTATCTTCACTTCTTTCACTTTCACTTTGTCTTGAAATTTTCACTTCGATTGTTCTTGACTCGATTATTGGTATTCAGGTTACTCAGCTTCTACGACTCCACGTGGCTGGCATTCATCCTCAAGACGTCAAGAAGCGCTTGGGTAAGTTAAATCACTGCGTATATGTTCATTTGTAACCTCAATCGAATACTTTGTGTGTTTATTTAAAAGAATTGCCACTAACACTGTGGAATCCAACTGAAGAAATGCTGGAAGTTTTACGAGAAGGGTCTGTCGTCCAATTAAATCGACTTCATGTATGATGGCAAAACCTAGTTTTAAATCGTTTGAATTTAAGGATATTTGTCTGCTGAAATGTTCATAAGTAGGCTTATTTTTAGATTTCGACTACCCGTTCCACCGACCCTTTCGCCCCTCTTCCTTCCAGTACCATCGACGGTGGCCAAATAGTGAGCTTGTCTGGTGGTCGTGGAACGACGGTTCGCCCTCTGAAATTAACTGAAATCGTGAAATTCTCAAAACATGGTCAACCCACGGTATCTACGTCGGTTCAAAATCTCATTAAAACCGTCTACCGACCAAGGTCTTTTCTCTCCGTAGGAGACTTACGAAGCATTGCTGGCAATTTCTCTGGTTTGTACATGGTCAAATCTACTTTTCATATATTTTTCAATTTGATTAGTCGATGGATAGTTTTTTTGCACTAACCTAAATCATCCGCTACGGGCTGGTTATTGTATCGTTTTTTTGAACCCATGATGTCATAAAGCAAAAGTTACATTATCATATTCTCATGAGCTAAAACTTTGAATGCGTTGGCCCTTTTTTTTGCCTTAAGATCGCCAAAACGTGGTGGATTTCAGGGCTCTTGTTGTCGGTATAAAAATAGCCTCGACCACGAATAGGTCGGGAAATTCCGATCTCGCTCTAGTCTACCTCGCCTCGTTGTGTAATGAAGATGGTGCGGAAGACTTCAGTACTCTCGCAGTTCTGCGTATTTGGGGTGGACTAGAGGTACTTAATGTCTCACTTATCAGATCTTTTGGGGGCAATAATGTCATTTATGTTCTCTTCATTAGCGCTATTGTCTCAAATCAGTGCTCTCGGCAAGAAATCGAGTTCATTTTACTGATGTCCAGTTTCGAAGCGTCTTTAAACTTCAAGTTGAGTCTGATTTTCTGCCTGATGGCATTCCTGAAGTCAGCTGTGTTATGCTGAACTATACGACAGCCAGTTACGTTACTACCGAAATTCTTCCTCAGGAGGGCTCAGGAAACAGGCGATTCAGAACCCTTTGGAAAGAGGTAAGAGTACCCCTATTTCGAATCTTTTTTACCTAATTGTAGTTTGGCTTTTGTTGATAAAATTTTATGTGAAATAGTAAATTTGATACAATTCTAGATTGGTGCCAACTTGTGTGAAATTCACGCCCAAGTGACTCGCGAAACCCAATTTTCTTTTGCGCATTTTTTTCAGAAAATTGGAAGTCTTTTGTCTGCTGCAACTACTAGTTACCACAGAAAAAGTTTTCGAAAATATTTCAAATAAATATAGCTGTTGGTATCTGTGTATAGTGCCGATTATACGATGTTAAATTTGGCGCTTTAAATGTTTTGCCTTTAGACACCGCAGTTCTACTCCTATATGCAGGCTTGCATGGAATACCACTTTGAAAAATTCTTTTCTGGAAAGTCTTTTTCTTATGTTTCAACTTCGAGTTCCTCGCGTTCTTCTACTAGGTTACTATCACCTTTAACTTCAACGTCAAAAGCAGACTCGACTTCTACGCATGTTTTGGTTGATGTGATGGAACAAAGCAGTATAAAGCTAGAAGTCCCGGCTAAACCAGTCGAGTCGTTAGTCGCTAACACACCATTCTCGAAAACTCGGACTCGAACTGGCCTCTGTCGCCCCAGAAAATCAGTTTCAACAGTTTTGACGGTGTCGACTTCCAATACATCTGTTGTTCTAAGTGAATCGTTGCTTCCTGATGAGGACTCTCTGCAAAATACTTACTATCGGCAAGAAATGAAACAGTCAAACCCAACACCCTTCGCTTTTTCAACTCCCCTTCCTGCCAAGCGTTCTTCCTCTGTCGCCAAGAATCTCGATGATGTTGAGGCTTCAGTTACACCTCCATCGCTTTGTAAGTCTCCAATCGCAAAGCGTCGACGCTCCACTCTGTTTGCTTCGTCTAATCCTAAGCCAGAATCCAGAACGTCCCCTAGGCTAGAAACCTCCGGTTCTTCTCTTTTTGACTTTCCGCCGGTCTCCCCTGATATTAGTTCTGATACGCAGTCAACTGAACCCCAAAGGACTGACATAGACTCTTCATCATTAAAAGCTTTGGATTCTCATCCTGAAATGAATTCGTTTATAGCGGTGAATGATACTTCATTGTTGGATGTGAGCATAGCTGATTTGGTAAAAACTCGGAAACGCAAGTGTAATTCACAGAATTCATCACCTGCTCCCAGAAAAAGACCACTTAGTTTGAAGAACACTCAATGATTGCTACTGAGAATTTGTATATTTCATTTTCTGGGTTTGTAATTTCATTTTCATAAGAGCCATTTTTTATATCCGATGTCATTTGTTCAGCCTCTTGAAGCATTAAGTTGAGAAATAAGTATGATCAGTGACAAAGAGCTTTGGGAGGAACAAAGCAAGGGTAGGAATATCAAGAAATGTGGCATGCCCCTGCATTGTCCGCCCTTGTCTGTGGCCGAGAGTGAGAGAGTGAAGTGACCAGGTGTTACTATTCTCTCAGCCGCATTGTCGGCTACCTTTCGATACATACTGTGCGTATATTTTAGAGGCAAACTCCTCAACGGGTTTTGCATTATCTACCCATAAATTTAAATTTAAAGAACCATTCACAAGTCTCCATCTGCGACCCTGTAGCGAAAATTTCAGTTATAAGAACTTGGGGGACATCTAAACCTTTCTCTGTGAGCTAGCCTTTCGCACCGCTACCGAAGATTAACACAGCAAGTGCTGTTTTAGGGGAGGATTTGAGCTTCTCTGACCGAAATTCGGTGGTGTATTTTTGTAAAGATGGGGGGGGGGGGGAGGCAACATAGTGGCGAAGGAGGATTTGTGAAGACGGCCCATAAACCGGACGATGTAATTTGTGAGCAGTGCCCATGTACCAAAGCGTGCTCTGAAGACTCCTTTCCGAGATTCTAAGTGGGGCATAATCTTCCGACAGCCCTGATTGCCTCTCTTCAAGCTCAGGCTACAAAGTTGGTAGTTTTCATTGCTTGTTGTAAGTCCCCAAACTGATGCTGGAGTTAACTATGTAATTTACGTCACTGGAATTGCCTTGCTGCACTACAACAGAAGCGGAACGCAATCCATTCCTTTTTTTACTTTCCAAGATATTAGGTCCCACCTCGTCAAATAGCAGACCATCTTAGCTATTGTTCGTCCTTTCAATCCAGTCTTTGTTAGGAAATGAATATACAAAATTAGTGCAAAGTTCTGGAGACTCTGGAGCAGTGGTCAGTTAGACTCTCCTTCTGCCCTTTGATTTGTTGGAATGACCGAATGAATGCGATTATGCTTTTTTACTTGAAGTAGCCGTCAACTCCTTGGACAAAAGAATCATTTGCTAATAGCCGTCCTTCCGGTGATCAATGCTTCTTGCACTCCTTGCCATTTGCGTTAAATTTGCAGGTGATGGTTTGTCGTAGAACGCGGCCTGAACATTAGTTTGTGCAAGTGTTTATATATAAGGCTAGCACGCAATCAACAGAATACAAAAGCCCGTTTAGCACAACCTGTCCACGATTAAACTTGGCCGATGTTCCTCATTTAGTTTGGAGAATGTTCACTCCTTCGGCTTCCCGTCGGGCGTAGATTGTGGCTTACTTGGTGTCCTTTAATGAAAAATTTCTCACTTTTACCTGCCCGCTGGGTAAAAACAAGCCTTCCGCATTTCATAGATCTAAGGCTGGTTATCTTTATTGAACCTCAGTTTTTCAGGCTAGTGGAGAAAGGCCAGTACTTTCAATCCCAACTAGAACCTCTATTGCCCATCAAACAACATTCCCCTAGGACACTGTTACTATCACTGTAGAATCTCTTTGTGGTAGGATTCGCATTTTCTGTGTCATGCGGTGAATTGTGTATGTGCTCAGAGAACGCATTTTGTTAGCTAAAAATGCAATTGAAGGATTGGGCAAAAGGCTGTTCTCGCAATTTATCTCCCAGCGATGTGCTAGAGCCGGTATTCATGGCAAATAGCTTCGCTTGATATTTATTGAGGTCGATCGAATGCGCGTTTGTACGTCAGGCAGGACTTCTGGTACATTGCTCCAAGTAGATGCATATTTTGCAATATTAAGCAGGACTCTCCATCTAATAATAAGCACAGTTCATTCGCAAAAGCGCGTGACTTATTTCTCTTTGTCCAAATTCGTCTGGACAGACCAAAATGATCTTAAAAGACCAAGACTGAAAATCTAGAATCCGACATGGCTGCTATGTGATTAGGCTAAATGAATTTTCGACATCATAAAAGTAGCGAAAGAAGCGGCATTCGTCAAGATAACTGAAGGTCGTGAAAGAATATTTGGCAAGGATGGTGGGAAAAAGTGTGGATGTTTTCACCACATCAACATCAGCCCAATTAAAAAATCAACATAATTTTATTTTGTGTTGTCTCTTCTGACACCGAGTATTGGGCACCATGACTATTTCTCGTAGTTGAAAAGGGGTGAATTCACTGCTTAATTGTTCAAAAAGCTTTGAAAATCAGGAGCCATTCACATTAACGCCCAAGCAGGAGTTCGTCACGTCTTCAGTGAGTTAGTAACTTTCGCAGGAAGAAAATCCTGTGAAACACAGAGTACATAAGTGCTTGTAGCTTTCTCTGCACATCACTTCGCCGCTAATACGATACTTTACTGAGAATTTTGGTTGTTTGCGCTCAGCGGCTGAACTACATGACTCAAATAAAACTTTTGTTTTCGAACAATAAACTGCAGCCCTAATGGAATTTGGTGATATTGGTGAAAGTAGCAAGTCAAATGCCTGGTATAAATACTAACAAGATGCCTTTCGCGGACAGAATTTCTATGATTACATCTACATCTTGGAACCTAATGCATCGAGGCATAGTAGAAACTCATTTAAACATTAATTCATGCTCAACTCTGTCGGGCAGAGGGCCGAAACTTGATGTCATCAATCGAAGATTTCTCATTCGTTAGTCCTTCTGTTATTTGATAGTAACCAACATAAGAGGTTAGCCCAATTAGCGGGTGTAAACCGATGAGTCTCCGATGCATATCATCCGGTAACTTTTGTGACTGAGCACGTGTATGCAGAAACGTGGTCGTAGAGCACTAAATTTGCATAAATAATCGATTGGATGAATCGGGATTCTACAATGACGTCCAGGAGGCATGTTCAGTTTATTTCTTTTAAATTTCGTCATCCCTCCCTTGCCTCGCGTTTTGTGCTCCTATGCGAATCTGCGTATCTTTCATCGACGTTCAATGATACTTAAATAGTGGTTGATTATGATTCATGCCCCACCATAGCTACACTGCTGTGTCATAAACTCCCTGACAAAAGATGAAAAATGCCGTTCAAATAGAGCGAATTCATGTAACTAAGATCACGGTAATTAAAAGGCATTGCTCACCATTTCGTCGGCGGATAGAAGATCCTGGCTGAGAAAGTTCGATTGAGAAAGATTGGTCTTTTGTATTCAGTTTCACTGATCAGATGGTGAAAGTCCATTCTGATCATGGATTCGAGGGGGGAAATATCGAAAACGTGATACCTAGTGCCTCGTTTCTCCACATATGGGCATTGCATTATTCGTTTGCCTCCAGTAAAATACAATCTGTGCCGGAGCCTCAATCATCACGACATCGCTAAATTTCAAAGCCACTTAAGAAGGGAAAAGTAGAATTAGGTGATTTAGGGAGGGTGGGGGCGCTGCCAAGCCATGGGAATTTACCGCAGGCACGTGCTACCGATGGGTCCTCACTTCTCCCTCTGCACCAACCTACCCCTATTCCTCTGGCTCTTTCTTAATTTTTAGTCCAATTACTCAATATGGCCGCTTCCTCTCACTCTCTTAATGACGATAAGTTAGCCACTTAGTGCGAGTCAGTTTAGGTTACACAGACTGATACGCAAATATGCTCAGGGGAGGTCTCAAGTCTAGACATAAATTTATGACTTCTACTAGAAACTCCTTCGCCTCGAACCAATACTACGAATTGTATTCTAACTTTTGATTATCAGAAACTACAAGAAATTTAATGGAGATGGCTAAATAAGTAGTCTAAATACATATGTGTTCAATATGATCCATTCAATGAAATACATGTTAATTGTATTAGGTTTGAAATAATTTAAGGTGCAATATATGCATTCCTCATTGATATGAGCTTTTCTTGCTTCATGAGACATCGTAAGGTCCAAAGAAAATAACTGTGAAGCGGTAGGGAAATTTAAATTTTTAGCCAAAAATATCCATACCTTAAAACTGATCAGACCAGAGCCAGGAGGGCGATTGCAAATTCGGGAAGTTGATGAGATTCTAACTCGGAAGAATTTGGAGTGTAATTCCCTCCTAAAACATCGGTCTACCTAATTTATTAAAGGCGAATTATTACTAAACGGGAGAACTCACTTGTGAGAATAGCGAAGAGCGAGTACTTGGCACTCTGCAACGGCACACCAAAAATTTTGCTACTCAGTCTTTCCCAATTCGGTTAACTTTCGATGGGCATGGATCTTGACCAGTTTATTTTCTCCAAGCTAATGAAACCCTTGAAATTTGGGAGAGACCGAGATGAATTAGTGAAAGTCCTAATAGACTCACAGTAGTGTAATTGGAGAGATGGGGATTGGCTGCCCGTTTACGAGATTTAATCAAAACTAGTAATAAAAGCAGAGAAGAATGAAAAAGAATTGCGAATTTTTAAAGGTAAGCTGATATTTCCATAGTTAGGCATTGGTGCCTGTAATATTTATTTACTTAGCAAGTAATCCATCTTCGGTTGGTAAAATCGAATTCGTGGGGACAACTCGTGAAATGGTGCAAGTGTGCAATCACGTTTGGGTCGCCCTACACCCGCACCCCTATCAAATTTCACAAACCGCGAAGTGTGCATGTGCGTTGGGCGCATAGCACATTCTGAACACGGTTGTATCAATCCCCAGTTTTGCCGTCTCCAACAAAGTTCGTTCCCTTTAGCTACTGTCCCTCCCTTCTCGCGCCTATGACACCTGTGGCACGGCGGTAGCGTCGGTGGCAATCGTTACACTCCTGTCATTCGAGAGCGTGCGCGCACTCGGGCGATGTTACAATTTCCTGCGCAATTTTTCGTGTGCTTTCGATTGTGGCGTAGTTTGCGGACAGCCCCGAATGTGTGTGCTGTGGTGTAAGCGCTGCGTGAGTACCAGGTAGACGTGTTGTGCCGTTTGTTAATGGATTATCACATTGCACCTAACTGTCTGGTGGCTGCTATATGAGCCGCAATTAATGGCGAAGTCTAACAAAGACAATCATCTGTTGCACATCGTAGCAAGTTTACTTAGAAATCTTGTGTTGTCAAGTCAATGCAACTAGATAAAATTGCCGCTTAGACTTCTTACTCGCAGACCTTTTTGGCAGTATAAAGCAAAGTGATTGGAGTTAGCCATATTCCAGAGACATTTGCATCAATGGCTTTCGCAGACTGGGACAAAGGTAACTGCATACGTTCAGGCGGAGATGGAGACACCTGAATCAAACGGAAGATTGCAAGACGACACAGCCAGATAGGAGCATATCTTTTAGAAGACTTAGCTTTCATTTAAACCACTGGTCCGGCCCTGGTTCAGGATTGTTAAAGCACATTACTTGTCTATTAATAGGAGGCATATTAAACAAAAGAACACATATGTTATTACAAGCCATTACAAATATTAGATTTTGATTCAAAAACCGTTTAAGCTTAGCATATATGACATGGTTTGTGAGTATTAAATAACTACCTGCCATCAACATGTTTAATCTTTATTTTTACACTGGGATCCATCTGGCAAGACCCCTTCTATTCAGCTGTCAATAATTATTGTCGTTCACTCCCACATTCACCTACACACTTACATTTAAACTATTTCGGCTTGTCCGTCTCAACTCTTACATTGCCTATTGGTTTTACTTCGAAAACCGGGGTAACACCATGGCCGTAGGTTTATTATTATTATTATTATTATTATTATTATTATTATTATTATAGTACGTTAACCACTTGAAATTCAGGTGTTCCAGCCCATGGAGGTCGCACTTGACTGTGTCACGGACGAAAATATAGTTAGGTCAGAAAAAAGATCAGTACTTTCAAACCGGAACCCGCTGGAGGGCTCTGATCACCCCAACCTACAGCATTCATTTCATGGAAGTGTTCAGTCTTTCATTTCTCACATTTAGATCCCTTTAGACATCACTGTCCAACTGCTTCCGATTGAATTCAGAAACAGAACTTGATACGCCCTCTGGTAATCTGAGGAGGTGAAAAGTGGGATTTGTCACACAAAGTATTTTTGTCAAGAATATTGTGGCTTGCGCACAAAATACTTTTGCATTCTTTATTATTTTTTTAAAAACAGAAAATGAAATCGCAGTGCCTTCATTTTTCTGATTATAGATACATTCCGAACCCATTAATCTTGCCTCAGAAAGTATAGCAGTTTTTATGGTGGTCAAACCTGCTCTCAACCTCCTCGTGGTGACCACCGGTAACTCCAGGGACAACTCTGGGGGCTAATGAAAGGGACGGCCGGTTCGGACTAATCACCCTCCGGACCTATAAAATTAGATCATGCCAGCAGAAGTACAACTTCTTACAGCCTAGTAAAGGAGGCACGACGTAAGCAACTGGATTCATGGACGGTGGAAAGTGCGTGCATGTAGCAATGAATGGAGTCTCCGTCAGAATTTCGAAAGATTTCTAGTAGGTGACAGGAAGACGGACGAGGATGGAGGAGGTACCACGACGAAGGTGAACTGCTACCTGTAAGACGAAACCGCGCCAGAGAAGAGACGAGACAGCTAAGGACATCAACAAACGTTTTTACTGTGTTCTGTGTTAACTGTTGTGCTTAATTGCTATAAAAGCTATGTGTACTCATGTTGTACCTCCACAATAAGTGCTTGGGCATTGCCCAATTGGGTGGGGAGAAAATAAATTTAAAAAATCTATTTTTATGCATACAGGCATTCACAGCCAAAAGCTACGACACTTATGGGTGGGCACTCTCTAGATTTACGCCTCACAAGTTATTTGCGGAGTGGGGAAAACCTGGCCTGCTTTCTTGGGCAGCCATATTTGGTGATCAACTCAGTCTATTGAAAATTGGGAAAATTATAGAAGACTTCACTTTAGGGTTGGAATTAACCTCAGTACGCCGTGGTTTACTTGAGTTACGCTAGTTTCCTTCTAACTGTTAGTATTTTCTATGTTCACTTGAGTCGGATGGTGCTTTTCGGTCAATTGAGCCTGAATCACTCTCGATTTGTAGTTGAGCTTAAGGGTATAAATAAAAAGGCATCCATCTTCAAGTGAACCCGTCTTTTCAAAGAATTTCACGTAAACTCTCAAGCAGATCAGAACCACTGCCGAATTTTATTTCCCCCCCCCCCCCCCCCCCAACATTCCTCCACATGAGAAAGAAAGCCAGTTTCAGAAGCTTTATTGCAAAGCTGCCTTTTGATTTGATCCTAACCAGAATTCAAACGTTTGTTAATATCGTTTTGATGCTTATTTAAAAGCTTTTAATTACCTGACGCGCCTGCCTTATCAGTCACATCCGGAGATTGACACATAGGAACATGCTGAAGCCCGCAACCTTTCGGTGGTATTCCCTCAATCCTAAATTAGACGGTCTTGAAAACCAGAGTGATTTTGGATACTAATATATGCGATTTGATTATCGACTCTAAATCAGTTGTACCAATCGTAGGGTCAATTGCAGTTTGAAGCACCAACAGATTCTCAATCTCCCTAGCATTTCGAAAAGAATGGGACAATAGAATACTGTCCTTATGAGTGCAAGACCCGATACAGCCCTAGGGCAAACAAAGTGAGGTAAAACAGTAATGGTTTGGTGTTTATTGAAGATATCCAATCAGAGTTAGTTGTTTTTAAGTTTCGAATTAATACCCACTCCTATAAGTCTTTCCCTTTTGCCCCCATTGCATCTTACTAGATTTGCCTTTTTCGAAATATTTTTAAACCTAGGATTACATACATTTCTTTTCTTCACCATAATTAAGCTATGGCCTTCTTTATCATTCAATGTCCCTGAAATCGAATTTTCCGTCGAGGGGAACGCCATACAGATGTACTGGGTAACATCGTTGTGAAGTGTAAAAAAGAGTTAGGTCCGGCTAGGTATTGGTCTGCTCGATCGGAGGTTTTCAAAATGGATGCCGCGCCTAATTAACCGCTGATTTATAATAATACATGCATCTAATCGAAATACTTGAGAGTTTATAAGTATTAAAATCGGCGAAATGTCACTACAACTTCGATAACATTTAAGAACAGGGCATTTCGACTTTTCATTTTTCTATATTCTGAAAGCATGGATTTATTACCTATGTTACAACAAAAGCCGACTCTCACGCCTTTATGGCGCTGTGGAGCAAAGCCAGCTCTTTCTGCTAACTCTTGGCGTACTGATCCATTAATGGGAAGTTAGGGCAGTAGACGGATTGGCAAATAGGGGAGTCTAGGTTCATAAGAGGTAAAGACGAAAGCGGAAATCTTCGATTACTGTCGTTGGACCTGGACGACAAAGCAGATATTGTGGCCTTTCAAAGATGGATTTCAGCGATTGCAGACAACGTATTCCGCAGGCGGAACAGTAACGTCGGTGAGTTTGCAAGTGGGGCATACAGAACGAGACCCGATCCCTTATCTTGAATTCGTTACTTCGAAAATTCCATTTCGTTTCCTGTTCATCCCCTTTCTTCGCGTATCACAAATTTTTTAATGCATGCTGAAACGTGCGTTACGTTTAATTAGGCTGGCCCCCACTACGCCCCCTTCAAAAAGTGATTCGTAATGGCATCCGCAAATGTCCTATCTACTTTCAAGACAGCAGTCCAAAGCACTTACGTCTGTCACCTAATGCCGCAATCCTGAAAGCTATTAAACAGTAAATTATTGAATATAATTTCGTATCCAAACATGTCCAGGTGCGCCACAGTCGCAGATGTCGAAACTCAACGTTTCCCATGCGCTTGCCCTCACAATATCAACTGAGAAATGATTGTGAAAACAAATAACAGCTTGTTTATTTAAATTTGTTAAATAATGCCACTGATTTAGCCTTATATGACACGAATTTCCAAATGTAGTGGCATTTGCTATGAATCAGTGAAACGAACGAATCTTGACGACTGAAGCTATCGAGGTCTAAGCAGATATTTAAATGAACTGCTATTGAAAGGTGATTTAGAGGCGGAATCCGTCGCTCAAAAACCAAGTCTAGCTCGCTCACTGCAGTTCTCTTTTGATCCTTTCCTCTCAAAGAGTTGACTTTGCACGGGCAGAATTGGTTGAAGATGAGGGTTGGATTCTTTCGCCTGATTCTCCCACTCCTTTGCCACGTTAGACAAATTCAGTATTCCGAAAAGCGTTTTTATGACTAGTGCTTATCATGAAGCATCATTACCCTCAAATACTTAGGTTTCACCATGGCCTAAATCTTGCGGATTGAGTTCGAGCATTACAGTCCTGGTTGTTAAAATAAAATACAGACGGGGCTCAATATGATCGAAAGGTAACATATTTCCCGATAAAGTTGCTTACACTTGGTTATGCATAATGCCGTTTTTAACATCTTAACAATCTGCTACCTCCTGGCCATTAATGCGGCAGCTACCCCTACCACATTAAAATCCTGATTGGTCACCATCATCGCACTACCCTCTGATTGGTTAACACGACAGGCACATTGACCAATCGCTAGTGCGGTATTTGGAGCGAGTGGGCCGTAGCGAAAGCTCAGAATTGCTAATAGTGACATTGAAGCGGAAGTATCGATACGCTGCTTACGCTACGTTGTCCCTACTAACTAGTGTTGCTGCTTCCGCTAAAGGTTACATCGTAACGAATCTTTCGTACACATGCTCTAAACCAAGTACCGAACACCCCTGAGTGCAATTGTAACGTAACATGGTCGGCTTATATCCAAATGGAAACAATCAACTTCCCGATACAACACTGACGCCTCAAGATATCCACATACCCGCACTTCTCATGGACCCAGGTGGTGGTGGCGGTGGCGCTAGTAGTAATAGCGACAATGTATCCAACTCTCAACAACAGGCTCAAGCCTACTCGGGATTAGATGAGTTTTCTCTTGTCCCTCCAGCGGACTACTGTGGAGAAACTCAGACTGCAAGCATATTTCAGCAGAACGACTATGTGCCCTATTATCAGGCCATGTATCTCCGACCCTTCGAGGCAGAAGGATTTGGAAGTGCTATGGGAGAGATGCCAACAAACAACAGCTACTGTTATGCAGGTGGAAACGGTTTAGTGAACGCACATCAAACGGAAAGGTTGGGAAACATATTTAAATCGGTGGCTTTTCAAAATTCGGACGTCAAACCCTCATCTCCATCTTCGATGAGAGGTCTTAACCAGAAGTGGGTTCAGATTACGCGCATTATATCTCATTTCTTCAATTGATTTGAGCGTTTCCCTATTTTATTACGCTTACATTTAATGTAGCCATTAGCAGTACAAACACTGTTTTGTTATAGTTTCAAAAATTATTACCTCGGACTCACCGAAAATGTAATGGTAAATTTTCTAGCTCTGAACTATTTTGGTATGACATTAGGAAGTATTTAAACTTATTATTAATATATGAAGATTCATTACGCACCGCAGGTAGTTTTAAAAACGAAATGCCAATAGCTTAAATATTAATGCTTTGCTGTTTGATAGAAACACAATAATTGCCAAAATCTACACTTATCTCCTAGCTGTAATTAGCGATTTTTAATACCATTCGAATGATCCGCCACTCAACAGTTTGCAGCCGCGATAGAAATTCATGTTTGGGCTCTACTTGAACAAATCTACTTTTCTGTGCTACGACCTAATTAGTTGAAGTAAATAAAACAAATACAAATAGTTCCTTTGATTATTTATCAACAAGAGATTTAACCATCTAGCTGGTTGTGATGGTTATAACTAAAAGGCTCAGCTGTAATTTGTCTACAGTCTGTGTTAATGACATCCACATAGATGATTTGACAATTAAACAATCTTATATAATGGGCCATTAAATTATCTATCCTTACGGTACGCACGAATTTTCAAATGAGTAAGAGACGGAGGCACTTCAGTCCATTTCCATGCTACCAAGCGCTTTATTTGTTGATTCAATTTAGTATGGTCTGCGAACAAGGCGATCTTCAAAATTCCCTTCCATCATTCACTTTCAATCCAATTTATCCCACCTTATGTTTGCCCGCATCCCAAAGACTGCCTTTCGAGCCGACATCACAACTTCATCTAGAGACCCCAGTGATTCAAAACCCTCCTCCTCAACAACAGCTTCTCCACTCTCAATCCATTCCTGCTTTTCAGTCTTCAAGCAAGTCACGATCTCAAAACGGGCTTATGGAACTGCTTGGCACTAGAACTATAAAATCTTCAACCAATTCCTGCTCACCAAAAAGTGAAACTGAACTCAAAATTCCGAAAATAAACGAAAGTGTGACTGCTTCGACTGATAATAATGCGATCCCACGGTCTTCATATATGTGTAGAAAATGTCGAGCACACGGTCGTTTAATAGCCGTTCGCCAACATAAACGCAACTGTCCATACAAGCACTGTTCATGCTCCGTCTGCTCTTTGGTTAACTACGGTCGACACATAGTAGCGCGACAAATTGCTCTCTATCGAGATCAAAAGAACCACCATAGTGAGGAGAGCGGATCTAGTGGGAGAGCACGGGGTGGCAGTGCCAAATACCGCGGTGCTGAAAAAACTGATACTGAAGAGGAAGGACCACACTGTCGACGATGTCGCAATCATGGCAAAACTAATCCCTGGAAAGGCCACAAGAAAGTCTGCCCATTTTACTATTGCATCTGCCAGCAGTGCATTCTTATCACTTTACGGAAGTCTAATGAAAAGAACCTGCGTAAGTCACGAAATCGAATTTTGCCTACTTGATAATGATAAGTAAAAAGGATCTTATGCTTTTTTAGGAGAAGTTGTACAAGAGTCTCACAAGGATATGGGCTTGAGGGCACAAAAGAAACATCAAGCCTGTGAGGAAATAAATTTTCCGGGTCCATTTTATAACAAGAAAGCGCTCAAATCCGATCAAGAGAAGCAGACGCTCAACCCAGAATCTGACATAGCATCTACATATCAAGGTGGCTGCACATTAAGATGGAGAAATCAAGAGGAATTGGGTGTTGAAACTGTAGAGAATGGCGCAAGATTTCTACCAACTGGCTTCGTAGCTGATAGACATCATGAAAATGGCTTTTGCAACACTCGGGCTCATCAAGCTGCAGCATTTGCAGCTGCTGCAGCTGCAGCTGTTGCTTTCCAGCAAGAAAATGTGATTTCGCCAGTAGATTCGGCAATTCTTCTCAAGGAGGAAGGTCAGACTGATTTCGAAACCCGGCCGACAACCCAAGCTGACTATCATGCACAAGATAATTGGACCTGTGGAAATGAAATAAAATGCGCTCTTTCACTGAAAGACACTAATGGTTCACAATTGGTAGGATTCGGCGATCATAACGGATTCGGTAGTTTCTGGCAAGGTCCCTTTCAATCATTCAGAAGTGAGGACCAACTGCGTGCAGGTGAGTTGAATCGTCGCGTGTAAAGACGGAAAGCAAGTAGAACCGACGTCACGAATGCTTAATTAATCTCATTCACGTTTGTTCGTGGGTTCTTCCAGTGATAACTATTTTTTTTTTCAAATATTAATTCCATGAAATGTGGGGACAATCTACTTCAATTAAACAGCGTCAAAAGTACATCTCGTTTTGACGCACACAAACTACTCAAAATCAAACTAAGCCACTTAGGCAGCAAGAGGTCTAGAAGCTTAACATTCAACCCAATTAAGGCCCTTTTGACAGAGGAACCTCTGAAAGAGGCTACTAAGTTCAGAGCTTGTTGATCCCCAGACGTCAAACATATTTACGAACGGTAATTTAGTACCTCACAGCATTACCTACAGCGGACTGCTGGAAAATATGTTTGTATAAGTATTAGAACTATATTTCAAACACTGCATTCTCTGTAGAAATTCAAATTTACTCAGATTTCAACAGTTTCATGGCAAATGTTCCCTATGGAATTTCAGATGCAATGTCGCTTTCAGCTTATCAGGAGGCTATGGGACACCTTCTTGAGCCTAGTGAGCCGAATATGCTCGAAAACCATGGACAGCTGTTGCCAAAAAAGGTGAATAATGTTACTTAACTGGCCTAATCTGTTAGCAAATGAATTTGTATATATCTAGGCAATTTAATTTACATCCCCAATGTGAGCACGGTTTCATATTAAAGCATTTATACCTAATATCCTTCACCATTACCATTTCAAACTCGTGGTCATTGCTTACTATTGAGTCATTATATGAGTACAGTCCATGTTATTTCAAGCTTACAAATGTCATATTTCATTTTTCTATTGAGCGCGAAATATAGACCTTAAATCCTGTAGAATTTACACCGAGAGCTCACCGTTGGGTTAAATGAAGGTTTGCGAAACGTAGAATTTGGTTACTTGTACATTACTATAATCCTGAGAAGTTTTTTATTCTCGAAAGGATGTGAAGAAATTGAGTTCTCCAACGTTAATCAATGCACTCGGTAACTAATCTAACCTCGATGTGTCCCGAGCTGCATTGAATCAGCCTATTTATCACACTGATACTTAAATAAATATTAGTAGAAAGTGCAATTATGGTCGGTGACCAGATGCGGGCCTGAAAGTTGCAGAAGGGAACTTAGGGGATGATACAAGAATGGACAAAGTAAATGAGCTTCCTTCATGGTTAAAAAGCAATGCTCTGCGAATGGCCGCATTTTTAAGTCAACTCAAAATTAATTGTACAAACCGTGAGAAGAATAGTTCAAGCTCATATCGAAGGAAAATGTTTTCCGACTCTTGCCACAGAAAGAGAGAGGGTATCTTTTAGGAACCTCTCGGTTGGCAATTCCTTTGCAGTTTGGGGTTAATTCCAATCATTCAATGAGAACACATGGCTTTCGAACCAAATTCCTCTGATTAATCAGATTCACACGCAACCAACACTCGTTCTCATGCACGGTTTGCCATGCAAATGCATTCTAAATTAGAGGTAAGATGTGAGTTGACGAAATCGGACATGGACGGAAGCTGATCTGGCTCGTGTGGTACGGCGAGGTCTAATTTGATTTAATAAGCATTAATGCCTAACATAAGGACAAGCAATTCACCATCAGAAAACAGACGAGGGAATTTGACTTCGAGCTTTAGAAACGAGCGGCTTGAGAATTGCTAAGTTAACCCACTTCCGAAGAAAATACTACAATATGGTTTAAAGAGGTCGAGATTTCGATTACGATCGCAAATGTGAATTAATTGAAATAGTGAATGGCAAACACCTTGATTATGATGCGATAAAATCAACGACATTTCAAAGGAATGATGGATAGATTAAATGGAGTGCGAAAAGTAAACTTAAAATGAAATCCATAACTTTTGAGAATTAAGAAATTATCTAGGGAATTGTCGACTTTAAATGTTCCGTGGGCTGAGAAACAGGAACGATAAAACCAGCCTTTCGAATTAATGATCTCTTACTATAAGAGCGATCTCACTAAAGAGTGGGTGGCAGACTTCAATGCATATAAAGTTAATTGAAAGTCGCAGAAAGCATGATTGTGGGAAGCAGTGGGAAATAAAAATTCAAGGAGTAATTTTTTATCGTCTAATGATACAAAATGGTGAAAAATGATAAATCCAAACATTTCACCTTTAGTATTGCTTTTAGTTCGTTTGCATTCATTTTGTGAAGGAGCCCAAGATGCCATTTGAGCTGTCTTTGTAACCAAGCCGGTGTTTCGACCATAAGAGGCACACTTTATCGTTAGAGCAGTCGTTGCAACAATAGGAGAAAAGGATTAGCATACCACCCAATTTCAGTTTGCTTTAAAAGACCGGACCTTTATTGCACCATTTCATGCGACTCCGGACTGCTATTCAGAGTTGATGGCACTAATTGAAATCTCCTCTTTAACTTTATCTCCCTAAATCATATTTGACTTCACCAATTCGATTGTTTATGTATACTGTCGGTTGATTTTCAGCAGTTAATCCAATCACCCGGTCACTAGAAAATGCTTAATTAAACCAACTGATTACCCCTCGCCCGTTTCTCCAAGGTCTGCCTAAATTACCCAGAAAACAGAAAACAAAGGTGTCATAAACGCCTAACTTTTTCCGCTCCATGGATTAATGTGAAAGCACTACACCCAGCTATTCCAGCAGTACAAGGGTCAGAAGTCCACATATCCCATCATAATTTTATTTAATGTGAAAAAAATACACACAGATATCCTAGGATTAAAGAGGACATTTAATTTCTCCAAAAAAGAGGAAAAGGTTCGTAAGACATCTATATGCTGACGCACACATATAGTTAAGACGGGGACAGAGAGAGGGGGGAAAAGCAAAAGAGAATCAGATAAGAGAGATCGAAAATAAAGAACGGAAAAGTGGATAACCACGTCAAAATGCTAAATATGAATGGGAAGTTAACACTTAACTAACAAAACAGGGGTGCTCATATTCTGTTGGCCACAACTTATTAATGTTTGCATCACCCACATTAAAAAGGGGAGATGAGCGGAGGAGGAGCAATATGAAGGTGCACGCGTACAATACAAACTGCGTATGAATATCGATGATAATGACAATCACAACCGAGTATTTGCTGATAAACTTGTTTGAGAGCGCACAACATCGAAGTATATCAGATTAACAAGAACTGATGGTTCACCCTAGCGAGTCTTCTCAACTTCCGCGCAGAGGTAGTCCAGACAGCTCGGATCGGCGAGCGTTGAGATATCGCCGAAGTCGCGATCTCCATTGGCAATCTTGCGCAGAATTCGGCGAATTATCTTTCCACTGCGCGTTTTGGGCAATGCCGGAGTGGCCTAAGTAGCAAAATATTACTCAAACATACATCAAAAGTGAACATTTTAGCAGGGAATTAGTGCGAACTTGAATGTAATCGGGCGCGGCGAATGGGGCGATTTTGGATCTGACGAGATTGATGAGTTCTGTTCGCAGTTCTGGAGTGATGATCTGAGGATGTCCGTCTTTCAGAGTGACGAAGCAATGCAGACATTCCCCCTTAACTTTGTGGTGTCTAGCTACAGCGGCGGCCTCGGCAATGTTCGGGTGCGAGACCAGAGCAGACTCAACCTCAGCTGTGCTCAAAAGGTGACCGCTCATATTCAGCATATCATCCATACGTCCTGTAAAGTTAAAGTTGGAGAAAACAAGCTGACGTAGATACCGAGTCAAAAAAAAGTTATGCTAAGAGAACGTGCTGAGAAAACGTGAAAAAAATCCACTCACGCTCAAGAATAATTGACCTTGATACGTAAAGTGGAGCTGAAAAAGTGGAGTTCATGACGAAAAATAAAAATACACAGCCCAGGGAGATGCGAAAGAGGGCCTTGATCGATGTAATGAAAGAAAAGTAATAGAAAAGCTGTTTAATAACTATTCTCATTTACGAATAGCAAAATTACCCGTCTAATACTAGTTTGAATGGATTGAAAATCAACCACCAATCAGAAGCGTGAATTACCTGAGACAGTGGAAAACAGTAACCGAGGCGGCATGACAGAGCGTGAGAAGTTCCCATTGAAGTATTGATAAAGCTAATGCATTGAAGGGTAGACACACCCCTTAGGCATTATTTGTCAAATATGAGTATTATTCTAGACAAAATGCTGACAAGAACGTAAACGGATAGCAATAAAAATAATTTGATACTGAGCACGTGGAGTCTCGAGCGCAGCGTTCCACCCACAAGCTCTTCAAGTTAGCAATTTTAAGGCTTTTGACACAAACAGAAAAATTTGCCTAAACGCAAAAGACGTGGCAAAAAAGAGAATAACGCTCATCCAGTTGGTAATATTTGAATGTGATTCTTAACCGATCCTTGACTAACTAGAACATGGGACTTGGGCCACTGCAAATGTCAACACAGAAGTTAAAGCAACTGACATTGACTACTAAGAAATACGAGTAACATATGAGAACTACGTAACTAAGTATTACATAAACGCATGAATGTGAGTCTGTGTCGTAGTGAGTGAGTATTCTTTAAAAAAGTGAGATAGAGATGAAGTTTAATTTCTGCTTTGTGAGCGCACACACGCGATTAACGCAGACGCGATCAGATAATTGCTAGCCTAGAGATCATACCTCATAAAGAACTACTAACCTTCATCTGGATTTTATTGCTAACGGGCCTTTTTCTCCAGCGAAAGAGATAAAAAGATGATAGACGAGGCTGTGAGTACTCTTACGCTCTTCTAATTTTTTCTCTCCCTTAATCAGCGCAAGCTCTCTGAATCAGATCTAATTTGTACGAGACAGTCGCTACCCTGATGAAAAATAAGTTGAAGATGCGCAGCATGTTTGTGTGTATGAATTTACTTACAATCGTCCTACGACCACCACAAGCTTCCTCCTATCCGCCCCCTAATTGCCCATAACTCAACGGCAAGGCAGTGGAAGAAAAAAACATTCGCATTCAAACTCAACTCCCTAAATTTCTAGCTTCTCTGAGGCACGCAACAAGATAGAAGACGACATTGAGTTTAGCTTTCCCGCAAAAGAGTAGTCACGTCCGCAAAACCTCCTCTTTAGTTTAATTTAAGGGATAAAATTTTGCAGGTATGCAATCGCGATATCCTCAAAAGCGGAAAATGAGTAGGGATAATTACAGGCAAAGACTAAAGCCTTGAACAGTTGATTACAGGTCACGCCATTGCGAAGGGCACCATTTTTTTCAAATTATTGGGAACTTTATGACGTCGCTAGGCTCACTACCTGATATCCAGAAATTTCCCTCATCGTCTCGGATTGCCCCATCGCCGCTCAAGAAATATCCAGGAAACCGTTTGAAGTAAACATCCTCATAGCGTTTGTGGTCACCGTAGATGGTGCGGGCAATACCCGGCCAAGGGGCTGCGAATACAAGGTAGCCTTCATCCACATCCTTGTCACTGAACATTTTCTTCATCATCACATCGTCAATGTGGAAGTCACCAGTGTACTTGATTATGCGTGCGTCAACTCCAAAGAAGGGACGACCGGCGCAACCCGGGTGCATGGGAGTGGCTCCTGGCAGGGTGGTGATCATGTGTCCACCTGTCTCCGTCTGCCAGAACGTGTCTACAATGGAACACCGGCTCTCTCCCACCACCTCGTAGTACCATGTCCATGCAGAGGGATTTATTGGCTCACCCACTGATCCTAAGACCTACAAACACAAAAAAAGATGTACTTTTAGCTGCGGGCCGACGTCATGTCTGCAGTTTGAAGGAGTGCTGGTCACAGATGAACCCCGTTGGATGTTAGCGCTGATTTAGGCCGGTCTAACTAACAGACATTTCTGGATTAAGCATTAGAATGCAGACAAAACTATCCCTGCTTAAAACTTCGTGCAATAAGTCGCCAGAAGAAAAACAAAAAAAAGGTTTTGCGGGTAGGACTTCTGACTGAGCTGATACTATTCTCAGTTTATCCTGTGCAATATTTCCAAATTAGAACTTACGGACCGTTTATTAGAATTAGCTGTAGATATACAGTCAAACTGACAAAACGGAAGTTGTGGCTGTACATATGAGAACAAGAATGTGCAGAGTTAGAGCGAAAATATAAGGGTTGTATAATATAAACATAGCTATAAGACAACTCGGCATACTTCAAATGGAAAGCACCCTGACAAGAGCAGTTCTAGGGAGTGCCATTCTCTAATTCATTTCGAAATCTTCCTAAAATCAGTGAACTCTATGTCCCTTCAACCATTTGTATATCCCACGAACTCCAAATGTCTCCATAGTATTCAGAACACAGCCAAGGTTATGTTGGGAAAATGTTATGAAAAAGTAATGAAAAACTGATCGAAGGCCTTCTTGAAGCTAGGAGGAATCAAATGGATGGAAAAATACCAGGGAGGAGGAGGAGAAAGGAATACAATACTTGGAACAAAAAAGGCGAGTACTCAGTTAAGAGGATCAGAAAAGATCTCTTTGAACGAAAAAAAGTAACAATCGTAGAGAAAAATAAATGTCAAATGATTTCTCAGGAATCGCACTGCTACTAGTTTTAGCGGACAAGAGTCTAGAGATAAGTAGAAAAATCTACGCAAAAAAACCACGACTGATCTCATCTAACAGTTTGGATTAGACGATGTTATCATGATGTGGCAACATGTTATACACATGAAAGTACACGCGCGAATTAATACACTCACTTTTGCACGATATAAAATTCGAATTGGGTCCCAAATAGGGGCAACCTGCGGAATTGCGAGCTAAGTCCATGTATGAACGCCCTCCCATAAACACTGTGCACTGAAGTCACCCAAAAAGTACAGTGGCACTATACTGGTAAAAGGAGAGGTGTTGAGGATATAATATTTACTGCAGCCATGGAGATTCAGCTGTTTGTTCGCCCTGAGGAGTTTGGCAAACATGCGGTGGGAATTCTCATGCCGAAGCTGGATATGCTTCTTTAAAAACGCAAGGAAATGAGCTAACGACCACTGCTCCAATGCACAAAAAGGCGCTTAATACAATTTCCGAAGAGCAAAGTTTCAACAGAATCCTGATTTAGAACCATAATAACAATATAAGCAGTAATCACGTATCATCAGCCTTCCACTTCGTTTTCTGTTTAAAACAAAGGGGAAGTGAGGGTTTTCGAGCGATAGGGGCGGTGAGTAAAGTACCATGAAACGCAAATACCAAAAAGGTACTTATGCATTGACTGTTAATGAGCTTTTTCGAATCATAACAATGACGCGCAATTTGAGACCTAACTTCAGGGGAAAATAGCGATAGCAACTGCTTCTTAAAAGCCAAAATGCTACCTGATAAGAATCACAAAGACCGTAATGAATTTGCAAATAAATTAGCGTGACTAAAGGCATCAGATTACTCCAGGTTGGGACATCCACAGGAAAGCTCAGGAGAAAATGCTTCGGGATGACCCTAACAGGCTCATCAAAAGGTAAGTTTACTTCATCAAAGGTGGGGTTCAAAACGCTCAGAATGTTGAATAACAGGGGTAAGAGAGGCGAAACATAAAAAAAACAATAATCTAGCTTGAATAAGACCGTTTCTAGATAATAGCGACCTCAGCTATAACTACTCATGTTAAATGAAACGATGTAAAAAAGCAAAATGGTGGTGTTTTAGCACTGACACTGGGAAACAGGAATGCGTAAGTCTCACCTTGAGGCTAGATCTGTCATACTTCTTGACGTATTCATCGCCGGCGCCAATGAGCATGCGGATGACGGTGGGGGCGGTGTAGAACTTGGTCACTCGGTACTGCTCCACAATGGACCAGTAGCGACCGCAGTCGGGCCATGTGGGGAGACCTTCGAACATCACACTGGTTGCGCCGTTTAGCAGGGGGCCGTAAACTAGGTAGCTGTGGCCTATTTAGTACAAAACTTTTTTCAAAACTTGTATTTGTCCCAGCCTTAAGTAGAAAACATACTTGAAAAAAATAACAACTATTTATCTGGGCACTTCAAGTGACCAAAAAAGGAACAACGCACGAAGACGTGAGGAATGAGTTTAATTTATTTTCCAAAGGCTTTCAAGGGATCATGTTAACTGACAGCTTCCATTCATCTGGTTGGAATATTAGTTGAAAGCGCCAAGTTGTAAGTCATAAGAGAATCTTCCAAGTAATATAAAAGGCTTACGGTTCTTGAATGTTCGTTCATTTCTCTATGACCTTTATAGGCAATGCCTTGGCGCTGACCTTTTTAATGAAATTACCAAAGGGTATCGCGTGAAAAGAAGTATTTCAAAAATCTCCCAAATAGAGTGGTTTTCAGTATTCCTTGCTTTTTCATAATGCCTACCACAATCATCGCATCTACGTACTTAAAACAAAGTGAAGTTGGCACAAGCCGCAATATTTAAGTAAAAAAAGTAATTCTGAACAGAACATAAATATCATCTCACTGACGAATCTCGAAGCAATCGTAGAATGGATTCTTGAACAGTATTGAGAACCTCAAAAGACATCCGAATAGAGACGCAAAATAAAAAGTTTTGACCTTTAGTCGATTAACAATTACTATTAGCATGATACCACATTCTGCTTTTACAATCCTGTTATTTAGTGTCGGACTTTCCCACGCGTTCATCAAATCAGTGAAATTTCAGACCGCATCCCGAAAAGAGAGAGAAACGATACCTACCAGTGATCCAGCCAATATCCGCGGTGCACCAATAGACATCTTCGGGATGAAGATCAAAAACGTATTTGGTAGTAGTGGCAACATAGACCATATAACCTCCAGTGGTGTGAAGAAGACCTTTGGGACGTCCAGTGCTTCCGGAGGAATAAAGAATAAAGAGCCCATCTTCTGCATTCATCCATTCCACCGGACACTCGGTTTCAATGGGAGGAATTGCTTCATCCCACCAAACGTCACGACCAGCCCGCATTCGGACGGAGAAGCTGAAAAGAAAAAGTAGTAATTTTGAGAAATCGAACCATTATTTTTGTCAGATTGAAATCAATTTACTTTCGGACGGGACGAATGCCCGGGCAATCGGAAACGGGAGCGGGTGCTCCAGGCCTAGTATCAGGAGCCAAATGTCGCAGAACAATGCAGTGTTCTATAGGTTGATCCTTTGATTCACAAATGTCCATAGCCTCGTTGGCAACTTTCATTAAATCAATAAGTTTTGTGCCACGCCAAGCACCATCACAAGTGACGAGAACTCGGGATCTAAAAGAAACATTAAAAAAAAACACTTACCTGGCAGCCATCAGGCGATCAGATAGTGATTCAGCGGAAAAGCCAGCGAAAACGACGGAATGAACTGCTCCAATGCGGGCGCAAGCTAGAACTGCGACAACTTGTTCGATAACCAAAGGCATGTATATGGCAACACGGTCACCTTTGTTGACACCCATGCGACGCAAAGTGGAACCGAAAGAAATAACCTGTGTTCACAATAGACAATAGCGCCGATTTATTCAAAACAAAACCTGGTCAAATAACGAACCTCATTCAACAGTTCTTGATAAGTGACCGTTCTTCTATCGTTTGGATCGTTGCCTTCCCAGAGAAAAGCCACCTTTGATCCCAATCCGTTTTTTACGTGTCGATCGAGACAGTTATAGCATAAATTAGTTTTTCCATCAGAAAACCAACGGACAAATATATGCCCTTTTTTTAAATCGAAATTATAAGAAAGTGCATTTTCAGCCTTTGGCTTCACCTCCCAGTAAAATTGAGAAGAAATATTCGTCCAGAATTCAGCCGGTTGCTTAATAGACCTCTTGTACCACTCATTGTAAGCATCCGATGAATTAATGTAAGCTTCACTGGCAAGTCCCTCGGAAGGATAGTAGGCCTTTGAGTCACTCATCCCGCGACACAGACACACCTTGCAGCCAGTATTTTAAAACAACGCCCTAACATAAACAATGCGCTTTCCATTTTCTTGATACTAACAAACAATAGGCACCCTCGAATATCAGAAGACCTCCCTTTCATTGGGAACTCCAAGCAAAAGCGAGTAGCATAAAAAGATTTGAATTAAAATACAATTTTAAATTGTTTACGCGTCACTTACCGTGTGTTTGCAAATGCACCAAATGAACTGTCATGTAGACATTTTTGAATTATTTATAGAACATAAACTTAATGCAGCGTATGTAGGAGCACGCCAGACATATATAGCTTTTTAATTGCAGCCCAACCCAAAACATGGTACCGTAGTTATGTCACTGAGGCTTTCATAGTCCAACTCAAGGTTTTACTTTCAAATGTACAGTTATGGAATTTGTTCCGTCAAGCCGGCTTGAATCTCTGCACAATTACCTCGCTCAGGTTATAAACAGCGTAATGCCCTATGAGAGCAGCCATGACTTCATTATTCTAATATATGTTGATTTCGAATTTGCCAAAACAGGGCCGGAAGAAAGCATTTATTTCTGTATCCTTATACAAATTCAGTATAATATTTATTTATCAAAGTGAAGCATGGTACTTCGAATATATATTGCATGTGATGATTAGTTAAATTAATATGAAGCATTCAAAAAAACTATGGTCATCACTTTGGCCATACATTGACGATTTAAGTTTGCTAATTATATCTTCCCCAATAGGCTGACGTTTTTATCGCCGATTTGACGAAAAGTAGAACTGGAGATAGAAGCTCCCATTTCTAGGCGCATCTGGGTTATTACTTCATTATTATTGCATTAACTTCCAGCAAAGAGAATTTTATAGGGTAACTCATTCTAAAAGCATGTTCATCTACGTGAACAAACCAAAGACTACTAGTTTCAGTCGTGCAGAATATACCAGTTCGTGCCTGCCGATATTGGTCAAAATTTCAAAAATCAATTTAAGTTCAGTTTATGAAAGGAAAAAGAGATATAAATTCCGGAATTTCTTTATAGCTCTTCGATAGAGCGGCAGGTTCGCAGTTTTCGAGGTTTGGACCAAATCGGAGAGTCAGTGTAAAATGCTCTGTCGTTACAACCATATATATGGCTAATGATAGAGTCCTATAATGGGCTCTTTGATCCATATCTCTAAATTTTTGCCACAAAGAAAATTTGCTAGTTTTCCATTCTACGGCGATGAGATTCAGCTGGTCTGGTATGAAAAGCTGATCCGATAAGTAAAAATTATGCTGATTGGATTTCAACAATAGAGAAATAAGCTGTCCTTCCGACTTTTTTGGGCTTTGACAACTGTAACTTTGAGTTCCGACAGCATGAGTTCTGATCTTTCCGAAGAGGGGTGTTCACATGACTTCAAACTCAAAGGTCGTACCAATAGGTGCTTGTAGAGAAATTGAATTGGAATGGACAACTGGCATTAGAAGAATGAGTTTTCATTAGATTCATACAAAGCCTCACCTCAAGTTTTTGTCGTCTCAGATAAATCGTTTTACGATACTACGCAGGCTCTTAAATGCCTTATTTTTTGTCATGCTAAGCTGCTTCCTCATCCCTTTAGATACTAAGTTCTAGTTGCTCTAACTTCTAATCTTGACTTTCGAGGTCGTTTGTTGCTCATAAAAATGTGTTTTTCTCAAGCATTTGATTACCAAATTATAATTGCGCATTTTTATCCCACTCATGTCCTTTAAAATAGTCTACATTTTTTTCATTTAAGCTAACAGTCTGCGTTTGTTAAATCTGTTCCCTGTTAACATACGGTCGAGCCGATTGTTTCGCTTTTTTATGCCTAGATGCGAAGTTCTAAATTTTCCCTTCCCCGTCACTCGGTTCCATCGCGAAAGTAAGCATTCTTCTAAATCCATATGTTTTATTCTAAATGAAGCCTAACTACTCCTATCTTTTATCAAATAGCCTTCTAACACATGTGCCTTTTGATCCTGCTTGTTCCTCGTCAGTGTTTCCCGGAGCGAAACCTCCAACGGAGAACGATGGCCTTTCAGCATACTTAATGGAAGTCCATTCCAAAATTGCCCCTTCAATTGAAGAACAACAATCGATTGGAATATTAGCCAATAAAGTCATGGAAAGTCTGGAATCAATAGCTCTTACAAAATCCGATTCTAATTTTAAAGTATGTGCGATTTCTCGTAAATTTCTCTAAGGCCTGTACATAATTTCATGTTCTTTTCATAGATACAGGTGGTATGTCTCGTTGGCTCTTGCAAGAAAGGCACAATGCTTTCTGGTCACAAAGTAGCGGATGTTATCGTATTGCTACGGGAATTGCCCGTCTTAGAACAAACTAGACAAATCGGCCTGTTAATAATGGAGAAACTGAATGATTTAGAAATCATCTACGAGCCTTATGGCTTTGATGTTGAATGCGATGGCTTTTGTGTCCGAGTGGCGTTTGCCGTTCAGAATGCAGATGAAATAAGTAATGTAGAAGATGGAGTTCATAGTGAGCTCATATTGAATTTTCTTAATTATATAGTCTTTGAAAATGATTAGTGCATACTTATTATTCTTTTGGTCGCTTGTTCCAAATAGAATAATATTGAGCTAACTCTTCGGAGAGCCCAGCAGATAGCTTTCATATATCAAGGAGGATCGTCTTCCAGTCTCTGCCAAGCCACGTTATTTCAAGCTTTCTGGTCTTTTTTTCTACCCTTGGAGCATCTCGCGTCTCATTTATGGTAGCAAAGTGACTATTATAGCATTGATCTTCATAGACGTTCCATTTTATGCAAAATTTGCGAAGCGAGGTCTAAATTTGTGTTCTGAAGAACAAAAATCTGCTTGCCGTCTGAGCGAAGCTGTCTCAGTCGTGGTTAGAGTAAATTTTCAGCCTTCTTGTGATAATGGGGCAGGCCCTAAGTGATTTGTGCAGTGTGTTCAAAAGGATCCCAAATGACCCTTTCCTTTTTGCTGCTATAGTTTGTCCTTCACTGTCAGCATTTCTGCCAGCGTCCTTGTTCGAGGTTATTTCGCATTCTTCCGGATGAATGGATAGCATTCCTGTGATTTTCTTCATACCGAATCGCACAATCCGTAGGTTTTTGAATACCATTTTTCCGCTCTCTGTTCACCTGTCCTAGTATTACGAAGCATCCTGCGGGATTAAAATAAGGAAACTTCAAACTGCTTCATCTTAATCTGCCAGGTGCGACCAATGGATGCCATAAGTGAAAGCTTGGTAGCTTTAGATTTCAACTCGAAATGTGCAAGATAAGGCGGGAATTGGGTGAGTCATGAGATTTTGCCTTCTTGGGCCCTACCATCCGTCAGAGCCGAAAACTTCTGGCCTAGCCTGGGACCCATTCAGGCCAATCTTTTACCTAGAACTCGTGTTGCATCACCATAACCTCGTATGATCCAAAAACACAAAGGCTTGTGCTTCGGATTGCTTGATAAAGGTTCTACACATTTTATAATCAGTATTGGTGGGTGTCATCGATAAACTTGGGACATCTTGTAATGGTTCATATTTTCTTTTGCATGGCAGTATGCCAATCGGATCAAAAGCTTGCCCATGCTGCAATCCTCCACGCCCGATGGGCCGAACAAAAGGCCTCGCATCCCAAGTAGGCTCCAATTTTTATTTTTTCCTCCTACCATAGAAATCTAGCCTCTGCTTAGTTATTGTCATTCTCTCTTTTTGTGATTGTTTTTCATAAAACCTCTCAGTATAAAGGCCCTCATCCGCATTCTCAAGGATCTACGGCGACGATTCACCGGCTTCAATCATCTCAATCCTTGGCAGTTGGACCTCCTGGTAAGTCCTGCATTTTGTTGATTCTGCAGGGCGATGTCCCTAGTGGATATTGAGGCTGGAGCCGATGGATATTCAGCTCTCGTCTTTCTGGTTGAAAGAATGGTTGGCACTCCTTTAAGTGACTATGCAGTTCCTGAAGCGTCCTTTCTATTGAAGCTGCGCTATTTAGAGTATTTTGGCTCGTGTCTGCTCATTCAAACCATCTCCGGACTTTACAAGTCTTGAGGCAGCTTTCTAATTGGCATACAGGCGGATGCGTTTCTTGGGATCATGAGATTGGAAGGTAGTTTTACATCTGCACCTTTTTTTTCAACTTCAGCACTGGTTGAATCTTGTCTTGACCTTCCAGATTCGCCTGGATTTTCCACCCACTGACATCCAACTCCATTTCATAAGGGCTTTTACATCATCTCATACCTATCTGATCCAGGTCGCTTCTCATTATTTTACAAGAAACGCCCACCGTCCAGAGACCAGATTTTCTAATAGGACTTTCGCAGATTACGCCCTTTTGGCTTCTTATTATACTCAGAAATGTGAAACCTCTGTCTTCCTAAATAGGTTCAGAAATCGTGTTGGTCCTCGTCTGTCTGCAGAAGTTATAATCCGTTTGCCGGTAATCCAGTAACCAGATTACTAAAGGTTCTCCTATGATCTGGTCTGCGAATACTTCTGCGGTGTTTATGTATGTTCAACCATAAAAAAAAGTAAGCTTTAGTAATGCAAGCCCCTTTTCCTTAGTCGTCACATCCCGATCAAATTATTCGTGCCAAATGCTCTCTTAGCAGCACACTACTTACCGAGCCAGCTTTTGCACACTTTGATATTCCTCTGATTGAGGATCCGGTATTGAGAGAGGAATGTCTTTTAAGGGATAGTGGACCACTTCTGAGCCCAGGTCTCCAAATAGGCGGATAAGTCTGGAGTTGTGGTCTTCGTTTGAATCCTCCCTAAACAATTCGTTCACCCATTTTGCAGGCCTCGTATGTGATAATGGACGGCCCGATAAACGCCCCTCTATCACTTTCTGCCGGTTTTCGGTAAGAACAGTCATAGAACGTAACTCTTAGTCTTAGAAATACGAGGAAATCGTTTGACATTAACCTTACTTCATCCCTTTAAGCCGGTTCATTCAAGTCCTTGCGGCGGGCTTCTTCCTTCCTGGTAGCACTGGAATCCTCGACCCGTTTCGCCCAAAACAACGACGCGTGCACGTCACTCTAACTCTCGCGCAACAGGCAAATGACTTAAAATTCGCAATATCTGCTCACTTTCTTCAGCTGCGATTCTGATCAGTTTGAACTATTTTCTCCTAGGACGAATTATGCCGTGTCGCTCAAACCGTTTGCACCATCTTAAATCTGGGGAGATACCCTATATTGTTCAGAGACATGCATCCAGTCAAACTAATAACCCTCGGCACGTGACTATCTTCATTTTCACTGTTTTTTGGACGACACGGTTTCTGAAGTTAACTGTTCAATGACCTTTTGGCATTCTTTTTCAGAAGAACTGATGACCTCCCCAAACAATCTGTCTAGTGCAAAAATTCCACTACCCAGGCCAATTGATCTTGATCCATCTTCAGGAACGGAAGTAATTAACACACATAAGAAGTCATTTTCCTCAGTGACCCCTGTTTAAATACTTTTTATGCAACAATTTTCTGTGAAAGTTGCGATATCTTAAATTTACGCACATATTGAGCTAACTCTTTGTTTTGTTAATTCATTCTCTTAGTAAAAGTTAATACTTGAGCTTGGCGCGAAGGCAGAGTTAGGGAGAAGTAGGTTCGCAGAGTCGAGACAACTGTAGCTGGTTGACGGAGAGGGGAAGAGAGATTGTGGTTACAGGATGGAGGGTTGGGAGCTGTATGGATAATTCCCGCAATCGAAAAGGGAGGAAAAGTCGCAAGTGTTTGAGCAGTGCAGCTGCAGATAAAGGGGTGCGCAATTGAGAGGGAGAAGGACATAAATACTAGTTCCGCAGAAAACTTTTGGAACTGCGTGACTTGGATGCGAGTTTGGCGGGTAGACTGCCAAGGGCATTGGTCACGCTGTTGTGTCTCTGTGACTCGCTTTGGGAGGTGCTGTGTGGTATTACTGGTAGTCTTGATGGGACAGGGCTGGGTTGATGGTGTTGCTGCTCGCCCTATTCAAAAGATCCACGTAAAGTATCATCGAATCCTAGTTAGAACACAAATCTGAATCCTACATGGGTTATGACGGGGAAGTCAACTCTGCTGGTCACGCAATCATACGCAGATTCGGTAAGTAACAAGAGCTAGGCTAATTAACAATAAACTAAGCGGATGAGTGAACAGAACTAGCATACCGACATCACCGGACTTTATTTAACATGTTTGAATTTAGAGAGTTTGCGGGGTATGATGCCTTGGAGGGCTACCTTGAAGGTGCAAATTATAAGAACAGGTATATCAACGTTCGAACTCTTTGACAAATTATACGAGTTAATCTTGAGGACTCCGGTGATTGGGGTTTATATCTGAATTGCCTTCCAGATTTATGATCATGATTTAATCCAGTAGTATGGTAATGCTCGATTGTCAAGAGAAGTCTGCGTTTTCAATGATCCAATGTGCTTCCCACCACCTCTGTAGGGAGTGGAGTCGAATATTAACCAAGTAATGTGAAAGTGCATCCTCTTTTAGTAGTGTCGATGGGTTGCTGTAATGAAGCCTTCGTTGAGTGCTCTACAGACAAAACAAATTCCTATGACAAATGGTAGATGTTAAGGGAAGAAGACGAAGGACGGAAGAATGTATGAACCGTGACGGTTAGGTACATCAGTAGACGTATCGATTATGAAAACTGTAAACTTAAAAGACTTTCGGAACGGGGTGCTAAGAAACTGGGGGAATGACCAAGACGAATGAAGAAAATAAATGTACGAATATTGCATATCCACACGTCATCTCCTCGAAGTGCTTCTTTAGAATGACCTCAGCCTTGGTCAGCTCACTTTTCTTCTCAAGGGAAACAGATAATTTTATTAATCGCTCATGCCTGGCATTGGCCTTGGCTTTGTCAGCGATCGTCCGGAGAGGACTTGTACGTTGAAATGTTTTTTTTTTGAATAAGCTTTAAAGTACCAGCAGGCCAAACGCCAAAAATGAACAAAGTGGTCGTTCTAGGATGAAAGTGCGATAAAGTCTCAGGTAAGAAACCATGGATGTCGTGAGTTTTGGGAATAACATCAGACCAGGACGAGTGGAAGAAGAGTACTGAACGATAGGTAATTCCTCTCCTAAACTGACCCTTTACTTAAAATCCCACTCCTTTTAATAAATTGGCTTTAACAAAGGCTATAGAGCACCATTTTAATCTCCGCTGGATCCAGAATGGTTAGATCATCAAATGAAAAAAAAAAACCCATAAAAGGAGCAGGCCATAAAGTGCGAAAAACTAGAAAAGATACAAATTAATAAGCAAAAGGATAAAAATGACGTCTTGCTGTGCTTAGGTAGAGCAATCCTATGAACACTAACCGAATAGTTCGAAGTATTCTGGGCGTAGTTCCCATGTCTTCCATATTGAGCTTCACTGGAGGTATTGCGCAGCTTCGTAGAGGGTGGCAGACCAGTACGATCAGGAATATTCCGTCTTTCGCCTACTTCCTACAAATCCGAAGCATCATAGTCTCAATTCAGGAACCAAGAAAAAAGAGATTAGACGATCAAAATGCGAGGTTAAGACTCGTTTCAGACCCCCGAAAGCACGTTATCAAGTTGTATTCTGGTGTGTTACATTCCAAGAATTAGCATGATGAACTACTTTAAAGCTTGGTGATATTTTCAAAACCGGATTTAAGAGATGAATGCTGCAAAGGTGAGAGGGTTAATTCGCTTTCTTTCATACAGACAATAAGTAAGGATGATAAGTAAGTTAAACTAGTTAGTAGAGCTAGGCAGAAATTTACCTTTGACACTGATGGTGGAAAGTAGTTTCTGTGACCCTAAATGGTAGGATTTTTTGATTAGCATGCACACAAAGTGGCATCGAGTGCTTTCACATGGTTAAGATGGCTTAAAAGAGATGCGAATTGAAGAAAAAGAAGCCACATTTACTGAAAATGACGTATTGATGTTGATGTTAGAATTTCATTGCTATTATTATTATTATTATTATTATTATTATTATTATTATCACGGTGAATGAGCCCTTTGGGAAGCCAGGGGACTTCCGCGGTAAGTCAAGTGAACTTGCTACCTTTACTGTATATGTTTGCAGGCTTATAGGATTCTGCTGATAATGAAAAAAGGAAATTTAGTTTCATATGGCTTGTAGAATTCACTGTGCCAAATACTAGAGCTAAAAAGGCCAACGTTAGCATGGCAGTGCGGTGAACGAAGCACTTAGAAGACTTGCATGCAGATTCTAACGAACCAAGGTACAATGAAATTCAGAGGTTGGTTATACAGCAACTTTGAAGGATAGGTGATCTTGAGGCGAGTAGTATGTGTTCAACAATGCAAACATTCCACATAGTCAAGCCATTCCTTACTGTGCGATTTCGCATCGAGTATGTAAGGCAAAAAGATATTCTCGAAGTCGGACCTTATAAAATCGATGTTCATGAGGTGGGTGAATTAGTCCAAGGTTATACTATACTATACTGGGAAAAGTATACAAAAACCACATATTAGTATCTAAGTAAAATATAATCCATCAAACTCTATTTTGCGAGAAAAAAGTTGAGCTGGCCATACTTCCATGGCACTGTATAGGTTAGATGTGGTGGTTCTGGATCTATGGACAAACAAGCACTGCGATAGTAACTTTTGCTGTTTGAACTTCCACTAAGATAAATCTAACTAGCTTAAAGTGCAGTGAGTCCACATCAAGCGGCTTATTTCACATATTCGTTTGTGGATGTAGACCCTAGTGGCAAAGGTTCTTAGGAGATGCCTCTTCGAAGGAGTGCCAAGACGTAAGAGAAGGATGGAAGTGCTGAGACCAATTATAACTGAGATGCTTAACTGCCCAAAGATCTCTTTGTTCCAACGAATAATTACTGCGACAATGTAAAGTTCACGGGTTTTCAGCAAAGCGAAGAGTACTAAAATTTCTTCAGAGCTATAGCATATACAGCGATTGCAATTAGAAGCATATAAATTATCCTAATAAGTACAAGCTTTTCAACCGTCAAACTTGACTGCGAACTGTCAGCATGAAAGATGGACCACCTCTTAGAACTCATTTTAATTAATGCAAGGAGCCTCTCTATAAACAAACACTTCTACTGCTCGATACAGTAGATGGATTAGAGCAACATGTCTGTTTCCAATAAAACTAAGGGCTCCAACACAGTACAGACAACTGGCAAATGCAGATTAGCTGACTCGGTGGACTAACACAGCAATCTACATATATTGATGTAGGGACATAAGGGCAAGCGAACTAGAGAGCCTTTCAATCACCAATGCCATCCACCTTTTAGTTACGCGTAAGTGTTTAGGTGGCTAAAGTGCTTACCGAAGCGCCTTCGCTTCGATTGGACTGATTGTGGGATAACGAATTTGCGGACTTGTCGACTTCAGGAGAAAGTAAATTGGTTGTCGAACCTATGGTTAAAAAATGGACAATTTTAGCGGACTAATTGAAGTTAATGAACAAAAGTGTAGGTGAGTGGCCAAATCTACTTCGGAGCCGACCCATGTCGATGCCTCGACTTGCGTGCAGATCAATTTGTTCCTGGAGCGTTCGACTGTCCTTCTCGTACTGCTCCTGCTTTTCTTCAAGAGTTTTGGCAAAGTTTTTCAACTTCTGGTCTTCTCGTTCCAGACGCGCCTCTTCTCTCTGTTTTAGCAAGTTCCAGGCAATTTGTTCATCCTCAATCTTCTTCTGCAATGATCTCAGACACTCCAATTCCCGTTTCGTATTGATTGAAGTTTGCTGAAAAAAAACAATAGCATCAGCACTAATAAGACCAACAGTAGCAAATGCAATGGCGCCAGAACTTACCCCTCCAGCTATTTCCACTTCCGTTCTCAAACGCAGATTATCCTTCTCTAGATCCAAACAGCGCCGATACTGACCATCGTAGCTTTCCTAATCGAGGCCATATAAAATTAAATTATTTGATTGAGGAGCAGTAAGTAGGATGATGGCAAGGCGCTTACCATAAGAGCAAGGGCTAGATCCTGTACCTCGGCGATAAGGAGATTGGGACTAGTGAAACAGATAAGAGAGGAGTCAGAAGCGACCTCAGATGAACGGTCCTGCTGTTCCGAAGAGAGATAATCTCGTAGGAAGTCCGTTGTGGAACCTTCGCCCCGTCGTCGGCTTCCTGTGCGCAGTAAATTCGACAGCCGATTCTGAGACTTTAGGTTCAATGAAAACAAATGAGTGGTCATTTTCGCAGCCATTCAATGGCTGCTTCTTTGAAATCATCAGGTATCCAACAAGAGTTGTTGATCGATTAGGAAATCAAAGTATAAGAATTATTGATAAGAAATTCAGAATCCTAAATTTATCACTATTAAGCCATAAGTCATCACTATACATTTCGTGACAGCATTGCCAAATCTAAATGACTTGGTCAAAATGAGCAAAAAATTCTTAAACACGGCAGAGAGAATGCTTCGAAGAGTCCGTGACCAAAATTTGATGCAACAGCACCGAAATTTCTGCGGATCCATGGCTTTTTTGCTTTATCAAAAATGGCAGATAATGAGCACATTTCCATAAATGGAGAACCTGGCGCGCGAAAAATATTGAAAAGTAGCTGGAACATTGAGCCTTTAACTGTTCGTTACAATCACATCAAACATCGGATCAGACAGGTTCAAAAACTTAGAGAATACGAATGACATCCGCGGTAGAAAGGTCAATAAAAGAGGCTGGCGTTCAGCGGAAAGCCAGACTTGCAGGGATATTTATTAGACATGCCGCTGAGTCCCTTGTAACAAACATGGGATCACTTTAATCACTACAATACCTCTGAAATGGTCTCAATTTCAAAAATATCCTCATAAACATTGGGTTGAATGAATGAATGAGAATTATTACCCCTATGACACCACGAAAAGTTCATTATCAACACCATTTACGCAGTATGTTATGTATCAAAAAGCAAGTTAGGAGTGTTAATATGTAGGCAAAATCCTCCACCTCCACCATGATGGTCGGTAAAATATACGAGTGGTAGTAGAATCATTTACCTCCGAGCTATTTTGGAAACCAAACCTACGTTGGCCCTATGTACAAGGGATAGTAATGATAGTTAATAAAAAAAAGTGAAGTCGAACGAGATTTGTCATCGTTTTATTAAATTAACATACTGCTTACCTTTGGTTTGATTCGGAATACCACATTCTCTTTATCTCCGCGCTCTACAATGGGAGTAGGATGGCATTACTGCGAGGCAATAATTTAGACTGACTTTTGGTTATATTTCCGTACATTAGCAACGTGAGCTATTTGAAAAATTCTTAAGAGACCAAACGTGCAATCAAATAACAAAACAAATCAACTAAAGAGGATAGGGAAGTTATACACAAGAGGATGGCTTACTTTTGGGGAAATCCCCATTGCCACAACTTTCGGGCATGGATGGAGGCATAATGGTACTGGCAGAGGAGGGTCGACGATCAGCAGCGTCAGACGCACTACGACTAAGACACGTTCCGTTCACCTCACCGCATAGATTCGCTAACTGCATCACTGAGATGGTATATGAAGATTTATTTAAGAGAGGCTGATTATGAGCACGCACTTAGGGCATTACAATAGTACATCACCTTTTACGCGTGATGATGCGTTGTACTCTAGAGGAGAAACTCAAGCTGCAAATAAACTCTTACCACAATACAGTATCTAGGTACAAGTTCATAGTAGCCTTTATGCAGCTCTCTGCATCACTAATCCCATAGTGGTGCCAAAGGCACAATAAAATCGTGCAGAAACGATCACTCAGTTTGATCCTCTATTGAGAAAATCTTCCAAACAGACTTCTCTATTTGGACATTTGCTTCGATTTGGTTTAAAAAAGATGTATTTTGGGCTATACTTTATGGTTATTTCGATAAGACAGAAAATTGCAGATTTTATAATAAAGTAATAGAAAGCTCTACAGACTTAATTCGTACCTAGCAGATGAGTAAGTCGGCAATAATTTTTATCCTTCGAGAAAATGAAACGAACAGCGAAAATATGGCAAGCAAAGTTTGCTTTGAGATTTCAGAAATGATAAACGACTGTCTCCCTTTCGAAATGGAGATTCCAAGACGAATCTAACCCTCATTGTGTCGTGCCTTTGAAAATACAGCGGCCTCCATGATGTCATGAACCGATCAGAAGTTAATGCTTTATAACAGGATGGTCACACGACTGTCCAACGAGAAACCACCACCCTAAAAAATTGACTCCTCAATTTTATTAATAATAACTGGTTTTTGGAGCGTATTTCTTGGATAGAATAAATCCAAAAAGCATAAACTAGGACCGAAACTATTGGTTCTATCTCTAGAGTCAATAAATATAGGTAGTCACTGGATGCCAAACATCTCTCGCATATAATTTTACAACAGAGCTAAAAACAGGTGCATTAGAACTCAATCACTTTCGCTGAAAGGAATCGTACTCTATACGCATCACACTTACCATTCTTCATAAATCTATCATACAGATTTCGCACTTTCGTTTGCTCATCGTCCACCTGCTGCTGGATATCCGACTGACCACCGAGGGACAGTCGGTTAGCTGAGCGTCCACTATTTGACCTCGACGCAGAGGTGGTGAGACCCTCGTCGATAAAGAGGGCACGAAAGACTGTGTTGCGCACCTCCCACTGTGAGAAGATATCCGCAGAGAGTTGGTTAATAAGCTCCAACTTCTCCTCCTGGCGTTTTCTGCGCTCTTCGGCGGCTTCCAACTCGCGCGTGTTTTTCTCTAACACTAACAAGAATAAAGGCAGATTTAAATAGACTAGACTCATATTATCTTGAACCATTTTGCTTTCTTCCAGAATACTTTAGAGGAAGTGTTGAAGGCAACACTGTTGATCAAACAAGGGAGATTATTTTACTTGCCTTTAGACCTGTGATCGAATCAAAGAATGGCAAATCTGCATGCATTATGTCAACATTTTATAAGACATTATCAATCCCTCGTAAAAAAGCTGTAAATTTTAGACCAGTGACAGTAGTGGGCGTTCAGACTACAGTCATAAGAGGATCTAGTTTCAAAATCCAATTACGGCTGTATGAGTCTAAATTTTGGGAGCGACGTACTTGTGTAGATAATCAGTTTTTATGAACTTCAAACCATCTTCGCGAGCAGGTTACTTTAATCTCAAACGCTATTCAGCATAAGTGCGATATCTGTGGCAGTCCTCTTAGAGTACGGAGAGCAATTTGCTGGGATAAAAAATAACAAGACTTTTGTGCTAAATTTGGCGGAACGATAACTAGGCGAAAGAACCTCAAGGAGTGAATACTTCAAGACTTTAGTTGGGTTCCTACCCTCTTCAAATAGAAGAACAGATGCCGTCAAATAACAGGTACAGATAAAACATAACTCCATGAAGAGAAAACACGTTTTCTGAGTCCCTGATTTCCTCGGGCTATTTCTTAACATTCGCTCTGATAATAGGTATATAAATGGAGTGATATCATAAAGGACTCCTATGGCAAGCTTGAATAGGGCACAGAGGACCTCCACATAACAAGAATACAAACGGATGATCAAATCTGCTTGCCCATTCGCTACAAGTTTTATTCTGATTCAACAGTCAGTTTTATCAGGCAGTGAGCAGAAATTTCACCAGTTCAGCGGAAAATAGTCTCAGATTTTGAAGTCATGGCGGCTTTGTGTACCTCGAGGTTCAAATTGTCTCAATCGCCAATCGATGCACTAGTTCCAGAGGATGGCCAATATTCACAATTTGGTCCCCCGGAAACTCGGCATTAAAGTATATAATTAAAGCTAGCAGCGCTACATGGTGAACAAACTTTGTTTAATCCCCATCGCCTTTCATTAATAAGCGTAATCGCTGATTGACGATGTCGAATACCTTAAATGTAGTAGAAGGAGACAAGAAAATTTCATTATGAAGGTATGCGCGATATGAATCGTAGTCAAATGACTACTCAATACTAGCTTGTGGGTGTTAGAAGGACCTAGAGCGAAACTACATGTGATTAAATTTCATAGGAAGCCGTTCTGCTTCAGACAACTCACAAACACTTTCCATTTCGGGCTCCTCTGATTTTCCGAAGTTGTCGAACCCCTCAGAAAAGACTTTCTGCCACCGAGCAACCTCGTCATGTGTGGAACAAAGAAATTTGGTCAGAGTGGGAGCCGAATTTTTAGAGTCCATGAGAATGATGAAGGTCAACGGTGAACCCGCTTGGTCGCGGAAATAACCAAAGTGCTTTGTCCATATTAGAATCGGGGGCTGTAGTGGACGAATTTAACGAATAAATTAAGTCTCCATTGGGGAGCATTATAATTCAAGATTCTGATGCAAGTAGCCTTGTGAAAAAATAATTAAAACAAGCATATCAGTAGGGAAGATTATCTTACCATGCTTGAATCTCGAAAGAGGGTGAACTTTCCAGTTTCAGGGTCTTGCTGAAGGAGAAAAAAGCAGTCCTTCAGAGCCACTCCATGAAGCTCTACAACGAAAATCGTGAAATAATGGAAGAGTCGTAGAGCTGTGTAAGCCAAACGAAGAAAGTTAAATAACGGTGAACATTCTGAAACTAACTACCTTCGCGTTAACACTATGGAGAATTAGGCAAAAAAGATATGTTTTAACTTTTGCACTTTTTCAAGTCATTTTACCGACTCCAGGCTAGCTGCAAGAAAACCGGATATAAAGGCCTTTAAAACCTAACCTTTCACACGGTCGATATTAATGCGTTCCCGTGGGAAGAAAAATTTCACAACTTTAATCCCTCAAGTTCTATTAAAAGAACAGAAAATTGAAATTAAGAAAATGGCAAAACAATATCTTTAGAAAATTTTCACCATTAACTGAACTGCTGGGTTATAAAAAAAAGGATCGAAATCTCAGGGGTACAAATCAATTGTCAGAGAAATCTAATTAAGCTTCATTATACGGGAATGCAAATCACATCCAGACTGAGAAAAAAAACAGGAAAAGTACATACCAATATTGTAAATTTTACCACCTTCTTTACGGCTTTGAATAGATAGTCTATCGTAGTTGATGAGCTTTGCGTCGGGTGCTTTCATCCACTCCAGGAGAGTTCGATGTTTGGAGTCTCCCCAACCGGTCACATCGACCCAGTCTTCCTTTAGATTATCGGCGAAGTGGTGTAACTTATCCGCATTCACTAGATCAGTCAACTTCTGCTGGGCGCCTAAAAGCAGACTCTGGGCGGCTCTGCGTGAGGCATTGAGATCGTTCAGCTCCGTAGAGTCATCTTGAACTAGCAAAGACCAGAAATGAATAAAACAGATTATCAGGAGCTGAAAATTGCGACGGCTAAAAACGATTCAATTGAAAGCGTGAAAAATTATCATTCATTATTATTCAGTTTGAAAAGTATCTGAATGGATGTAAGTGGTTATTCGATTCACTGGTGAGCCTATAATCTAATTCTTGTCGAACTTACCAAATGTGGCTTAAAAGCTGCTTATATAGAATAGCCAAGAGATACTCCACTATGATTACAACTATCAACTAGAACATTGGAAATTCGACATATTGGAACTAAAATAATAATTAATAAATCATCAAAACTAACGGAAGCAGCAAAAAGGGAGATCTTTAGTTTGGTAGGGCGTCGGATCCGAAAACTAGATGAGGAACTGCACGCAGGAATCGGGAGTGGATGAAAGAAGTGGGTATTCAAGAATCCTAAGTGGAGTTTCCGGGCCCTTAACGAAAAACCCCATTAAGAGAAGAAATAAGAAGAAGACTTGCTTAGTTCACCCCGAAGTAAATGCTCTTTAACCCCTTTAAGCACGAGTTTTTTTTTTAATTGTTGATCTACAAGAACGACACAGTCTCTGTTTACACTTCAAGAGCCTATTATTTCAGTCATACTAACTACTAAATTGGCATTTGGAAAACTTCTAAAAAAAAACAAGATTGAAGCGCCATTCATAAACCTTTTACAAGTCAGTATTCGGGTTCTGAATACCTAAAAATTTACGTTTAATGGCTCTAACTCCCTCCCTGCAATGCCGTATTAATCTCACTATTAGCATGCGTTCGTTATCTACAAGGTGAAACTATCAACCAAGCATTCAGTACCTGAACGTGCCCTGAATTCTCTATGTAAATCTACCCATCATACCAAATTCCATTTTGTTCTACTTCGGGCAACTGTGTTCAAAAAGATTACCCTAAACCTTAAGTAGGAATCAATCAACTTCACTGAAAATCTGTTTCATTAGAAAAATCTAAATTTTAGCATGTGTGCAAAAACTTGCCGTCGCTGAACACAACACAAACAAGAATGATTACTTTTTGTGCTAACCACCGGTTACACGTGAACACATGCGATTGTATATATTCACTGATGTAGACGGTTGAGAGTATCCCGGTAATCAGTTCAGTTAGCTAGGCTTGATAAGGGATTCATGAGTACACTGGAGTGGCTGATAATTACTTTCCAGTAATATAATTTTGAAATAACCGTAAGGTATTTGCGTATCTGGCATAAGAGGTGAAAAGAAACGCTAGATTCTCGGCCCTTCAGAGGACAAATGATACCTCGAGTGTAAATCACTGGCTTTATCTTAAACCATAAAATCTTCGCAGTTTTCACCAGAAAGAAGACTCTCACTCGTATCGCAAGTCCAAAGTACACCTTGGATCCGTTTGTAAATATTGATGCTCGATAAAAGTCCCCTACGAATCGCTCTGCTATCGATTTAAGGTTTCCGGGGATCAAACGACCTCCCAGATAAAATCCCCTGATCAACTTACCGATGGTATCTGATATGATTCCTGCAAGCAACGTTTCAATTTTTGTCCAGCGTTGAATGATAATCAGATAGCAGTCGGTTATGTTGCGGCGCTTAGTTCGCGGATCTCGTTCACAAACCTATTACGAACGAAAGGAAGAAACAATGATAATAAAAATCTACCCACCTCCGCAGCAGTACAATCAGAGCTGCTCAATATTGAAGGAAAGCAGTTGTCATAACCAATATAAAAATGTAAAGCCACATTTCTTCTCGTCATACTATCGGCTTTCTTAATATACAGCAAAAAAAACCAGCTATTCATTGCTTGTTTCAAAGTCACTTCATTACAAGAATCTAGAAGCGGAGTTCCAAATGACAAATCAGTACAATGATTAAAGCGACAAACTCCAATAAACACTAACGAGGGCTCAATTTGACAGATCTCACTAACCTTGATTACATCAGTCTTCGACACCTGGTTAATCTCAAGGGGAAAGTTAAATGTTGCCGTGGTTCAAATAAAGAGTTCAAATAAAGATGCACTAGGCATATGTGTAGGAGTTGAAGAGGATGTAGGATGAAGTGGTCGATTAAATCATCTCTAAAGTCTACAGACATTCGCTGAGAAGGCTAAAGTACTGCCGGGAAAAGTGGCGACCAGAACGACTGGAGGCCATATATTCCAATGACTGATTCCTTGCCTGGACTTTTTTCTCCCTTGAATCCACCTTATAAGTACCTCTGTACACTCTCCCGTACAATTAAAGGCGGCTACTACAGCTACCTTTGTATTTTTTAAACAAATCCTGCAATAAGTTGCTTTCTTTTCAATAAAAGATTTGAACAAAAGCAAGCTTAGATATTCGCAAAAGTCAGAACCGGAACCAATCAGGCTCACTATTCTAGAGCATATAAGCGACTCTTTCAGTTGCACATTTATTTAAGACAGGCTCTATATCTCGTTGATTCTGACGGAACCAACAGCCTGAAGCAGGCTACTGAGGACTTAATCGTTGCAGTGGTCATTACACAACCTGCAAAGTGCCTGCCTGTCGCATTCAATGCATTATTCCAGTGACCAAGTGAAAGTGCGCTGATAACGATACTAAAAGCGTGGCACGCAATACCCCTAGCAGAATTTAAAATTGCCCTCTATGCTAAGCGATGTATTCAGTACATCTAAAATGCGGCAATAAGAGCTTGAAGCAATGCTAAATTCGATGTTAACAAAGGCTCAGGAAATATAGGTTATGGATGATAGAATAAACGCACTATTAACCGTTCTGCAAGGATTCGGTTGGCTTTGAGTTTGTTGAGGGCATCAGTGAGTGAACTTTGAACAAACATCAGAGCTCCGTATGCCTCAATCAGTCGGTACATGGTACTCTCCGTTAGCTGAAACACAAAAATGGAGGAATGTGCAAGTTATGCATTCAAATGTTTCGAAAAAAAAATTAATGTGATTAATCTGTAGCAGAACAAGTCCTGAGAACGCATCAAGCGATTGGGAGGGGAGTTAAGCATAGAAGATTTCAGATGCAGGTGTAAATTCTGTACGTTTCTAATTTTTTCGAGTGCCCTTCAATTTACATTCGTCTGATGTGAGGGATAGCTGACGTTTGGTCTCATAAGGAGGGCCCTCCTATGGCGATCATTTCTCTCTAGTTAAAACGTGCACTTCTCAAAGTTGGAGCATAAGTGATTGACTTTGAGAAGTGAGAAGACCTTAAAACCCGAAAACGCCTTTTTTCCTTTTCGTAACACTTGGCACCGATCTAAAGTGGTAATCAGTATTGCGCATTCCTCAAATGAGCGTTCGATTTTCAGGTTTTTTACTCTATTCTTCCCCTCAGAAGTAAGTATGCAATTCATGAGACATCTACACTAATCACACATTATTTTCGCTGGGATAGTGGCTGGACTAACCAACTACAACCATATTTGACATTAGTAAAGGTTTGCGGTTTCTTTCAAGACTAAATATAGTTGAAGAGCAGGAGCTTGCACCACCTCCCATGCAGAATAAGAACCGCGTACCTTAGATATGAATGTCGCGAACCAGCACAAACGTGACAAGAAGAGCAACGCATTTCATTAATTCTTGGTGATCAAAGCCTGGCTCAGCAAAACTTAAAAACTAAATTAGGCTATTCGATAACTCCTGTTATAGCAGACGGCTCCCTACAATATACACAGGATTAGTGGTTAATATACCGATTGATAGATGAGTTCTTTGATACATTATCGCAAAGCAATACAAGTCAGGGGAACTTCCATTAGGCAAAAATAAAGGAATTCACAAAGTATAGGATAGAAAACGGGAAAGTGAATGGAGACTTAGAGAATTCAAAAGCATAAAGGAAGAAGTCCTGAACTCTGACACATTAGAAAGAAGAGATATTTACCCTGATACAAAATGTTTCTAGTAATTATATGAATCACAACTTACCTGTTCCGAAAATCATCGTTAAGGCGAATGCACTGGTATTTAATCAGATGAGAAGGGCTCGAGACATAATAAGTTTTGAAATGTGATATGATTACGCATTCAACTTGAGTTTTTTTGCGCGTATGTAGCAGGCGCTGAATAAAGAAATGCAGGAAAACGAGTGCCACAAATAGAGAAACCAAAGGCTCGAGGCTGTGAGGAGGCTTGCGCAAAAATACTACCCACTAGCCTTCCGAAACCATGCATTGCATGAGTTACTGATAATAAAATGAGTATACTCTGCCACTGGGAAACCACTCAAGTGAATCGGACTAAAGTTATTTATTGAAAGAAGTACTGTTTCAAGTCAATCTAATCAAAGTAAGCCAAGGTACAGTGACTTACGGTCTTTGTAAAACACTGACCGAGGCTCTTGGTGACGTGATCGGATGTGGCATTGTGAGCCTCCAGCATGAAGAAGAGGAGATGCGTATGACATTCCAGGACATCGTCCAAATGAGGAAAGAGGTTGTCAGCAAGATTCAGAGAATTATCTCTTCGTGGTGGAAAGGCTTTCATAAAGACATCGCGAATCACAACCAACAAGTCCACATAGCGTATCTCGGTAGAAATCAACTCTACATAAAAGGAAAGTAGTCGACGATACCATTTTTCACCAATTCACATGTGATCTTTCTGCGGTCATATAGCTAGCGCACGAGGTACAGTGAGGAAGTCGTTATTGCTTAACGGCATCTCTGGCAGGGGTGATAGTTAGTCAGTGTGACTTATTCTTGATTTGGTAAAAAATCGACTAGTGCTAAAGAAAGCGGGACTTCAGACTCCGTCTTAGACGACGGTTTCGCAAAAGGCATCTTGAAGGAGATGTTAATCAAATGACATAGAAGACATCCGCCCAATCAGTAGTAGAGGAATGACATAAATTAAAAGAATAAAAAATTAGACCAGCAAGCGAGGAAAAAAGGTGATACTGGGCCCGAAGTAATGCCCAAGGGCCGATTTATCAAATATTTGTATGCATTTAAGAGTTCAAAAGCATCAATGAAAGTACGGGGGAGAGTGATGACTTGCCCCAGATTTTGTCGTTCTTGCTGATAAAGTGGTTGGAGTACTGCGATCGCTTATGTTCACCAATGAAGGCTAACCAACTGGGACAGTCGACGAGATATTGACCCTTTTCTACCAGCTGCTCAGGACTTGGAATAAGATCTGGAACCTCGAGACGCAGCGATGGCGTTTGGTCCTCCAGCTCTGGTGGGCGTTGGTGAAATTCTGCTGCGCTCGGGATATCGTTCGACACACTTAAATAGAAAATTGAAGGCTAAATTTCTAAGGCAACTTTAACTGCCGCCGACCAACGAAGAGAGGATATAATTTCGGATGTAGCGGCAAATTCACGCACCCGTTCTGAGTGAAGGTACTAAAGTTCCCGAAGTAGTGACCAAGGCGGAGAATGGGGTTAGGGATGAAAAACTATCGCTACAGTCGCTAAATTTTACATTGATGTCCTCATGAACGCAGTGACCTCTGAGCTCATTAATTCCGTCAATAACCAAATGAGATTAACATATGGACGATGGGCGAATAGGTAGCCATAAAATAGTCAAACACGAAATGGAAGCTGGTTAAACTCACGTCTCTTCACTTGGAGAGTTGAGTTCCACTGATGTTTCCAATTCCTGAAAAAGACAGGAGGGCGTTAGCCAGATTGTTTCTTTAGTGGTAAGATACGATGAATAAGTGTGCCTGCGTAAAAAAAAACTAATTGCCTATTAATCTTCAACTTATTCTCCAAAAAGAGGGACATTTTCTAGAAATGAATAGAAAAGCGTCGAGCAACTTGCATCACAGTCTGACCCCATTTTTTCGGAGGCGAAAGAAGAAATAGAAGTGACAGTAGAAATTCCGTAGTCCTGCCGTAACCGGAAAAGAAAAAAAGAAATGCACATATAATAAACGGCAAGGCAGGTAAAAGGTTCAGGTAGTCACCTTCACCTATAGGGTAACAAGCCTTCCATTACCAACTCTGGTTTTATGCACGTGATTAGAGAAACTGAAACTCCCCGTATCACGTATTAGGTCCAAATCAACGACAATGATAACAACTCAGATCCCTGAAATAATGAGATTTAAAGCGAGTAGGGGCCATAAATAATTTCGCTTGCTTAGAGACGAATGAGGTCATTTACATATAACTTGAGCGCAATCCATTATTAAATCGATTAGTGTTAGTTGTGATTGGGATTATGATTTAAAATGCATTATCCTTTGCATCCGTGACATCCTGCAATAGTTCATAGTGCGTGACCTGCGCCTTAAATTAAAACGTACGAAGAATTTGAGCAACTGAAAACGTTAAAGAAACGTAGGAAAAAAAGGCAGCTCTTAGTAAAAAGAAAGAGTGGAAGTGACAGTTTATTAGTGTGGCAAGCGAGAAAAAAAATCCATTTGCAACAGATGATCTAGATTAGCAGAATAAGGATAGCCCAATGAATAATACTTAACTTGATGAAGCAGACGAGCAGAAGTCCCTTTCCACTTGCCTTACTATCGGATTAAGATTTACACTCCTTTATTTATAAAAGGCTAAATTCATTGTACAAGCACCAGACGCTGACATTATAGAACCGAAGTAGAAATCAGAGACGCTTTCTTTACAACACGCCAACAGCAGAAGACCAATGAGCACAAATAAACCGCCTTCCTTTATGAACATAATGGGGAGGACAATCGCAAAACATAACTAACCAAACCAAAACCAATTGCGCACAACATTAACCATATTTCACCACAAACGAAATCCTAACCCAAAATAAGGCAACAGCAAGGACGAGAGCTGATATTTGTCGAAGCTGCCCGTATTAAGCAATTTTTTTTCCAGAAGGTACGCTTGTGGTAAAAAAACTGCCTGCAAAATTAAAAAGATTACTACCAGTTCTAAGAATTAATATCTTTTTAAAGAAAGTTACTATTTTAAGAAGGAAGATCGATATCTATGTAGTTATACTGAAAAAAGTCAACATTACCTAAACGGGCTGTAGTCGCTTTGTCGATAGATTTAATGCAATCGCCACAACATTTAGATCGAACATGTTTACAGGATCCAGCTTTTGATTTCTTCTGACCTTAGAAGAGCATGAATCACCGATTGGCACCACAAGATATTCCAAACAGATTACAATTCATATGGAGGAGTGGGAAAAAACAATTTATTGTGGGATTCATTAACAGAAATCTTCTCATTGACTTGTGTCGACGGGCAACTAGTATGAAACTCCCAAAACTCACTGACAAATGTGATCATCTCAATCAAGCTCCAGAAAACTCGTTAAGTGAGTGACTAACGCTCTAAGCGAGGTAACCATATTTAGACAATCTTCATAGAGGGATAGTTTATGCAAATGATGGTCAAAGCAAACACATCGCGGAAGTTTTCTTATTTAGAAAACGAAAAAAAAATGAATTAAACTAAGTTGATAAACACTAAAGTGAAAAAAAGATCACCTTCGGCAAACCGGTACAAGGCTGATTGATAATACTTAGTATTTAGTCTACCTTGGCCATTCTATAAATACATAAGTGCGATCGGTTATTTCAACGGGATTAAAGTCATTTCGAGATGAAAAACGGCTCGATTTAAGGTAATAACAGGAAAAATATGTGAATCGATTCCCGACGATTAAAGTCGACGAAGACCTGCATTTCCTAGATTGATGCCAAATTTATGAAGCAGACCGTCGCGATAATGGTTTTATATGCTGAATTTGTAGGAATTTATTTTAATCCAGCTGCATTGTAGGAATAAAGCGATTCCGAATTTGCGAAAAAAAACTAGAGCAGCATTTCGAATTCTTAATTAGCGTAATGGTTTTGAATTCACCAGAGCAATCAATTTAAATGCAGGTGCATATGATAATGGTTGGGTCAATGGTGAAGCACGGAATGCCTTCTGTCGAAACATGATAACTAAATATGCAGCTGGTTAGATCAGAGTAAAAAGCAATTACTTTGTAATTAAAAATTTGCATGGTGGTAGATATGCCAAAAAAGTTTCGCGAAAGGGATTTAGCATGCATTTTTTTTGTCTGTGCGAAATCATGCACCCAAACACCTCAACGAATTTACTGAGGAATAGCTCGAAGCGGCCAGAAACAGAAATGAGTCGTTTGATTTCAGTAACGAAAGCAACGGAGTAAATTTCGCCACCATTTTTTATAGTTAGAGAATTTACAGTTTAGCATAAACGCACCACAGTTTTTCGAATAATTTCGAAGATTACTTGAAACATCCACTCAAAATAACGGCCCGACTTTCCAAAAGGACCTATCATGTAAGAGTGACCGATTTGTGTTCTGCTTATGGCACTTTTTATTAAAAAACCTCGGTTATTTATTTATTTATTCACTTCATGTTTTCGCATAGCCAACTATATGACGCAGATAAAGAAACGTATCGGAGAATGTAAATGACTTCGAAAGTAAATTTACCTTATTGAAACTTTCCACACTCGATTGATCGAAAGAAACGAGTGTGTCGATGATTTTCTTTTGTAATATGGGAAATCAGCCTAAAATATTGGTTCAGGAGTTGAAATACAAGGAAGAAATATGAAAGTTTACACAAAGGAAAGCACGAAGAGGGAAGGAAAATTGAAAATGAGACTGAATGACAGGTGGGGGTAAGCCTATTGCAGTATTATTTATCAATAAATACTAAGATTTCACAAATATTGGTAACATAAACCCAAGCTCGTATCGAAAGATAGTGCCTTCCAACTCTTGTATAAGAAGAGGGAACACTAATTGACCACCATTTGTAGACCAACATTTGATCAGTGCAACTGGTAATAATCATAACTAGATGTACACTACGCATAACATACATTAGTCTTTTAGGCAAACGGCTAGATGGACCATGGGAAGGATAAAAGGGGGCTAGAGCTGCCCCGAGTTGAGTTCGGAGAGTACGTGATGGAGAGAGATGAGAATGCACATTTTGAGATGCTTTCGCGCATTTATTGATCGCTACAAACGCGCGCTACCGCGTGTACGTGTGTATCTATGTGATTATGAACACACGCACAAGCAGACCTCTATGTGTACTTATAAGCACACACACAAACTCTACATAATGGTTAAACCCAATGCTCATATTTAGGTTGAAAATATTGAAAGAGCTCAAATATACAAGGCCCAGCTTAATAAAAACATAATGGTTGTCATATAACGATAAGCGTTGCCAAAACATCTTGCAAAATAAGAAGCAAATAAAAAGTAAACGATAAATCCAACTTCAAAACTCTTACAAAGCCGAAATGAGTGGGAATGAAAATGCTTAATGAAAACCTAAATAACACACGTATTTTAAGAGTAAAACTTAGTTGAAATCTTTTAAAATGGAAAAACTTGTATCAAAAAGCCGAGCAACTGCAGAAAAGCAGATAAAATGCAGAATCTAAAAATAGATCCTAGTCACTAGTTAGGCTAATTCTCCTGAAGAACAAAAAACTATCGAAAATAGTTTATGGCCATAAGAAAAAGTGTCAACAGCGACTATGTTTGATAATTTGTTCCGGACGTTGGAGTAAATTTTCCGGATAAGTGTTTAATCATTGAAAAATAAGCCAAAACAGGCATTGGAATAATTTCCTGGCGTCCCCAATCGGTTTAGTAATAGAATAAAAAAGCAATAAAAAACTCTACAAGTGGCTAGAGGAGAGAAGTCTATTTATACACTCAAGCATCAAATTCCATACTCACCTTTATCAGTGCGCTAAGTCAACAGATATGTTATTGCGCAGAGTGAAGCCACAAAGATTATACGCATACTTTTAGGTCAAGTGCAGCACAAATACTATTATAAACATTCCAAAATATAGAGTTGCTTTCTTTCTCAAAAACTCATTTCGGATTAAAGTTTCATTTAGAAGTTAAGTTTTTCACTGTTTTGAAGGGATGATGGCTCTTCCAGCTGGGCTTCAGGCTATTTCATTGCATAAAAATTGATTTCAAAAGATCAGTCGATTATATTGGTCTATCTGTAATGACTAGAAGTATGGTAGAGAGAATAAAAAAATCATAATTAAATTAGATTTTCTAGCAGACTAACGCTTTTGAAAAACTTTTTTTGTAAGCCGAAAAATAATTTGTGGATTAGTCAACTCTTTATTGATTATAATTTCGAAAATGTTATTAAACCTACAAGTTAATGACTACTCATGCCTCAATGACGCGAATTCTCATCGTAGTAGGCCATCCCATCACGGCACTAAACACACATAAATTATCTTGAAATCGCGCAAACTGATGAGCTAAAACCTTGGAAATAGGTTAGGGGTTGAATTTTAGGTGAAGCAAGACAATGTAACCACGGGTAGAAAACTTACCAAAAGCTTCAAATCACAGGCCCTCGTGGGTGGATTCGAGGGCACATACGAGCTATTTTAATTTAAAAAGCAATGTCATTGCTGGTTCTCGAGATGAGGGCATTTTGCGAAATACAGAGTTTCGCATACATCGTATTATTTGCGATTCACAGTAAATAATTAAACTGAAAAAATCAGTATGCACTTTGCCGTAATAAATGGTTAACATTAGGTTTTGATTTATCACTTTGCGGAATTTCTAAGTTATAGAAGTTTTGTAAATGGGTTGGTGGAGAACTAGAATATTCATATTGGATAAATTAGCATATTTCATATCCTAATTTAAGGAACTCTTTTTCAACGTTGCGTTCTGTTTTTGTTTATTATGCTCATTCGTATTTACGTCATTTGTGGTTTGTATTTGAAATTTTATTTTAATTCGTGGTGGTAGTGAAAAACTTTTGATTTTTAACGACTTAATTATCAGAAGCAATGTTTTGCTGAAGCGGCAAGAGTCTTTTGTCACTTGTTTCCTTCGTTAAAACTTAAAAGATTACCTATTAATTTCTGAGTTAATCATTGCACGAGTCGGTATCTAGCGAAACTCCGGGCAAAAATTTTGACAAACAGGCCAATTCAATTAAAGGCGGTCAGCTTTATTGGATCTGTTTGCATTTTTCTTCCCAGGGAAAAATTTGGCTGAGATGCGCCAATTAATGAGCCTATGACTCACTGCACAGCACCTGTTTGTTTTTGCTAATTAGTTCAAAGGCCTTGGGTTTGAGGGAAATTTCAACGCTTAAACATATCAATGCTCTGCCGTTAAAGGAGAAGAGGGAATGTAAGGCAGGAACCATAGCCAAAATGAGTAGCCAAAGAGTAGTTTAATGCACAAGGGTGGCTTTATCCCAAGCATCTGAAGCAAAATGATTGTTCTCGCTAGCAACTTTGAAGCGTTCTCCAGCGTATAACGGTCTGAACGCCTCATTTCTGATATCTTATCAAAGTTTTTTTGCATTTAGGTTTCATTAACGCCTTTTTCCCTCGGCGAATCCCTTTCTTATGTGCTCACAGAACTGTGAGCGACACGAGTACCTTCGCGGCTAAATGGATAACATTTTTCAGAAAGTGGATCGGAGTGACCACTGGACTCTTACGAATCGGTAACCGGAAAGGCCACCTGCTGTGGTACAAAGATGTTGAACGAAGAATACGCAATATGCGACCAACTGAAAGAGGGTGGAACGAGAGTTCCGCGCTGGTCGACAAGTGGAGCAAGACATTCAAGGTGCCTTAATGTTTAATGAGTAACTTCTGCCTAACCCCTATTTTTTCACACCAAGGAAAAAGCACTAAGACATTATCATTTCAACTTGATAATGCTTGAATCCAGCTTATACTTAGGCTCAATTATTATTTTTTTCTGACGACGCAATGAGATTTAACCAGGAAGAGATCCACAAAAGTGTCCACAGATCATAACGCACTTTCCTCCTAACTCTTTGTTGTCAAAACTCGTTACCTCAGCTTTAAGAATAAGCCAAACTCGCCAATTAGCGAAGAAATAAAAGTTTCGCGTTCTGATCTAAGCCTCATTCAGTCGTCTGCAATAATTAATCATAAAGACCTTAAAACTTTATTTTTGAGGAACCTCAGAATTAACAAGTAGCAGATCACTTTTGGTCTGCACATAACTATCTAACCATAGTCAGGAGATATCGCAGGAGGAACTCTGGACAATTAAGAAGGTCAAATACAAAATACCAGAGAAAGTGTTCATCTAAGCTAATTTTAACGCATGTACTGAGCATCGGTAGGCGTTTCAAAGCTGCCGAGAGAGACTGTAAGCACAGAGGAATCAAAGATTAGGGATAACTATGACGATCTTTTTTCTCTAAATTGAGAGCGCTAGTTGGTAATCAACCCTCATTTTCCTTGCTAATGCATAGATTGCACTAAATGATAATAAATAAGCTGCCTCTAAAACCCTTGAATGCGTTTGTGGAGCCCCATTCCTTCCTACCAACAAGTAGAACTTTCAACACAGATTCTCGGAGTTCTTCTGGTATGAGGTGAGAAAAAGGCCAGGCCGAATGAACACATTCGCATTTTTTTGTACCATCTTTCAGCTTTTGGCGATCGAGACGGGTTCCAAAGTTTCAAACGAATGATTGCTGAGATCATCGAAATCGCAAATATCCTTATTTACCGTCTGCCGGTAAACATTGAAGCCACTCTAACAGTTCTAGCCAAACTTTTTGCCAAATTATTGAGAACCTCGGTCGCTCTCAGCGGTCAGCTGTCAAAAAGATGACACATACCAAATCGTAACAACTTATCTGCACAAGTTTATCAGATTTCATTTCAGGCGATCCGATCAGACGTTATAAACCCACAAACTTTATGGAGGTTTGATGCCTATTACTAGACCAATTCATGAAGCACGAGCAAGAAACTACCGGAATTTCAATAAATCATAGCCGATGCATGATTGTAACTAACCATCTCGTTTATTGCTACTTAAAGTTGTTGGTGATACTGTGGAGAAATTGATACATTTTCATCTCAATTTAAATATTTTATATTTCATTCACTAAGCCTTTACTTGCAAAAGCTGCTTTTCCCCTTAGATTCATCGTCAGCTAGTTTGCTTTAAAACATATTCACACTAAACCGAAAACAGCTCAGCGGTTTGCAGAATTTATGGCAACTGAAATTATTTAAGATGAACTGCACCAGTGAAGGCCATTTTACCATACATTAACGATTGGAGTGACCAAAGTCATTCTTGAAAAGGCAATGCTGTTTAAATGTCCTATTTTTATGAGGAGTGGAAATTTGTCTCACGATTGAAGAATCTTGCGTGCAGTTTTGAATCCGCAAAAGTTCGCCAAGGGAGGTAATTTATATATTTGAACTAAAACCATGCTGATTGGATTTTCGGAATTCAGCTCTTACTTCCTCACAGTTCATACTGGCCTGCTAAGTGAATGGAAATGGAAAATGGCACGCCGTTCTCCGCGAGCTGAACTAACGAGCTGGATTGTTGGCGCGAGGGAATTAAATGAGGATTCTCCCACTTGAGCTGTGATTCGTACATGGGCTGGAGATCCCCAGTTGAACAAGGCTGAAAAATTTGACAATTGGAACATGCCTAATACTCTGCAGGCCACTCCCAACTCCTAGTGTGTATGTGTGCATATGTGCACATCCAGTTTCAGATTTAGTGTATTCCTAACTATGATTCTGGAAAAATTAACTGAAAGACAGCACTCTGCTATCAGTTGTATGGATTAAAATCAAATTGAGCTCATGTAATTCTGTCGCGCGACTCCATCAACAAATGATAAAATTTAGAGAATTTTAAACAAATACATATTTTTTTTTATCTCGATTTATGTAAAACGCATGAAACTGATGCTCACAATGGAGCGTTTCCGCTACATAAAATATTTCAAGCGATAAAGGGGACATTTGTGTGTTGATATACGCCGTAAAATTAAAACGGAAGACATAAACATTAACCACAGAAACGGGCCATTGTTCTTTTCTCACAAGCGTTCTAATCAATGGTACCTCATTCTATCCCATTTCTATTCATTTTCAGTAGTTGTATAATTGCTTCAAGTTTTGGCGATGATTAGCATTTGGTTTTTTTTGATAGATATGGGAGCTTCAAAATCAATCTGTAAAATTAAATAGGCCTCAAAATCTGTTTGTTGCGATTTTCATTCACAAACGCTGAGAAAAAGCAGTTTAATTTTAATTTAAATACCGGGTATTTTGATAAAACATGGACTAACTGAATTCGCACTAAAAAAAGATTGTGATTTTATATTAATTTCAAGAGCAAACAATTTTGGTAAGAATAATTCTGACATAATATTCAGGTTACGATATTTTGTTTAAAATATCATTTGAATCAAGCATCTGCAAAAAATAAACTGATAGGAGAGAAAATGGACAGAGTTAAACGAATTTTGCCTCTTTGTGCGCCAAATTCGAGACTGTTTATGAGAAGTTAAAAGTACGGTCTTTAGGATTACAGTGACATTAGGACTTAAGGCATAGCATTTTCATCCGAACCGACTAACATTAATATCAGGGAGTTCAAGCAACTAGGAAGGCAGTGCAGATTCTCGACATTGTTGGGAAAAGAGACTTCTCTCAAATGGGAATGGAAGTGAGCGAAGGAGGCAGGAGAAGTTGAATACTAAAGTCCATGGATTGCAGTGGATGCTAATTCTACGCACAGAAATGCGATCAACGAAGGTTTTGCCATAGATTTACTGTAGCAAACGTGGCAAACTGTGGAATTTGTTTGGCCACATGCAAACCTATCAGGTAAATTTTATTACTATTAAGGCATACAGTCATGATTGGAAATCGTAATTTTTGCTTTACTGCCATCATTTCTTCTCTAAATAAAATAACAACGAAAATCGCGCCTTATTATCAGTCAGTCTGCTGTCTATTTATCAAAAATAAAAAAACCCTGGTTGTAATGACTCGTTATATCAAATTATCCAAAAATATGCATTTATGATCCATGATTTTAAAAGGAAGACAGCATGAAAAGCGATTTTGAATTGTAAGTTGAAGAGGCTGCTTGGTAAAGCAGAGAAACTCCGGTTTTCACTTGCATTAATAATCGCATATTCTAAAGTCCTATTGCTTTATATGCTAAGCGGTGGTAGCACTGCATCAAAAGTTCGACATCTTTTTCCTCTCTTAACGAGGGCACTTGCCAGAATAGCAAAACGGGTCAGGCGTCGCTTAATTTGAGAAGCCACGATTGTGCAACCACTTTGGAGATCACATTATATTTCCAGCTATTAGAAAGTGAAATGATGGTGGGAGTTTCTTTGCAAAAGGACATTAGGTGAGCTGGGTGGCAGTCTGCACTTTGAGCAGAAGTTGAAATAGAAACCAGAGGGAAATGAGATTAATCTAACAGTGAGCATTCAGATATTGAGCTCGAGCAGTAGGGTCGCGAAGGATAACCGAACCGATGACCACCAGCAATAAATTGAATCGATCAAAGATTTTATCGAGAAAGTGCATTTTGTATAGACCTGGACAAAGGTCAAAAAAATTAAGTCTCATTTGCTACCGCTATAGGTTTCGCCTTGATTGCTGATTGTTAAGGAAGTCGAGAACAAATGATTGCGTAGTCACTACAACTCGAGTTTATAACGCGCTAATGTTTATTTAGTGATTGAAGCGACCATCTATAGTGGCTAAAAGTAGCCTTTACCAGAATGGTCAAGAATGAGATCTTCAAGAAAGGCAGCACAAAGGTACCTTTTTTCTAGCCAGGATGGGTCGAGGTACACCACCCTCATATTTTATTCTTTCATCCACTCCAAGGATCTAAAATGGTGAATAGCGTAAATGAATTAGAAGTAATTCCTGCAGAGGTGGGCTTCAGTAATAGTCCTGCGAGGCTTGAGATGTACTTTCGCCCACTGGCCAGTAAACATCTACGTCTCAAGAGAAGAGCGCAATATGAATGCAAAGGGTATTAAGAACATAGGATAGTTGTAGTTCTTGAAATTATCTGGAGGTATTTACTGAAGCTTGTAATCTTTGAAAATACAAAGTAATAGGTTACCTGAATCTCTTGTTTCCTCAGTTAGAGTATCCATCCCAATACCAGTTTTCGCAACTGTTACGTTCTTCAGTTACTTAGCAATGGCAAAGTGTAGGGATTGCCACTTGTCACCAAATTAAATTCCGAACGCTTCCTTGAGGGGCTGTGGGGCAGGATAGATCCCCGCCGGAACGAGATTGGCTTGAGCTTTAACAATCGCCTTCTTGATATTTTACTAGGGTGTTCAAACGTGATTACCCCCTCCCCCTCCAAGGTACTCTAGAGTTGGGTAATTAAATTGATTAATTTAACAGAAGGTTGTGAAAAAGAAGGTCATTTAAAGCACCACAGATGCAAAACAGCTTTGTTCTACCTTCTAAACATGACCAATTCACTAAAATCGGCCTGTGCTTTTCAATGTATCCGTTCATGTAACTAACTTTGCATTACACTGTAGCAATAGCTGTTGAATGATATAAACTGACTGATTCCGAGGTACTTTTTCTTGGAGGAAAAGGCGAGAATGTAATCTGTTTAATTTACAGAGCAAACATCGAGAAGTATACTATTTTCTCTAAGGATCACTACATCCATCATCTCTGCTTGTGGCTCTCAGCTTGAAATCCAACTCAGGAGGAGGAAGAGGATTTATTATGCTTGCCCTTCTATTTACCATGAAACAGTCGTGGCTGATCAAACCATACCATCTGTTGCCAGTTCCGAAATGCCTTGGGAGTATCTTGAAATTTCACCCCGAAAGGGGATGATATGATTTTCCATCTGAATTTCAACCAATATGAAACCAAATGATGTGAAACCTAAGGTTGCCATCAATTCGAAGAATTTCATTTGCCAGAGAAATCCAAAGGAAACCGTGACGGTAGGTAAATTCAAAGGGATGTCGTGAGATGAAAGCATGTGACTACGCTGAAAGGAAAAGTGCTATTTCCTTCTCTCAATCTTTTTTGCTGCCGCAAAAAAGTTATTCTGCCCAAACATCCACTGTTATTACTCAATTTTCTAAATAAAGGGAAATGATACTGCAACACCACATTTATTAAATTTTGTATCGAAGTAGCTGATAAATGAATCGAGCCTTGTTCTAGCTTACGAATATGTTTAAAACAAGAATGCAGTTTAAAGTTTAAATTTTAATATTCAAAGCTTGCCTGATGATGATTGAGTGCGCCTGGAATGTCCTGACGGCAGAATGTCGCGCTCTTCACGGCGTCATGCTCGAGTGGACTTCTGATCCATGCAAACGTGAACATACTGCTGACACGGCTAAACAATATGCTAAAACCCATTGTTGGCTGCCTTTGAGTTTTGCATACAATTTTACTTTTTCAGGTTTAATCTGAATTTTTTTCAAGTGAAAATTATTGATAGCAAATGGTGTATTCTTAATAACAAGATACTCTAATGCACATGAATATGGACGTAAAGTTACAGTAAATGCATACGAAAGTTTGTGTTTATTAAACAGAATGCTTGATATGCCATCTGTTTCGTAAATGTTCTTTAAGCGTTTCTTACTACTGCTTTAGATGATTTAGTTCGAGTTTGAGAGAGTTTCAGAAAATGAAGAATTGTTTGAAAAATCTACGTAAATGGACCTTCACGAAGATTTAATGCTTTAATTGTTTATTTACAAGCACTCCTTCTACTCTAACGCTGCCACAACAGCCCTGGTCTTGTAAAATCAACGCAATCTTTCTCCCGTCTACTTTCATGCTCGTAACCGTCGAGTTCTTTTACAAGTCAAACCGATAAAATCTTTGATAACTTCAAATTTCTTTCCTCATATCCAGGGTCAGATTATGCGAAAATATAAAGTTGCTATATTATATTTTGCAGAAACGTACTTATGTCTGCAAAATCTGTTCCGATGTAATGCATGAAAATGTAGCCGCTTTCTCGCCAAAGACGGCAAACAGATGCAGCTGACATACGGCCTTCTTGACCTCCGAACGCAAATGACTGTAAGGGAATTTTCCGAAAAATAAAGCACTACTGAGATTGAGGATGGGAAAAATCTATTCACCCAAAGTCAGTTCATTTCATATCCCACCAAACATATTTAATGGGCTTTTGCACACTAAGTTTAAGTAATAGAAGAAAAATTGACTGTTCCAAAGCCACCTAACTGCCCTACTGAATATGGTAACACCATTTGTGCATTCTTTTAATGGAATTGAGGATCATCCTGTCAATGTGCCTCTGCGAGTAGAAATGCCCACGATCTAGAAAAAAAGTGGACATGGGGTTGATGAGAAATACAAGTTCATGCAGTTTAGGTGGTGTCCAGAGACTGTAACATAATCATCTGTTCTGTGTGTAAATTAGCCCAAAACAATCCTTTGTTGGGGATTAAATGTGTAAACATAGTAAGAATAACAGCATTTGTTTGCTGGTCGACAATTACATCTGAACAACACCATAACATGTTTAGTCAAAAATAGAAATATAAATGCAGTTACATGATTTTTAAATGTCACTGCCGGCAGATGAATGAATAGTGTATGAGGAACCTAATAAAACCAAATTTCCATTTAAAAGTAACCTACATATATATGTGTGTATGCATGTATGTATGTATGTATGTATGTATGTATGTATGTATGTATGTGTGGAAATCTAATAAACCAGAGGTACTTTTATGGACCTACAGTATCAATTGATTCTGGTCGACGTTTTGTTTCCCATGTTATTTGGAAAATTAATTCCAGAAGAGGTGCCTGGAACGTCCTAGAAACCATCAAATCGAGCAATGAAAACAATCCTGCCTATTATTACTTTCCCAAAAGCGTTTTTGTCCACAACTGCAAACAAAAAATGGGGATCTTAGACCTTCCACTATCTACTCCAACGATAGCTTGACAGCTCTTCTCAGTGGAGGCAAATTACTCAAATGTCCATTTGCAAACTAATCTAACGGTTTATAACACATAGTCAATTAGAGATAAAAAATAGAATTGAGTGAATTTTTCTCCATTAGATTGGCTATCTCTGATTCTGAACCTAAGTGATAAAGGCGGATACATGAATTCACATTATCCCAATTATAAATTAACAGCATTACATGATGATTATATATTCGGACTAGAAGCGCAACTGCTAACTGCCAGGCAAACATGCTATTTGCCCAGTTGAGAGACTTCAATGAGCAGGTTGATTTGATCGGTGCAGTAACTCCTCGCCCACAATCAAACTGGCAGCAATGGCCATTGAAGTTGGTGCTGAAGCCTTGCTTAAATGTATTTTCGAATGAAGTTTATAAATGTTTTTTAAATGCTCTCCATCCATCGTCCAGCTTTCATTAGATGAGGTAAACCTCAGAGAATAAGCTTGGACCATTTAACTGCAATTGAGGGATGACCGACAGTTTTTTTTTTCATTTTTGATTTGAAATTCTCATCGAATTCTGTTGATTAGAGACAATTTTCCATTATTACACATGATCTTTCAAGTGTCTGTTTTTATTTTTAGTTTTCGAAAAGTATTGTAGATTGTGATGACTTGCAACGCTCCTATGCCAGTCTTCCAGATTTGGCTGAGGCAGGTCACTCACTGAAAAAGAAGGATTTTCCAGCCAGAGATGCCTCTTTTTTATCAGTCTACGCCTGCATAGGAAACAGGATCAGCTTGAGGATTTATCAATGCAGGTAGCTTTAAGCTTTTTTGTAAGCTTAATTTTGAAATGTCGAGTTGATGGAACTAAGCAGAATGCGCCAAATAAGGTCGTAAAATTTTCGTCTAGCTGTATGAACTGGTTCTGAGTAGTCCTGGCATGGCTTTACATGCTGGAATCTTTTAAAAATTAGGTGGATGTTTGCGCCGACACTTGGTCAAACCCCCAAAAATGAGAAAGGAGGGTGCAGATCATGCATTATCGAAGCTAAACTACATTCGCCCACTTTTCCATTGTAGACAAGAACTCGGAATAGTGAAATGCGCGTTTCGCTAAGTGCCAGTTATTTCATGCTTCAACGAAAACAATACAACATTTTATAGTAATTTTCAAAACAAATTGATAGCTACCGCGCTTTAAGTAATTGAAATAATTTGTGCATCAAAAGCAAATTTCGACCCATTGTCCTTTAAATTGGCAAAATTCAAGACTTTGTTCAATATAATTTTTAAAAAATTTTCATATTTGATTTGAATGTTTTGAAATCTAATGCAAGTATTCATAAATTAATTGGAAATCATTGCAGCAAAATGAGTGGATTTTCTCATCTAAACGACGGTAAGGTATAGCCTTTTTCTGGTCAATTCGGGGCTTACCTTCTATCGGAAGTTGGTTCCATAGAGCTGCAAAGGGCTATTAGATGTTCCCATAAAATTGCAAGGCAAAACTAATTACAGATTCACAACCTTAGTATGCAGAACAAGTCTTTGTTTAAATGAATAATAGCAACTTCGAGTGTCTAACAATTGAGGAGTACAACTTCTAATAACGCAGATACGCATTACATTTGTATTTTCAAAATAAGTGAAACCTAGCGGTTAAGAAAAAGCGATTTTTAAGGAATTTAATTTTAGGGGGTATCACATTTCTGAGTAAAGCAGGTTCTATTTCTAGGTTCATATTTGCTAGATCAATAGCGGTGTTGCTCCTGTTCTTGCCAGCTTTAGCATAACCTTCGAGAATAATAGCTTCAAAGAACCTTTTATCAGCCTTGTCAGGCAAGCCAAGTTAGCCGACATGACCTGACCAAACAAAGTGCTGTACAGAACCGATTCTCAGCATTGTTCATATCTACCCAGGAAGAAACCAGGTACATACACTAAGTCACACGTATTGAGTCAGTCTGACAGGCATCATATTAACCAGAACAGGCGGTAGACTTTACGTACGAAATCCAAAAGCATCTACCGTCAACGCTTAAGACTACCTTGCCCCTTTTCGTACTTATTTGGTCGTTCGTGCACAACATGCTCTTTATAATTATCTTTCCAAGGTCCCTCACCCTCAAAATTTGTCCTTCGTTTGATATTTTGCCGGCAGGTCAATTAATTCAGACTTCAATGGAGGAATGTTGCCGCCACTTTTAGTAAGGTTAAGGGTATTCTTATGGTTGAATTTAGGCGTATATCAGGATTTTCGAAGGTCCAAGGGGAGGTTAGTTATGGCAGACAAATCACAGTGTACTATGAGTAGGTAAATATAAACGAAATGAATCGTGTATGGAGCTCAAAAAGGAAACATAGTGTAATCCAGCGATTTGGAAAAGCAAAGTTAGGATACTATTCCTTCCTAATTATACGTTATCCTTCATCTGTCCGATCTTTCCATAATATCCACGAATACAACATTAAATACTATAAATATACGAGTTCTTAAAAAAACGAGTCAAAATCTGATTAGGCACTTTCCTTTCTAAACGGCCATACTATTCACCGCCTAACGAAGCAGTTTAACCCACTAACCCGAGATTAAAATTTTGAAGATAAAACCGTTCAGTGGACAGAAATCGACATAAATTCGGTAGGAGGGAATCATTGTCAACAAGATCAATTGGTTCATTTGGTAGGGTATGGCTTGGCCATCACTCAAGTTGATTTAATTTTTTTTCTGGTTTTAAGAGTACCCATTCATATTTTTTTGTGAACTTTGCAAAACTCATTTCATTTTCATGTCGTGATTACAAGTGTTAGGCCAAAACAGGTGGATAATTTAAATTTAATTTCAAACTGTTTTAGAGCATTGTTGAACCAACAAAGGGCTACTGTTGATCCTAATTCGCTTAAAATAACTCCGAAAACACTTTTATTGCACGTGCCATTGCGCATGCAGTGCACTGGAACAAATGTAAAGAAAGACGCATTCTAGTAAGGCGTTTTTGGAAGGTTGGGCTGGCCTGCGGCCTGCTGATGCTGGCCAATACCTCTAGCGCGCTCCCCATATACACCCTGAATGATAAGGTAAGGCCAGCCACGCTAGCACACGAAGTCAAATAAAGCGATTTAACCATCTGATAATGCTCGTTGCCCTGGAGTTAGAGCGAATCCTGGCTCTATTTTTGGCATTATCGACGAAGTTTCCGACTTTAAGTAGTTTCTCCTTCATATGATTCAACTATAAATGTTTTATTGCTGCAATTTTTAAGAGTCAAACCCAACGCTTCCAAAAAAAGAAAATAGGACATTGTAAAGAAGCGTGGCAGTGCTTTCTAACCGTTACGGGGCTGGAGAAAATAAAGAATCCTAGGTTGGACCAGAAATGACTGTTTCCTCTGATTAGTTTTTTTTTTTGATTTTCGCAGAAACTAGAGTGGCGCAGAAGCTCTTTTGAGCCACGAACCTAAGGCCTTAAGTTTATTTTTAAACTGTTCGTCACAAGGTTCTGCTTGATTTTCAGGTTATGTTTTTATAGATGTATCGCCATTTTGAGTTCATCTGACACTCGATGCAAAGCATTTTTCTGAAATCCTATACTCGTTAAGAGCACAGCGTTAGAAATAACACATCAAGTAAACATGTTTTTGAGCTAATAAATAAGGTTAGAGGCTAAAAGCTATGTCAACTGTATTTTGAATCCAATTAGTTGATCTTACATTTTTTTAATCGTTGGCTATCTTTACAAGAGCAGCCCTCAGTGGGTCACTGCACACTACTCATGGGTCCGAGGCCACCGACTCCACTTTATGGATAAATATTTATAGTCGAAATGGACCCATTAATAACAAAGTAAGGTAATAAGTGATTAGTCGGAGAAGAAAAGTGCAATTCTGGGTATTCTTGCCCAATCTTTTTTCGTTCCCATTTAGTAGTCCTCCCTGATCCTCTTGAAGTTGGCCTCTTGCTCATGCAATATATCCACCCGATCTTGGTTCCAGGACATTTATGAACTAAACACTACTTTTGATCACCCTCTTTCGAAAAATCAAATTCAGTATCGGTGCGAGTGGCCAGATCGTATATTTTCGTTTCTGACCTAACTATCAAATGCGACAGACCAAACTACATCCATACCTTCGAATACCAATATATTGCCGGAGAGATGGCTCAGAACTCTGCAAAAAATACTAACTTGCCTACTTAAAATTCTGCCAGGTAAGCCCATTGAAGATGAAGCAACTCAAGGTGAATTTTCCGGCAAGTCACTTTTTTTTACCATGGAATCTTTTAAAAGAGATGATGACAGAAAATAGGCAAAATTGAGCACCTCCATTCTACAGTGGAACGTTCTGATTCGACCATTGGAAATAATTGTTCGCAAACTCTATTTAAGGGTTGAAGTAGAAATGAGCTGTTTAAGAAGGTTGGAAGTGAATGGCTTTTCATCTAAAGTTGTTTATACTTTGCATACTCAATAACATCTGTCAGCAATTAAACAAGTACGCTTGGCAACATCCCCCGACATCGTTGTTTCTAATATACAGTTAGGCCACTGATCTTGATCCCGTAACCGATTTCGTGATGAACGGTAGCTAATCTAACGTTTGCTAGTGGTCTCAATAAACTACCGAAACGGCATGGTACCCATGCATAAGCCTTTAATAAAATCCGTCGATTTGGGGTTGTCCGCGAAGAGATTCTTCATTGTTGCTTGCACTGTCGTACTTGTATCTCCGATATCGGACGTAGACTTGGGAGTCAAACTGGCTGGGTACTTATGGCTATGGTTAAGTCACTCATGATTGATTCATAGAGGCCAGCTCTATTGTAGGAGTCAGCATTTAGTTCACTATTTAGAAATAAATTCTTGTTTTCAGCACCGTAGACAGATGGCATAACAGGCAGAACTGATGGGAGTGCCTTAAAAGGCTGCAAATTGGAGTACTAAGATCCAAAATTTATCTTCAATGACAGATAAATAAGTTCCTCAAGTTAGATAATAATAATAATAATAATAACAGTGTCAAACCTTCCGTCTTTGGATCACAACCAACACAAGTAAATGCAGCTATTTCTAACAGTCAAAGTTAAAGATTCCCATACGACACTACTGGCTACCCAGGCGTCTGCGGTTGAATCGACAAGAAAACTTGGAACCGAGGCCACATAATGAGTACAAGATAAACATTGACACCGGTTAATTTTTTTGACAAATTAATTTTCTGCTCAAAATTGGAAAACGATAAGTACATCAATGTATGTTTGTACAGATTTTCAGATTGCAAAAAAACTCGGTTGTAAAGTCGCCGAGGTTGGGATGTATAGACAATAAATACATAGAGAAGCTTGAGTATGGTAAAAAAAAAAGTATTTTTACTGCTAATTACATATATTAGTACTAGTGTCTACCGACTACTGTCAAGGAAGCCTCTCAGCACCAAGGTGTAAATAAGAATCGTTTCTGCTTTTGTAACATCCGAAATCTAAATTGACATCATGTAAGCAAAATGTGTAAGCAAAAAGTCAAAAAGGAGGATGAATCTTCTGGAATATTTTAGTCATTGGCCAAGTTATTAAAGCTTTTATGAATTCACCCTTCGAACTGCTTTACTTATTGACGCAACTGGGGTGGTTGATGAGGTATTTCTCCAAAGTGCAGCTTCTATGCAAATTGTAGTTACACATATGCATGCTGAAATTATGCAAGCTATTAAATGTTGGCTTAAGCCCTTGCACAAAACTCATGGATCTTCCCAAGTCATGTACACCCATCTGCGACATCGGCGACTGGCCCTCTCACTGGGTCACCGAGCACATGTTGATCTATTATGAGCGGCTTATATGTGCAAGTCTGAATTGGAACGTCCGAGTTCTCTTGAACCAAGCTATATCACATCTCCAAGCATGTTTTTAGATCTTATTTGGGCATATATGTACGGAATTGGTTCATTTCTCCACCTACCTCTATACTCAGAGGCTACCCTACCCCTTATAAGTATGACTTAGTCGTCATGTCAAACTGCACTTATATGCAGAAATGCTTACTAGGTCGTGCAGAAAACTGCAAGTATTCCGAAACGAGGTATCATCCTTACTCGACAATTAACGCCAAAGAATTAGCTATAAGGTATTGCGAACTCATATTCTCAGTCTTGCCTCCGGGTTGGTCCTAAGACTATCGTCCCCTCTCCCAAATTGAATACCAGATGACCACATTTTTGCGCAGAAGTCCTTAAAAAAGGAAGGATTTAACAAATAGAATCAATGGTTATTTTTAGGTTGATTTCACTTTGCTTTGCCCAGAGATCTTTAAGTCCGGCTGCTTAAGGCATTATTTGGGTGGAGTCGATGTTCAGTGAATGCAGCGAAAATAGTGTACACTTGGGTGAACAAAGCCATCGTCGTCGCCAGTTTAAAGTATTATTGCATAAAATATGTAGCAATCTAATTTCACTTCAATTCTAGTACAGAAAATCAGTTTCCAAGAGTGAATCCAAGTTTGCAACCTACGAAAAACCATTCGAACGGGCTATCGCAGTTCTGTCTTTGAACGCACTGAACTTTTTGTGTAACCTGCTACTGGAAACACTTTTTTGTACGCGTTGTGTCTTGGGTTGTGTTGCGTTGTCTGTACCAAAGTGAACAGGGTAGCTACACTCAAGTTGACAGATAACACGAAGCCCTTTAAGATTCCGGTATTGCGCTAATTAGATGATAATGGAAATAATTTACGAATTCCACAAAAATCACAGTAAGCACTTCTTAATGGTGTGCTGAAATTACCAAAAAAGAAGGCCTTAAATTGTGAATCGGCATGACTAGTCACTTTTGAAGACACTGTTAGAAATGATCAGTGATAATACCGCAGAAGAGTTCTCCGGGTATATTAGTGTTCGGAGATCTTCATTAATTCGGATTTCAATTTCGTTCCGAAATTGATGTTGAAAAAGAAACACCTGTCAAAGACGTCGCAGACAGCTGTAAAACTTGTCGCTCATACATGCGGGTTTCTCGAACATAATTAAAAGCACTTTCTATCTCTTTAACTCTTTTTCCTTACCTAGCAAACTTAAAGTAGTGCGTTTTTGAGTCACCTGCTTCTGCAATAAGCGAGAATGCGAAATTCATTCATTAAGACCATAAGGTTAGAAGAGTGCTATGAACCAGCTAGTTGCTGTTGTTGTTGTTGTTGCGGCTGCTGCTGTATAATGACGGCAAATATTTACTGGAATGTCCTTTGACCTGTGGGGAATAAACTCAAGTACAATAATACAATGAACTATGAGAAATTTTTTCCTTAGTAAAACCAGGCAGGCCATTATTTCCTGGTTCAGTGAATCCTCTCAGACGACTCTGATGTTGCTATCATTAAGGATATCACATAAATACCAGGTCTCAATACTTTCATTAACGTCAAAGGCCAACCGGATGGGTGGACGCCTATTTCAAAGTTTTCTCTCGTAGCACTAAACCGTAGACCCTCTATCACTGACAAAATTTCAGTCTGTTCATTTTCAAGCACATCAATTCAACAAAAACATGGGCTAGGACAATCGCTGTTGTCTAGCGGAGGAGACATGATTGGTACCTTTTCTTCTACTAGTATTTGATCGACTATGTAATCGATTCAAATTATTATTATTATTATTATTAAAGTAATGCGACAGTCACTTACGAAACATCAAATCACTTGTGGTTTATCAAGGTGTTTTAAAAGACAAAATAAATTATTTGATGTCTTGAAGGTGACACGGACATTTAATAAATGCTTCCCCTTTTAGACTGTTAAAAAAAAACCTACGTTAAACGGAGATCCTAACGTTAACTCGTGATCTTTTTAAAGGCAACTCTTCTATCGAACGATTTTTGATTTCATCGGTCAGCGTCTTCACATCGAGTCACATATTTTGGCTGAGATAAAGACTCAGCCAATGATTTCTTTCCTGTTTCCTAGGATTAGCTAATAGTCTCCACTTTTTCCCCATCAAGGACATTTATATTACAAAGATTAAAGCTGCGCAAGACCACATAGGGCTGATGGGAGCCAAAAGAATCGAGTTCGGTTGGAAGATCATGTCAATTAGTTATTATCGTAGCTGTATCTTCCTAAGCGTCTACTCGGCGACCACGAGAACTTTGTCCTGGAACGATCACAGCATCCGCTATTTCCTCTTTTGCCCTCAACTTCGAAATTCTATTTATAGTTTTCACCAACGACCAATAGCTTTAAAAATTCGTTTTGCCTGACCTAGAAAGCGTGATTTCGCATATTTTTGTCTGATACGGTGGATTGGTGGAAGTGCATCCTTTTCCACAGTTTATAAGGCTCATTCTCTTATAACACTAAGAAAATTGGGGAATGGGTTTATTCAGTACTTCCTGTTCACAGAATCAGTCATTTCTGCAAGTTGCGATTCATTTAAAAGGACATAAGTTTTAATATTTCATTGTTTAGTCTTCTTAATTATTCTTGGAATGAACGCTGCTGCTACATTCTGACCGATTTTAAGAGATCTTTAAAATGGGGAATTAATACGCATACATTTGCAAAAGGTCATTTTGTAATGTATACTTGTTTAATGAACCATAATGGATAAGTGCAGGTCAAGTTTAAGAACTGATAAAAAGTATAAGAAACAACAATTGATGTACTTAAGGAAAAGAAGAATCATGCTTCTGCAACTAATAAAAATCTCGTTTCAAAAATTGCATGCTTCTTTTCATTCGAGCCTCCAACTCACTTATAAAAACCCGACACGTTGTAGAGCTGCTCGTGTAAAAATTTCAGCCATATTTTTTAATCCATTCCAGAAAAATCCAGTGGTTTTTGGTAACCGTTTTGACTGCGCTTGGTGGAATTTAAAAATTAATCAAAATTTTTCCCTCGAAACCTCAAGTCATTCAGTTATCATCAACCCGAAGATTGAAAAAATATAATGGAAAGTTAAAAATGGTAGTCAAGCTCTAAGAAACTGTAAAAATAATTATTGAAATATTCACGATAAATTTTTTTTTTTAAATTAATGGCATTAACTATCTGTTGCCTAAAGCTGATTAGTTTTGCATAAATATAATAAACTACCTTAAGTTTCAAGCATGTGGAAATTTTTCAATTAAACTAGATAAACATCAACTATTTAGTTAGAAAAGTTGATCTTATATTTTGCAATTTTGATTGTAAAGGACCCCCTGAAAACCATCAAATCACCAATAAAGTGTAGCAAGGATGAATGGAGTCAGATTTTGACAACCAAAGTCATATAACAGAAACAGTTTGCTGCTAGATACAATGGATAATGGGGCAATATTAAACAATAAGCATGCGATAAGACATTGTGAGGAAGAAGCTAGTGAATTTATCAGAAGCAAGGAATTCAGCCTCAATCTTAATAAGAAGGCTGGGTTAAATGGAGTTATCGCAGTCATCGCTGGACTATTTGTTTCGGAATTTGAAAAAAAAACTTTGCCAAATTATAAAAAACAGCGCCGGATTTACTTCGGGCTCTAATACTCCACTTCAACTCCATTTTTTATCACCGTCTATATAACGCACCCTAAAAGTGCACTACCACGAACTGCGTTAATATGAAATGGCTTGCACCCCGATGTACTAATAAATAAGTGCATTTTGTCGCCGTCTTAGAGTCAGTCTGGGTTGAACCCAGGAATGATTTTTTAGGTTCAAAGTGAATAGTCTGCCTCATTATATTTGACATTTGAATTTTCAATGCTCAACTAATGAATAATGAGATGTCAGGATTAGTTCAATGTCAGAATTCAAGGGAGTTTAGAATCATTAAAATATGAATTTGGTGAGTGGTGATGCTCTACATAGTAAAGTTAAATCAAATTGTTGGTAGAGCTGAATTTTCTCTTGTCGATTGTAATTTTAAATGTGAGGGGTAAATGAATTTGAAATAGATGAAACGTAGGAGAAGAGGAAGTGGAGAGAAGAGGTAAAACGGGCGAGCGGGCGGGCGGGCGGGCGGGCGGGCGGGCGAAGTTGGGAATCAACGGGCTGTCAGTTCAGCGGACAGATCGTGCGTGTACTCTTCTCCGTCTCATAGCAACGTAAGTGGGCATAAAATTTTGACGGGTCGAATGCTTTAACTTCTCTTTGGATTGGGCGAATGCGCTGTTGAAATTTTATACCATTTAAACGTGAACTACTCGTGTTCGCCAAAACTGTCCCCTTGTGAAGTGGTTAAACTCTCAACTTAAGTGGACTTTTAGAGAGAAAATTGATTGGTCCTGCGATTGACTTTAGAGCAAAAAGCGGTGGTCAGTGCTATCCTTTACTTTAAAAAATTGAATTGAATACTTAAGAGCTGCTTAACTTAGATAATGCTTTCTAAGATCTTGCACTACAATGGAAAATGGTTTTATTATAATTTATAAACATATAGCTTAGTGGTGACTTCAATAGGCCTATATTAGTTTCGATAACCACATCATGTTAGCGAAATGGGCTACCGGTCAGATAATTCTCAGATGAACTACATTAGAGTTCACACATACACTTTTTGAAAATATTTGATTGGGAAAGATACAACAGGGCAGAACCGAACATCTACACATTCGCGTTGATTACAAAAGTACATTTGTTAAAAGCGCAAGATATTAAGGAAGCGAATAGTTAAAAAATAAAAGGGGAATTCGGAAGTCCAGGTGCTTGGTCCAAGTCGAAATCATTCTGTCAAATACGAAAGGGAGTCGTGAATTACAAGGATGCTGATTGTCTTCCACATATTTTCAGCCAGAGTGGGTAAGTATTGTGATGGTAGAACACAATATCTACTACTTGAGGGCCTGAGAATAGGAAAAAACTGTCGACGATTTATACTATCTAGTTCAAGCTCCTGCGGTCAGTTATCTTAATAAGTCACAAAGCAGAAACGGTCTTTACAGAATAGTCGTGATGTACTATGTGGGCGAAAAATAGGATGTATAAGTTAAAGTGACAACGTTGCCGAGAAGGACTGTGAGAGAAATGGACTTGAGAGCAACAGAGCAGCGAACTAAGCAGGCATCATGAATTCCAACAATTGATGATCACATTTTCTTCCCACTTACTTTAGTAAGGAGTTGCAATTTCGTGTTTTATGCATCTCAGATGAACAGTGAAAAGTTGCGTCCGCGTCAACACTATCTACCTTATCAGTGATGGAAATTTTTACTGCGTTACATAAGAGCCGTGGCTACGAGACGTCAACATCCTGCTTACGCACTTTTGTCTCTCCTACTTCACTTATGGGCTCCGTCTAGTCTAATTCACCACATTTCATTTATGTGTAACCCAGTAGAAATTTTTATTGGTTTATTTACGAGTGCTCTCCTGTCGCTTCTCAAGCCTATGACGGTACCGATTATGGAGCAACAAAGGTGTTTTAATAAGCATCTTGAAGAAATGAAAAACAGTTTTCATAAATTCGCAGTTTATCTAGATACAATTAGTGCATTATTGCCACTCATTTCCATAAAAAATTCTAGCTCGCATAATTAAGTCACGTCGTTTAACCTAATCATAGCTCTACGGCAAGCACTGAACCCTTCGAAAAAATATTTCAAATAAATACATGGATTCACTTTTTCATAGGTCCTTTCAGATTTCTTCCATAGATAGAGAGATTTAAATAAAAAAACCCAAATCTCGCTGGGCTCGCGGTTCGCTTGAATGTCAAATCTGTAATGTTGCTTGGTGGCCACGCAGTTGCCTACAATTGTCAGTTTTCTACTTCGAATGAAGACGGGTGTAACTGTGACGATGAGTAGTGAAACTATTAAGGACTCTGAAGGGCAGGGTAAAAGAAAGGGGACTGAGCATAGTGAGTGACACCAAAATGAAGTTACTGAGAGAAAGTTTGACTGTATTAAGGGAAAAATTATCTGACCCTAAATGCTTCCGAAAGAAAGTTGCCATTATGCCCGTTTTCACGTTAGGATTAACAGTTGCAAAATGTCCTTTCCAATTAAGACTTTGAGAGACAAAAATAAACCAAGTTCTGACCCTTTTCTGGGAAAAAATCTTTCAAGATACTTCATGCTACATTTCTGGGCCACTCTAACATTTGGAATTTCTAAAAGGGAATCAGAAATACTTACTAAACATTTCAAAAAACCATGCTGTTCTGCCCACGCGTCCAATTGCAAAAGAGGTTCAGGGAATATAGAAAATGTTTGATGAAATAGGTCCAGTAATTATGCAAGATGCACTAGAATAATTCGGGAAGAAAGGCAGGATAAAGTGATATCAGTGTCTGTTTTACGCGGATCCAGGCCTTTATTGACACTATGAAAGCGGTACTGCTGATATGCAGTATTGATGTTAACACTGATGGAGCATTTATGATGGGAAGGTGCTGAACTTCTCAAATAGAAGTGAAATAATTGGTTCCGAGTAGGAGACATGAGTCATGCCTAAGATACATTCGAACAAGGTAATAAGAAACCCTATTGAATGGTCTTCCATGATGACAGCAAAGTCTTTGGCTCCAGTTGCTATTGCTAGACTATTAGGTCTTAAAGCACCAGATCAGCCGAAAGCAAGAAAGAGAAAGAGGAAGGAAACTGAGGGGAATAGGAGATAAAAACGTTGGAATGAGTGAATATATAATGAGGATGAATCCTGTTGATTCTCTTAGGCTGATGCACTTAATTTCCCAGTGCAATTTGCTACCTATCATATATGGAACAGTTGCCCTGAATAAGCACATAATAGAATACTTTAGATTAAAATCCAAACAGTTTTTGAGTCCAATTAGTTGAAGGCAACAAAGTGGGTGGAAATTAATTATTTACTAGCAATATAGACGGAGTTGGTCACCGATATTCAATGATCTTTGAGAAGACTAAACAAGGCGTAAAATATAACAGATAAGGCAGACGTATGAGGGCATTTAAGCTTCAGTGCTTGAAATTATGTTACAAGTCGAGAATGGATAATTCAGAGGGTACGGCCCACAACTTTTCAATCTTGGCGCCGTTCTCCTAAATAAATCTTGAGAGCTCAGCCCAATTAAAAAAGTAGGATAATATCTTTCATTACGTTGCTTTAACTTGTGGGTGCTCTTTTGACTAACAATTGAGTACTACGCATTCTCTCATTGATGAGTCCACTCGCATGCTACGGGTGCAGGAGCCATGAAACCGCACGCCCTAAGCTTGGTAGTGCCCCTGATGGTAAACTTCTGGTCTATAGCAGAAAGAAGCAATGAAAATTTTTCCGACTGAGGGTTTACTGGGCATGTTAGTTGCCAAGAAGAAGAACAGTCGGAAGATGGAGGCAGAGGATGCTGTAAAGAGAAGAACAGAAACCTTGATTTGAAAGAGAACACTGTGGACATCGTGGGCGCATCTGGCAGGATGTGTACAATGCATTAAATGAGACTTTATTTTTATTACAAATCCAATATACTTTCCTTTCTAGGATTTTCTCAGCATCATTCTTTGAAGAGGCTAGAAAGGATGACGTCTTCCGCAACCTAAGGAAACGCTTTTTTCCCTAAACCTTTTCTATTGCTTAATAAGACATAAGGATCTGGCTGCCTGTTGCCTTTTTTATAAAGGTAGAAAAAGATATTGAAGAAAATGGTGGATGTTTAATCGAAGCATTTGAAAAAAAGACAGCCTGCAACCCGGTCACATGCATTTTATTAGCAAACTCCTTACATCCCTTTAAAAGTAGAATATACCCCTCAGTTGATTTGATTTTTAGTATGAAATTCGCATTTAATTTTATTGGTGGCAGTTAATGAATGCAGCCTTCATTCTAGAGCAACTAAGGCAGCTTAAAGCAGTCTAAACTCGGAATGCGCCTGTTCCCTCACACGAAAAAGATTGCAAAGTTCGTTTGTGATTCTGCTGCCAGGAAACCAACCGACCTACGATACCTATCGATAACTCAAGGTGTACATAACAAGGCGTTAGGATCAGACCACGAGGCAGAACACTGAGTCGTTTGTTCAAACATTACGTCGCTTATGTTTCATTTGGCGGTGCGTTCACCGTACGAAATGCTCAGTGGTTGTGCGCTGCCATCTGGACTCGCATTCCAGAACTTCATAAGCAGGGTGATAACGAGTAGCCAAGTCTCGCACTGCTCGGATTTCAAGTCTTTCGTGCTTTATAAGTGTAAATCATGCTCAACAACTTCTTTGCAGTGAGAGATTAGTGTATCTGGTGACGAGAACCGTCAAATGGGTGTTTGGCGGCTGAAATTTTTTCAGGTAGCAGGAAGTCACCTGTCAATATCTTACCAAAAATAAATCCCGAAAATTATGCTTTTATGAGCAAATTCGCTTAACGAAATCCCTTAATAGCACTGGTGATATCCGCTCCTAATTCACCGGAGTGGTACTACTCTAATCATTGTTCCATTCAACTTAACCATCATTAGGCGAAAAATTTTCAACCTTGAGGAGGTGCCAAGAAATTGCCTGGGTAAGTTGAATACAGTAAACCTAAAAACTGATGAACTTAATTTTTTTATTTATTTACTCCCCCACTCATTAGGGCAAGTCCCAAGGACTTGTTAGGGGATACGACAGAAGTACAAATAGCTTTTACAACAAGTAGCGCACAGCAGTTAACACATCAGGCAGTAAAACGTTTGGCGACGTCGTCGATTCTCTGGTCACTTCTCCGGCACGGTTTCGCCATGCAGGTAGCAGTTCCACTTCAGTTCCTCTTCGTAGTGGCAGAAAACCTTAATACGTCTTCCAGAAGTCGTTTCAACTTTCTGGCGGAGATTCCATTCATTGCTACACGTACGCACTTTCCACAGTCCAGTTTAAGACCATGTTATCAGGTATTTACGTCGTGCCTTGTTTACCAGGCTGTACGAAGTTGTACTTCTGTTTGCACAATCCAATTTTATACGTCCAGTGAGTGATTAGTCCAATCCGGCCGCCCCCCTCATTAGCCCCCGGAGTTACCCCTGGGGTTACCGGCGGCCATCACGAGCAGGTTGAGAGTAGGTTTGACCACCGTCAGGGGTGGATAACTTGCTGCGTACTTATACGGGCAATAAACAGCACTTCATTAAATTTTTAATCCCCATTAACTTATAAATATTTTCAATCAGAGTGGCATTTACTGTTGATTGGCAGTTGGTTTTTATTCCAATGAAAGGCCACCGTTAAATACATTTTTTTTAGCCAAATCGGAGTTTTATAGGCCATGAAGTAGGCTACCAATCAGCATGTGAATGGAGCTGACCTAAAAAAGCCAGTCATTAGCTGATCATTTATTCAATCCGTTTGATTCTCTCATTTGATCTGAACCTCAAAAAATAAAGTATGCAACTGTTTCCTAGAATAAAAGTAATTCCAGAATCACATTGCTTCATCGTCAAGTGATGGAATTCAAAAAATCCTGCATTTTTACTTCACATAACAAAATTAATGAATAAAGGTATTTAGATTGCCACTGTAGGTTGGTGTGGTTTGCCCTCTCATTCCCTCACTTTTAATTTACCTCATGGTCTGTCGTTCATGTTCTCAAACATTCCGCACATTTAATAGAATGGCTGAATGTATCTTCCCTCAATATTGCCCTGTTTTCGTAAAGATGCAAAGTAAGGAAAGAGTGACGAATTAGCCGAATCCAAATGAGTTATAAATAGAAATATAGTATTCCCTTCAGTGAAATACATCAGAGACAGGGAGTTTCGCCAATGACATGCCTTATTCATTTGAATCCATTTAAATACATATTTTTAAATATTTACAGATGCAGCATGTTCTTTTATGGCCATTTGGGATTCAGGGGTCTCAGAGAACAAGTCGGTTATTATTTGCTTTGCTTGTGAACCTTCCAAAATCTATGAAAGTGCGCCTCTATATTTGGCTCAACTCTAGTAATAAAATGAAGCATTGCTGTCTTCTTAAAGGGATGATTGCGAGTTTGATGTTTCCTTTCTATGGAGAATGAAATTGCTGACCATTTTGGTAGAAATCAATTCGAAGGAAGCATAAGAGGTTCCAATGAATTAACTCCATGGAAAAGATTGTCAAAGAGGTGACTAAGTTATTTGTTTTGAAGCAACCTTTCAAAGTCAGCAAAGGAGTTTTTTAGTGCCAGTTTTTAAAAGCTGAGCTTCAAATTGAATCCGATTTGGTATCTTCTCCAGCGGTTAAGGTTCAAGTATCATGTGATTTATGGCTCCTTATTTTAGTGTAAATATAGCCGACGTACCTAAATGCACGATGAAGTAGATGATTATCAGAGAAACACATTGGTATTAACCTGCAAGTTGGTTACAGTCGTAAACAGATACATTGCTGTTTGCTTTCTGCCATGGTCACATCGAAGGAGACCAACTCGCCATTTTACTTGGCAGCATGGCTTCTATCACATCACCAGAGGCATTTATTCAAGGAGATCACGCGTTCAAGGGAGCAAATGAGGAAAAAATAACATATTCACTACTGATTATGGAAAATAATGGCCTCTTATATACGAAATTCACCTAATCTAAGGTAGTTTTTTCGAAGGTATATCTTAACTACGGTGATTAGTCCTCGAATCCCATTTGATTTCCCATTTGTTCACCACCTCATTTCCGACCTAAAGCATTATCTATCTTTGACGGCTCCTGTATTGTAATCAAGGAGCGAAACAATCTCGTAACCCTTTTGTTCAAGCATAAAATCACAGTATATACACCATTTATGGCTTTAAATTCCTATCATCACAATCTGGCCCAATTGTGCAACTGTCTCCTCCTTAGTTGCCAACTGGAAGTACCAAGTAATCCCGTTTCAGCTGAGAACAAGCTCAAAGGCAGTTGATTCTAACCAATCTTAAATAACTTCATATGGAGATTGAAACGCATAATTTGTCAAAAATTTTTCAACTGTCAAATTGCAAACCCCCCCCCATTTCACAGACACTTTAATGGCGCGAAATACCATAAAAGCGTTAAGGATACTGGAATTTTGCGTCCTTGCAAAACTCACTGCATTTAAGTTACGCGCTAGGAAAGACTTTTCATTTTCCTCGATTGAAAGGAGCGCTGTCTTACGTAATTTATGAAATGAAAAACAACTACGTCTTTTTTGCGGTCTTGAGTGAAAGTGATTCGCTAAGTAGGGACTCTTATGAGAATCGACTAAATGCAATCGGTAAATAAAAGATGAATGGACCAGACGCTTGTTTTAAAATGATTAAGCCCTTTTCAGTACATTAACCAAAGGTGCCAGTAGGTCTAGCCATCGCTTCTTCATGATGCTGTGGAATAACGTCAGACCCAGCAGTCGGTGAGGGTGAGCTGTAATATATGGAAACCATTTAGATTGATATCCTCCCTTGGTCACCTGAAAAGTTTGAGTTTGAGCTTTATTAATTAGAAAATCTTGATGGATTGATTGTCGAAGAGGGCGAGATGTGCGAATGGTCTTTACAAGTGAAGCTCTCGGTGAATCCCTGAATGTAAGCGAGGAAAATCAGCATTTTGAGAAAGGAATGACATTTGCTCCATGGGTTATTCCGCTTTCAGATCCTTTAAATCTGTATTCTTCTAGTGGTATTGCAGGTGCAAGTACGTTTAAATACAATACGAATGACTGTTAACGAATGCTACTTTAAGAAAGCACCTTTCCTGACTGAGTTTATGGAACCGAATCGGTAGAAACTATGCAGTTCTTAGCTAGCCCAAGACTAAAATATAAGTTTTTCTAGCAAGTCGATGCATCAGCAACGCCGATAACATAATTAGACCTGGCCATCTATTGTTAAAGGCTAATTTTTACATCTTAATTTAAGAAAGCGTTCTCATATGGACGCCACAAGGAGTGCATTTTAATTTGCATTTGATATATCAGAGTTACAAGTGCACTACCAGTTCGACGCACAAACCTAAACAATACAATACACGGATGAGGAAATGGGAATACTAATAACTCAAAATTGCAAAACTTTCTTTTGAGGCCATCCGCGATGTTGACTTAATGTCGGTAGGACGGAAGAGAGAGCATTAAAGAGTTATCAAAGGATTGCCTTAGGCTGACTTGACTCTTCTGTCTCCGGGTCTGTTCAACTTCATGGAGCTTTGATAACGCTTCGAAATGGTTCCTAGAGTCAGAAAGCATTTTTTGCCCCGACTATTGATAGAGCCTCCTCCTCGAGCTGGAGGTGTATGCTCATTATGCTTATGATGGATTTGACAGAACTTTCGCCAAACTGCTTTTTGTCTCTCAATAGGAAACAAACTTCCCTGTGGCTAACTTTAACGCAATGTTTGCAAGTGCAGAACAGTGTAAAAGTTTAGGATGTTGTGAGGCGCCACTTGCGTACCGCCAGCAGGCTAGATTTGACTTCACGAGTACCTGATTGGTGATGACATGTATGACGGCACGGTCTCTCATCGTGCCAATTGCCATATCTGATCGTCAGCCATCCACTTAAATAGCTTGTTATCTGTGTAAAGTGTTAGCAGATGGATTCCAGGTAGCTGATCGGCATCTAGATTTGAATGAGGAGCTCAAACGGTTCCAGTCAAACAGTTTCGGCTATCATTGCAGAAGGATATGTACGTGTTGGGATCGCAATGCCATTTTTGAGTTCATAGGCTGTTGTTATATCGTTACTGCTGTGTAGCTAACTGCCAAACCTCAAAATATGTAAGTATTCCAGAAGCCCACTTGAGCAAACAAGAAATCATTTGCAGCATACCTACATTTTTTGGTTTTTTTTTTTTTGATTAATTGTCATTCTCTAAGGGAAAATTTGGTGCCACTTATTAATTGCTATTGCTGTAATCGCAAAAATTTGTTCTAAATTATAAGAAAACGTGCGCAGCGGATAAATCATGAGCAGACCGATTCCCTTCTTGTAATTCAGACTAAACGATAGAGCCAGTGTCAGTTATAACTGGTTATTGGCACTCTCCACATTCTTTCGACCCACCTGCAGCTGGGGTTTGCAGCCCACAGACTTCCATCCTAATGCTTTGCGATTCTTCTTATGCCCCTATGAGCTAACCTAAACTGGGTGTTCCATTAAATTATTCAAATTAAATAAGTTAATGAGTGACAACCCTGCCAATGTGAATAAAAAACTACACTAAGTGACGAAAAATTTCTTCAGTTCCTTCTGAGAGTGGTCAGGCTGCATCTTCCTGGTGACTCAGTAAAAACTACTAGGCAATACAAAAACAACGCATGAGGTAAGAATATGCTTGCCCTGACTGGTTTCTCTCTGAAACGACGAGTTACAGGTTGCATCATGTGAGAAACCGGAGTGAATTCAGTAGCGAAGATCAGATAATGCTCTAAAATTACATTCGCAATGTTAGAAACTGCCATCTGAGCAATTGTCCGCAGACGGCTTGGCTGTGTGCTTCTTAGACCCAGGAACGGTTTTGTACTTTATGCTAAGAATCCGGGGTTCGAGTGAAAATAAGGTGCTTTTCCGAAGCTTTAACATTTTTTCCCCGTTCAAATTTATCCAACTCTGGCTTCTAAAAATGCGTAGCAAATGACGCTAAAATTTCAAAAAAACAAAAATTTGTGAACGAGATTTTCAACTCGATTGACTAGCTAAATGTGTGAGTTCTGCAAATGTTTTGCGATCCACCTCGATGTTGGAATTAAGTGAGTAGCAGCAGTGACTCGGCTGATCTCCTAGCCTGGTTTAAATCCACCACGAGCATGAGGTGCTGTGTGAGGCGAAAAAATCTGCAATAACTTGCTTTTTTAGCTATTTTTTGACATTCACTCAATGTTGTCTCAAGCATTTAACTGAAGATTACAATTTTTCAAATTATTTTTCAAGTCTCCCTTTACTATGCACTTAAAAAGGGGAATGACTATTAGGTTTGGGTCTAAACACCCATTTCTATCTATGACCTTACGATTTTACAGGGCTGCGTCAATTTTAATAGGATAAAAGAAGGTAGCATCTTCGTCTTTCTAACCATACTAACAGGAAGCTGTTCAAGAGCGGAAGTTATATTTAACGATTTTCATGATTATTTTCGTGAGCGATCGGACACCGCGGAGATGAATTCGCTAGAGTTGCGATTGAAGTCAAACTAGAGATTAATGCTTGAAAGAATGTTCTTCAACAGCAACCCAACTCAAATCCAATCCTTAGCCCCTGCATGAGGTATCATTTAGACTGGTGGTGTCTTTAGGGCTATAGAACAAAGATTTTCCAGGCTAGGAAACTGAGTCTGATCTGGCTCTCTTGTTAACTTGTCAACTCCTTTGAGGTTAGCTCAGATCAATGTCATTTGAAAGAAGACCAATTACGAGAACTGATTGGTGAATTTTGCGTCAGAATATACCAACCAACTAGTCATTTGAGGAGAAGTCATCACTTTAGTCTCTGGATAGGCCCAGGATAATTTTTATGACCAGTCTACTGGTCAAATCGAAACGCGGAAGGCCTCAAATGAAACTCATTGTTCTAATGGTTAATTACTTCCTTAAAATTTAATTTCTTACTTTCTTTGGTTGCTTGTCCTAGTAAGTATAGCTTTTGTACACCTACTGGGCGCCTTTCTTTAGTGTGCGATATGTTTTTGAAACTAGCTGTGAGAGTAAACTGTTTGCAAACAACTTTTCCGTTTTCTGAGCAAACAGTCATTGACATTAATCTCCTGGAGGTTAACTGGAACAAAGTTAGAGCAGCTTAGTCGCCATGATTCCCTTCGGTGACTCCTGCTCATGTCCGCATCCAATCTTTTTGTTGAATGTAGCAAAATCATGCAGAGCAATGAGCCATTACAGGAACAAATCAGTTTCACTCACCTCAGGTTTATACTCAAGTTTGAGCTTCAGCCAACTCGCAGTCAGGAGGAGAATAGGCAATTAAAAAAAAACTAACTCATGTAACGGCTTTTGTCCCCAGCTAAAAACACCTCTTAAGCTGAAATTTACCCCAAAATAGGGGTATTAGCATATCCAAGTAAATGCAGTTCTCTCTTTTATGATTTAAGGTTATGCTTTCACCATAATGTTGTTGATTCAGGTACATGACTTGCTGTTTATCAGAAAAAAAAAGTGTTTATTTAGTCTAATGGCGAAGAGAATGTTAAAAACTACCCTTAGAGTACTCCCTGATTCACTGAATTGGAGAAGAGAATGTGAAGAGAATGTCACGCTCTTGGGAACTTTTTCGAACAAGTCCGTGATTTAGCAGAACTTGATGCAACTTTCCATTTTCCGTGCCTGAGGATGTGTTCCTGAACATTCGTTCTATTTATTTAAATCAGGTCAAACCCGTTTGGTGCTACTTTTGCAAATGTAGCTTTGTCACATAATTTCCTGGAAAAGGGGAAATTTATAATTTTATGCCCACAGAAATGCTCCTTCATGGCCAAACAGTTTTATAAACATGTATAGGGAAAGGCCACTATGGATTGAAGATTCACTTTGCCCGAGAATCAACCAGTCAACTGCTTGTCAATGTGACCATTGACAGTTTGTTTGCCCCTCTGAAAGAAACTGTCAATCAATCGCATTCATCGTGGACGGATTTCATGATCTACTTATTTCATGAAGCCCGTTAACAAATATTCGTTCGCCTTTATTCCACTTGAGACACATTTACTTCGGTTTATACCTTTGTCTGTGTTCGGAAAAGCTATTCAAGCCTTGGTCACTGGCCTCAAACCCTATTTGAAATTCCCCCCAGAAAACACTCCAATGAGAACCCCACCCGATATACTTGCAATATATCTATACCCTTTTCACAGTCTCATGGAACCTTAATACGGCTAGCAGGTTAAGTAATAAAGTGCTCCGCAACCTTCCTGCTGGTAGTTCAGAGGCCAGCCAAACACCGTGAAATGACTATTCCACTGAAATTATGCTTTAGTTTACCATTCTCTGCTTAAATCCATTTAATTACATATTTTCATGAAATTGTATTTTAAAAAAATTATATGTTTACTCCCCGTCGATTCCTTGAAAAAGTTAAAATTTGAACATTTGGAAAAGCCTTCTGAGCAGATTGACAGGTCAACGACCTTGCAACAGGGCAAATGTGGACAATGGTTGCAAATTATTCCGGAAGCGCCGCTAAATAGTGGAGTCAGTGCTCTGTTGAAAGACTGCAACCCAGATATAGCCAAAGCAGGAAGCCATAAATAGCTTAGCTAAAAGTTACTTTGAGTAGTAACAAAAGGGTGGTTTCAGGACTCGCCTGATTTAAAGCAGTTATCGGTCTTGGGAGGTCATCTATTAGCACTCTGGTTCTGTGATGCAAAAATATGCTTTCTTTTGTCATACTGACACAAATAACTGTCATGATCGCATATACATCATCTGACCACTCTCCATCCACTTACTATAAAGTTAATCAGGCTTGTAATCACCTCACGATAACTTCTTCCAAGGGCTCAACGAAGCAGAAAAACTTACAATTTCTCACAATGACTCTGGCTCTGATTGAGCACAGATAGGGGTATTAAGGCCAGGAGAGAACATTCTTGATTCAGATAGAAGTATGCCTACAATACTGCCACTTTCTCTGTCTACAATTTATGCTAAGTTTGCACAAGAATACATATATAGCGTTCGAGGTTGAACGAGTTCGTGCAATTCTACTGAATATTGGGGCGCAGCACAGCAAATTACGCAGGTTCAGCCCACTGTAGCTTGGAGATGCGAGGATTGAAATCTCTTCGGTTATTCCAAGGGTTTTACGAGCTCCAAAGAGGCGCATGCGCACTCCAATGCAACTGAGAAGTAGGACAAAAGTGCAGAAGAACACAAATATTGCTTCATTTCCTTTCAACTACTACTTTTGTGATTTTTTCAAGTGTTTAGAAGAATTACCTTATCACTCCTCCCAGCAGCTTGAAACATTATATTTTCAATCTTGCAACATGTAACTGATTTCAATCTAGGAAAGCAAGCATTTGATTGATATTGAAAACTTTCGGGTCAATCAAGAAAGTCTTTGATCATAATCGGTTCCACCTTAACTGCCTTGATACCACAGAGGCCAAAAGCCCCTGCCACTGGATATAACAGCAGTGGTCCATAATCGAATAGATGCCTATCTTCCTGGCCCCTTGTCTGAAATCCACTTTACGCTTTTGCTACCCGTCATATTTGCGGCCTCCAAAAGTGTGAAATAGGCAGTGACCAAAACAGAGGCACGCAAAAGCACTAACCTAGTAAACAAATTTGTTAATCTCCCAAAGGTTCGCATTTGGATCCATTCAACTTGAAGAATGATTCAGGATGAGTCGCAGACATCCGCAACTAAAAGTTGCTAATTTATCATTTAACGATTGGAAGTGTTAATCGAAGTGTTCTCAATAGGCCACTTTTTTCGTAATTGCGAAATAGTTAGACAACGAAATTAATTTGAATAATATCTCCTGTTCGCATTTTGTATCTCTGTGATTTGATCTAATAAAGACGTTGAGATACCTTTAAATCAAACACACAAGCAAACACATTTATTTGATTTTTAATCGGTCATTTAATCCTCAAAATATAGCACCGGGAAATGAGCTTATCAAACAATTTATTTTCACACACAAATAGATAGATCTCCGTTAGGGTTGGGGATGGGAAAAGAGATTGAAGAAAACACACTCCAAATATAGAAATGCATCAGCAATGATCAATACCTACAGGAAGAGGATATGGACTAAATGCAGAAGGGCTTATATTTCACCGGCGTTTGAGATCCATCCGCAAAATCCGAAGAAAAGCCTGTTTGAACTGAGCATTGGCCAGGGCGTAGCAGAAGGGATTGATGGGGGAATTCAAATAGCACATCCAGTAAGTCATATTGTAGAGGTGGGGATTGACACAAGTATACGATGTTTCAGGGTCATCACAAAAACCTTTTATCAGAATGACGATGTGATAGGGTATCCAACACAGAACGAAGGCTCCAAAAATAAGGGAAATCGTCTTGAGAGCCTTTCGCGCTCTGTTGGCCGTGCGTCCGCGCTCTATGGGGGCCTGCGATGTGCCATTTGTACTTGCATTGTGACTCCGTTGGAAATAACCATTTAGCCCTTTCTTCTTTCCTAACCAGTACAGATTCTTCGTGATGCCTGTTGCTCGACTTTCAGCTGTGTCAGTTCCCGAAGTACGACTGTTATTGGATGGCGCAAGACATTTGTTCTCATGGTTTGGTTTATGGTTCTTGGAGCTCTCTTGCATTATCAGTCTATCTTGCCAAATTTGGGCCACTCTTGCAGCAGTCGCTTTTGAAGCCCTCCTGACTAACGTATTCACTTTTTGATGATCATTTGGAATAAATGGGCAGTCCTGGTGTGTATTCTCGTTTTCTTGCGGCCTCTCATTTGACGCATTCTGATTTACGTCTGGACGCCGCTCAGGAGTCAGAGACCGCTTGCACTCGTATATCGGCGCCGGGTAATCGAAATCTTCTAACCTTTTATCGGGTTCTTGGTCCCTTTCGAACATAGAGGGAGGACCCCCAGTACTACTGTTGCACGAACGATTTGGGTTGCAGTAAGCAAAACTAAGTTTGAGGCTACTTTCATCACTGCCGCAGGAGGATTCCACGTCGGGAAAAATATGAACAGCAGGGGAGGAGGGGAAACTATACAAATTATCGTCAAGCCTTTTTGTTGTATCGGCGATTTCTGGGTCGCTGAGATGCGGCGATCGAATGTTTGTAAACACAGTTTCAGCAATGCATGTTGGTGATGCCTTAGGGGAACAGTTGCCAGCCGGGTAGGAATTGGACTCGGAGAAGCAATCATTGGTATAAACTGCTTTATCTTTTGCAATATCTGGAATTCCTGGCGGTAGTTTGGGAATAAGTGGAACACAATAAGGCATCACATTCTCCACGTTTTCATTAACTGGAATTTCTGTGGACACTTGAAATGGCTGTTGTGGATCACTCCGAGGATTGGTATTAGAATCGAATTCTCCCGAGGTGACTCGAGCACCGGTCTCGTTACTACTCGCCAAATGACAAGATTCTGCAAACTCCATTTCCGTCTCATTTTGAATCGATCCAATAGTTTTTCTTGGTGTATCCTGGTTCGGCATGCTTAAGTAGTTCCTAACCTTCGCTTTCTTCTTCTCTAATTTCTTTTGTAGTCGCAGTGCAACCATGTAGATTCCAATGTAGAGCCCAGTCATCACAGTAACAGTTACCCAAAAATATGAAATCGTAAGAATAGTATTAAACATAGGATTGCTTGCAAATTCTGCGTGACAGGTCATACTTTTTCTAACGTGATTATGTTCACTGAAGTAAGGCCATCCAAGAATGGTTGTAAAAAATATGCTTGCAGGCAGAACCCATGTTACTGCGATCATGATTAGAATTTTATTTCCAGTTCGCCAGTTTCGGTATTTGGCGGGAATTTTGACAGAGAGAAAACGGTCCAGAGTGATGAAAAAGACGGTATATTGACTGGTTAAACAGAGAGTATGGTCCAATCCCAACCAGAGATCACACAGCAATCGACCCAGAGGCCAATAACCCAGGAGAAGATAGAGACTATATAAATTCATGGAAATGATCCCAATCAGTACATCAGTGACGGCTAGAGATGCAATGAAGTAGTTGGTTGGCATTCTTAGGGCTCTTTCGAAGTAGAAAGCTGCTAAGACCAAAATATTTCCTCCAATGGTAATGCTTGAAGCCAAAACAGTTAGAATGACGATTATAACAATGGAGGCCTTCCCGTATACCATCGTATTCGACGTTTTTTCTTCACTAGACACATTTGCACCTGGAACGTATGCATCTGTTTCAAATATTAGGCTGTTGAAATGAGATTCCTTGATTCTTCCCTGTTGTTTCCGTTCAGTTTCACGATAACGAAAGAGGAGGTCAGAGGCATTGGTAATTCGAAAGACGACCTCATTATGTGGGGGTTCAACGGAAGTGGTGCGAGTGTGTGATGGGGAGGAGGTTGAAACGGTTCCTCTCCGCTCTGTAATCCAGTTCATGTAGGCAATAGAAATGTCTGATGGAACCCACTCTTCGGAGTTGAATTTTGGGCCAGAGATTTTCTGACAAAAGGTTTCCAATAACGCCGCCTGTAATAGAATAGTGAACGCCCCGAAAGTTTTGGTAGGCTGCATGAGTTCATTCGATTTCCTGGCGTTATACTGCGACTGAAAATGTTTGAAGTTCGTTTATTTTTAAATAGACTAATTCACATTGGATTAGAGCATTAAATTTATTTTTAAATCCACTGCAGTATTAAACCTCAAACACATGCTTGCCAAAAATGCAGGTGGCTTGCTAGATTGAAGTGCATGTCCAATGTTTTATTTATCAATGAAATCAGTATTAATATTCTTCCAAAACTAGAACTTCAAGTTTTCATTTGATGCGACAAAAGTGACATCTAACATTATATTAAATCAAAGCATATATAAACTATTTTTCAATTGAATTCCCTTGGGCTTAACTCTGAAACAGCCAAGAAGATGTATATTTCGACTGGATTTTATGATTCCCGCAATCTACTAGAGCAATCTAGGGAAGAGACCAAACTTTTAAATACTGAAAGACACCCATAACTATTAAGTTACGTCGCCATTTAGGAAGATATTCTAAGAGGAAAATGCCATCAACCCAAAATACCATCGATCCAAAGTTCATATACTAAATTATAGCCTGTTCATTCCATAAAACTATTCAGTCCTATTGGAACTTAACTAAAATAATGTTACAAAAGATGGTAAACATTTTACTAAAAATAATCGTGAAAACTGGTCGAATACGGAGATTCAATTCGCAAGGAGGAAATAAGACGACGATCTGCCGCTTTTATAAAAGCAAAACAGAATGGATGTCATAAAAAATCGTTGCCGGTAATTATTGAAAGGCGGATTTTCGCCACAGATATTATAAAAACTACTTGAGAAACCTATGCTCCTACCAACACCATTTTAACTTGTTTTCCGGGCAGTTTAAATGGAGTGCCATAAAATATTCATCTTATTCCCAAACTCTCGAATACGTTCAAATTGATCCAACTAACGTTTGATAAAACAAATTTTATTAAATTCTCCAGCTTGGATTAGATAAATGAGGAGGATTGTTACACCTGAGCAACGATTTCGTATCACTTGCCGAACAAGGAACTAGTATTTTATTAATTCAGCTTAATCTAGTCAATGTACATAGTTGAGTGAAGAGATTCATTTAAAGTTTGAAGCAGCACTTCGGTAGACCTGACAGAGCCTAACTCTCTGAATTCTTTCCATGTTTGCCATGGAAAAGTAAATTGCTTCTAAAAATATATATACCAGATAAATAAAACAATCCAAATCATTCATTCCCATCAACGTCACATCACCCACTTTAACTGAAGAAATGACACGCATTTTGGCATTTCAATCATCAAATTATTTAAATTTCCAAACATTCAAATACTGATTTAAAGAGAAACTGACCAATAGCCTCTGTATATTTTATTGCTAATTCATGGCCACTTTTTTAACGTTGCCATAGGAGCAAATATTAAACGCATTTGTTCAAATGGGTCGTTTAGCATAATAACCGGTTGGCCAATAGGTTGCCCTTTGAAATCCCACTAACTAAAATATCATGATTCGTCACTTAATATGGAAACGCGTCATTCTTAAAATTACGTTTTCCAACATGTTAATTTGGACCTGAATTGCATTGGAAGGGTCGCATCGAAAGTCGAAGTCGACTTCTGGGGACCCAGTTGCAAGTACATGGTAAATGAATACTGGCACCGAATGTGAAATAACATTCTGAAAAATGACCGATCCATGTCAATTAAATATGTATAGAGACCGCTAACAGAATCTCTGAGCACTCGTCTAATTCTCTTTGAGACAAAGGTCACTTATTTCGTCATTGATTTGCTAATCGAGGACAATTAATAGCGCATTTCTGACCTATTACTTCGTCAGCCAAAACTTTGACATTTATTATTGATATCTACCTGAGTCTAGCTTTCAGAGCGGCCGGAGAATATGCAATCCACTTACGTCTCCTCTCAGATCGAATTAGAGATATACGCTGGAACGAACTGTTAGTGAAGCGTTAGTTTTTGCGCACCTGACATCTATCAACTGTTTGAACCTCAAAATGCGCTACTAAAAATTCATTCCTTAGTAAATAAACACAAAGGGAGCAGCAACTGTTGACACTGTTCTTTTCAAAATAAGTGTTTGTGCGCTTTCAGTTTAAAGCAAAAGAAATTTTTTATTAGCACAATTTAAAAAATATTCAAAACTTTTACTGAATTTCATGATACATATCTCTACGAAAACTCCTAGACTTGCACTTAAGTTATGTTATATCAGCTTAAGCAGATTAAGTCGTCTAAACTTGAACTATAAAACGAATTCAAGAGAAAAGCAGCTAGTCGCAAACATATATGTAAGCGTTAAATTTTAGTTAAGCATTTGTAAAGGGGAAAGGCTTACCTAGAGAGTAGTTTCGTCAGCTGAAATGATTACCGGTAAATATCCATCAGAGATGACACAAATATCCACTGTAGTAAGAGCCTTGTATATTCCACAAAAAAGACAAAAATATACCCGATCTATTCTTTGGATAACAAAGCGTAAGAAGAGGTAGAGGTTATCTCTCAACAGACTGACGGTAACATGCGCTGGGGAATGCTGATGTCTTGAGCTCGACTGGTCACACATCAGCCCCATTAGCTTACTCTACGCTGATTGGCTCTCGTAGAGCGCTTGATTCAGTCTGGATATACGTTTGCACTTACAGTGCTGCTGTATTGCGCAATGCAGAAACACCGCCTTTTGGACTAGAGGAAGGGAACCAAATTACGGATCGTGGTGACGTCAACAGAGCCCACATAGCCTTTCTCAGCAAACATATTCGAATCCGGGATATTTTAAAGGGCTGGTTCAGAGGAACTCACTATTTTATGGCTCTTAAATTATGCAATGGCATGGTTAGTTTTATGTTCTTTTCCTGTAACCTCTAAATTTATCTCGAATGATAAACTGAAGGAAGCATGTAAAGGATCAGAGCCCTTGAGTTTCGCTTAAACTCATTTAAAAAGAAAAGGTATCATCTATGAAAAAGCCGCTATGGTGATGCCATGATCAGGTTGTGATTAGTCACCTCAGCATGTAACTTATTTTGCCTTTTCAGAGAAGGAACCCTTCATCTAATCAAGGGACAGGTGCCAAAGAATTTAACTGCTAATTTCAACAGAGTGTGGTGGGTTTCCTCAATGTGCTCTATATTTTGCTTCGTTCTTCCAGCTGAGAAACACGATGATAGCCATTAAGCTGTATTTCACTGAACTCATTTTTCAGGTCTTGCAGCCATAGCCAAGTCGCTGTCCTCAGCAGATCAATTCTACAGACCTTATCAATCATCATCTTTGAGGGTTAAACATTTTGATTTATTGATGTCCGCTATGTCTTGGAAACACGACATTATTACTTGGCACAATGTAAATATTTTCCCTTTAATGGGGTCCATCATGGCTTTTTCGGCTTCAAGTGCGTGTTTCGAGGAATCGCTTGTGAAGATTTAGCTAATCAAGTCTACGGCGGACTGGTTAATAAAGGGCTAGAGCTCATGCTATGTCCATTCAACTATTTCCATTGAATGAACCTGAGGTCATTTGCCATATTTGGGAGCGAACCAATCGTTAAGGCGGAACCATTTGTCTAAAAAAGGTATAAATAAAATAATAAGTATAGATTTACACGCCAAACAATCAAAACGTTGTATGTGCTTTAACCTTTATTAGTAAAGAACGAAAGTTGGAGAATGTTGAAACTCGGAATGGAATTATACACAATGTAAGGCCCACTGCCATTAATCCTATTTTAGCTTCCACCCAACTGACATTGGTTAAGGTTATATTTAATACAATAATAGGACCTTAACTTCTAAATTCACAAGCAAGCTGAAAAGGATGTCAAAAGAAATTTCAGCTTCTTATAATTTATTTTACCTTTTCTTATCCCACTGTGGTGGTGCTTTGGTCAGAATTTCGTGATTGGCAGTTAGCTGCGGTTTTCCTTCATAACCAATCACATAAACTTGTCATGATAATGTTCTCGTTCCTTAAGAATCAACACCCAGCAACGCCTTTTGTCCCCCAACAATCCTATCAAGTTTAGATCTCAATCTTGTGTTAAATTTTCAAGATGCGACAATTTCATCCTTCTTTAAAATGTTTGTACAAATTCCTGATCCAACGAAGTCTATCTTTATGAATTTTGTTCTGCGTCACTTTATTCAAATGTAGCTGTTGTTCTCATCCCCTGTCCATTATTTACGGCAACTCTAGTCCATTTCACGTTCTTTTCGATTAATGACCGTAATATCTTTGATAGGCCCGGCCCGTTGCGATTCAGCATTTATAAATTTTAGTCACCCAAAAGTCATTTTATTTCTGTCATGCAATTAAAGATTATTATTGTGTAATAAGAAAGTCATTTTGGGTTAATTATTGTTTGACTGTCGGTTTAATTAAAAGCACTCTTGACTGCTTTTTTATGAATTCGTCAATAAATGTACTCCCATCATCTTAACAATAAAAGACATTAATTGATGATTGTATTGTATAAATCACATGCTAGGCACTAAACATATGCATTTATGTAGGCAAAGGAAGGCCAAACAACTGCTCGCTTGAAGTAAACTGAACCTAGGACTAGTAGCATTTAATTTACTTATGCGATGGAGAAATCAAACCTAGTATTCAAGCCGTTTTGTGATGGTAAAGTCAACCACCTAAATGAATAGGAGCTAGCAACTGCCGAAAGCTCTGGGCAAAATTAGAAATGACCAGTCGGTCTTTGATAGTCGGTAAACGAAGCTGTTTAGATAATCTGACCAGTGCCATCTACATCTAAACCGACTGTATGTTAATCATGGGAGATATTCAATTAAGGGTCTTCAACTTAATCGGCCATCAACGCGGACATAAGCTGAAAATGATGCAACAGGTTGCCCGGGGAAAAAGCTTTTGATGGATCTCTCGATGGTCTGGGGACTACAAGATGCAAACGCAATCCTGGCCAGTATTAGAAGAGTGAAGTGTGCATCAAATGGAATTCTTTCCTAGCGACGAATCTACACTTGAATTCCTTTTGCTTCAGTCCACTCTATCATTAATTTTGTACTAAAAGTTGACGCTATTAAGTGCACCAATAGTGTTAATGATAATGCCTTTTTAACAGACCATGAAACCATCCCAAGTCTGACTCAAAATCAGTTCCTTTATACTACCGAATGATCACGATATTAGAGAGGAATTTTTAAGAAAAATTTGCCCGAGTTACAAGTATCCTCCTGCGATGTCTTATGTATTGGCGCTGTACATTTTCGGCAAGGGTCATCTAGTGACTTGATTCCCCTGTTGGTTAACGTGAGGCCAACGTTTAAGCTCGATGCTGGTAGGCTCTTTATCAGTAAATTTCCCCAAAATCTTTACTGCTTAGAGGAAAGATTAGGAGTTTTGAGTAGATGGGCGACTTGTCTAAGCTGGTTGGTAGATTAGCTCCCCCACTGACTTTAGTGGGTTAATAAATCTTCCTGCCATGTGGTACATGCGATGTCTAAAATGGCGGATTTCCTCATTACCCGTTTCCTTATGCACAATATAGCATGCGAAAGTGTCTAGACGCATGTCTCATGAAAGGGGGTTTATTTATCGCTTTTGGAAGTCGAATGAACTTGGTTTAATTTATGCAACAATAAGAGTTCTATGAGTATTACTTGGTATACAGGTAATAACTGCGCAGGAGCAAGTGAAATTTAGGGAATGTAACGGTCTACAAAGACCAGATTCTCGTTGTTGTCTGATATGTTCTCGACTTCTGAGAAAAGCATTCTTTCCTAGTTCTTTGAAATATGGCAATGGTAATAAGACCTACCTAAATTCTCAAAAAGGCTGATGATGGCTTACAACAAGGTGAGGAGGTGAAGAGTGGGTAAGGTAAAGCCGACCCCAAAGTCAAATTCTTGCAAATCAGCTTACATCAGTGCAATAATGGCAAGTCAAATTAAAATACAAACGGATATACATCTGAGTTATCTATGGGGTATATACAGCCTAAATGAATACTATCACAACCAAGACATGAGATCCAGATTGCTATTTTTAAAATGGCGCATTATTTTGACTCTAAAAAATTACTGCACATATAATCGTCGATTTCGGTGGTTCAGATCTTAAAGGCTGAAATCACAGGCCTAGCCTATTCAATTGCTTTACACACAAACTTCTTACAATGTAAAATTGCAAAATCACATGAGGTACATGTCTATTAGTACCATATTGAAATTGAAAACATTTACAAATTTGATAAAATCGTATAAGTTCTAATGACTTAAAACAATCATACTTAAATTGTTCTCAACTAGTTCTACGAATTTACTGCTTTCTTTAGCTTTCTTATTTCTTGAACAAAAAGGATGCAATTATATATCTCAAATCAAAATATGGGTCGGCTTATTACGCTGGTGGACGTCATAATGCCATTGTTTAATTAAGTAGCTATCATTTTTTGTCAAGTACGTGCAATTTAGTAACCTGAACTTGTCAAAATTGGGAGTTATACATCCAGTTTGTAGCCCTTTTTTTATATTCATTCGTGTCCATAGCACTGTTAGAAGTGCTCATTCATAGAGAAACAGATCGAAGATGCTCAAATTTCAGTTCAGGTTGTGCCAACCAGAAGATTCAAAAGCACATTTCACGTCTTGTCCATCAGGTTTTCCTACATGCTTTCCTTTTGCTTCGCATTCCCAAGCCCTCCGCTTCACTGAGAAAGGATTCACTGTTATTTAGTGATCTTTGGTGGACTACCATGCATGTGCAGCTCACCTGGGGTGAGGGAAACTCTTTTATGCCCTTTTTTGGGATTTATTTCCCAAATATTTCAGTATTAACGTTGGCAGTCATCGGAATAACAGATTATCAGACGGTTTCATGCCTACTTACCCTTCCCATTTGTCCGAGCATGCAAACCCAGTTAGCATTTGAATTTTCGCGTAATTTCGACCATTGTTCCGTCAATAAAACCGCATATTGCTTTCATTCACAAAGCTCTTGGCTCTGAGCATGTGTATATATGACTTCCTTTCAATATAAACCTATCTAACATCCTTTGGGTTCATGAAAACTCATTAAAAAGGCTGCGTTTCTCCAGGTTCTGTGGTTTCTTTGTCTAAAGACTCGTACTAGTAGATTCCCTGCAACCCTGCTATATTTGGGTTTTTTTTGACACCGATTATTGTATTATTAGACCACGTCCGTACAAGCGGATAATTGAAACGGTCTTTTCTTCAAAGCCCTTTCAACCACCAGTTCTTGATAAATTGCAAGTTGAATTTGTCCGCAGAACTTTAGATCTTATCAGTAGGGCATAAAAGAATGAAAAGCATCTTCATTAAATACTGAATGTCAAATGAGTTTGAAAGACTCAGTCAGTGTTTATTCTGAAGGCCAAAAAAATAATAAACCAGTTAGCGTTCTCCGAAGGTACTTACTACTTTACTTATTTATATATTAGCATTAATGATTCAATAGCCAAATCAATTAGTAATTGCAGGCAAATGGCAAATCCCAAGGATGGCAATTTAGAATGGACTGATTCGCCGTAAAATGAAAGACACATTTAACTTATTAAGAGCAATATCAAATGTGACGGGTTCTTGACTTTCATTGCAAGTATAGGCTGTGTGTGGCGCATGCATGATGGATGGATACGTCCTTTTCTCGGGACTCTAAGTGGCCCAACTGGAGGATCTGACATTGAGCTGCTTGATTCTCTTTCCACATGCTTCATTTGAGTTGGAGGTTTTCAGACTACCTAATGGAAAGATTCTTGAAATTGAAAACGGTATACTCTTAGCCAGTGAGAAATCATGATACGAAGTTACAAAGCTCTAAAATGTGTCTACAGACTTCGCTGTGCAAGTTCAATTTTAAAGATTGTCAAATTATTTTCGACACAAATGAAATCAAATGATAACTAAGTGGTATTAAACTAATAATCTTAGATCATCCCTACTATTGATATCTCGGATGGAAAAAGTGAACCGATTTTGTTCGCATGCCTTGCTTCTCTCCTCTTTTCGAAACTTCCACAAGGTCGACCTTCCAAAAATGCGTCAGCACTATAAAATGCTCGTTGTCCTGAAAAAAAGTAATTCTGCTTGTATGATTTTTCTAAGTTCATTCGTGTGTCGATAGGTAACTAAAAGACACGTTCATTACTTCATTGAAACTCACAATGCCGCCAACATTGTTCATATTTTGAGCTTACAAACACTGGCGCATTGTTGATGGTTCCATCACGGTGCTGATTGGTTTACTTAAAGTGAATTTCATTGAATGCATTTTATTGCTTTTAGCGGCACCAAATTTGGTAGACGTGGGCATTCTGCTCTCATTTAAGGAATCCATATTTAATATATCAATTAGGCTCGGTGCATACCCTCATATTTTATGTTACTAAATCTCCGAAAATTGTATGCACTTAGTGGAAGTATAAGCTAATTCAAACTCATCTGAGGCAGTTGGTTAAAAGCTCTCTGGATTGGTCATCAACCGTAGTAAGTTGTTCTTGTTAATAAAGTCTGGCGTACAGCACATCCAATATAACGGATAGTAATTTTAAGGTATGTAGGGAATCTCTCTTGCTACAGTTTCGCAGTACGTGGGCTCGTCCGGTGACCATTTAGCTAGACATTTCGTTCTCGATTGACTTGCCGGCGATCAGCTTGAAAGTACAGCGCTCCTTTAATAAAGGATCTTCTGCTTTTACCACTGCTTTTGAGGCTTGAGAATTTCAAAGTTAAGAGCCACATCCACCGGCTAGGATAGATTAGCTAACAAGGTGAAGCTCTACTCAAAGTTCAAAAAAGGATGAAAAAGGAACAATTAGTTAATTTAAGAAACGCCTAAATGAGAACCAAAGAACTTGACCTCATTTCGATCAGCAGTCTTGACTCTTATAAGTCCTTCATTCTTGTGCACCGGAGTTAAATTTAAAAGAGAATTTGATCTTAAAACTTTTCCATTCATTTCGAGATGTTCAAAGCATGCTATTCTCTTTACTTCTGGTTAGAGTTAGTTCGTCTCTACTCCCTCAATAGGAATGTGCTTTCTATTTAAAGAAAAGTTCTGCTTAGCAGACGTCGAAGAGTATTGTCATAACAGAAAATTGTGGCTGAGACAAATAAGGCACCGCTCCCAAGGACTTATTGGGGATACAACGAAAGTACAAATAGCCTTCTACATCAGTTAACATAGAATACATCAAAAGCGTTTACCGAAGTCTTCGGTTCTTTGGTCACTTCTCTGGTATGGTTTCATAGTGCAGGCAGCAGTTCAACTTCGTAGTGGCACCTCGTCTGTCGTCGACATTTTTAAGGGTAGACAGTTTCCATGCCTCTTTCAGAAGTTTTTTCAACTTTCTGGCGAAGATTCCATTCATTGCCTCAAGCACTCACTTTCCACAGTCCAGTTTGAGACCATGAATCCAGATATTTACGTCATGCATCGTTTACCAGGCTGCAAGAGGTTGTGCTTCTGTTGGCATAGTCTACTTTTGTATACCTCCGGTGCCCCAAAGTTACCCCTGGGGTTGCCGCTGGTCACCACGAGGAGGTTGAGATTAAGTTTGACTACCAATATTCTACAGAAAAGATGTTAGCGTGTGAGCCTATACAAAATTACTTCATAGAAAAGCTTATCAATATTCTAATTCTTTTACTATTTCCCAATTTTGACAATCATTTTTTTCATTTCCCTTACCTCGGTTGTCTGTCACTATAAGTCACAAAAATCGGTGTCTTGGCGCCTACACTATCCGTCCCCTTCGTGACAAAGAACAATTACACAGTCTGCTGATGATTTTGAAATTGATATGAAAAATCTCCCGGCAACGGCATTCACGAGAGGTGTTATATTATATATACTTAATACGTAATTCGGACAATAGTTTTCTCAACGCTACTTAATTAAAAAAAAGAGTTTTCACATCATAATGCAGCTTTCCTTCAAGGTGATAAAAGTGTTCATTTGAACGCGATTTTCGACATGGTACTGGAGCTAAGAGTAGAGAATCCTATAGAGCAGAGGTATGTGATGGTCTATTATCAGGCTCATTCAGAAGAAGATTAGAATCAGTTTCATTTATTAATCATCACACCAACTACGGGGACCTTAACATAATCCCTATTAATTTTTAAAAGAGTAATTATGCTTCATTCATCTGATAGCCTATTACACTTCCTAATGTGTCCAGTAAGGTCACTTTGATTAAATAACTATCCATTTATTTGATCAGTCTCACTCATAGAATTAGCAGACCTTTTCCTTCTTTAGCTTACTTTCTATTGCCGTTTTGAGGGTATCGGCTAAGGCAGATAAAATAATGATACTCTCAGTAAAAGTCAGGAGTTTCCTTCCTCGTCATACAGGATCGTACCTTTGCCCCATTTGTTAATACTTATTCTGGAACTTCTCGGGTACAAGATAACACCAAATCTTAGTTACCCAAGAATCGAGAGGTATTAGGACATGCAAAATCTTAAACACCCTTTCTCTTTAAGGCCATAAAGTACCTAATAATAGACAGTTGCTGATGCTTAGCTTTTTCATGTGCGAGTTGCACTGGTCTTGATCATGAGCATTTCATTGTTTTCGGCGATAAATCAACCTGTCATTTTTTCCTCCATCTCTTTTAATATCAACTTAAATAGAAGGCTAAATTATTTGCCACTCTAGCTCGATAGGAATGGGCTCGTGATTTGGTTGATCTTCGTTCGACGATCCGAAAAGATACTCAGAGAATATCAATAGTTAAATCAGATTGTTAGACATCAAAGCAGACGTCTTCGATTCAGGCATCAGCTGTATTCTCATGTTTACTTTTGACCGTCGATAACTGTGTACGTTTGAATTGTGGATACGCTTACGTCGACTTGACAAGATATTGAACATGATATTAAAGCCGTTAGAGTGAGGTCTTCAGTCCTCAAAGTGTTGAAACTCTACATACAATTTTATCAAGCCGCCTTAGCCATTATGTTCAATGAAGTGAACATAGCAAATGCAAGTGAAGCACTTTCAGATGATTTCATACGCCTAACTGCATCGTCTTAGATATTTCTCTTGAACGCAATGCTCATGGCAGAATGGGCAAATCTAATACAAATAGCACGAATTCAAAACACCATTCCTCCCTGAATGCAAGCTAGCATGCGCACGCTATGCGGCCCTTAGGCAACCCATCGCATTTCAAAAAGTTTAATTCCTTTATGACAGAGATTTGTGCCTAAGAACGGGTAGCGAAACTTTGTTTGTCAAATCGGGCTGTAGATTGACTGCTGCTTGTGCCATTTTTGGTACGCCCTCTCTCCCCATATTTCCCAAGCATATTTTCTCCGCCCATTGATGGGTGTGTATCGCAAAGAGCAGTGGTATATTTCCTCCGAAAATCTTGCTGCTTGGTTGTGAACACATGCTTGATTATCTTGTTCTTGTGCGCTCATAAAATCCAAATATCTAGCTTATGTTACTCTTGCAAACAACACAAGCCCAGGCTTTCATCAGAGCCTGGACCTTTTCAATTAATTGTGAGTATGAGTATTTTAATGACCAAGGCTGGCAACTAAGCTGAAACAATCAGAAGCTTGTTTACATTTTTCTGCCGCAAATCGTATTCATCACTGTAAATAACGGTAATGCAATGACTGACGGCTATCAGATATAGTGAGCGGATATTTTTGTGACTTTCAAATCAACTGAGGACTTTGTGAAATTGACAATTTCCAGCGACTCTCAATGCTAAGTGGAAAGAGTGAACTCGAAAGCCTCGATAAATTTGATATATCTTTTTTCCAGATTATTGTTATCTTCTAATGATTACACACATTAGCGTTTCTAAATGGCCATTTCTCATGCCTTCTTCTTTTTTTAACAACAACAGCTAAAGTATTTAGGCTCCAATTTGACCGAGGGCCTCTCATTTTGGCCTTCACTGTTAGACAAGAAACTAAACAAGGCGGATGATCATTTCGACTGCTTAAAACTAGCCAAATAATTTTCATTTTATGCCAAACATATCCTGGTCTCTGAATTGGGTGATGAAAACTTTAGTCATGCCCTAGTTCTGTCAAGTTTTAAATTATATCACATCCTTCATTGAAAATGCTCCATAAACAGAACTTAAGGGAAAAAATAAGCCAAGAAACTGCAATTTATCAATTCTGCATTTGTTTAATATTTATTCAACAGATACGCATAAAAAATTTACAATGATGAGGACCAGATTAAAAGCTGTTGGAAAAGTAGGGGCGACAGATTTGATCACAGGATCGATTGTAATAACAATACCTTGTCTTGGCCTTGGTCGACATTAACATTGCGCCAGTTCCTTCTATATTCTTAAACGACTAACTTCGTTCATTACGCCCTAAATTACGTCAGGTCATGTATTTTAGATCGGTGATCCAACCATCCACTTTTAAACAAATTTAGCAACAAAATGCATGCGCACTCGCAAATTGGCGAAAAAGTTGAGAGGGAGAAATAACGAAGTTAAGGGATTTGGCATAAGCCTCGAGGATCTTTTCATCACAGAAGAGCCAAAGATTAACTGCCGATCAAAGCAAGCTTATTTCAGTCTGAAATTCCATGTAAGATATATAAATATCGAATAAAATCTACAGAATATTCTTCATCAGCACCTTCAAACAGTCAAATGGAAGCTTTCGATGGAAATTAAGTTAGGAAAATGTACCGAAATGAAAGAATTGAAACTAACCACCCTCAGCCTACTGTAAATATCAGATTAATATACCTTCTAAAGGACTTGAGTCTGTTTCATCTGATTGCTCTTTGATGCCCCGCACAATCAAAGGAAGATAAGAATTGAACTACATACTGAAACTTGAAATCGAAAAAGCTGTCCCAATGTGACTTGTATTACCCCCAATTGATGTTGGGATGTCTTTCTCAAATAACAGTACCCTCTTGGGCAAGGATTGGCAGAAAAATTACTTTTTAAATTATTAACTTCCGTTTTTTAATTGCCTCAATACAGCTTTATCTGGCGGAACGAAAGCACTTTGCTTTATTTTTGTTCTCCTCTCTACGTATCCATTTGAGTGCTTCCGTTCGCACCATTCCGAGGAAGATTATTCAAAATATTTGAGAAGACTGAGTCCACTTCCTGGACAATGAGTGAGGCATCAGTGATTACGATCACTTCCATTTTCTAACTTCATCCATGTCCAGGGCACTTTTACCGCAATTTTTTTGGTTGAGAAGTTTCATCGTGGAACTTCCTTCTCAATAAGAGATTGACTCAACAACATTATCAGCCGGACCAAAGTACATGTGTCTGTCGGTGTTTGACCTAATGAGCCACGTGGTAAGTAAATGAGATTCACTGGTATAAAAATGCCAGTGTTTGTGCACTCGTGACGGCTCCTCAGAAATTCTGTTTGAACCACTCAGCAGGCTTGGAACAAATAATCGGTATTAAGGTTCTATTTTCGACCTCTTCACGGTACATCTGAATTCACTCAGAGCGATCAACTCTTGTTGCATCTTCAACTGCATTACAAAACTCACCATTATTACACCCCTCTTGACAACGACTATCAGTATTTTTCAAAATGTAAAAAAATCCTTTTTTATCGGTACTTTTACATGCGTGAATCCCATATTGACAGAATTGTATGTCCTGCTGTTTTCATTGGGTTGTGAGTGATCAAGCCTTGTTCACTCAAGCCTAAGTTCACGCCATTATTCAGCTTTTCATTTTTGTATTTATAATTTATGCCCGATGAAAAATTGGAAGAAAGGGCCCAGAGCCTGATTTCACGTATGCCATATTTTTTCGGTGCCCGAATTGACCTGTGGTCAGGCGCTTCTAGGGTCCAGAGGAACGGCAATGAAATTCACGGTACGCGTGAGTTTGGAAAGGTTCGCTTTACATAAGCGCCTGCAGTGCGACTAATTACAAAAAATGCTATTTATGACCTTGCAATACTATCTACACACCAGCACCCACATTGCCAGTGTTGTATTTTAAGGGTCGTGTTTCAATTCTGAGCAGATGTGCGTCATGCTTTCGAAGAATCTGAAACGTCATTTAAAACAAGGTTGCCTACATGAAATTGGATTTTCCATTCCAAATATATACTGCAGTTAATATGGCCAAGGGATGACCTCACGATTGCAGCTTTTAAGGTCACCAGAACCAAGCATTAATAGTAAAACCAACTGATTAATTTCAATCACTGCAATCGTCGTATTACTGGCCTGTTCTAACCATTTTGATGGATATAAATTTGACTCAAAGGTGATTAAATAGCCGGTATAAGGCCTTTCCATTAGAACGGCTTGCATTTATAGCCTTAACACATGAGTTTGTTAATATTTTGTGCTTAAGTATTTATTTTGCATCATATCAAATCATTGTCTTATCTGTACGGAGTGTGATATTCGCATTGAAAAGCTCTGCACGAGCTCGCATACAGTTTTATCTCTGACCGTGGGAAGTGATGTGTACGAAGAAATGGACCATCAGCTATTGCTACGAAAAGTGCAGTTGATCTATCATATTCAAATCCTAGCATAATGCATGAAAGTTAAAAAATACAACACAGTCTCACAGAAATTCGCCAATTCTGCAGACCCTACACTGCCAAATTTTTAGCATCTACTCCCAATACGGCTAACAGCTTCTTATGATCGGAAGGATCTAATAAATGGGCTGCTGAATAATTAACTGACCTTTGAATTTCTTTGGCCTAAACCCCCAAAAGCCAATATATTTCACCTATCTATTTGCCAAATCTTCCCATAACTCCAACAAGAGTAATAAGCTAAACTAACACATAGATAAGCAACCAAAGGCTGCAATATGCCAGTTGCCAATGATTTACCACCGACAAGCTAGATTTCAGAGATTCCATAAGTGCCCTGGGAACAGACAGGATTGGATCCCATTTATAGACTGTGCAATGAGTGGGTAACAAGCTACGCATGGTGCTGTGACAGTTTCTACCTTCGATTACATAAGTCATTCCTCCCATCATAATCCAGTAATGGATCCACACTCCTCCTCCTCCTCCTCCTCCTCCTCCTCCTCCTCCAAATGTGTACCACCGTAGCAATTCTAATCTATTAAATATTGTGCTTCACCAAAAGTTACTGGTTGTCTTACGACGCCTTAATGGAATGAACAAGACTAGATTAGTTCGAAAGATATAAGCGGCGTGAATTTCAGTGAGAAACCGTAGAGTCTGTGGCTTGCAAGCTCGGCTAAATTTAGCGGGACGGCCATCAAAAGTACATCTTTTGCTGACCCAATGCCCTCTACATTTACTTTCAGTTATTTACGCGTTTATTTCAAAATTTAATTGCACTATAAAATACGACGGTTAAAACCTAAGGTGTCAGCAGAAATCATAATGAGAATAAGGAAAACGATTAGAGGCGGGGCTTCCTGTATTTGACGAGACACCACAAAATTGTAACATGAGATAGGGCGAAGTTGATTGGAAACCAACATGTTTTAAATAAGGAATTACGAAGACCAAATGAGTAGAGGTATCAGAGCTCAGAGCAGCGCCAGGTGATGAGAAGGAAGGTACGAATTCGAGCAGGATAGAAGATGTGTGGAGAGCGAAGAAATGAGGAAATCCTGAGAGTGAAAAGCAAAAATGGCGTCCGAAAGAAGGTGATCACACGTTAGATTGCTTCATTGGAGCAGTCAAGAGAGCGTGGTAGCCAGATGCAGCCAGCGTAGGCCAGCGAGGGGGCAACTGACCTTGTGATTCATTGTTGAGGTGGAGGGCAGATCGCGGAAGTCGAATGCGAATTCATCCGTCGAAAGCCAAAAAGACTGCTATCTAGAGATTAATGCACACTTTCAATTTGCGAGGGTTGTCATGCAAACAACTTTCAAGTTCTTACGGGTGACACACAGCCACTTCATTAGAAATCGTGTTTAATTTTTTAGTATGTTCCAGGCAAGTTCACGGAAAGTAAGGCAATTATAGGGTCGGATTGCATTTTTATAATGCACCAAGTTCAGACTCATCACCTACCTGATTTGATTACCTCAGAGAGAGATCACCATTTCATTTTGTGGTAGTTTTTCCTTATCGACTGATCGTATTTGCAAGCTTGTCATAGGTAGATTGTCGTTTCATATCTTTGACTGTATCTCCATTAGACACTATTTTTAAGAAATCGACACTGCTCAAAACACCCACATCGTTCCCCTATTGTTCGAATAAGAGTCTGCACATGGTTCCACTAATTTCAAAGCTTCATCTTCTGATCACCGCCCTAGTTACCACGCCCTCTCATGGCGTCCACCGTTCCACGTTTCTCCGATCCTTTCGGGTCTCTTGATACCGAGGACCTGTCTTCCATTCGTTCAAGCCCCATTTCTACACAGTTGATTTTTTCTTATTTTCTTATATTCCTCCCCACCCTTTTGAGCAAGTCCCAAGGACTTATTGGGGGTACAACAGAAATACAACAAAGTTACATATCATTGCATAGAGCAGTTATTTGACGTTTACCGACCCGCTTGTCTTTTCTCGGCATGGTTACATGGCGCAATAACATTCAGTTCTTCTGCTGCATCTCATGGAGTACCTGGGATAGTATTCTTCCCAGCCGTGATTGAGCAGATGTGTATTTCATCCTGCCTGAGGGTCTTTTCGTCGCAGTCTTTTTTCCTATATTCCACTCGATCATTTTTCTCATTCGGATTCAGCTTTTCTGCCTCTCCTACTTCAGTTTGATTCTTTCCTCTCCTCTGTTGGTTTCTCCCCTTCTTTGATTTCGACCGAAGGATGACAGTTCATAATATGTCTTTCTAGCCACCCTTTTAAAGCAGTCAATAAGAGGGCACTTTAGTCTGTGGTCCAACATCAGTTCAGTTGTAAGTTTTTTTTCTTCATGATCTTATCTTACGTGCATTCTGGCGAAGGATCTTTGGCAGTTTGCGTTGGCACAGACAATATCACGTTGCCATATTTCTTTCGCATCCTTAACTAATTGAAGCATCTAGTTCCTTGCATGTGAAGCTTTCTTAGTTTCGCCTTTTTCAAAGTCACTGTCAAGTATGGAGAGTATCAGGCTATCTTTGTCCATTTTTAAGCTCTTTCATAGGTTCAACCTCTTGATCTGTGTAAGACTTGCCAAATTACGCATTGGGAGTTACTTTCGGAGTACCTCTTCGAATACAGGCCAAGTATCATACGTCGAGCCGTATTCTGTATTGCTCTTAGTCGATTGTTGTCTTTTACTCTCAAGACAATAGTAGATAAAAAGTAAGTGATTGCAGGATTGACAAAATTCCCACCAGATATGCTTTTAGGGTGTTTTTGAGACTTCTTGAGCGCAGAAATGGTCGCAGTCGTATTAGGTGCCTTTTTGCCCCGGGTTAAGTTTGCGATTATTGCTCCGTCTGGCTCACCGGTGTCTTGAATTATGGAACCAAGATATTCGAAGTGTGAGGCACGTTGGAATGACATTCCAGCTGCCTCAAGAGGCATTTGGTCCTCACCGTCTCCAATTTGAAACCAGAAAGTTTTTTTTCGCTGCGATTTGTATTCCATACTTTTGCATCTATTAATCTGACAGCTGCTATCTTATTTGGCGCAATAAGACATAGATCATCTGCATATTCCAGATGGTTTAGCTGCCATCTTGTACCCGAGTGATCGATCATCTGTACTGCACTGTCCTTAAGTGAGAAGAAGGCTTCATCCAATATGAGTTGGAAGGTTAGGTTGAAAAGAAGTGGTCCCTCGTTTGAGCCTTGTCTCACACAATGTTTCATCTCAAAGTAGTCCCTTGTTCCCCTCAGTTTTCCCCACGGTGCGTCCATCAAGGACTTTGCTGAATGGATCATTTGCCTAGAGCGGCTTAGATCTATCATTCGGTTGATTATTGCAGCTGTAAGCAGCGAGTCAAAGGCCTTTTCCAGGTCAACAAAAAGTAGCACTATTTTCTGCTTCTGGTCCACGGCTTTCTGTATAATGGTTCTTACTCCAAGTATAGCCTGTTCGCTTGATCTTCCTTCACAGAATCTAAATTGGATTCTTGAGGGTAGTTCGGTAAGATGGTGCTTCAAACGTTAGCACAGCATAGATGCACATAACTTACCTGATGCATCTGGAAGGAAGATTGATCTCTAGTTTGCAGGATCTGCCTGCGAACTTTTGCGCTTGTTGATACAACTTCAGCAGCGATCCAAGCTCGAGGTATAGGAGTAGTCTCATTATAGAAGTCGTTGAACATTTAGTAGGTAGGCATTTAGACACTGGTTGTCCCATTTCAGTAGTTCGGATCTAATTCCATTTTCGCCGGGACTTTTATGTAGTTTTGATCTATTTTTAGCTATCTCAATCTCCTCCTTCGAAATAGAGGAGTCTCTTGGTAGAAGATCATAATTTTCAATTTCCTCAGTGGTTCTTTCCTTAAACAGTTCCCGGTAGTGTGCGACCAGATCTTTTGGTTTAACTAGTGTCCCTCCAGTTTGTGTGTTCCATGAGGAGTTTTCCTTCATTATGTCCTTCAGCGAGCTGTACAGGAAAGTTGGTTAATCTCAGGTTGTTCACCTTGTTTCTCTGCTCTTTGTGCCTCATAAATGTTTCCTGAGATGGATTTGAGAGCCAATTTTCTCTCATCTGCTTTGGTAGCTGTAGTTCTTTATCTTCTTTCTCGCAGATAGCTGGATACCATCCAATTTTCTTTCCTTCAGTTGTTTGCTTTGTTGTTTTGGCAGCTGCATTTTCTATAGATTTCAAGATATCTTCGTAGTAGTCAAAGGGTCCTGAGGTAGTTCCCTTTTGAGATGTTCCTGTTATGTTTCCTTCGATTTCCTTACTTGTTGTATGCCTTTAGGCAGTTGCCATCGTTGCTGTTGACTGTTTATGTCCTCCTTCAGAGTCCTATTCTTACTGTTTCCTAAGCTTTTTCTGAGATGTGATTTGAGATTGAGGATTACTGTTAGTAAGCAGTGATCTGAGTTTGCGTCTGCCTTTCTAGAAGTTGGTACATCACTTATTAGGAATAGATTTGATCTCCTCATCAGAACAAAGTCAAGAGTAGCACCTTACCCTGTAGGGTGGTACCAGGTCAATCTTCGAGTTGTCGGCTTCCGAAAGAAAGTATTCGTCACTTGTTGTTTGTATTCTTGGCATAGTCCTAGTGTAGTGTCTTCTTTATCAGTAAAGGGACCGATTAGTTTGGCACCAATGTTACGGGCATCAGATCCCAATCTGCAATTGAAATCACCAAGGATAATTATTTGTGTGCAGTTGGAAAGGAGTTGCTTGTAGGTTTTGACCACAAGTTTGTAGAAGGATTCTTTAACCATTGCGTCCTCCGTACACTCGGTCGGAGCATGGCATGCCATCAGTCCAACTTTGACTCCTCCAATTTGGAGTGTCAGCGTTGCAATTCTGTTTGAAATAGGGTTAAATTCAGCTCCTATGTTCTTTTTAACCAAAAAGGCGACCCCACCATTTGGTCTAGAGCTTTCACTGTGTCCAGAGTTGAAAAAAGCATAGTTATCGATAGTTAAGGAGCAGGATTTCATTCGAGTTTCCATTCAGATATCTGGCGGAGTTTCCAATCATTGCTACAGCCGCGTACGTTCCATAATCCGGGTTTCAGACCATGGGTCCAGGTAGTATGTCGTGTCTTTTTTTAAGGGATTTTTCGTGGACTCTGACTGTATTTCCGTTGGCATAATAATGATTTTGTACGTCCGATGGTTTATTAGTCCTCTCTGACCGCCCCTCTCTTCAGCTTTCTGGGTAGTCCTAGAGGTTACCAGTGGTCACCACGTGGAAGTAGAGAGTTGATAACACTTCTGCCGCGCCCATAGCCTGGCCTAACTTCGAAAAACTATCAGAACCGGCGTTATTCCACAGCGCTGGGAAAAATGGAGAGCTGAAGTGACCTTAAAAATGCATTTTATTGTTCCGATTAGGGCATGTGCTTGGGTTAAATAACTTTCCCTATTTTGATTTGGATCAGTAAAGCCCTTAAATACATGCCACTTTGTTGAAGTAGTAAACAATCATAAATCTAAAAAAAAATTCTGAAGCACTTCTGCCAAGTTCACATATTCGACTTGCCGTAGGCAATTACTGTTAAATGAAATTTCCGTGCCTAGCAAATGTTAGGGAAAGGGATAAAATTTGATCGACACAGTTCTTCTGGATGGAAGCCATATGCAGGTAGCATCTGCGGTATGAATGATAATGTGCTAAGTAAGCGCCCTTTCCAACTGGATTAAAAATAAACGGTGTCAAGTGTAGTCCATGACAAGTTTATCTCGCAGACCATTCCAACGATTGATCTGCATAATAACTTTTTTTGCCAAAGGTATACTGCCGTTTGTTGAAATAAGGGGAATTATCAAAGTGCTACACTTAGTCAACAGTTGTTTTGCATAAAAAGCACAGATGCATATACCTTATAGTCATGTTCATTTGACTAACTCAACTTACATTTTCAAATTTGAACAATACGTACCATGCCACCTGATGGTTGACAGTGGTACATTTGCGCAATAGGTAGATATGTGAGAACATCAAGTTTAGTGATAAAAATATGAAGAAGATTGCTCCAAGAATGTGGGGCAGAAACAGACTCTGGCTGCTCACTCTCACCTCCTTGCAATTCAGTTCCTCCATGGCCCTCTCAGGCGCCAGCTTCTGATGCAGCATCTGCTGCATCGCTTATCATTTCCTTCCTTAAGTTTTGCTACTATGCAAATTAGCATCAGAGGTCAATTAAAATAATTTATTTGATTTCTTAAGCTTGTCATAGACCAATACTACCGGTTTTGCTGAATGAAATTTCAAATTTGTGGCACCATTAAACACCCGGACTCCCACCTTCTCTTTGTTAATCAGGATATTGAAGTTACAGGTTTTCCATTGGATCAAACGTAGAAGTTGTGCACAGTTAATCAACCACGATTTGTTGAAGTGCCTGCTGCTTCTAACACTGGAATTTTTCGGCTGTCTAAAGGCGAGGAGCGGACTGCATCAATAACACCTGCCAGTTATTGGTGAAAAACACGAAGGAAGGTTAAGCTCAACGGGATGGAGAATACAGGTTTTTGCTGATTACACAGTCGCTTTTGAAAAAAAAATGTGCAATAAGCCTTATCCTAATAGCCCTGGCCCCTTTTTCACTCATACAATTTAATTTTTATTAAAAAAGCACAATGGGTTTGTAGCTCTAATTGGCCTGCGAAATCTTGGATGACGCTTCTAGTAAATTCGACTCCACAGATAGAGTCGAGGAAAAGTCAGCTTCCAACTAGAACAAATGAAAAGCATTTTTAACGAGCGTTTTTAGGGGACTAGGGGTTTTTGGCTCTTGGAGTATCCTTCCGTTTGCCATGGGAAGCGACTTCTTTTAGTTTTGAGGCTTTTCTCTGATGTAGATTATTAACCCACATTGCCAAAGAAGCTAGCACGATTTTGTTAACCTTTTAGTGATTACATCTTCAGTGTCTGTCCATTTGACCCGAAAGAGAACAATTCCTTATTTAGCTTAGTCTCCGATGGATTCACATAAATGTGGTGATGATCTCTCGGGCAGTTCCAACATGCGCAAATATGTGAGTCTTTCATTATCACCAAGGCGGTTTTTGCACCAGCTTCTCTGATCCGAGCGCTGCGATTAACAGAGATCTCAAGCACCAGATCGCTTCTCATCGCTTTACTTGCAAGTCAGTTCTCCGGGATGGAAAATCGCAGATGCTTTAGAAAGAGACGAAAATGTTGGAATATGGTATGGCATAAAGTGCTAATTTGGCCGGATAATGCTCTTGCTGAGTTTGGCTTTTGTTACGATATAAAAGTCTCCGTTCACCTGCTTATCTCTCGTAGGGTAAGCGCCAACTCCGAAAATGTGCCTATAAATACATGCCATCCAAAGCTATAGGAAAGTAATGGTTATCAATACTGCATTTTCAAAGATTGATCCTCTGCTAAATCGATTTATTAATTTCAAAAATGCTGTGCTGATTGAGCAGCTGAAGGTATACTTGGACGGAAACTGATGAGTGACTTTTGGGAATGGAATGTCACAAAATCTGTGCAAAGTGTTTACACAGTAACTATTTTATTTTGTACTGGAAGGGTTTCGGTTAAGATACACTTCACCACCTAACATTGTTCCTCCAGTAAGCATCTACTGCTAAGGCTTATAAATTAAGTGCCATTTATGAGATCTTGCAGTAACGTAGAACTTGGACTTTTACATACCATTGTTTGGTTTGCAGATGGGGCGATAACCTACTAGACTGGACAGTTGTACAGTCGTGCAGCTCCTTTTAAAGAGGAACCATCTTCTACGCTAGTATGCACGCATGCTAATTGGACGGGGACTAGAACTTTCATTGGTTTGAGATATTGGGGTCTTTATAAAGTAAGGACCCAGGCTATTTATAAAATTTTCTTTGGCTAGAGACTCGAATTTTGTGCTAGGATTGCCGACCATTTCCCAAGGGAACTGGTATTTTAGGGGTTCAGTGATTTTTATCTTGTTTTCAACAAGAGTTCACATTTTAAATTTTCACCGTTGTGTTCCTTCCGATTTCGGCATTATGGCGAATCAGACCGTGACGGTCATGGTCGGGTTTCAGTCAGGACTGACTAACTCTACCAAAGGACTTCCCGCTTCCCGTTTGATATGTCCAAGCAATATTTTTGAACTTGTTTTCATCTTAGTTTTTATTAAAATCTGGCTGACTGTGAGCAACATTTGTGTTAAAAGCTAGGCAGGACTTCGAGGCAAGTTGAAACTTGCTTGCAAAGTTTGCAGGAGGCAACCTTTGCATAACCACCTCACTAGCTGTGGTTTTGCTGAAATAAAGCCCAAGGATTAGCATTTCGCCATCTTTGAAACGACTTTGATTCTTTTGCTTATAGGGCTTCTTTGGAAAGGTCGCAGTCGGACATTGGTTCTACAAATAAATCCATTGAGCTAGTATTAGGTTTAGGACATAACTAGAGCCAAGTTGAAATGTTTAGTTGAAAAGCAAAAGGCTTTATCATCGAGCTTTGTCACGAATCCCAACTGTCGGGGTCGAAAGGGCTGCTTGATGCAAAGCACAGTTTTGGAAAAGCAATTCAGATCTACAAAACGCTGCGATTGAGTCCGTGTCATGCAAACCAGAATAATTGGCTCTTTAGTTGACGGATTCTTGAAAAAGGTTTCAAAGTCTAGGCGTCGTTTGATCGGTTGGTTTGCTCCTGAGAAAACAGTGGCTCGAATAAGCAGGCTTTCTTGCTAAAAGTGTGTTCAATTACTGACCAAAGACTCATTGAGTTTTCCGACAGCGTTTGCGGCTATATGTATCTATATACATATATATGCATTGCCAATATCTATTGATAGTCTTCAGTGGAAATGTATCCCACTTATTCCCTCCACGCTTACTCAGCTTCAACCTTTTTCCATTAGAACTAGGAAACCTACTGCTAAACAGTTTAATTTGATGGAAAACCAATTTTTTCATGGTCAGGGGAGCTTAAGGAACGAAGTATTAATGTTTAGTGCCTTCAAACTCGTTTCTATTTGAATCAGATTTCATTACGTACCAGGAGAGTCGGAAAGGCTGCAACTTTGTTTTCCAAATATTTCCAATGGGCACATCTTAGGCGACTGGTTACCATGCGGGCAGTAAGACCTTCAGAAAAATCTGAAGTATCTCTTGAAAAGACTGTTCCTTTCACGGTTCCGAATTGACACGGGGTTCTGCCTTTTTGTGTCAGTCCCGCGTCTTTCTAGCCATGAAGCTGAAATCTGATGTATGACGTTTTCACAGTCGCACTTTTGGCAGGGTTTATAAAATTTGAGAATCAACTAACCGAGGTCTTATTCATTTTTTCTATTTTTAATGGGTCCCATAGTTTGCTTTCAAATATTACCGCGAACTCTCGAAATCAGTCAGTTAAATGTCCTGACAAGCTAATAAGTACTTGAATTTCAAGGAACATTTTCCCATTTATAATCAAGAAATACCTGACTTTTACGGAAACCAAAATGAATCCCTGAAATAGTCGAATATATGAGCAGCAGGCGTACTTCAACTCAGACCAGACCACTCTCCACTAAGGGCAAATAGGACCTAGGTCCCTCGAAGCCAAAGATAATGATGTGGCACGGGAAAAAGGCCTATTTATATTTTTGTGCTAGAAGTTTAATTCCTGACGATAGGTGGAAATGTGCTCTACAAGGTAGGGTAATCTTTGATTTGAATGGGAGGTAGGGGTTTTGGAGGGCAAGACACCGATTAATATGAGAAGATCCGATTCTCCACGAGAAAAATTTACACGATGTAGAGCTGGTGTATGGCGAAAACATTTGTTTGTCCTCATAATTTAGGTCATTTTTAGTCTCAACATCAAAAATGGTCTTGAATGATCATGACGAGAAGAAACCCACTTTTTGACGTCAGCGGGCGATATATTTCGAAAGAAAGTAGAATTAATCGTTATCATCCACTTTAGAAACTTCGAAAAACTACATAGGTTTCATAATATGCAATACATTCTTTATTAACCATTAGATGGCAATTGAGGGAAGTAAGCATGCCCAAAAAAGGCGCATTTAAATAATGCATAGGAGTCTAGGTACACTGAGTGGTATGGTGGGATTAGGGATACAAGTTTGGACATTCAAAATCCCTTGGGGAAGGGGATAGAGAATTCGCCATTACAATATTTTCGTTGGTGGCATCTGAGACTATTGGAAAAAAGTGTGCAACAAAACAGGAAATGTTGTTATTCATTTTTTGATCTATTAGGCCTACGTAAGCATACGGATCGGCTTTGAAGATTTCTACAGGGGAGAGTATAAGTGCTAAAATGATTACTTTAAGGGCTTCTAAGTATTGGGATTTGCTAGCATATATTGTTCTCCATGGTTACCACTCAAAGATTGTGAAATGCGGGTTTCTCTGCCGGTAAGGTCTTCCCGCCTCCAACAATAGTCGACTCTTTTCAGCACTTTTCTCTGCTATAACATATGCCTATTAGACCAAGGCAGCTTTTGTGCTGCACTGATCTAAGCTTCAAGCCACTGAGTTGTCTGATTGCTAAAAATTGTAAATTATTACATACTACTGGTTGAGTCAAAAGTGCTTCTGATGAGCCAAAAGCATATTTACGTTATTGGTCCTACTTTTGACTTTCAGCAGGGCATAGATTCGGAAATTCAGTAATAGGATTAACCAATCGTAGTGATAAGTCGTTTACGAAAGAAGGCCAAGTATAAGATCATTGTATTAAAAAGGGCATCTTGGTAAACAAATAATGTCTGCCACATCGGGAAAGAGGTAGCCATAGAATGATATCAGAAGAGTTTTGACCTGTCGCAGAAGGCAAAAATGGTTGTCAAGAAAATGATCGTTCGACCAAGGTGATCGAGCTTTTTTAACAAATTTGGCTTTTCTCTCCAGATCATCTATCTTTTTGCCCTGGTGCGCCTTCTTCCCAACAATATCTTGGGCAAGACTGAAATGTAAATGATCGTTAAACGTGCCTCCCACTACTCATTCCTTTGTTGTACCTAGTAAATCAACAAAGGTTTTTATAATTGGCAAACTCCTTGCCTATTTATGGATCTGATTTGGACAAGTGTATTTATTCTTCAATAAGCCCGATCCAACCGGAATTTCCAGTACCCTCGTGTCCTTTTTAATTTGGCTCTGCTCAAATCGGAGGAGAGTTTATGTCGATGAGTAAGCACTAAGAGATGTATTTCCGATGTGAAATGCACTATTCTTTGGGCCAATAAGAATTCTAAAGGCTACACAGTTTTTTTACCTAGATGCCAATAATATGCAATTGCAAAGTTGCCGCACAATGCTGCGGTAACTGATAAAAGATTGACTTCAAAAGCAATGTAAAATTACCATTTCTGTCGCGAAATAAGATCAGGAGCTGACTTTGAACAGCTAAGAGCTACTGGCTGATGCATAAAGATGCTTCTGACAAGCACGGCACTTGTACTCTAAACAGGAAATCTTTTTTAAATGCTTTGAATGAGTCCTTTTTCTTTCCTGGATATCTCGCTAGCATTCAAATCTTAAACAAAGTGATGTAATGCTTGTTAAAATGGAAGCGAATATCAGATTTTGACATACGAAGTTCGTTACCCGTGGTAAGTGAAGGAATAAGGTCAAAAGATTCGAGTGTCATTTAAGTGAAATCGTGTGCTCTTATTTAATAGACCTACATCGAATTCAATAGATGCTATTCAAGCGCCTGCGGTCAAAACGCGGTAAGCCAATAGGCAAATTAACGGTTGTTACGTGAGAGGAATGAAAATTTCGGATTGGATATTTTATTTCGAACTTCGCTGCCTTTCATATTTATGGTATTCGTTAACCTTTCTGCAAGAAACGGTAGCACCTAATTCTTATGATCGTTTGGTCCTCCGATTATTCCATTTCCACTTGCCTGCGTTCATTTTGCTCTATGAAGAACTTACTTTGTCTTGGTCGTCGTCTTTTCGCTAATAAGAAGGCTACGAAAACAATTTCCACGCATATTGAACAACTGCAAGTTCACTTTCATATAACACTCATTTTTAACATTTTTATGTTGATAGTGTTTCTCAACTAAGCTACAGTTGCGATGCTCAACACATAATGCAACTGATTGAGCTGTATGGCTCTTCTCTACTCTGTCGAACCATGTGCATTTACAACCCACCACAGAAAATTTAACCTTCGCCTACTCGCCAATCCCACAACAGCAACATTCGACTTCTTAAGCAAATGGGATGCCGGTTACTGAAATCTCAGTTCAAAAGCCCTGAAATTGAAGACATACCAGAATTCGCAAATTGGGCTGAAAACGTTTCTGAGGGAGTTTTAGACAGTCACTTGGATAGCCACAAATTATGAAGAAGCGCTGGCCGTTACAAGTCAAGATAGAAGGGCCCAGTTCTAGACTCTGCCTTTTCATGATGTAACACTCCATGAACTCCTAACCCCCTTGATCATTTAAATCGCAGACATCAATATGCTTTCTTTGCTGCTTAGTTTGCATTTACAGAAAAATATGCAGAATTAGTTAATAATTCATCAGGCCTCCAAGGCAGATTTTGTAAAAATGAACTTATTACGTTCGACTTGTCTCAATCTTTTTTTGAAGGGAATTTTTCACTAAGGAAGTCCGCCTTATGACTAGCCCAAAATGTAAGTTTTGAAGCAACTGTCTATAGAGCAACCAGGGGAATCATCTAATAAATGCCTTATTTTTTGTCCTATTGTCTATTTACTTCTACGATTGAAGTGAAGAAACTTGCACAGTTAAGACTTTGACGTCTCATACCACCGACCATTTCGACTCGGTGGAAGCAAGGCATTTTCAGAACTCTCGCCTTCCGGTCAAACGACTCGGAAACGATCGAAGAGTAAAAAGAGTTTTGGAAAGTCAGGTAATAATATATCTACGCTGCCATTATGTTTGGACTAAGCTTACGCCATCAAATTCGTTTATTTGGATGACCTTCTTGGCTTTCATCACGTATATTTCGGCGCGTATTTACGGCACTGTGTGAATCGACGGACTGATTGAGCAGGTAGGCCTTAGGTTTAGATTTTCTTTTACTTTCCTCAGTTACCCTGTAGCACTTGGACTTTGAAAAATAGAAGCGGACTATTGGGGAAAATTCGCATAAATCAAAGTTTGTCAAGAAATTGTATATTGGTGAATTTTCAGACAACTCATTTTGTTAATGGTGGAATGCCATCGTGAAATGCTTGAAGTGAAATCTACCCCACTATTTCGTTCCCATATTGAGAGTGTCCACCGTGTCTATGGCCGACGGATTGCATCAAATTTCCGGAAAAACCGTATGAGTTCTTGTAATAATAAAACTGCCTTGGTTTCCAAGCGAACGCAACAATATCCTTGATTTTTACGATTTTTTTCCCAAATACACGTGGTAATCACCTTTTTATGAGTGAAAGTCATAATAGCTAGTTGAAAATTTTATTTCCTACCTCATTCTGCCAGCTCATCTATACAGAATTGAAACAACTAGAGGTGAAGGGAATGTCAAACCGGTCTGAGTCGAAACTGAATTAAGAGCCATCCCCTATTCGCCTTCGTCCTGAGTCTGCTCTCCCCTAGCCTCCCATGTCGGCCTGCGTGCGAGTTGTGGATTTATTAAAAGGCACCCAAGGTCAGCTAAATTTCATCCTCATTGGCAAATTAAGTTATTGAGGTAGTATAGGTGCTTTTTGGATCCAATTTGATCAAATTTATTGTCTAATTTATTAGAAGAGTTAAATTAAGCATGAATATTTTAACGAATGTCAACGAACTTTCCAAAAGGCATCCATTCAAGTTTCTGTGTGTACTAATGGATGTTGTTGGTCATTGTGCTCGAAATTTATCCTGTTATATTTTTTTCAAAAATACATAAATGACTTAAAAAATTTCTGATTCAATGTATATGGAATTTCTTCGAAAGTCTCTTATTAGGCGCTCCAAAATACAATTAATCAGCGGTATTTTCTCCAGCTAAGCTATTTCTGTTTTTATTTCATTTGTTTTATTCAAGTTTGTTTTTTTGGGAAAAGAACAAGTCAACGAGTAACTAATCTAGTTGAGCTGTTGATTATTCCGACCATCCCATCCATCCATCCATTACAGAGGCATTAGTCAAAACGAAATGTGCGCAATAGAGCCCCCTCTCTATCAAGCCAAATTTTTTCCTGTCCTCTCCATCATCTATATAATTGATGTCTCAACAGTTCTTTTCTCCAGACCAATGCTTTTTAATATTGTCTGTTTGAATTATCCTCTCAGCTTAACCTTGATCATTTTTGGAAAATCATACTTACGCCTGTTTAGAAATAATTCTGACTTCTTACTTAGTCAGGTAAGAATCGTGACAGGCAACGAGGGTGCGTGTGGGAGGGAAACAAGGCAATCTAATGCAGATTAGGCCATATATGCCATTTAAAAGCATCCTAACAGGACTAAGATACGACTGAGTAGGTGTGTCTGCTTGTATTTCAATTTTTGCTTGGAAGTTAGGGTAACTTCAATGTAAATCTAATTTTAATCTGTCTTTTTGGAAAAAAATTGAGAAATTTTCACTGGTTAGGCAAGACAGGGCTGGAAGTACAGGGATATGGGGTATTAAAGAAGTAGAGAGTTCAAGAAGAAAACCCGCCTTTTGAAACCTCCAGTTTTATTTACATTTCACCCTTGATGTGCTTCGACATGGGCACAGGTCAACTACTTGGCTTCGGACAAATAAACACGTAAGAGGACATATTTCATCTGATTTTTAGACCTAACAAAAATCTAACTTGCGACATCTGAATGGTAACAGAACTGCTGTCCTTTCTGTCGTGGACGAGTATACGATAACCTTTAACTATATGATTTCAACGGCAGGGCCCCGAGTTAACGTGTAAACTGAAAAGGCTTGATAATCTATTAACTGTGATGTATGCCAGAGGGCATTAATCCTTCTCAGTCGTGAAAACTGATAGCATCACCATGGGGTATGTTGATGCATTCTTCATAAGTAATCGCTTTGAATAATTCGCGCACCGCACCAATTTATTTTGTTTTAATTAAGATAAATTAAAGTAAATTCTACTTTTTGCTATCACTCCTGCTGAGATCGCAGCGTATTGCGGAAACCATTTAAAGGATATTTGTTCTTGTTTCATTTCACTCATGTAAAGTCCAAATTGCCATCTCTAGTGTTTGGATAGAAATACGATCTTCAATTCGACCGGCCCGGTAAACTATTTGAGCCGTTGGAAAGCCTGTACTGGTTATAGTACTATGAAATAGGATGTTTGCTGATTAATTTTTATTGTCTACGGAGTCGCGAGATTTGCTAAGCATATGAAAGTATTCATTTACTTTTCCCTTCCGGAAATGGTGGCCATGGCCATGGAGTAGACCAGGTCATTTCAACTCAAGGGGAAATAGAATGTCTGATTGCCGGACTAGGAAGGTTTCTAGTCAAGTCTGCTAATGGTCATGCGCCACGTCCACCAATCACAAGTCATGCTTTACGGTCAATTAAAATATCAGATCGGATTGCAGGATCGTTGATGTACCTTGTTTCCGTTTTGGCATTAAAGTGTTTTGAAATTTTGCTTTTTTAATAGGTTCTATAGCATTGCGTTCATATTAATTCATGATCAGAGTTTCTTCATGAGATGACTTAAGAGGCTCTTGAAATCAATTGATTGGTTTGGCATTCGAAAGTTGGAGTTTTGACACTCTGTGAGCAAACTCCATGTGAGTGAGATCAGGCAGCCATGAACGCTTTTGACCCTTAGACAATAGTTTCTCTTTTGTAAAATAAAAAAGAGCAGGTTCAAAGAAGATGGTCATTAGAGCACTGGACCTCCATATTACAGTTCCAACAGATCTTTTTAGGTTTACTTGCCCTGAAAATCATCCTTTCAAAGAATAACTCAATTCAGTTTGTAAAATTCTGGCATTCATAAAGCTGAGCAAGATAGATAGGTTCATACTGTGTCTGCTATGTTGCACTCCGAAAAAAGTGTTATTTCATATTGAATGCAGTCAGAAAAGCGATCAAATGTTCACTTGGACTTATGGGTTATATTCAGAACTGAGGAGATCATTATAAAGTGAAATTAATGATGCATGAGTAAAGGGCTATGCAAAAGTGAGGAAGGTTGATGTCCTTACAGCGTCTCAAAGAATAGCATTGGTTCATTCCTTGTGTAGGAAAAAGCCTAACCTGCCACCTTGGTTTTAAGTGAAGTTTGGGTTACTCCCATTCAGGATTTTACTTTATATAACAAACCATTTTAAAGCGAGCCGTCTGGTTGGCTATACGCTCTGATGGTTGATCAACAATGTCAGACGAGAAGAAAAGGTGGAATTCGAAGTAGACATCCTGGCCTCAACTCATTTTAATTCCCCACCATTTGATTTACCATCAGGCTAATTGTGCCTCTTTTTTACAGTTGTTTTGAGTCATTTCAAAGGTAAAAATTATTAGTAAAGTGCTTAAGTGAATATGAATGCCGTTAAAATATGTTAAGACCGCACATCTGATCTAGTTAGATGGACTTTCATTTGGCCCTTAACTAGTGCAATACCCAACAAAACTGAGTTTAGGGTATTGGGAGTTCTCAATTTGATTTAGTGCCTTCTTGTGGGGTGGAGCCATTCTCCCCGCAACTGTTACTCCAACACAAATCAAATCTAAAATAAATGGACTACACTGGGCTTTTTCTCTACTATTAAGGATACTATAAGCCTTAGCACTCCATAAAACTGATCACTCCACTGGGTCAGAATTTGAACTTTAATGAACTTGAGGCTAACCAGTTTATTTTGTCGGTTTTCAGAGACAATAAATCAAGATTAAACCTAAACATTTGCGTGACAATGCCTTACATTGAATTTCCATCTGTTTGGAAGCTGACTCAACCAATTTAAACACTCACGTAAAACAATGTCCAGTCATTGAAATGTACAGCATGTGTATGTATGTATGTATGTATGTATGTATGTATGTATGTATGTTTGTTTGTTTGTATGCATGCATGCATGCAATGGCGTGGTGAACAATCGCGCAATCAGTTTTGAAATAAACTTTGTCCGAGAATCGTCTGATCGCACTTTCATACGACCGCCAGCTTTGTTTGGTCACAAGGGCTCCTACCATCAGTTCAACCGATCGCCGCCTTTAGCAGCCTTTGACCGCTGAATCGAAATTTTCAAATTCACGGACGAAGTACCACTACGACGTTGAACTGATACCTGTACGACGAAACCATGCAAGAGAAGTGACCAGAGAACCGAAGACGTCGGTAAGTGCTTTTACTTTCCTCTGTCTTAACTGCTATGTGTTACATGTTGTAACAGCTATTTGTACTTCTGTTGTAGCCACGATAAGTGTCTTTGAGGCTTGCCCTAATGAATGGGGAGTAAATTAATAAAAAAATTGAAATCTCAACTTTTAATAAAATTATACCAATCTGAAATTCTGAGGAGAATCCTCTCAACCCTATGGCCGATTATTAACGTGTTTTAAAAAAAAACTAAGATTTAAAGCTGTGATGATTCTGCCCCCTTAATAACAAAACACGCCCTTAGTTGCATTTATCAAATAAGTTTGTTTTTGTATTTGGCAAATTTATGAAGTCTTTTGCTAGTAAATCATTTTACCATGCTGCAGAGGACCAATGTCTAGAAATTGGCTCTAGGGTTTGCATCCAGAGAAATAACTGCACAAACGTGGTACCCGATTTAGCAATCCGCATTCTCAGGCCCGTGGGTCTCAAATGCTGATTAAATTTTGGCGAATAGACGAGAAGAATCAGTAAGAGGCTTTTCGAAATAATGTGCATTCAAATTCGAAAAAAAATAAGGTGCAAATACGCTCATTAAAAAAAGAACATCTTGTGCGAAAGCTGCCTACAATTTAGTGCTAATTCAGAACTGCAACTTCCAGAACAATTTTATCGCACATTTTTATAATTGCAAGACGAAAAAGGAACCCGGTTTTGACGACTGTTTTCATGAAGCTGGGTCAGGTGAGAATGGATAGAGTATTCTAAAAATAGCCCAGTATTATTAATCTAGGATATGGTTGGTTAGATCCTTTTAAGGGCGAGAACGGAAGTGTTTGGCCCACGAGTTTTGATGATGATGATGATGATGATGATGATGATGATGATGATGATGATGATGATGATGATGATGATGATGATGATGATGATGATGATGATGATGCTTTGTAAGCGCATTAAAAGTTCTAATTTTAGGAGCTGTAGCACCATGACGTATACGTTAACAACCCATATTCCTTTCACCTAATCTTGATCTGACAAGGCCATTACTAGTCTTAAATTTATAACAACTGAATATGAATCCATCACAAAACGTCATCATTTAAAAATATATGAATGCTTTAAAATACCCCTATAGCAAACCTAATCTACAGTTTCAGTCTCGCAGATAAAAGGTCTCTTATCGATGGAGTGATCGCTAGCTACAAATCATGCTTAGGATGACTATCCTAGTGGGTGAAAATCGGTCCGATCGGGAAGGTGAATGGAAAATTGCAGATTAAAGAAGTATCAGAGTCCTCTAATTGGTTTAGAACTAACGTCGAGAAGAACACTAAGGTCGAACTCCAGAAACGCTGGAGGATTTCAAGTAGGCTTTACAAGAAATCGACGAGAAAAGAGGTCATTCAAATGGCTAAACTGCTGACATCGTCTTTTTATAGATAAAATGTTAGTGAGAATAGAGCAGCGAGACAGCCAGAAGCTCTTGTATTATATCGACTTAAATTTCCTTTTTAAATCTTTTAAGCATTAATAAAGTCATGCTTTCTACTTCTACTAGAGTACATCAGTTGTAGAAGCCTGTCAAGAGCTGTTTCAATATAGTTTCTTATGTTAATATTTTACAGCAGTCCAAATTGACATCTCAGGCTCACTTCTAGCGGTATCCATTATTTACATTTCAGGGAAAAATGAGTCGCTTTGAAGAAAGATCGGTTTAGTCATTATTTACGCCCCAGTTCTCAAATGAATGGGGTTTGTATCCGCTTCGAAAATGGGAACGTCTCAGTGCTTATCTATACAAACATCTTCATCATGAGTTGTTGGGCGACAATGTGTTGATTAGGCTCCATGACATTACCATGTGGTTATTCTTTTTATGTTTAGTGATATGCATGCATTTGGTTTCAATTGAAAAATGCTTAAAGTAGGATGGTCTCACACTCAATTTTTTTTATTACGTTCCTCGATACCTTTCTCATCTCCCATTTATTTGCCTACAATAAACATTCTTTATGTTCTCATTATCACCCGTAAAGTCTACGGATCTGGTCATTTCGGAGCCTCCTACTGCCTATAACCTCGAGTTAAGGCATTCGTCCTTGAAGTCAGTCAATGATGCTCTGTTTCTCTACTATCTGTGATTGCGCTCTTCCATTTAGTTTACTGCTTTCATGTCCCTTTCCCTTTTATTACTATACTCTACAACTACCATAAAAACGCTTGATGGTTCATTTTCAAGTTGAAAGCCTTCTTGTTCCTTTCGTGTTCCTTTCGCATCCTTTTGTTCTGTATGTCACTCCTCGACTCAGCTTTTGAAGCATTCGGACAATCTTCATTATTCCCATGTCATCTTAGCCCTCGAAATTTCAACCACAGCCTGAATTCATTCTGTGATATGGTCGTTACCTTGACAGAATCCTGCTTCCAATTTCCGCAAGTACTTTTGTGTCTCATCCCACGTCGCGTTGTATTAAATAATATAAAATAGTCGGAGATCCTCCAACTTTGTTGAGTCTTGTTCAGTTGCTTCAAAATGCGTATTATCGCGAAATAGAAGATTCGCCTTGATTATTTCCTAGCAGCTAAAAGTACTGCAGAGAAAGAGGAGTAAAATAGCTAACACAGTCGTCCAAGATATTAACCGAGATACAGACACGATCTAGTCGAAAAATGGTGTTTAATTCTAGGAAATCTTAAAGCAATACGGGAGAAATCAAAGTAACCATCAACAGAGATCCTTCTTGTTAACGTTTGTGCAATATTAGTAGCCTGGTGCACTTTGATTTGATTGTTCGTGCTTTACGCACATAATTTACGTATTGTAGCGATGGCACCAAGCTCAAAACCTCTTTTGATGCTAATGTTGTGGTAGTACTCTAGTCATTAAAGCTCATTTTATCTGTGGTGGAAACGCCCAAAAGCCTTTTCAGATTTATTTTAGAGACTAGGCCAAGGACCTGGCCGACTGCATGATTCGATAAATAATCGGATGTAAGTGTCTGGCAAATAGCTAGCGCGTCAGTTGAGGGATCGCGTCTCAGTGCCAGTACTTCAAAGCCATTTTCTTTGCTAAACTTACACTTGTATAACTGGTGCTTCGTTAATTTAATAACATGCATTCCATTGTTGGTTATTTTGGGTGGACCTTAAAATTTTCAAACTAAAATGAAAAATTGGGAAAGTAGGTAGGTAGGTTTAAACGAGCAGATAAAATTCTGTGACTTAAAGCATAGCGGTAACTTCAAGGGAAAAACATTCGATTTAGTTTTGTTCCCCTTCTATCAAGAATAACAATTAATACCTATCTGCAGATTTTATGCTTTACATTCTTCCTATTTTAGGTGTGCTAATTTTAACTATTTTTTTTATTTTAATTAACACGAACAATCCCCAGCTGTCTTCAGTGAAGCCAAACATCAATTTCAGGATCTGAAAGCAATGGTCACGGAGTTTGATTAAAGGAAACATTATTCGGCTAATAGCAAATTTTACAGTCAGCTGAAGATAGAGGTTATTTGACCGATCACTTTATTTGTGTGCGTGACTTTATGATCTTCTCCGTCCTCATAACGTAATATCACCCTTTTGCCGAATTCGCGCAGCTGCATTTGCCCGAAGAAATGAAAATCTAGGATAGATTTTGCGGAAGTCTATTCTGATAACTACTGCTGGGTCTTCATGTTTCCCAAATAACTTGCGTATTGAGGACTGACTCACCTTTTCGACATTCATAACATATATAAGCCTTTGCCGAATTCAGATCTCCTAGATAAATTATTCGGTTTATGTTCTCTATCTTCTTATTAGGACTTATACGAAGGCCTTTGGTACTGCAATTAGAAATAAATTCCTATTATGCCGACCTGTAATCCATAGGGTCTGAACTTGACATTGATGAGTTTATGATCATCAGTTTCATCAAACCTCCAGCGAAATAACAAACATTTATTCAAACGAACATTTTGTAATGAATCCGTCAGTGCTCATTTCCCTACTTCAAACTCATGCATGTTCATACCAGTAAGCACACTTTATAGACTAGTTTATAGCAATAGAAGCCTTAACTACTACAGGACCTTGAGTAAAACAGCAATCCCTTAGTGTCACAAATGCTCACGCATGGAAAAGAATTACCCGAGGTCTTAAATCCAACGCTGTTGGACCAGTAACTGTCTTGACTTTTAACCTAAGCTGAAATCATTAGCTAATATTCTCATTGAAATGTTGTGGGGCAGTAAAAATATAAGTTTAGTGATGGGAAGCTAGGACTTTGCTGTACTCGTTTCCATCACTCTGGATAGGGCAAAAAAGATGCAAAGCAGGCGAAATGAGTTACATTAGGAGCACGAAAATGACAGCGCTATAATTAGAGACCAAAGAAATTGGTATCCGTGATGTATTGCATGACGCACTGAAATTATGTGATAACGGCTAGTGAATACCTTTTAGGCCAAAAGATAGATAGACATATATATGTGCATAGATCTTTAAAGTATGCATGGTATAGGCAAATTGATAAGTAAGAGTCATTTTCATTTGATACTGTTCTTGTTTATTCACCCTAACCCATTGGGCAAGTCCTGAACACTTACTAAGGGTACAAAAGAAATACAAAGAGCTCCTGCACTAGTTAAATTGACTTCTTCAGCTCCTTAATCCTTTTTCGGCATGGTTTCGTCGTGCACTAACAGTTCATTCTTCACTTGCACTACTTTGCGGCACCTCGTCCATCATCGAAAATTTTTAATACCTTTTATGATTAATGAGCCTTTGTTGTCTGCGTCTGTTTGTTCTTATTCAGATATTTTTTTCTAATAGGCGACCATCTGTGCTTTGCGTAGTATTGATTCATGATTTCTTTCCTACTGGGTAAACGTTGTTGGCAGCCGTGATAGGGCTGTTG